>OY992537.1:126626693-127290022 GCA_963921195.1 Pegoplata infirma
CACGCTAACTTTTGAAAGACTTTACGGAGGCTCCTGAAGTTTGGCATATATGTTGGGCATTTACCTGGTCAGGTTGGTATTGCAATCCAGCGAAATCGGTCCAGTGCACAGTGATTCGTTTCATTGGCAAAAATCAAAAAAAGAAGTATGTCTTCAATGTTGATGATTTTTTGTATTTTTGTAGTTTAATAGTAAACTAAAAAAAATATGTGCTTTTCTGATTTTTAAGAAGTCATATGTTGCCACAAGAGGGCGCTAAAGTATGGAAATTTTACGCTATTGTGTGTAAACAAAAAAATTGAATTTTATAGGTTTACTAAAATAATTATAAAAAATCGAATTTTAAAAAAATCAACGAACTTTTTTTTGCAAAAGTTACTTAAATATATTTGCTAACAGTTGTATTTTCAAGTTTTTTGAATTAATCTTAAAATTCATTTTTGTATTGCTCTGAAATCTGTATTTTTTCTACAAAATCCCTAAAAATTGACAAATTTTGATGGAGTCCATAAAAAAAGTTCGTGAGTCAAAAAAATATTTTTTTTGCTTTTTCGATAGTTTGGACTATGGTTTATAAAGCAAAACAATAAAAATAACTAAGTTTTTGTCTGAAGTTGGAAAAAAGTAGGGTTTTGTATGTGTCTTTATAATTTTTTTTTTAAAAGCTATATTTTTAATGGAAAAAATATTAGAAAAAAAATCCAATATTAAGTATTTTTTCTTTGCACATTGATATATTATATAGTATTCTGTAAAAATATAATAAAAAATCAGAAAAAAATTATGCAGTACGTGGGCCGTTTTGCTTTAAAAGTTATCTATGACTTTTACTAAAATCCCCAAAATCACCAAATTTTAATGGCCTTCATAAAAAAAGTTCGTGAATAAAATTTTTTTGTTTTTTATTTTTTTTGTAGCTTTAACTATGTTTTATAAGATCAAAAAATAAAAATAACTAAGTTTTTTTTTTAAGTTAAAAAAAAAAATTTTTAAAAAATCTAAAATTGGATTATTTTTTTTATTATTTATTTTATTTACTGTAAATAAATTTAAAAAATACCTCAACATTTTAGTGTTTTTTTATATAAAGGGATTTATTGTATTGTATACTATAACTTTATAGTAATTATTTCGATAAAATAAGTATACAGTGGGCCGTTTTGCTTTAAAACCAGTATTTGATTTTCGTCGGTATCCCAAATCAAAACCAACATTTTTTTTGAGATACATAAAAAAAGTTCGTACTCAAAAATTATTTTTTATTGATTTTTTTAACATCCTGGACTGTTTTCTATACGATCAAATAATAAAAATAACTAAGTTTTTGAAAAAAACGAAAAAAAAAAAAAAAAAAAATTTGAAGTACCCAAAAAATTTTTTTTTTTTAAAGTTTTTTGTTATTAATGGGGTATGTACTTAGAAATAAAGCAAGTATTAAACGAGTTTACTTAAAACTTATTTTGAATAAATTAGTTTTCGTAATGGAATAGGAAATAAGTGTTGCGAATGTTTTGTTTTTGCAGTTATTATGTATTTTTATATAATTGACTATATTTAAAAAAAGGATATATTAACAGCTTTTTTGTTACCGCAAGCAACTCAACAAAATTTGGCACACTTATTAACGCCATTTGATCAAATCTATATTAAAAATTTGATAGCAATTGAAACATTTTTAAAAAAGTTACAGCGATTTCAAGAAAAAGGATATATGGCAGCCACGCGAGTCCTTGCTCAGATTAAAATGCAAATGTTGTACGTCGATAGCTATCTAAATTTCTAAGACAATAACTAAGTTAAGTAATTTTATATCAAGTTTTGTGGCTAAAACTCCACTTTTAAATTTCAGGATATACGACAGGTACAAATGTCCTTCGACCGATTTGCTCAAAATTTTTATTTTTTTTCTATTAATTAATTTTGTGCTTGCGTACCAAATTTGGAAAATCGTTGACAACTCTTTCTATTTTATTTTTGTGATTAAACTATATTAACACTTTATTGCAGTTTTTAAAAAGGATATATAAATAACTTTTGTTTTACAGAACCGATTTCAGCGAAATTTGGCACACACATTGACATCACTTATTCAAATTTTTACAAAAAAATTCAAAAGTATCGAGTAATTTTTGAGCGATTTACAATTTTTTTAAGAAAAAGGATATATGGCAGCCACACGAGTCCTTGCTTCAATCTTGAAAAAAATTTACACATAAAATACTGTATCAAAATTGGTAACATTGACAAAATTTGGGAATTTTGTGGCCATTTTTGTAGTTTTAATCACATATTTAAATTTCAGGATATATGGGGGGTAGGCGTGTCCTTGCTCCGATTTTTCCAAAAACTCGTTTTTTTCTTGATTAGATAATTAAATGCTTGTGTACCAAATTTCAGAAATCTGCGACCAATATTCTATTTTTGCCCACTCGATATATGGGAACGAATCACTGTGCAGTGGTTCAAAAGTTATGAGCAAAAGAGTGAATTTCGGCAAGGGTTTTTCACGTATTTACGAGATAAAAAAACACGATAACTTTCTAAAGGCAATTCTGAGGATGCTGAAGCTTGGCATATATATTTGTCGTTCCTTTTGGCTATTTCGTGTTGAATTTCAGTCAAATCAGTCCAGTGGTTCAAAAGTTATTAGCAAAATCGTAAATTTCAGATTCGCCTCACCTTAAATTCACGTGTTGAAAACCCGTTAAACATTTTTTAAAAACATTAGTAAGTCACAAAAATATTTTACAACGCATTTTTGTCACTCAAAAATATTTTACAGTAAAAGAAAAAAAAATACACTCGAAAAAAATTTTACACTCAAAAAAAAATTTTACACTCAAAAAAAAATTTAGTAAATTTTTTTTTTTTCAAAAATTAGGTACAAAATAAAAGTTTTTTTACACAAAATAAAATATTTCAAATCAAAAATTTTATTTTTTCACTCTAGAAAATTTACTATAACTTAAAAAGTGCATTGTGGAGGGTATTCATAAATTCGGCCAAGTCGAATTTAACTTTTCTACTTGTTTTTTTTATTTTTTTGTATATTCTAAAATGTTTTTAACTCTTATTGTCCCACTGTGCGAGTGTTAATTTTTTTGTTATTGCTAATTTTAAGTTTTTGGAGTTTATTTGTTTATTAGTCGTACTTAGTTTAGTATTTTTTTTTTTCTTTTTAGTCATTTAGATTATGAAAAATATTTATGGAAACATGATTTATGTCTCCAGCCTACAGATATGGTTTACCAACAAATAACTTGTATTTTGTGCTGCTAGAGATATAAACATACGCATCGTATGCTACTCATTCTATACATACAAAAATCCATCCGTCCAATATCAATTTGGTGTTACTCATACGTACCGGGTGTTGGTAGATCGCGTGCTCTCCTTAATGTGTATGAGTGAATGAATGTTTCAAATGATATTTGTTTAGAAACAAAAAAAATAAAACATTAACAAATTTGGTTAAATTAACAAATACCTGAGTTGAATATGAAACAAATATTAAACAAGTATGATTTGTTAGTTTTGTGCAAAGTTTTTTTTTTTTATGCAACAAACTTTTAAAGTATAAATTCAATTTGTAAATTTAAATTAAAGTGACTACACTTAAAATAATTACTCAAAATATTCTGTTAAATTACTGTATTTTGAATTGGTCAAAATTGTTTGTGTATACGTCTTGTTTAAAAAATAATTATTTCTATGGAAAAAGTTTTTGAGAACTTAAGAATTTAGAAAATGTACACTCAAAAAAGTATGTCGGTAAAATCTACTACAAAAGACAGTTGTTTTGACTACATTTTTTTGTTGAAAAGGCGTCCACTACATATTACGTTAAAAACAACTGAACATGTTGTTTTTTGAACTATTGATTTTCAACTACAAAATGTAGTAAAAACTACTACAAAAGACGGTATACAGTTGTTTTTACTACACTTGCCTGAAATTTTATTTAAAAAAATTTCTTAAACGTTTAAGTGATTGATATTTATTTATTTAAAAAGCAATACTTTTCAGTTGGTTGTATAGAATTTCGACATGAAATTAAAATTTTTTGTTGTATTTATCTGGAATTATAGAAGAAAAAAATTATATTAATAAAATGTTAAACAAAATAAATTGATTGTATTTACCTTTGTTTTTTTAATAATTTATTTAAAATTTCCACCGCTTCTGATCAAAATTTGTTTGGAATAAAAAAAAAACGAAATGCTTTGGTAGAATTGATTTATAAAAAAAAAAAAAATAATTTGCAATGTTTCAAAAAAGTATGTACCTGTTCTGTTGTGTATACAAAGAAAAGAAAGATGGCACGCTCATAAGAAAACAAAACACTGAATACATTTTATTTTGGTATTTTCCGATTGGTTTTTACGCACGCTTATGTGAGCGCTATATTATACACAGAAAAAAAAATTGTCAATACAATTAATTTCATTGTTAATACAATTAAACATTTAATTGAAACTGAGCCTACATTGGATTTTGTCAATACAACATTGACTTTTGTAACTTTTAAAAAAAATATCAACTCATTTTTGTCAATTAAATTCATTGTTGTATCAACAATGAAATTAATTGAAAAGTTTGTAATAAATTATATTAACGGAAATAAGCATGCTTTAATGTCATTTTATAAAAAATCTAAAAATAGAACAATAAAAATCTAAAAAATTAAAAAAAAAAAAAAAAAAAAACATTAGCCGGCGGCTGGAATCGAACCCGCAACGAACATGATACGAGTCTAGCACACTACCACCGTGCTATTCCTTGTATATATTTGTAGTTGACTATACGCGTATATTAAAGGAAATAAACCGGTTATAATGTCATTTTATTTAAAAAAAAATGTAAAAAATACTAAAAAAAAAACATCTAGCGGCAGCTGGAATCGAACCGGCAACGAACATGGTACGAGTCTAGCACACTACCACAGTGCTATTTCTCATATATTTTTTACTTGACTTAACGCGTATAAAAGGTGTTGCAGAATAGCAAAACCAAAATAAATTAAAATAAAAATAAAAAAAAATAAAAAAATGTTTCCGCCAGCTGGCAGCGAACCCGCAATGTTAATGATTTGAGTCTAGCACACTACCACCGAGCTATCGTCACATAAATTTTAGCTTTATTAAATGAATTTATAAGGTGTCTATGTTATCAATGAGCATTTTGTGCGTTTTTTAACAATGATTTTAATTGATGCATTTAATTGGAAATTAAATTGGATTTTTGTCACATTAACTATATACATTGTTGATACAATTAAAAACGTTGTTGAACTGGAAGTTAGTTGCAAACAATATGTTTTGTTACTTTTGATTTCACGATATTTTTTTCTGTGTACACACTTGTTATCTCATTTATCCACTTATTTTCTTTTGCTCAAGAATATTTTTCCAACAACATATTTTTTGTTATAATTAAATTGAATAAATTGTAATTTAATGTATTTAGATATTATTTATTTGGTATAAAAATAATTCCTTCCGCATCCCGCACGACCAACTCGTTCGACACATTCGTTTGCAATAAAAATTTCTAGAAAAAACGAGTTTTTAGGAAAAAACTAAAAACAACTACATAAATCAACTATTAGTACAATGTAGTATAATTTTTGTATTTATTTTTTGAAACTACTACAAAAAAAGTTGTTTGAGATTTTTTCATACAAAAACGACCGAAATTGTAGTTAAAAACAACAGCTACTACTTACTACACAAACGACCGTCTTGTAGTAACTGCAATAATTTTCTGAGTGTACGAATTAAATGCATTTTAACATTTTTTGAAGCAATTTCCAAGATTCTCAGCTTCTGAGAAATTTTTCGTTAAGAAAAACTCTAGATTCAGATATGTTTTTGAAGATTCTGAGATTCTTTCCAGTAGAAATAGCCCTACAAAAAAAAGTCATTACCACTTCTCAGTTGAGTGCTTGAAAACTATAACAAATGTAATGAAATACAACAAAAATAACAAAAAACTCCAGAATACATAGATATTCAGCTCTTAACTCATTACCTACCGCGACACCTCCATACAAATGTAAGTAGATATTCAGTAGATAAGAACTACTCCAGGGGGAAGTAGTTGGAAGTTGTTTGAATGCTAGGAGTAATTTTTATCTACTGTCGCGGAAGGTAATGAATTAAGAGCTGAATATCAACTTTTTATGGAGTAGAAAAGAATGCCTTTGCGTTTTTTTCTTGTGTTTTTTTGTTATTTTTGTTGTATTTCATTCAGAGACCATAACAGTTATGAGATTTATTGAAAAAAATCAAATTTAACTGAACAAAAATATTTTTTCAAATAAAAATTAAAAATAACAGTTTGAAATGATTTATATAAATATCTGTTCAAAATAATTGAAATAAAAAACTTTTATTTTTTATAACTGTTATTAAAAAGTCTTTGAGCCTTAAAAAACTCGAGTTATTAAAATAAAACAACAATAAACACATGCAGAAGAATCCTATTGATATCTACTTAATACCTCAATCATTGATTTAAAGATATAAACTTTGATTGATTTTTTAAAAAATAACTGTTATAACAGTTATTTACTCAAATAAATATAAAATATAAGTTATTTTAGATTGTTTGAACAAAAAGTTTTTAATAACTGTTATTTTTTACTGTTATTGAAAAAATCAAAAAAATAAATGTTATTGCAAATTTTAACACGGGACATCTTTACAAGTCTTTTCATATATAAAATACTAAGTTTGGACAACATTCGTTTCATGATTTTTTTAAAACAAAAAGACACATATAACTGTTATATTTGGTCCCTGATTTCATTACATTTGTTATAGTTTTAAAGCACTCCAAATAGAAGTACTCCGCACTTTTTTTGCTGGGAGTCTTAGATTCTGAGTCATACACATTTACATTTTTTTTGTAGAAAAATTTTTCTGAAGAAAATTCTCTGATTCTCTTTACAGAAATATTGTCAGATTTTTCCTATGGAACATATCTTATATTTTCCGAATAGACAAATTTAAGGACTCCAAATCCTTTTTCCTATTGAAAAATTCTAAAATTCTGAGGAATTTTTCCTACAGAAAATTTGTAGTTTCTTAGACATTGTTCCAAGATAAGAATTACCAGATTATTTTTTTTTATCCCTCTCCTTCTCAGAGTTTTCCTATGGAAAAATTCTCAGATTTTCCTAAAGAAAATTTCTCAAATTTTTCATACAGATTAAATTTCCTCTTAGACTTCCTATTACCTCTAGAAAAATTATCAAATTCTTCCTATAGAAAAATTCTTAAAAAATAGAAAAGTTCTCAAATTGTTCCTACACTCAAAAAAAAACTTGTAAAATAACAAGAAAAGCTTATAACTTTGTAAATTTACAAATTTTTTGACGCAGCAAAATTTACAATAAATTCTCGTGATTTTAAGTTTTTTGTGTAAAATTATCGAACAAAAAAAATTTTTTTTTACATTTTCTAGTAATTTGAAAGGTGTATAGAAAAATTCTCAAATTTTTCTAATAGAAAAATTCTTAAATTTTTCCCATTGAAAAATTCTTAAATTTTTCCCATAGAAAAACTCTTAAATTTTTCCCATAGAAAAAAATCTCAAATTTTTCCAATAGAAAAATTCTCAAATTTTTCCTATAGAATAATTCTCAAATTTTCCTATAGAATAATTCTCAAATTTTCCTATAGAAAAATTCAAAAATTTTTCCTATAGTTAAAGTCTTATATTTTGTATCCCTCTTTTTCGCAAAGTTTCCATTGAAAAATAACAGATTTTTCCTATACAAAATTTTTTAGATTTTTCATAGAAAAGTTCTCAAATTTTTTCTAAAGAAAATTTTATGCAAAAAAGTTCTTAGATTTCTGCTTTAGAAAAATTCTCAAATTTTTTCTATACAAAAACTCTCAAATTTTTTCTAAAGATTAATTCTCAAACACTTTTTATCGAAAAATTCTTAAATTGTTCCCATAGAAAAATTCTCTAACCCATTGAAAATTTCTTAAATTTTTCTTAAAGGAAGAATTTTAAAATTTTATGGTTCAGACAAATTCTAAAACTCTCAAGATATTTTTTCTATAGAAAAATTTTTAGATTCTGTGACATTACTAATCAAAAACAAGAGTGTTAATGTTAAAAAAAAAATACAGAGGAGCTTTTTTATGGGTAGGTAGGGGCAGAGGTTGTGCGGGACACCTCCTAGCGAAAAATGTTTATAATAAATTTTTGCGCTAAAGTTAATGTTATACAATTTTATCATTATTTAAACTATTTTTTTATATCCACGCCCTATAAAGGGGGTGGCCAAAAAAAAATTAATCCCCCTGTCCTAGTGCAAAACTTTGAAATTCTTAAAAAAACACGTAAAAAAATTGTGATTTTCAGAGGTTGGTTTAGTTCCTCTAGGGGGGGACTTTTCTCCCTCTGGTTATATTTTGCCCATTTACGAACTTAACCTGCTTAGGCCTATTAGACATATTCGTGTTAAATTTAAGAAGGCTACACTAAAAAAATCCTTGTCAAATTACTAGAAAATATCTCATAATCCCATTTTACCAATATTTGACAGTTTTTCTTATATCTATATTTTTAACAAATTTTACAGTTTTTCTTGTAATTTTGCAAATTTTCAAGATTTTTTACAACAAAAATATAGTAAACTTACGAGAATTTCATGTAAATTTTATTTCGCCAAAAAAGTTGTAAATTTACAATTTTATTGGTAAAAATCCTGTAAAATTACAAAAAAGCTCATAATTTTTACTGGAAATTCTCGTAAAATAAGAGGAAGCAAAATATCAAGTAAAATCACGAAACCACCTTGTAAGTTTTATCGCGACAAAAAAATTGTAAATTTACAATTTTTTTGGTAAAAAGTTTGTACAATTACAAAATTATTGGTAAAAAGCATGAAAAATAACAAGAAACTTATGTCAAATAGGAGGTAGCAAAAAAAGTTACAAACTTTTCTTATAATTTTACAAGATTTTTTTTTTTTTTTTTTTTAATGTAGCTTTTTTATTTGGACTGCTTTGTGCCATCTACAGACAGACGAACTGACAGACGGACATTCATTGAATGTCTTAGAATTGATCATGGATCAATAATAATATTCTTTATTTCGATGCGTTATACACGGAATGACAAAGTGAGTATACCCCATTATTCGCGAGGAATAGGTGTCCCCAATTACTAGGGTGTTCAATTAATCGGGTTTTTTAATTGTTCGATTAAACGATTAATCGATATTTGCAATTTTTAAATTATTCGATTAAACGAATCAAATTTTAAAATTGTTCGATTAATCGAATAATTACAAATTCAGAAAAAATTGGTACTTGAGTAAATAAACAACGGTAGTTACAAGTATTTTAACATTTTATTAACAACAAGAAAACAAAATTATAAAATTCTGCTAATTTGTTTGAGAAAATTTAAAAAAAACATCATTTTGGAGATTTGAAAAATGTGTAGAATTAATTTCTACACATTTTTCAACAATTTACTTGAAAAATTTATGACGATATGACAAAAAAAATTATATTTATTATCTGACTACATTTGGGAAAATCTTAAATTGGTAATTTTATTTTTTTTATAATTTAGTGCGTTTTTGCACAAAAGTCGAAAATTTGACCGATTTTAGCGCGGTCATGCAGTTAACCGATTTGGCCCAAAATTGTATCAGGTACTTATTTAGGTCGTTTAACAAATCCCAGCTTCAGGAGCAGCGAAAATCCGAAAACAAATTTGAAATAAGTACCACTCAAGTAAACATGACTGTTTTTTTTTAATTTCAACGGTAACATGTATTTGGTTTGTTTATTGGACTTAAAACTTTTTAAAAGTTATACATATTTCCAGGAAAATCATATATTATTATTATTCGATTAATCGACATAAATTCTTCGATTAATCCTTTAATCGAAATTAGCAATTTTAAATTAATCGAACAATTATTCGTCTAAAATTGTTCGATTAATCGAACAAGAATTAATCGACTGAACACCCTACCAATTACTCAAAAAAAGTCAATTAAGGAAATTTACAGTATGTTACAAATCGAAGTATCGGTCGAGGACCCAATGAAGTCTAAGAATAAGTTATTGATCAGTGATCGATTTAAAGATCACTGGAAGACACGATACAGTTCAAAGTAAAAGAGCTACCCTCCCGAAGTTTTGGGACGAATATGTCTTATGGTCTTAGACGGGTTAAGTTTGAAAATGGGGAAATTCGGATTAGGGGGAAAAAATCCCCCTTTAAGAACTTAGCCAACTTCGAAATATCACAATTTTTAACATATTTATGCCAGAAAGTCCTGCAGTTGGATCCAGAGGACTAGAAAATGTCATTTGTTTTTGTCCGCCCCCTTATGTGGGCGGGGATAAAACATAAATAAAATATCTATAAAATTGTATAACTATAATGCCAAAAGCATAATAAATAAAATGGTAAACATTTATTGCGTGGAAAAGTCAGCCGCCTGCGCGATAAAGACGAGACCGGAATTTTTTTATTTTTTAATGTGTTGGAGGGTATTAAAGATTCGGCACAGCCGAGTTTAACACCCTTACTTGTTATATAATTAAAAAAAAAAAATGTTTTACCCTCGAAAGTGTTGTGGAGGGTATTCACGGGTTTGGTCATGTAGAATTTTACAATTAATTTGTTAAATCAATCATTATTTTGATTGACTATGACAAAATTGAAAAAATGTTTGATTGACAAAATTTTCAAACAATCACCTACAATTTGATGATTGGTATAACAATTTTCGTAATTGGAGGAATTTCAACTAAAAAATTTATTGAATCCCCGTTTTTGTTATTTGGAAATTAAAATTGTATATTCCAATGGTTCCCAACCTTTTTTACGCCACGCCCCACTTTTAAGTTAAAAAAATTGCCTTGTCCCCCCTTCACTCAAGAAAAATTTGTTAATTTTTGTGTCTAATGAAAAATTACTAAAGGTTTAGCAAAGTTTTTGTAAAATAAGCATTTTTGTAAAATAAGCATTTTCATATTCGCGTGAGTGATTGACCCGAGGTTGCTTTCGACAAAGCAACATGCATACAGCAAGGGTAGATCAACGGAAACAGCTCTGCATGAGCTCGTTGGTACCATCGAGAGATCGCTTTCGGTAAAGGAGTACACTATGGCGGCCTTTCTTGATATAGAGGGGGCTTTTAATAATGTCATCCCAGACTCGATAGTTTTGGCATTGTCTGGTCTAGGAGTAAAGCGTGGGATCGTTTTAATGGTGGAAAACCTATTTGCCAATAGACGTATAACGTCTGAATTGGGAGCGTCCATCATATCTCGATTTGTTAAGAGGGGCACACCACAAGGAGGTGTTCTTTCGCCGCTTCTTTGTAACCTGGCACTGAATTCAATGCTGCTATCTCTAGAAGCACGTGGTTGTCATGTTGTCGCATATGCTGACGATGTCGCGATAGCGGTAAAGGGGAAGCATCTGCCAACATTGAGGGACATTCTTCAGGGTTCTCTGAAAGATCTGTCTAAATGGGCAAGAGACTGTGGTCTAGGAGTCAATCCAAGTAAAACAGAGCTTGTTTTGTTTACAAGGAAAAATAAGATTCCTGCTTTTGATCCTATTTCTCTGGACGGCACTGAAATCACCTTCTCAGATGGAGCCAAGTATCTTGGAGTATTTCTAGATAGGAAGTTGAATTTCAGGCGTAACATTGAGGAACGGGTGAGAAAAGCAACGATTGCTTTATATTCCTGTAAAAGGGCCATTGGAAAACGATGGGGTTTTAGCCCTCAAGACGTTCATTGGATCTATACAGCAGTGGTGCGTCCAATTTTGCTGTATGGAATCATTGTCTGGTGGCCTGCTTTAGAAACAAAAGCGAACTGTGTCTTTATCACGAAGGTAGAGAATGGCGTCGATGTGCATCACTGGTGCTCTTCGTACTACACCTACGGCTGCATTAGAAATACTCCTTCACCTGATACCATTGGACATATTGGGTAGGCAGTATGCGGCTGCGTCGGCAATTCGACTTAATAGCACGCTGCAATGGAGGAGCAGCGATTGTGGCCATAGCGCGATCTTGAAAAAGATAACAATACCACAAAATGTGGACTGTGCTCCCTCTTTGAGCCTCTTTGAGCGCCACTTACCACTATGATACCATCCAGGGAGTCTTGGATGGGGGATACTCCGGGTAGAGGAGCTACCATAAATTTTTACACAGATGGATCGAGGCTGCACGAACAAGTGGGCTTTGGAGTCTATTCGGAAGAGCTTGGGTTGAGCCTGGCTCGTAGATTGCCAGATCATTGCAGTGTTTACCAGGCAGAGATGCTGGCAATAAAGGAAGTGGCTGACTGGTTGAGCTGCAATGTCTTGTCTACAACCGCAGTCAACATCTATACTGACAGTCAAGCCGCGGTCAAGTCCCTGGATTCAATGTTTCTGAAAACAAGATCTGCCCTTAACTGCCGCAAACAGTTTAACATACGACTCATACGGGCCAAACAGTTTAACATACGACTCATATGGGTCCCAGGGCACAGTGACATTTCAGGGAATTGCAAAGCCGATGAGCTTGCAAGACTAGGAACTACCTTACAGGTTCCAACAGAATTGAAATGTGTTGGTATGCCTCTAGAAACTTGCAAGCAAAACCTACGGCTTTGTTCTGCGACGGAGACTAATCAAAGATGGGCAAATGGATGGACGTGTGAGACAACACGACTGATTTGGCCTTCTCTTAATCAGGGGCGCACAAGTGAGCTGATATCGCTTCCAAGAGGAGAGATTTCGACGGTGGTTTCTATAATTACCGGACACTGTCTTATAGGGAAGCACGCAGAGCGGTTAAATGTGCCGTCGAATGACTTTTGCCGAAGTTGCATGGATGAAGAGGAGTTGGAAACTATCGAACACTTTATTTGCCATTGCCCGGCACTTTCTGGTCAGCGACTTGCTTCACTGGGATCTAGGGAGCTGTACGATCTTTCTGATTTGTCGGATGTCAAAATTCAACATCTAAGGAGTTTCATAAGAAGCTCAAACTGGTTTAACGACAGGGACTAGTAGGGAAACCTATTACGATCCCGTGGTATCACAATGGACCTCAGAGTCTACACTCAAAAAAATACGTTAGTAGATTTACTAATTTTTTTTTGCTAATGCTAGTTAGCTAACTTTTAGCAAATTTTTAGTTGAGATTAGCATGTTAGCAAAAAGTTCTTGTAAACTTCATTTAGCACATTAGCAGTTTTAAACAAACTTTGAACTAATTTCTTTTGCTAAATTTGAAATTGAGTAGACAACATTTTTACAAGATTTTTTGCTAACATTAGCAAAAATAAATGGTAAATTTTTTTTTATAACTAAGCCAGATAGAGCAAAATGGAGGGCATTTTTGGTTCTTAGAATATCCATACTTTCGCGGGTCCTCTTCACATGTGTGGACCCCAATGGGCCCTAACTTTGGATCCAAAAAAGTTAGCATTCCCGAAAATTTTAAAATGCTCATATCTCGGTAAATATTGCCGACACAACAAAAAGTCCAAAAGCATTTTTGTAGCTCTCAATACGTAGAACAAGACCGCAAAATAGTCAAAAGCTCTCCGAGTACTATTTTTGAAGTTATCGAGTTTTTTAATTCTCAAGACCCCCAGTGGTCCCCTATAATCCCGTATCTCAAAAACTAAGCAAGGTAGAGCGAAACGGACACAAATTTTGGATCAAAAACTATGACCATTTTTAAGGAACCCAACTAGGCCTAGGCCCATCGGGGTCTGGACCTATCGGGTCCGAACCCAATGGGGTCCTCAAATGTGTATGAACTAAGTCAAAAAAAAAAAATTTTTGTTAACTAATTATTGGCAAAACGGTTTTGCTAACTTTAGCAAAAAAATTGTGGGTTCAAAATCAGCAAATTTTCTTGTAGGTTTACAAGCTTTTTTTTGCTAACATTACAGTTTTTTTTTTTTGAGTGTACGTGTGTTGACGTAAAACGTCAGCAGCCACTTACAACCTAACCTAACCTAAGCATTTAAACTAAGTTTTTAGTAAAAATTTTAAGCAATTAACAACATTTTTGTAGTAAATTTTGCTAAAAAAATAGTTTTTGTAGTTAATTTGACAAAAAACAATCTTGAAAAATTGCTCGTTGCCCCCCTTGAACCTTCAATTTTCCCCCCAGTGGGGCGAGAATCAAAAGTTGGGAACCATTGGTATATTCCTTTTTCAAAATATACATATATAAATTTTTTAATTAAATTGCTAAAACATGAATTAATACTTTAAATCCCTGACATTAACGAAAAACAAATCTTGTTTGTAATCATTATCTATATTGACAATTATGGTCAATATGTACAAAAACCCACTAGAGTCATACAATTAATTAAACATATTTAGTTAAATCTATAAAAATAACAAAAATACAAATACAAAAAATTAAATAAATAATATAAAAAACTATAAAACGTAATTTGTTTGTAGTTTATGTGTCAATGAAAATATCTGTGTATACGAGTATAAATAAACAAAAAAAAAAAAACTTCCACAATTAAAAACCACAAAATTCTAAACAAAAATTTTATCATTAATTTTACTAAATAACCAAAATTTCTTAATTAAACAAGAAAAATAAAAGTAATTTGTAATTTGCTTGTTAATCCTTTTTTAGATCCTAGTGTTAAAATAGTCATTAAAATCATTTCATTTAGCAGAATGCTAAGGAAATGCAAAAGAAAACTTCTCCTATTGAGAAAAACCTCAAGAAAATTTTTTCCATATTGTATGGTACTTTAAAAATTTTTAAGTTGGAAAAACTTTTGTAATAGTTTCCGCATCAAACGATTTTGAGTTTTTTCTTTTTTTTTATTTCATTATTTTTGCTAACCCGTCAAAAACACGAGTTGGGTTTTACTTGAGTTTTCTTTAGAGGAAATGGAAATAGATTTTTCTTTTTTTATTATAGAAGAAAAATTCTAGAAAAAAAAACAGATTTGCTTACTTTGTTCATATAATAAAGCCACAGAAACCCACTTTAAGGTTTTATTCACTAACTTTATTCATTTTTAAAATCACATAAAGAAATTAACTTGCCAAGGAGTTTTTAAAAAAGTAAAAGATGCTAGAACAACAAAAAAAATGCAAGTTTAAAAGTAATGTTCGCACTTGCCGAATCTTTGGATACCCTCCCATATGTTAACAAATTTTCGATCAAGAAATGAAACCAAAATGACATTTGTCACTTTAGTAGAAATATTAAAAACACTAATACCCTATTCAAACTTACAGTTTTTAACCGTTTTTAGCAATTATTTTTAGCATTTTCTGTCAATATACTGCAATAAAAAAAAGAAAGTGCTAAAAATATTGCTGCTAAAATCGATTTAAAACTGTACGTGATTTTTTACCCCCATTTTATCGAAAATCGAAGTGGATACATTAGTAGTTTTTGTTGTAAAGTTAAAACATTTGTGTCTAAAAAATATAGACCATGTTCTGGCAAGGTTGCAAAATAAGTACTTAGATCAGAGTTGATGAAGGAGAGGAGGACGAATGATGATTACTAAAAAATTGAATTTATTCACCATAATGCAATTTCACCTTCTTCTGTACGAAAAAACAATATCAACAACCACACAAGAATTGAAAAACCATGATTTAGTTGATACTTGCTTAACAGCCAACTTAGCGTATCGGTCTAGAGTGATCGTACCTAAGAGGCAGTTAATAGTAAAAACATTACAGATCATGGGTTCAATCCCTGGCGGCTGCGATCTGTTAATAATTTTCACATATAGAATAAAATTGACTATTAACTGAATAAATTTGACATTAAAAGTTTTTCTGATGATTATAATAATTGGATTATATGAAACTAGTAAAAAACGAACCAGGATGTCTTAAATTTTTAGAAAAATACATTTTTCTTTCACACCTTTCTCAATTCAAACCATATTTAAAATAATAAACTGAAGAGAAGTTTTTTATTGTAATTAGTGTTTTCAAACCGGAAAACCACAATCTAGAAAAAATCTTTAAAATTTATTTATTTTAAACTAGCTAATGCATCCCCTTCAATTTTCGATAAAATTAGGAAGAAAATGAGTTTGTCTCAGTTTTTAATTTTATTTTTAATATTTCTACTAAAGTGACAATTGTCAGATTGGTTTTAAGGAATGGTGTTTTGAAAGTGTTTTGAAGACCTATTTTATGGATACAACATCACGTTCATTCACAGCTTATTTCTGGAGTTATTGAGGTTTGAACTCGGCAAATTCTAAATTTTAAATTTTAAGGTCATGTTAGTGACCCTTGGACCTTATTATTTTTACCGCTGATATTTTTAACATGATAATGTTTTTACACTGAAAAAAAAGACATAACTAAATTTAAGGAAAAAATGTCTTTGAAAATTTATCATGAATTTTCCTAAAATTTAGTTAAATTTAACTTAAAAATGGGAAATTTTCTTAACTATGAGTAAAAAATTTTAGTTCATTTACTTATAATTAGTTAATAGTTTTCTTTAAATGAACGGCATTTTTGTAGCTCTTGACTCGTAGAACACTTCCGCAAAATACCCGAAAGCCCTCCGATTAATAGTTTTTGAGTTATCCGGTTTTTAAGATTCTCAAGACCCTATCAGGCCCCTTATTACCGTATCTCAAAAACTAAGCAAGTTAGAGCAAAACGGACACAAGTTTTGGTTCAAAATCTATGGGGACCCTAAAAGAACCCAACGGGGTCTCGAGTTAAATGGGGTCCGAACCCATGGGTCCAGGGTCTAGACCCAATCTATTTCTAAAATGTGAAGTATAATTTTTCCCATTTTCTAGTTAAAATTGGCTTAAAATTAAATAACTTTGTTTTCCTTATTTTTGGGAAAATTATGAACTAAAACCAAGAAAAAAAATCTTTGGAGCCAAATCATTCCCTCTTTTTCTCAAAATTGAGTTAATTTTCCCAGATTTTAGTTCACTTTTTTTTTGAGTGTAGGCTGGTGTCTAATTTTAAAAAAGTTGCAGGACGCCACCTCAGTTTGACTATATAAGCTAACAATTAACGAAAAAGAAAACCAGAATTACTATTTTCATTTTCTTAAAATCAAAAGTTTTAATAACTTGAGTTTGTAACTTGGATAATAATTCACCTCGTGGTGAATAAAACCGTTTTTCACCAGCTGCTAAATAAAAAGTAACATAATTATTTTTCTATAAGGGTCCAAGTTGAAAAAATGCAGAAGAAAAATTGAATTTCTAAAAATTATAGACATTTCTGGTACTTCCCATACCGGTTTCAAACACCCCAGTTAGTGTCATCATCAGTAGGATTTTAAATGTCGGGTTGTCTTATTAATGAAAACTGTTTTTTATATATGTGAACATTTATAGTTTCTACATAATAAATTTTGACAGTTTCCAACACTACAATTCTATTTCTAGCAATCTCAACCTCACTTCATACTTTCCTTCAACTTTTTTGTCTCTTACATTATTTCGCAAGGGTTACCAACATGATCTGGAATTGCAGACACAAATGAAGGAATTTAACCAAAAAAAATTTTTTTTTTCATCAAAATTTTTTTTTTTCAATTAATTTTTTTTTCTCGAATTTTTTTTCCATCAAATTTTTTTTTTCATCAATTTTTTTTTCATCAAACTTTTTTTTCATCAATTTTTTTTTTTGTTCATTAAACTTTTTTTTTTCATTTTTTTTATCAATTTTTTTTAATCAATTTTTTTTTCATCAAATTTTTTTTTTTATTAATTTTCTTTTTCCTTAATTTTCTTTTTCATAATTTTTTTTTATCATCAAAAAATTTTTTTTTTCATCAAAATTTTATTTTCATAATTTTTTTTTTTTTCATCAAATTTGTTTTTTTCATTAATTTTTTTTCATCAATTTCTGATTAATTTTTATTAAAAAATAAAAATTGTTTTATTCGACCTTTAAAATATTATATTTTGAGGATGTTTATTCTGGCTCGAGGTCATTATTTTCTTTACTAATTAAAACCATATTCTCATAGCATAATTTTCAAGAAAATTATTTTTTGTTTTAAATTTATTTATGTTGGTCATTTTTGCAAGACTTAATCGACACGTGTTTCGGAATTTGTCAAGATTCCATTGTCAAGATTATTTAGCAAAAATAGAAACGATTTACTACAAAGTAGCAAACGAGTCTAATGACAAATCGTTTGTGCACAAACTAGCATATTAATACATATTCGCCTCTTTTTTCATCAATTTTTTTTTTTATCATATTTTTTTCATCAATTTTTTTTATCAAATTTTTTATTATCAATTTTTTCTCACAAAAAAAAATTTTTTACATTTTTTTTCATCAATTTTTTTTATATCAAAAACTTTTTCTTTTCATCAAAAACTTTTTTTCATCAACATTTTTGTTCACCAAAAATTTTGGGTTCATTTAATTTTTTTTAACATAATTTTGTCTACAAAAAAATAACCCACGAAAGTAATAAAAACTAATGATTTCTCTTTAAAAAATGCCAACATTAAAAATTAAAGCAGAACCACTTATTTTTACTTACAGAACAAAAATAAATTACTTTACAAAGTCTTTATTTTTTATGTTGTTATTTTTGAAACAAAAAACAGAAATAGTCATTTAAAAAAACTGAACATTAAACAGATGGTTTTTCTTTTTTTATCAAATTTTTTATTATCAATTTTTTTCTCACAAAAAAAAAAAAATTTTTTACATTTTTATCATCAATTTTTTTTTTTTACATCAAAAACTTTTTCTTTTCATAAAAAACTTTTTTTCATCAAAATTTTTGTCCACCAAAAATTTTGGGTTCAATTAATTTTTTTTAACATAATTTTGTTTTTCGTGAAAAAAAAATCACTTATTTTACAAAAACTACTTTTTCACCAAGTCTAAGCTTTTTGCATAAAAATTTTCCATTTGTTTATCAAATGTACATAAAACAAGTGAGAGTGTTATATTCTTTGGTGCAGAATCTTTTATACTCTCCAAAATGTGAAAACACTTTTTTGCACTTATTTTTGTACTCACTTACGAAATGTACAGCTCTTTTGGGTTTTTAATTGGGTCCTCGACTGATATTTCAATTTGTTTTGAATGGAATAGCAAAGTAATATAACATTATTTTTTCTACAAAAACTTTGCTTTGGCAAGTACACCCAAATCTTTTTAGATTAGGCTTGCAGAAGTGATTTATCCGGTTTTGTCAAAAAAGACACAAAAAATATAAAATAAATGTTTAAATTCTGATTAATTTTTACTAAAAAAATAAAAATTGTTTATTTCGACCTTTAAAATATTATATTTTGTGAGGATGTTTGTTCTGGCGCGAGGTCATTATTTTCTTTACTAATTAAAACCATGATATTCTCATAGCATAATTTTCAAGAAAATTATTTTTTGTTTTAAATTTATTTATGTTGGTCATTTTTGCAAGACTTAATCTACACGTGTTTCGGAATTTGTCAGATTCCATTGTCAAGATTATTTAGCAAAAATATGCTGTGTTTTTCAAAAAGTGGGTTTATTTTCGGATTAATCTTATTAAGTTTAAAATAAATATTTTAACATGTCAAAACAAATTTGGAATATTTTTTTCTGTAATCTACGATAAATTAGCAATTTTAATCCGAAAAAATAATAAAAAAATTTGGACAATTGAAAAAGTTACAAATAAATCAAAATTAATCCAATATAATTTTAGCATTTAATAAGTCAACTTTGGATTAATTTTAATTTATTTATAACTTTTTCCATTTTCTAAATTTTTGTATTATTTTTTCGGATTACAATTGCTAATTTATTGTACAATACGGAAAAAAGTATTCCAAATTTGTTTTGGTATGTTAAAATATTTTTTTAAACAAAATAAGATTAATCCGAAAATAAATCCACTTTTTGAAAAACACTGCAATAGAAACGATTTACTACAAAGTAGCAAACGAGTCTAATGACAAATCGTTTGTGCACAAACTAAAGTATTAATACATATTCGACTCTATCCACAATGTGAATTAGAAAGACGAAGAAATTGTACTATACTAGTAAAGCAACGATTGTCAATAACCAACAAAAATATTTAAAACTTACAATGGAATCTGACAAATTCCGAAACACGTGTCGATTAAGTCTTGCAAAAATGGCCAACATAAATAAATTTAAAACAAAAAATAATTTTCTTGAAAATTATGCTATGAGAATATCATGGTTTTAATTAGTAATGAAAATAATGACCTCCAGCCAGAATAAACATCCTCACAAAATAAATTATGTTTCATAATTCATAACCTCATTTTATTAGGGTTTTTATAGTTCTTAAATAGTCTTGACAATGGAGTCAGACATACTTCGAAACACGTGTCGACTAATTGTAAAACTTGCCAAAATGACCAACATAAATAAATTGAAAATTATTCTTTGACCTGGAGCTAGAATAAACCTACTCAAAACATAAAAAATTAAAAATATCCAAAAACTTTTTTTGTTTACATATGGTTTGAATTGAGAAAGGTGTGAAAAAAATTTATTTTTCTAAAAATTTAAAACATCCTAGTTCGTTTTCTACTAGTTTCATATAATCCAACAAACATCAATTCCAGCCTTTGAAAAAAAAATCAAACTGGCACTAAATATCAAGGGTGTTTTTCAAATTGTTTTCAGTGACAAAAATTAAAACTAAATTAGAAACATGCTGGAAATATTTGTTTTTTCCTATACTATTAATTCTTTTCAAAAAAATATAATCATCACATTGATTTGCCATGTTTCTCAAACCTAATATCGAACATTGATTATGGGTGGAAATAGTTTTGTTTTCAAATGTTGTTCAATTCCGAATTTCAAATTGTCAGAAAACTTAAAATTTTGTTTTAAAAATGAAGAAGAAAAATATAGAAATTTTATGTATTTTTATGCATTTGTGCCAATTAATTGAATGCTATAAGTATAAAAACTTGCATAAACGTTTAAAAAGTAAGTACACATGAGTTTATCAAAAAAAAGTTATACATTTAATAACGTCTTTTCTTTTCTTTAAAGATTTAGAATTTTAAAGAGCAGACGGCTGAAGAAGAAGACCTGGAAGGAGACGACCTCAAAAATGGCATTCGATGTAATTTTTTTACTAACAATTTTTAGTGCAAATAAATAGCATATATTATTAAAATTCGTATTTACATTTTTTTTATAAAAAATAGTATTGAGGTTCAATTTAAAAAATAATGTTAAATTAACATTATAAATAAGGCTGAGAATTCTTTGAAAACTACACTAAAATTCAATTAGATAGTAAGCATATTTTCAAAAATATTTGTGTACATTGGAGAAACATTAATTATTAAAATGTCAAATTTATTAAAATGTCAAATTTATTAAAATGTCAAATTTATTCAGTTAATAGTCAATTGTATTCTATATGTGAAAATTATTAACAGATCGCAGCCGCCGAGGATTGAACCCATGATCTGTAACATTTTTGGTATTAACTGCCTCTTATTGACACACAGATTATATTGCCTGCAGGTCCAATATTTTCTGTGTGTTTTTTTTATTGACCCTAAAAGGCACCTATAACTGACTCCACTGATTTTAAAATTCGAAAAAACGAAAACTTATTCCATTCTAATATTTATTTATATATGTACGTTTTCATTAAATAATATATGATTGCATCCAAAAATGTTTACTGGTGCTGGTTATGTAACGGTTACTTCAACAGTTACCCGACTAAAGAGAATACACAAGAGATATTTTTATCTCTTGTATCTCCTGGCCATATTTTCATCTTCTTCCTCAACTACTACTTATGGTTGTTTTCTTATCAAATAAGAATTTTTCATTTTCCTTACTAACGTTACTTAAGGGTTTTGCGGTAAATCAATTTCTGTTGAAGAAACAAAAAAAAAAAATAAAAACATTTTCCAATTATAAATCAATTTTCGATTAAAATTACTTTTATATGTTTTTACGAGAATTTTTCTACTACGCATTTTTCTTTTATGAACTTATTTTTCAAAGAAAACAAAAAAAAAAAATAAAAAACAGGATGCTTTCTTTTTCTTGAAGTTGTTATAGAAAAAGTTAACACTCTATTGTTTCATGTGTGAAAATAGATAAAAATGAAAATAACTTCCTGATGATGCGTTTACATTGCTATCAAATTATCACTAACAATACACACAAAGAAAAAGCTTCATTAATATAATGAAACTCATCATAAAAGTTCGTCCAATGAAACTGTTTCATTATATTTATGAAATGTTTCATTAATATTCATAGTATTTATGAAACATTTCATTATATTTATGAAAATTTTCATAATATTTATGAAAATTTCAATAAAAAGTTTCATTGGACGAACTTTTATGACAAATTGTTTTACAGTTCTTTGAGTGTAAGAGTGCGCTAAATTTTTAACCCCTTATTGCGGTAAATCGTTTATCTTTTGCCCGATTTGAAATTTTTTTAGCATTTTATTTGCTCAATTATACATAAACTTTTAAACATGAAATTATTGTCTAATTGTTTGGTTTACTTTAAAATTTATCCTGCGAAAAAATCTTTGGAGGTTCACTAGTTAATTCCATTTTGTGAAACCTCTACTTTCAAAATTAAATTACACAAAAAAGGGTTAATTGCAATAGCTTTACAAAGCAGAGTATTATGAGCTCACAAGTATTCCAACCGTTATGAACCGATTTGCCTGAAACTTAAATGATTTTAAGGTAGGGGTGTCTCGGCCTATCGGCCATAACAGTGTTTAAAAATTTCGCTGCTACTTATGAAACAATATGGCCCTCACGGAAAATTCCGATAACTCCGAAACGAACATTTATCTTAAATTTAATTGAGATTATTTCGTACATATATGAATATCTTAGGTCTATGTCTTCACATAATTACCCCCTAAAACTTGCACATTTTCGTAAAAAAAAAAATTTAATTTAGAATTTTTAAAAGATTATGCCTTCGTTGGGTAGGTCTTAAAATACTTTTCTTCTTATATGAAAATTTCATACACTTAAAAAATTATGTCATTAACTGTTTGTAGTTTATTTTAAAAATTTTACGTTTAATCGTTTTTAAAAGAAAAAAGATTTTTTTGATGTTCAGTTTTTATTAATGACTACTTCTATTCTTTGTTTCAAAAATAACACACTTAAAAATAAAGAATTTCATTAACATTTAATTTCTATAGTCATTTATTTTTGTTCTGTAAGTAAAAACTACTGATTATTTTTAAATTTTTAATGATTTGTGTAAGTAATTTTTTTTTAATTGTTGGTATTTTTTAATGAGATATAATTAGTTTTTACCTACACAAGTGGGTTATTTTTTTGTAGAAAAAAAGTTCAAAAAATTATTTATAGAAATATAAAAACATGTTTGTATCAAGTGACTTTGGCACGATAGGTAGAGTGTCTGGCCAGAATGTAGTTGATTGCGGGATCGATTCCCCAAAATTTTATTAAAAAATTAAAAAAAAAATATTTCAATAGAATATTGTAGAAAATAACCTACGAAATCATTAATTTTTAATGTTTTCATTTTTCATTTGTTTTTGCCTACAAAATATTTTGAGTGTATAGTTTTTTAAGGAAAAAATGTCTGACAAGTCCAAAAAACGATTTTTTCGCCTTTTTTTTACCCATTTTTTTAACTCCTACTTAATTTTCCGATATGGCCGATAAGCCGAGACATCCCATCCTTAGAATTGTCTCTTTTATATATATATTAAGTTTAAGGCAAATCGGACCAATAAAGTTGGAACACCTCCCTTGTCAGTGACACACATGTTTGCATTTGGAACTACTTAAATCAATATCAAATTAGAATTCAAAACGAACGTAAATAAATATTTCCGAATTGCTAAATTTCGAGACAAGGTAAACGCAGTGCTGGTAAATACGGTCTCTTAATAAAATTAAGAATGTGTTAGTAAGTATATTGGGGTGTGTGCGAGTGAGTGGTTGAGGTTTTCATTGTTTCAAAAGAAAATGAAAAACTTTTTCATTTAAGTTTTACAATTTCGTTGATTTTACGTTGATGGAATGTTTAGAAAACTAATGTTCATCTGTTGATGATAATCATATTGGTACAATAACTTCTGTGAGCGTTAGCAGCAGGAATGGAATAAAAATATTTCTAAAGTCGTGTTTCACAAATACCGAAATAAAACCGATATAATACCATTATTATACCATTATAAGTCAAAAACGGTATTGATTTTGAATTGGTGACGGTATTTTAAAAGTTGAAAATAAGTATTGGTGTCGGTATTCATTTTTGCCGTAACGATCTTCAAAGGGTAACGATTATAAACCCAGATTACAATTGATCTCTTACGAACTACAATTGATCCTTTACACATTACAATTTAGCTTTTCTAAATTTTAATAGATCTTTTACGAATTACAATTGATCTTTTTCGAATTTCAATTTGCTTTTTTAAAAATTTCAGTAATTTCAATTGATCTTTTACGAATTACAATTGATCCTTTTTCAAATTTCAGTTAGAATCTTCGTATTTCAATTTAACTAAGTATTTCGAATTTCCACTGTTTTTTAACGAATTGCGATTGATCTTGTCAGTTTTTTTTTTGCGATTTTAATTTGAATTTAATTTCTGATTTAACTCAAATTAAATTTAAATAAAAGTTTATCTCAATCTCTGTAAAATCGTTAGGGAAAACACATTTTGAAATTCTTGAATACAGGAAAAAACTGACATTAATAAAATATTTGAACAAATTTCAAATGGCAATGTCTCTCTCGAAAACCGTTCTACAGATTTCAAATTATTTTTGATATTTGTATATTGTATTCGTATTAAGCAGCAAAATTATTAAAAGCAATGTATCGCAAGAGACATTTTTTAAACAATATTTTAAAAATCTAAATTTATTGGTAGAAATTTTCTAAAAATTAAGAATATTAATGAAATGGTGCCACGGGTTAAAACGATAAACTTTAACCCCCAAATATAATAATACCACGTGCCGGGTTGAAATTATTCGATTTGGCTAAAGATTTTAACATACACACTCAAAATAATACATTAGAAAAATTACTAATTTTTTGCTAATGCTAGTTAGCTAACTTTTAGCAAATTTTTAGTTGAGGTTAGCATGTTAGCAAAAAATTCTTGTAAACTTCATTTAGCACATTAGCAATTTTAAACAAACTTTGAACTAATTTCTTTTGCTAAATTTGAAATTGAGTTGACAACATTTTTAAAACTTAAAATGGCGCTATCTCGGAAACTAAGCGAGATAGAACAAAATGGAGGGCATTTTTGGTTCTTAGAATCACCATACTTTCGCGGGTCCTCTTCACATGTGTGGACCCTAATGGGACCTAACTTTGGATCCAAAAAAGTTAGCATTCCCGAAAATTTAAAAATGCTCATATCTCGGTAAATATTGCCGACACAACAAAAAGTCCAAAAGAATTTTTGTAGCTCTCAACACGTAGAACAAGACCGTAAAAGACCCAAAAGATCTCCGAGTAATATTTTTGAAGTTATCGAGTTTTTTAATTCTCAAGACCCCAGTGATCCCCTAAAATCACGTATCTTAAAAACTAAGCAAGGTAGAGCGAAACGGACACAAATTTTGGATCAAAAACTATGACGATTTTTAAGGAACCCAACTAGGTCTAGGCCCATCGGGGTCTGGACCTATTGGGTCCGAACCCAATGCGGTCCTCAAATGTGTATGAACTAAGTTGAAATAAAAATTATTTCAGTTAACTAATTTTTAGCAAAACGTTTTTGCTAACTTTACCAAAAAAATTGTGGGTTCAAAATCAGCAAATTTTCTTGTAGGTTTACTAGCTTTTTTAGCTAACTTTACAGTTTTTTTTTTTGAGTGTAAGACGCTTTTCTGTAGAAATGCTACAAAAAAAAAAACGAATTGTTATATTGACCCCCATATTTGTGAATACAATTAATTTTTTCAATGAAAGTGCTCCTATACGGAAATTTGTAATATCAACAAACGTTTGTAAATTTTGATTGTTGAAAAAAAAATTTTATATTTTTCAACAAAGAAATTCTGCAAACACAATTTGTTGATCTGACAAAAGTAAAAAATCTTAATTTTCTTTTCAACAAAGAAATTCAACAAACACAATTTGTTGATCTGACAAAAGAAATTTTTTTTCAACAAAGAAATTTAACAAACTCAAACACTATTTGTTGACATTATAAAATAATTTTGAAATAAAATTACTTGACTGATTTTGTTGAAAACAATATCGAAGTTTTGTATTATGGACTAACAGGATGCCGTTTTTACAAAGCCCCTTATTCATATTCAAATTTGAACACTTTATAACAGGTTTATAAAACAGATTTCCATACAAAATTCGTTTTATTAACCTGTTATAAGTTAGTTAATTTCAATATGAATAAGGGCCTTAATATTTGGTTGATATTATGTTTGGTTGATTTACAATTGATGTTTGTTGATTAAAATTTTACGATTTTATTTTCTGTGTATCCGATTCTGAAAAATTTATTTGTAGAAAAATTGTTGTCAGATTCTGAAAAATTGTTCCTGAGGAAAAATTCTCGTTTGCTGAGGAATTTTTTATATGAAAAAGTTATAAGACATTTTTCCTAAAATTTGAGATCAAATCAAAAATTTTTTATATTCAGAGTCAAATACATAAGTATCAAGACAGCGACGTATCCAGGATTTTGGAAACGGGGGGCACAACTACCAGAATTTTTTGTCATCGCCTATTTATTTTTAACTAGCACCCCCCCCCCCCTCTTTTCACGATTTTGTCTTTATTATAAAGCAAAAATGTCTTTTAATACAGATTTTTTTATAAAAAAATTTCTAGAAATCTCAAAATCTTTTTACAGGAAAAAATTTTTTATCTACGAATTATCATTTGAAAAACTAAATTTTTGGTGAAAATAATGTCTGACAAATTCTCAGGTTCAGAGTTTTTTTAAGAAACGTTTTTGGAAACAATATGTAACCTTAATGTGTCGCCATCAGAAATTTTACATTGGAATTGGTATTGCGATAAATATCAAAATTAAGCACTTTTTGCAAAAATCCATTGAATTGCATAAATGAGAAAATTGTTTTCCAAAATAAAAAATATATAAACTAAATATAGTTTAACCTCCTTATTCCAAATCATATTACCAAACTTTTTAAGCGTATTGATTTTTTTCCGATATTCACGTTCGATATTTCGAACGCTCCTTTTTGTGGACCTACATTTTCGAAACACTCAAATTTGAAGATTTAAAAAAACAAAATTTTATTGCTTCACGTAAGAATTGACTGGTTCCATTTAAAATAGCATAGGTAATCAGCCGATGGTGGTTCAATTTATCCAAAAATTAACATATCCATTCTTCTGATTTTTATTGAATTTCGGTTTTTGTTATTTAGTCGAAATTGTGAATCCCAGCAAATCTTTGGTAATGGGTAGTGATTATATAACACATTACCAGGTAATGTATATACCTTATTTGTAGCATTATTTTAGGATGTCTTACCAAACATTTGTTCCACAACGTATTATTTTAAAGTGAAAAATAATGCATTACTAATAATTTGCTACGTAATGCATGATTATAAGAAAAATGTATTTCATATTTATTATTTCTAAACATTATATCATGGATGATTTATATTTGGTTACATTATGTATTATTTGAAAGTTTGAAATAATGCATTATTTATAATAAAATGCATAATGCATTACAATAACATAAAAAATAATTATTTTATAAGAAATGCATAAGTTTAAACTAGAGATGGGCTCACGACAAGAAATTTCTAACGACACACACTCACTAGCATATTATATCTACTTACACTCACTTACAATCACGTGAGTAAATTTAATACAAAATTACTTTTTCACTACTCGTAACACCTTATATATTACGTTCTGGTATGCTATATTATATACCTTACTCGTAACCTATAAAATATCATATATTTTACACCTTACTGGTATTCTTCGTTATAAATTTATGACTTATTTTATACCTTACTGGTATTCTATGTGATAATGTGGATGCATTACTTTGAGTCTCATCGCCTGTTAAAATCATCAATGCTGCAATGTATAAAATAAGAGATCATATACCTTATTTTATACCTTATTTGGTAATCTAAGTTTAGCTGGGACATAATTAAAGCCACGAACTAATATAAGACAGCACGAATTTAGTAAATATAAAAATAAAAATTCACTTTTTTCCAAATTTCGTAAAAAAGTCTGAAAAAATCACAAAATCACCAAGTACAAAAAAACACTTTCACGTATTTTTTTGCGCGCGTAAACTAACAGACTAAACAGACGCGACACGACAGGTGTCAAAAAACAGCAAATTTTGTAATTAAAACTTAATGAAATTTTTTAATGAAACTACGAAATCTAATGAATAAAAATTAATGAAAATCTTGCAGTATATGAATGAAATTTCATTCAGCATATGAAATATTTCATTGTTGTAATGAAACAACGTTAATGAATTCCATTTATTAGCGATATGAAGCGTTTTTCTATCAGTGTAGAAGGAACTCCTCATATACTTCATGGGGTCCTATACCGATACTTTGATACTGTAGTTTGAGTGTAGAAAAAAAATAATTGTTCGATTAATTGACATAAATTAATCGATTTATTCGTTTAATCGAACAATAGTTTAATTTTGTTTGATCGATTAATCGAGTTATTCCTAATCGGTTGACAACTCTAATTATTAGAGTCTAATGTCTACCATATCTTATTGGATTTTAAACTAATTGGATTAACACAATTTAGAACTCCAATAAGAATTTTTTTAAATAACAGAGAGATTCAGAATTTTTCCAATTTATCATGAATTCCTAAAGGAATAATTTCTTAACAACAGGGTGCTTAAAATATTAAAAATTCTAATTGTATATGTATTGCGAAAATATATTTAAGGTGGTTAACAGATATACTGCATACAGTAAACTAATGATTTAGCTTGAAAAATGTTTATGATTTTTCTGACGACACACACCTTCATAAACTGTCACAGCAGTTCATCACAAATTCACAAGAACGTAGTAATTTAAGAATATCTTTCAATATTTTTTTTCGTTTTTTAATGAAGATGACGCATAAATGTGAATGTGAAATGTCGTTATAAATATTCTGAAACAATATCATTTCATAAAATTTTTGTTACCTCTAAAGTTCTTAAAGACAAAGATGATACTTTTTTTTTTGAAAACTTGAATGTTTTTAATTGATTTTTAATAAAGAGTAGAGTGTTCCTACATGCTGACTGGAGGGAGTCATTATTATTGGAGTTGGAGGATGGACTGTGCTTATCATACTGTTGCGAATTGACCATAAAGCATGAATTATGAACGTTGTGAAAATTATAATGATTTCGTTAAATTTTATATTTTTTAATGTTTGACATTTTATGACACTGAAGGTGGAAGACAGACATGACAAAAAAAACTGTATATGTACGAAAGCGATAACTTGAAAGAATATTCATTTAGTTTAGGGGGTTTTTGTATCTTCATAGCTTGAAGATTCATTTACATTTCTATTTGAAACTATACGTTCATAAATATGTTTAGTACTTATATTGTTGTCCAATGTCAAGGTAAAAGGAGATCATATAAATTTTAGATCCCATAACAAAACATAAAAACAAATAATGTCAAATAATATGCAGCACATGCTACACAAACTGTATGAGTGCAGCACAGATACTTATGAGCGCATACTGGGCCGGTCATTCATCCATCCAATCAACCATCCACCTTACACAAGGTGGGTAGAATGAAGTTAGCATAGGGTTACCAAATGGTTTAGAGATGGGAAATATTAATGCATCCAATTGTCTCTGAGTATTCCTGGACAAGAACTTGGATTTCAAGCAAAATATTTAGGATTGGGGAAAAGAAGAAACGACTTTTTATATTCCTGCATAAAAGCCAATGTATAACGATTTGGTTCGCCCAATACTGACTGACGAAAAAAGCATCCTTATCATGAAAGAGTTTTGATGTTTATCAGCAGAACTCTTTAAAGAATTTTTGCACCTTAAACCATTAGACAAATATGGTAAGTTTGCGGTCACGGCAATTCAACTTTAAATCAAACTGCGCTGGAAGGACAACGATTGTGACCTGATCCTAATGTTGGTTATAACAGTTTCGGGGGTGTAAACCTTCCCCAATGCATTAAATCACAGGCTGGTTACGTTAGTAAATGGGAAAAATCAGACCAGACTGAAAAGTTCTGCCAAGAACAATATTCAAGGTCCAAATGTAAAGAACTTTTTTGCATTTCTTTAATAGGGGAGAAAAACGGGAGTTGGGTGTTGCGCATCTCATAAAGTTGAGATTTTACAGCGAAAAATTTAGAATAAAATATAAAAAAATTAAAAAAAATTATAAAAAAATTAAGAAAAAATTTTACTAATAAAAAAAATTAGAAAGTTGAAAATAAAATATTTTGGGAAATTTTTTTATCTTTATTTTCTTAATTTTTTTATTGGTAAAATTTTTTCTTAATTTTTTCATAATTTTTTATACGTTTTATTCTAAATGTTTTGCTGAAACTTTTTAAGATGCCCAACTTTTTGAGATGCGCAACTGTTGGACACACCCAACTGCCATTTATCCCTCCTATTCAAGAAATGCAACAATGCAAAAATGCAAACACGTTTTTTTGCATTTGGGCTTTAAATATCCTCTTCTATATATTGTTCTTGGATCAAAGTGCAGAACTTTTCAGTCTGGTCTGATTTTTTCCATTTACTAACGTAACCAGCCTGTGATCATAGGACATATTCCTGTCAAACTTCAGGAGCCTAGTCTATTGGTTTTAAATTCATCGCTCTTTCCACAGATTGACAAACATGCCTGCGGACATCGCTAGAATGTCTTTGAACTGATCCAGAATCAAGTATGTATAAGCTCATACCATGACAGTTTGAAATTAATTTGATCTGAGTTTTTGAGCACAGAAAAATTTAATTGATATACATGGCTGACAAGCTTGCAAAATTAGAATCTTCATAACGGAAACCTACGGAATTACATTGTCTTCGTATGCCTCCACAAACTTTCAAACACAAACATCGGTTTTGTTTCGCTGAGGAAAGTTTTCAGCGAAGAGCAAATCGAAACACGTAAACCTACATTAAGAGGAGTTTTCGAAGGTGGTTTCTGTGGCATCCGGAAAATGTTCATACAGCTTCGACATAATTCATTGACAATGACCTTAAGCGTTCATTATGTCTATCAATTACACTGGAAGGGGCTTGTACCACCCAGAGCTACGGACAATAAAATCCTATCGATTTTTATAATTCGCGACTTATAAAATTCGAACGCCTTTCTAATTTTATTCATTTGAGTTTTTGAAATCGAATGCAATTAATCCAAATGCATTTTTAAAGCCGAATAAGAAAGAAATCAAATGTACTCAAAAAAAAATCAAATTAGACCAAATGCAATTTCGTTCGAATTATTAAAATGTCATTGGGGAATACAATCATTAAAGTTTCATTTGGAAATCCACATCGAATCAAGAAATGAAATCCTTCGCAGCTGAGTGAGTGAAAGCGATATGAGGATATGTCCGTTTCAAAACCATCTTTTACTCTAGCATCTCAGACTTTGTAGCGACATAAAGCAAAAGCGGGATCCTAGGTTAGGTTGTAACTTGCTTTACGTCAGCAAACAAAGACTTTGAGATCCGTTGAGATACCACGGAACGTTAAACCAATTGAGCTGCTTATGAAAATTCTATGATAAAAAGATCGTACAGATCCGTAGATCTAAGTGAAGCAAGTCTTTGAACAAAAAGAGCCGGGCAATATCAGATAAAGTGTTTCATAGTATCCAAACCTCTTCATCCCTGGAACTCCGGCAAAAGTCATTTGACGCCACATTCAACCGCTCAGCATGCCGGTAATTACAGCAACCACTGTCGAAACATTGAAAGCGATGTCAGCTCACTTGTGCGCTTCTTATTAAGAGAAGGCGAAATTTGTCGTCTAGTATCACTCGTACATCCAAGTACCCATCTCCGATTGGTCTTCGTATCTTTTGCTTTCAAATTTCTCGACGCATACTAAAACATTCTAATTCCTTTTAAATCTCTAAGGTAGTTCCCAGTCTTGCACTCATCAGAGTTAGCAATTCCCTGGAATGTCTCTGTGCTCTTGGACACATATGAGTCATATGTCAAACTGCTGGGCCATCTCATTTAAAGACGTGTGGCAGTTAAGGGCAGATCTCGTTTCAGAAACATTGACTTGAGGGACTTAACTTCGGCATGACTGCATGAATATATGTTGACTGCGGTTCTAGACAATACATTTCAGCTCAACCATGCAAACACTTCCTTTATTGCCAGCATCTCTGCCTAGTAAACATTGCAATGATCAGGCAATCTTCGAGAAAGGCGTCATCCACACTCTTCTGAATAGACTGCAAAGCCCACTTGTTCGTGCAGTCTCGATTGATCCATGTTAACATTTATGAAGGCTTCACTACCCGGAATACCCCTCATCTAAGACTCTCTGGATAGTATCATAGTGGTAAAGCGGTGCTCCAAACACTAATAGATGGAGCACAGTCCACATTTTGTGATTTGTTATCTTTTTCAAGATCGCGCAGAGAGCTATTAAATCGAATTCCCGACGTAGCCGCATACTGCCTACTCAATATGTCCAACGGTATCAGGTGAAGGAGGATTTCTCAAGCAGCCGTAGGGGTAGTACGAAGTGCCTTCGTGATAAATACACAGTTTCCCTTTTTCTCTAAAGCAGACTAACAGACAATGAAACCATACAGCAGAATCAAACGCACCACTGTTGTATAAATCCAAGAACGATGTTAGGGCTAAAACCCAAGTGTTTTCCAATGGCCCTTTTATAGGAATAAAAAGCATTCGTTGCTTTTCTTACCCGTTTCTCAATATTACGCCTGAAATTCAACTTCCTATCTAGAAATACTCCATGATACTTGAGATGGAGCTCAAATTCGATATTAAAAAATCGAATTAGACCAAATGCAAATTCATTCGATTCATTAAAAGATTTGAGGTCCGTTGTAATACATTCCGACAAATCAGTGAAGGAGTAAGGTAGTATTTCCAAACGAGTCGAATCAAACTGAATTTTTCGGGAATATTGATTCGCGAGATCTGACGGCGCCTTGACTGATGTAGTTAATGTTGACAAACATATTTGAATCTTATTCATGAGCTCCTTTGAGTACGCTCCAAAACCAACATGATGGGTTTAAGTTCGATCTATACGATTAGATATTTATGAAGACACTAAATCTCTCCAATCATACTTTTGCATTACTCAATACTACTAACAACATTTAAGTTGGCAACTCTAAAATTTTTTTTTAACTTGATTTGATAGTAAATATAACAACCATCATCACTAGCAATATTTTTGTTTATTTTGTTTTTGTTTTTCAAAACTTGATTTGTTAAACAGAGTCACAGCGAGAACGGAACATCAGCCAGAAATCACATTCGTCATAAAGATATTTACGAGCTTTGGCAATTAATAAATTTGTGGTAACTGCCATATAAATCTCACTAAACTTATATATTGCGTTCCATTCTGGTATGGTGTGGTATTGCAGAACGGTGGTGGTATATATTGTACATAGTTTGGCTGCATTGGTTTTTGGATGCATTTTTTTTGCAGTTCATTTCATTTTGAGAAATCAGTGAAAACAACAGCAACAACAATAATATAAGAGAAGTATTCATATATTTATTTGAAACTAGAGTGTCATAAACCAACAATCTACCTTGATTTGTTGGTATTTTGTGTATGGCAGTTCTTTTTATATTTAACCCTTTAAAGGTTAAGACCACCAAAGAGTGGGGTCAAACAGCCATTCAGTCTAAATTAACCGAAACTAGTACATAAATCATTTAATTAGAGTTGCCATTCGATAAGACTTACGATTTTTATCATTGGAATGTAGATTAGGGGTGGGATAGTGCACGTGTTTTCGATTTCGACACGCTAGAACCGCTTATTTTGTGAGGTTCGTAAAAAAAATGCATGGGCCAAAAAATGGGGCAGATCGGATAGGATCTAGGGGTCGCTCATCGGGGTCAAAGTTGGGCGTAGAGGGGAAAAAATCCACAAAAAGGCCCAAAACTCCCCTGGTTTTGCTCCTAGAGGGGTCAAATGTGAGACCGGCCCCCATTATTTTTTCCCCCTGAACACTTTTGCCAAACATACCTAAGCCCTATCTCCAATCCCTAAGGGGGGTCCCATACAAAGGTTCAGTTTTTAAAAAATCTTGCTCCTACCGCTCTAGCTGTCCTAGAAGTCACCCTAGAGGAATCAAATGTATGACCGACCCCCAATATTTTTTCAACCCCAACATTTTCTTAGAACATACCTACCCCCTATCTTCAATCCTTAGGGTGGTCCCCATACATTTTTTTTATTTTTTCTTAAATTGTCATATTAAATCAGCTCCTACCGGTCCAATGGTGCCTCCTAGAGGGGTCATTATCAAGACCAACCCCCATTAATTTTTAGCCCCCAACACTTCTTCTGAACATACCAATTCCATATCTCCAATTCCTAAGGGGTCTCCCACACAAAATGACATTTTTGTAAAACTTGCTCTCACCGCTCAAACTATCGCAGGGGTGACCTTAGAGAAGTTAAATGTGTGACCAACCCCCAATATTTTTTCAGCCCCAACATTTTCCCCAAACAAACCTACCCTCTATTTTAAAGCCTTAAGGGTGTCCCCACACATTTTTTTTTATTTTTTAATTTTTTTTATAAAATCTGCGCCTACCGCTCCCATTCTGCCTTTTAGGAACGGTAAATGCAGACTGACCCCCATTAATTTTTGCCGCCTACATTTTTTCTGAACATACCTACGCCGTATTTCCACTTTGTAGGGGTGCTCCCCTGGGGAAAACTAAATTAGTAATGTATGTAGAGAAGTCGAATGTATGACCTGCCCATTTATTTTTTTAGCCAAAACATTTTCTTCAAACATACCTACCCTCTATCTTCAAGGTTTTACCCCACATTTTTTTTATTTATTTTATCGAGAAATCCGAGGTCTTTAATTTGTAATTTAATAGTAACTTTTGTTAAGCGTAAAAAAATATTTTTTTTATCTTGAAAATAATAAAAAATGATAAATAATATAACTATAAATCAAATTAATTTATTTTTATCGTGGGATGGATATTGTTTCCGATTTTCGGCCACGACCTGAAGCAAAACTATTTTTTCCTCCTCGTTACTCCACAACACGTTGTTATAGTCTTCTATTAATTTTACGCCTCTTTCGGCAGCGTCGTTGACAACATGTAATTTACGTAATATTCGCAGCGCTCGCTGGTAGTCCTGACGATTTTCCCAAGTATTTGGATCGGAAGCAATGAAATTTGTTGTTATTCCGAAGCGTGCAAAAATTTTTGGAGTCTCAGGTGTGACGTGGTGGCTTAAATCAGTTTTCATGAGTTCTTGATACACTTGTTTCGATGCCATGTTAATTCTTTTCACACCTTCGAATCCAACAACATGTACTGGAGGATTACAATCCTTGTTGCCACTGTCGCCGCTATCCTCTGAGGCATCTCTTCCCCGATTCGTCCATCTCATCGTCTTCAAATATACGAATTGCATTCGACATTTTTCGTTTTATTTCACAAGAGATATTCGGATCAAATAGTGCGAGAGCAACAGCTTCGCCACTGAGATACCAGAGATGTCCACAGAATCTCTTGACCAATCATTGCGACAGAATCTTATCAATTGATGCATAATTGGCAATCGCTTTCAAAAAATTCAAATCATTATTTGGAGCTTCTATTGCTTTGGTAGCGCTAAACCAAGATTTTACGTAAATTGTTATGATGAAAACGGTCACATCAAGAAATGCATTTAATTCTTTTTTGGCCAAACCGATATATTTTCGGAACAAAAACATTTTTAGGCAATACATATATGCCTTTTGCCATCCATCGAGCATGACTGATGGGTCCTGGTGGGCTAAAATGCTTATTAGGAATATTTTCGCCAAGGTATAATAAAAAAATTTCAAGAAACTCCTTGTAGTCGTCTCTGGGTTGCTTTTCTTTTATTTGAGCCCAACAAAACAACTTGATGTCAGTTTGGACTTGAGCTGGTATGTTGCCTGCCACTTCCTCATCTTAAATGCCAAGACTCTACGGTTTGTCTTTTATATTTCCCACTGCTCTTTAAAACGCGCAAACATTAGCACTCCTGGTCCAGACGTTTTGCCGAATTTGGTTTCACCCACTTAGTTTTCCCCAGGGGAGCACCCCTACAAAGTGGAAATACGGCGTAGGTATGTTCAGAAAAAATGTAGGGGGCAAAAATTAATGGGGGTCAGTCTGCATTTCCCGTCCCTAAAAGGCACAGTGGGAGCGGTAGGCGCAAATTTTATAAAAAAAAAAAAAATTGTGTGGGGACACCCTTAAGGCTTAAAAATAGAGGGTAGGTTTGCTGGTGGAAAATGTTGGGGCTAAAAAAATATTGGGGGTCGGTCACACATTTAACTTCTCTAGGGTCACCCCTGCGATAGTTACAGCGGTGGGAGCAAGATTTACAAAAATGTCATTTTGTGTGGGAGACCCCTTAGGAATTGGAGATATGGAATTGGTATGTTCAGAAGAAGTGTTGGGGGCTAAAAATTAATGGGGGTTGGTCTTGATAATGACCCCTCTAGGAGGCACCATTGGACCGGTAGGAGCTGATTTAATATGACAATTTAAGAAAAAATAAAAAAAAATGTATGGGGACCACCCTAAGGATTGAAGATAGGGGGTAGGTATGTTCTAAGAAAATGTTGGGGTTGAAAAAATATTGGGGGTCGGTCATACATTTGATTCCTCTAGGGTGACTTTTAGGACAACTAGAGCGGTAGAAGAAAGATTTTTTTAAAAATTGAACCTTTGTATGGGACCCCCCTTAGGGATTGGAGATAGGGCTTAGGTATGTTTGGTAAAAGTGTTCAGGGGAAAAAAATAATGGGGGCCGGTCTCACATTTGACCCCTCTAGGAGCAAAACCAGGGGAGTTTTGGGGCTTTTTGTGGATTTTTTCCCCTCTACGCCCAACTTTGACCCCGATGAGCGACCCCTAGATCCTATCCGACCTCCCCCATTTTTTGGCTCATACATTTTTTTTACCAACCTCACAAAATGAGTGGTTCTAGCGCTTCCAAATATTGCTGCTTAAAATCTCACACGACACTATCCCACCCTTAATGTAGATGTGAAGTTGGTATGTACTAGAGTTGTCAACCGATTAAGAATAATTCGATTAATCGATCAAACAAAACCAAACTCTTGGTCGATTAATTTAAAAATGACGATTTTCGAATAACGAATAAATCGATTAATTTATGTCAATTAATCGAATAATTATTTTTTTTATACCCTCCAAATACAGTATCGAAATATCGGTCTGGGACCCCATAAAGTATATATGGGGCATTCCATGCCAAATCACTCACTTTTAGGCCCGACCCCCTTCGATTAATTTTATTTTTGGATATGTTTTAGTACGTATTAAATGCAACTTGCAGCCAAATTTTCAGCCTTTTATACCAAGGTGGTGTTGAGTAATCAATTTTTCAAAATGGCGATTTTTTCCAAAAAATGAAAAAATTTAAGTTTTCAATCAATTTTGACCAGTAAAAAATATAGATATTTTAAAAAAAGTTGGACAATGTTTTGTTGGTATTTAAATGTAGTTTTAGAAAAAAAATGTGAAAAAATTATTCGAAGTAATTATCACTTATTTTTTGACGTTTAAAAATTAAAATCGACTTTTTGAAAAAGTCCGAAACCTTCGATTTTTTTGTAAAAAACTATAAGAATTCTACTCTAAATTATGCAACTTTTAAGCCATAACTCGAGATGTGATCACAATTCTTTCTATTTTTTTTTTAATTTTTAAAACTGCATCTTTTATGTTTTGGCTCTGATTTATTTTATATGGAGCTCCAAAAAAAAAAAAAAATGGTAGATACTGACCCTAACTTACCCTAAATATATTCATTTGGAGGTAAATATACGTCTCACAAAAATTTGGGACGATCGGACATGTGTAAGGCGCTTAGCATGGTCCTTGAAGTTTAAAAAACGGATTACAAGGAAAAATATGAATTTTTTTCTGTTTTCGCAATTTCTTTGGTATTTTAAGTTAAGTTTTAATTCAAGTGATTACAGAATTATGATGTGGAGTAAAATGCCTTTCTAATAAGGTACTAAAAACTAAAATCGGTTGAAAATCAGCCAAGTTATTACAACTTCCCCAGGCATCTAGCGTGTGCCATACAACTTGATTAAAAAATACGAGGCCCTTTTTTTAAATTTATTGAAATTTTCTACTGTAATAACATTTTTTCATTATTCATGTTTCAGTGTAATATTTTTTTGACTTTTCCAAATTTTAAAACAAAAAAAATATATTTTTTTTAAAATAAAGATTTCAAAAGGGTGTGGAAAATGCAGGCATTTTTAGCACTAATTTAAAAAATGTTAGCAAAACACAATATGAAAAATACTTGTCATCTAATAACATTTGAACTTGAAGAATAAAAAAATGTTAGTACAGTAGAAAATTTCAATGAATTTCAAAAATCGGATTGTATTGATTAATCAAGTTGTCTGCCACACGTTAGATGCCTGGGGAAGTTGTAATAACTTGGCTGATTTTAAACCGATTTCGGTTTTTATGACCTTAATAGAGAGACATTTTACTCTACATTTCAATTCTGTAACCATTTGAATTCAAAATTAACTTAAAATACCAAAAAAATTAAGAAAACAGAAAAAAATGCATATTTTCCCTTGTAATCCGATTTTCAAACTTCAAAGCCGATGCGGAACGCCTTACCCATGTCCGATCATCCTAAAATTTTCTGAGACGTATTTTTACACCCAAGTTAATATATCTAGGGGAAGTTACGGTCAATATTTACCAAATTATTTTTTTTGGAGCACCATATAAAATAAACCAGAGTCAAAAAAAAAAAAAGTGCAATTTTCAAAATTTGAATAAAAATAGAACGAATTACGATCACATCTCGAATTATGACTTAAAAGTTGCGTAATTTAGAGTAGAATTTTTTGACATTTTTAAAAAAAAATCGAAGGTTTCGGACTTTTTCAAAAAGTCGATTTTAATTTTTATACGATAAAAAACAAGTGATAATTACTTCGAATAATTTTTCATATTTTTTTTTCTAAAACTACATTTAACTACCAACAAAATGTTGTCCATCTTTTTTTAATATATCTATATTTTTTACTGGTCAAAATTGATTGAAAATTTAAATTTTTTCATTTTTTGGAAAAAATCGCCATTTTGAAAAATTGATTACTCAACACCACCTTGGTATAAAAGGCTGAAAATTTGGCTGGAAGTTGCATTTAATACGTACTAAAACATATCCAAAAATAAAATTAGTCGAAGGGGGTCGGGCCTAAAAGTGAGTGATTTGGCATGGAATGCCCCATATATTTTATTGATCAGTAATCGATTCTATGACATTCTAGCGATGTCCGTCTGTGGAGGGCACGATACAGTCCAAAATAAAAGAGCTATACTCCTGAAGTTTGGTACGATTATGTCTTATGGTCATAGGCTGGTTAAGTTCGGAGGCAAAAATCGGACGAGGGGAAAATGTTCCCCCATAAAGAACTAAAACACCACCAGAAAAACACAATTTTTTATATTGTATATGCCATATGAAATTCATGGAGCTGCATTTGGACCAAGATGATTAGGAAATGCTATTTCGGCCCGCCCCCTTTTAAGGGCGTAAATATCGTAAATAAGAATTTGTAAACATTTATGAAGAGGGACAAGGTGTCCTCCAGTGCCCCAGCCAACTCCCAACGACTTAAAACTTCAAACTATTTAAATTTAAGTTTTTCAGTTATTCAATTTATAATTTTTTTACTAATTTTTTGTTAATAAAATATTAATTATTTAATTTTTAGGTTTTTGTATGAATTATTTATTTTTTTGTTAATAAAAATATTTTTTAATAACCAATTTTTTATTCGTTATTCTCATCGATTAGTCGAATAATTTTATAGATTTAATCGTTTGATCGAACGAACAAAAACAATTATTTGAATTATTCGAACAATGTTAAAAGTCGAATAATTGACAACTCTAGTATGTACAGCAGGGATGGAAAATCGGAATTTTTAAATGGTACTGGATCCAAATGGGCTCAACCAAAAAACTACTTTATCGCACTCTACTTATTAATTCAGTATAAAAGTTCTTAAAATAATTAATTCATACAAAAGTACTTAAATTTATGATATCCTGATCCTTATCCAATTTAGAAAATTGGAAAAAGTGAAAAAGTACTAAGGTACTAGTTGTTGAGTTGAGTTGAGGGTGGGTTGTACAATAGGGTGGCTCGTTTTTGGGCTTTTCTCTCTGATCAAATTCTAATACCCGCCAAAAGTGTCGGTCCCCTAAGGGTAACTCACATGCAAAATATCACTCCGATCGGAGTTTATCTTCTGTCTCCACTTTGAGCCTCAAAATTGCGGTTTTCGCAAAAAAGGACTTTTTAAAAAAAAAATAAAAAAAAAATCAAGTTTTTTTATTAAAATAGTTAAAAAAATATTTTTGTATAATATTTGATCGTAAATACTTAAATGTGAAATTTAAAGATTTTACGGTATCATTAACCCGTTCAAACTTGATACCAAAAAAATGGCATGATTTTAGGGGCGTTCTCAAAACACCTTTTTTCAAAATTTGAAAATTTTATTAAAAAAAAATTTTAAATATATCATTTTTTCTTTCTGAATTCATTAAGAACACCTTGGAGAAGAAAAATGTGAAATATGGCGGATATCCGTCAAGCCACTTTTCGGGAATTGCGGGGGGAAGTTAGCGGATTTCAAGGAAATGTTGGTTTTATCAATAATTTAGATTAATAAAATCTTATAAATTTCATTTTTGTGCAAATTAACGGTTTTTTGGTGTCGTGGCATTCTATTATATAACTTTAAGTATGTCATGAAATATTACCGATCTAGGACGTCTTTAACCCACATTGGCTGGGGGTCAAAAATGACCCCCGAATAAAATTTGAAGTTTAGAGCTTAAATTTTGTGCTATAAACAAGTATAAACCAGCTTTTGTGTTTTTTTACCCCAACTATTATTTCGTATTATTATATTATCTTTAAAAAAATCGTTAACCCTTCTTGGTAGGGGGTCAAAAATGACCCATTCAATAAAAAATATATATTTTGTTGATATCAAAAAATTCAAGCACTATGCCTAAAAGTTTTTGCCGGGGTCATTTTTGACCCCTGGCCAGTGTGGGTTAAAGATATCTCAAACATGTGAGATTTAAGGGCTGATTCAAAGTTATCTAATAGATTGCCACAAATTTATTTTATATGAAAAAATATATACTTTTTATTGAATGGGTCATTTTTGACCCCCTACCAAGAAGGGTTAACGATTTTTTTAAAGATAATATATTAATACGAAATAATAGTTGGGGTAAAAAACATAAAAGCCGTTTTATACTTGTTTATAGCACAAAATTTAAGCTCTAATCTTCAAATTTCCGCGGGGGTCATTTTTGACCCCCAGCCAATGTGGGTTAAAGACGTCCTAGATCTGTAAGATTTCATGACATACTTAAAGTTATATAATAGAATGCCACGACACCAAAAAACCGTTAATTTGCAAAAAAAATAAATTTATAAGATTTTATTAATCCAAATTATTGATAAAACCAACATTTCCTTGAAATCCGCTAACTTCCCCCCGCGATTCCCGAAAAGTGGATCGACGGATATCCGCCATATTTCACATTTTTCTTCTCCAAGGAGTTCTTAATGAATTCAGAAAGAAAAAATGGTATATTTAAATTTTTTTTTTAATAAAATTTTCAAATTTTGAAAAAAGGTGTTTTGAGAACGCCCCCAAAATCATGCCATTTTTTTGGTATCAAGTTTGAACGGGTTAATGATACCGAAAAATCTTTAAATTTCATATTTAAGTATTTACGATCAAATATTATACAAAAATATTTTTTTAACTATTTTAATAAAAAAACTTAAATTTTATTTTATTTTTTTAAAAGTCCTTTTTTGCGAAAACCGCAATTTTGAGGCTCAAAGTGGAGACAGAAGATAAACTCCGATCGGAGTGATATTTTGCATGTGAGTTACCCTTAGGGGACCGACACTTTTGGCGGGTATTAGAATTTGATCAGAGAGAAAAGCCCAAAAACGAGCCATCCTATTGTACAAGCCTAAAATAAGTAAATTTTTAGGCACGTCCATGGCGCTCAGACTTAAAATAGTCCATTGTACCATACCCTCAACTAAGGTACTAACTTTTCCATCCCTGATTTACAGTGACCAACACCTACTTTCGTACAGTTTATCTTAAATTCTACCAAGAAACACAGAAGAAACAATTTTCTGATCTATTGTTAGGTTTCAATTTTCTTTATAATAATAGCATGCATTCTCTTTAAAGACAATAAAACAGTTTTTAAAATTTCCAAAAAAATTGTGATTTTTTCGCAATTTTTTTTTTTCAAAAATGGACAAAAATCGAAAAAGTATGTAATTTTAAAGAACCATATATCTGAATTTGGCAATCTGATGTTTAATGCATTCAAACATTTTTAAAACTTTGTCCCCCTTATTTCCTTTTAAAACCTGCATAAATCGAAAGTATAGTATAGAAAGTATAGTACTTTTTATATAAAATCGAGTACATTTTGTGTAGGCGGCATTTTAAAAATTTTTGTGATTTTTTTAAAAGCTACTTTTCGGCATTGGTAATTATTTATTCTTGTAATTAATTTTAAGAGTTCTGTGCAAACGTTTCAGGATAACAGCTCTTATCAACTAAAAACCCAATGATGCAATAAAGGGTTAATATGAACATTCAGCCATCGTAGATATTCATCCATAACATTATGTATTTGCTGTTATCGTATCTTGCTGTGAATTATTACTGGTGCAATATAGTTTATAGTTTTGTTAGCTGTTGTTTTTATTTCACTTTTTTTCCACATTTTGCCTGTTCAATTTTTGTCTATTTTTTTACATTTTTCATAATATTTATACCCTACGCTACTGGTTCCGAACTATTGACTTGCGCCCTAAGTGAAGGCAATATGCAAATTTTAGTGATGTTTCAATTTCTCCATCGCCAAGAAATAACTCCCAAACTTAACATCTTATTTTACTGCGAAAAGTCCCAAGAACTAAATTTAACCCAACCTCTGAAATTCGGAATTTTAAAACTTTTTTTGTTTTTTTGATAAAAAAAAAATTATGTCAGAAGAAGTTCAAGGTCTGTTTTTTGGAAACGCCCCCTTGAATATGAAAAAAATATTTTAATAATGATAAATCAGGGTGGATCTATGAGGGGAAGTTGGGGAAACCCCCCCACAGATCGAATTCAAAAAAGAAAAAGAGAAGAAATAGAAGAGGAAAAAACAAAAAAGAAAGAAAAATCGATTTAAAAGTCAGATAAGACAAATATGTCTTATGATTATTGGCTGGTTCAGTTCGGAGATGGGCAAAATAGGACCTGGGGAAAAAGTTCCCCCTTGAGGAACTAAAGCAACCTTTAAAAACAAAATTTGTTTAAAGGTTTTATTATACTTTTGTTGCGAAAATTAAACTTTTTAATGTCGGAAGAAGTTCTTAGTTCTTCACTTGGACTTCGGGGATCAGAAATTGTTTTTTTGTTCTCGGTCCACCCCCTTTTGTGGGCGTGGATTTAAAAAACTATTAAAACAATGATAAAATGGTATTACTTAAGTTCAAAATGCATAATAAATGAACTTGTAAACAGAAAGGGGAAAAAGTGACCCCCAATGACCCTTGCCGAACCCCCTACTCAACAAAAAAAAAAAAACGCCCTGATTTTTTTTTTTTAATTTTGAAGGGCATCAAAGATTCGCACAGCCAAATTTAAAACTCTTACTTTTTATACCCTCCACTCTAGTGATAGAGGGTATATATAAGTTTGTCATTCCGTTTGTAACACCTTGAAATATTGGTCTAGGACCCCATAAAGTATATATATTCATGATCCTCGATCGATTTTAAGACGATCTAGCGATGTCCGTCCGTCCGTCCGTCTGTCCGTCTGTCTGTCTGTTGAAAACACGTTAACTTTTGAAAGACTTTACGGAGGCTCCTGAAGTTTGGCATATATGTTGGGCATTTATCTGGTCAGGTTGGTATTGCAATCCAGCAAAATCGGTCCAGTGGTTCAAAACTTATAAGCAAATGAGTGAATTTCGGCAAGGGTTTTTCTAGAATTTACGAGATAAAACACACGGTAACTTTCGAACGGCAACTCTGAGGATGCTGAAGTATGGCATATGTATTTGCCGTTCCTCTGGTCCGGTTCGTTTTAAATTTCAGCCAAATCGGTCCATTGGTTCAAAAGTTATTAGCAAAATCGTAAATTTCAGATTAGTTTCACCTGAAATTTACGTGTTGAAACCCTTTAAACATGTTTTAAAAATATTTGTAAGTCAAAAAAATATTTTACAAGGTATTTTTGTCACACAAAAATATTTTTACACTAAAACAAAAGAAAAATAAAATACACTCAAAAATAAATTAGCAAATTTTTTTTTTTTTTTTTCAAAAATTAATAAAAAAAAGTTTTTTTACACAAAATAAAATATTTCTAACCAAAATTTTTTTTTTCACGTTAGAAAATTTACTATCACTTAAAAAGGGCATTGTGGAGGGTATTCATAGATTCGGCCAAGTCGAATTTAACTTTTCTACTTGTTTGTTTTGATTTCCATGTGTTTGTACGATTTTTTTTGTAACTTCGCTTTTCTTTTACAAAAACGGGGAAAAACTGTTAAGAATAGTTTCAACAATAAAATTAAAATAACACTGTTTATCCCGAAATTATGTTCGTTTCGGTGAAAAATTTTCTTAAAAAATCAGTAATTTTTGATTAAAAAAAAATGTTAAGAAAAAAATGGTTGCATTTTATTTCGTTCCCTGCTCCATTCCATTTCGTTACCAGTTCCATTTAATTTTGTTCCACTTACAAGGAAGGTCTTTCACAGGGCACCTGAAACTTGAATATGGGAATGATGGGGTAAAAATAAGAGTTACCTGTTCTTGTTTAGCTGCCCAATCTCAAATTTAAAAAATGGTTGCCACCTTATAAAAAAATAAGGGCTTTCGTGAAAATCCGTATAAAGGCCGAACTAGCAGGAATTTCGACAAACGAAAAGGTCAGGTCAGCATAATTTTGATAGGGATTATTATGTATGATTTTGGGAGTCGTACGTACATACATCTCCATATAAACTACTCTAACGATTATACATTTTTGACAATAACGAACTTAACGAAGCTGAATTTGGACACGACCGATTCACCATTGGATCAGAGCTTCGAAGGATTTCATTCCTTAACTCGATTTGTCATTCTGAATGAAAATTTAGTGATTGCATTCCCCAATCACATTTTAGTGAATTGAATGAATTCACTTTAGACTCATTCGATTTATAAATATCGAATGCATTCGATTTATTTTTCATTCGACTTTCAAAAATCGAATGCATTCGATTTTTTTTCATTCGACTTTTAAAAATCGAATGCATTCACTTGCGAATGCAATCGATTTTCTTTTCATTCAATTTGAAAAATCGAATGGCTTATTCATTCATTGCATAAAAAACTTAAAAAAAGTTACCAAGATAGAGCAAAACGGAGACAATTTTTTGTCCATAGTATCGCCAACACTCTTCACACTTTTTGTCGTGTAGGCAGTTAATATGTCCATTTTTAAAATTTTCGGGAACACCAATTTTTTGGATTCAAAATTAGAGCCCATTAGGGTCATAGTGTGTAAAGAGAGTCGGCAATACTATGGACCAAAATTTGGCTCCGTTTTGGTCTATCTTTTTAAAAAATCAATTGCATTCGCAGTGGAATGATAAAAAATAGAATGCATTCGATTTTTCTAAATCGAATGAACAAGAAATCGAATGCATTCATTTTTTTCCATTCAACTGAATGAATTACAAGGACTGCATTCAATGTTGATTTATGAAATCGAATGCATTCACTGAATATTAAAATTGAATGGATTTTTTTGAGAATTCATTCGAAGAGGATTTCATTCTTCGAAGCTCTGCATTGGATAGGTCTTCAAAAAACCTTTCGACCTCTATAAAATGTTCATATAGTTTCTTTTGAAGAAATGTGAAAATCCTCAACAAACGAAAAAAAATGCCGTTTTCCCCCCTCCCCTTTGACGCTTAAATGTGAGATTGGGCAGCTATAAAAAAACAGGTGACTCTTATTTGGATCCCCTCTTTCACATATGCAAGTCTCAGGGCAATCGGTGGGTGCACTGTGAAAGATATTCCTTGTTAACGAATTACGAGGGTTTAAGAAGTAAAATTTTTGTATTAGAGAGAGAGTAGGAAAAAAACATTTAAGGGAATCACAATGGGCCTTATGGCCTGACCTATTAATTTTCCTTATTAAAAGCTGTCTCAGAAGTGTTCTTTTTGGTGGGTCGGAGAGTCTTTCTTTAGGAATACTGTATTAAAATCTGATTGTTTTTGTCAATGTGAGATTCGTCTATTCCGAATCTTAAATAACCTCCAAATCTATATATAAATATAAACCAAATGTGGTTCGTTGGTAATCGCATTACTTGAGAACGGCTAGACTGATTTGGCTTAATTGTTTTAAATATTCGCCATAGTCCAACTTAATTTTTTTCGGAAAGAAAAATTAACCACGCCCACTTTTTTTTTGATTTTTCTGGAAATGGAGATCGGATCGATTTGGCAAATTTTTGGTTAAAATGGTCGTCCTTAGTACAATTAAAATTTTACGAAAATAAAATTTGATCACGCCCACTTTTACTCCAACTTTTTTCAATTTTTTTTTCAATCAATAACTCAATTTTTCTTCTCGATAAATTTCAACAATCTTTTCGATCCACACTGTCCAAATTGCATTTAACTACACCAAATAAGAGATAATCGTTCAACTGTTGACGAGTGTGGACGTGTTTTATTTTAACTCCGTGCTATAAATTGAATTACTAAAATTGTTCGTAATAGGTTTGTTCGTAATAGGTATTTTTGTGATATTTTCATTACCACATCAAGGAAAATGAAAATATGGACACAAATGATACCGATTTAGTTCGAGGCTCTGCCTCACCGACTGGTGCTGGTCCTAGCACTGGTCTTAGGGTTGCGACCTTGAAGTCCGGCCTTGATTCTGGTAGGGGTGCTCAGCCTAATATTGGTGGTAAAAAGAAAAAGAAACTTAAGCCATCAAAGGTCAGGCACAACCAGAGAAGGCTTTGTTTGAAAATAATTAACAGACTAAGCCAACTCGATGGAACGAAGCTCTCCGAACGGGAGAAGGCGTCGCTATCATGGGCGAAAGGAGTCATTGAAGAACAGGACAAACTTTCGGCAATGCGCGCATCTGACAAACAGAGCGCTGTTTCGGCCTCGTCATCGAAGTCTGGTAAAAGGTTGCGCTCGCCCGACGAGAAACCTTTACCTAAAAGATCTAAGGTGACCGGCAACGTCTGGACTCAGTCTTTTAGTGAAGTGGTGAAAGGTAACTTCGTTAGGGCTGTGATAAACAGGCAAAATGGGGATTGTAGTATTCCAAGGGACAAGTGGAGTTTAGTTGAAACTAAACTAAATGAAATCTACTATAGGCTTCTTGAGAGTATGCCTGATTTTCTCCCTACTACTGTCAACGCAGGTTGGTATCAGGGGCGAGTAAAACTCGTTGCTTTTGGAAACGAAAGATCCGCAGCCGTGTTTAAGGTTGCCATTAGCCAAGTGGGAGAGTTATGGCCTGGAGCCAGACTGGACGTTGTGGAAAAACATGATATCCCCTCGCAACCCAGAGCTCATGCATGGATCCCAATGGCTACAAGTGACACTGCGGTGATTCTAAAGATGATAAAAGTCTGCAATCCTGACCTTCCAACTCAGAATTGGCAAATTGCCAGATTGGGTGAGATGGAGGGCGCTCGTCGTCAAGCAGTGGTCTTGGTTAATGAGGAATCGCTTCCGCTTTTAGCCAGGACTGACGGCATTATTAGATTTGGCTTTTTTCATATAAGAGTCAATGTCTACAAGGGCGACCAGAAGCCTATTTTGGAAGCAGACAAGCCAGTGGCAGAGTCGGCTGGGGAGGAGAATCTGGAAAAGGTTGATATTCAGCTGACCGATTCTAGGCTGATGGGAGATGCATCTGGCATTTTCGAAACCGAATCTGGCAACGAATGCGACCTCTGTGATGGCACGGAGGATAAAGCTGATGCCACTATGGGTGACATTCAGGACGAGGCCCATGCAGTGAGGAATTCGGAGAGTTCTGTTGCCTCCGATTCAGAACAGATGGGACACATATCTGGCTTATTCGAAACCGAATCTGGGGACGAATGCGACCTCTATGATAACACGGAGGATGAAGCCAATAACACGGTGGTGGAAAGGATGGTGGAAAAAAAGCAAGATGTTGCGGTTCCTACAAATAAACCTCCATCACTGTAAGGCAGCCTCAGCTGCACTATTGCTGCGCCTGACGACAGGAGCAGTTGACTTGGTTTTTATCCAAGAGCCCTGGGTGCGGGGTGGCAGGGTTTGCGGATTGAAGACCCCTGGGTTTAAGTTGATGGTTGCCAAAGGTGAGGGCTCACCAAGAGCCTGCATCTTGGCGAAAAATGGCTTAAATATATTCTTTTTATCAACTTTTAGTGATATGGATGTTACAGCGTCTAGCTTAGAGCTTCATGGGAAATCTATTTGGCTCGCCTCTGCGTATTTTCCTAATCCGGGGCCAATACCCCCGGATAAGGTTGGCGGTCTGATTCGGGAGTCTGAATCTAGGGGACACCAGTTACTAGTGTGCTGTGATGCTAATGCACATCATTCGATATGGGGTAGTACAGACACAAATGATAGAGGCGAATCACTTTTGGAGTTTTTGTTAAGCACTAACCTGTATATTTGTAACAAGGGTAGTGAACCAACTTTCGTTACAAGTACGCGGCAAGAGGTTCTTGACGTAACACTTGTATCAGATACATTGTCTGATAGAATTGATGACTGGAGAGTTTTGGAAGAGCATTCTTTCTCAGATCATCGGTACATTGAGTTTTTACTCAGGGAGCGTGCCCCGGTTGAGACAGTCTCTAGAAATCTGAGAAGAACAAACTGGGTGAAATATAGGGAGACTTTTTCTTTGCTTTTGGATGAAGTACCCCTATCTGAACCGCATAGTTTAGCGGAAATTGACTGTCTGGTTGACCACATAACAAATGTTTGTAATAGGTGCCTGGATGCGTCTTGCCCTTCTGCAAAGCCTAGAGGGAAAAAAAAGCCACCTTGGTGGTCAAATGAGTTGCAGACGAGCAGAGATTCCTGCAGAAAGCTCTTTAATAAGGCTAAATTTTCAAGAGCGGACGAGGACTGGTCTGCATACAGGCTGCAACTTAAGAGTTATAAAAAGATGATCAGAAATGCCAAATGTGATTCTTGGAAAAACTTCTGTGGAAACATAGAAGACGTTTCTGAGGCATCCAGGCTGCGCAAGGTTCTGGCTTCTTCTCCTTGCACCCTAGGATACCTGAAAGATCCTAATGGGGTGTGGTCTTCCTCCAGTGGAGAGTCGCTGGATCTCCTTTTAAACACGCATTTTCCGGGCAATTCCATGACGCCGTTTCAAGCTTTGGAACGTTCTGACGCCCAAGCATCTGAAATTGCTTCGGAAATAATAAATATGCCAACATTAATCTGGGCGATAAAAAGCTTCAGGCCCTATAAATCTCCGGGACCTGATGGTATAATCCCGGCTGAGTTGCAGCAAGTGTTGGACTATATAGCCCCGTTGCTGTATAATCTATACACAGCATGCATCAACTGGTCGTATATTCCTTTAAAATGGAGGGATACCAGAGTCGTATTTATCCCGAAGGCTGGGAAAAGTTCCCACACAGCTCCGAAGGATTTCAGACCAATTAGTCTGTCTTCTTTTTTGTTAAAGACAATGGAACGAATGATAGACTCATATTTGCGTAGAGTGATTGACCCGAGGTTGCTTTCGACAAAGCAACATGCATACAGCAAGGGACGATCAACGGAAACAGCTCTTCATGAGCTCGTTGGTACCATCGAGAGATCGCTTTCGGTAAAGGAGTACACTATGGTGGCCTTTCTTGATATTGAGGGGGCTTTTAATAATGTCATTCCAGAATCGATAATATTGGCATTGTCTGGTCTGGGAGTAAAGCGTGAAATCGTTTTAATGGTGGAAAACCTACTTGCCAATAGACGTATAACGTCTGAATTGGGAGCGTCCGTCATATCTCGATTTGTCAATAGGGGCACACCACAAGGAGGTGTTCTTTCGCCGCTTCTTTGGAACCTGGCACTGAATTCAATGCTACTATCTCTAGAAGCACGTGGTTGTCATGTTATCGCATATGCTGACGATGTCGCGATAGCGGTAAAGGGGAAGCATCTGCCAACATTGCGGGACATTCTTCAGGGTTCTCTGAAAGATCTGTCTAAATGGGCAAGATACTGTGGCCTAGGAGTTAATCCTAGTAAAACAGAGCTTGTTTTGTTTACAAGGAAAAATAAGATTCCTGCTTTTGATCCTATTTCTCTGGACGGTACTGAAATCACCTTCTCAGATGGAGCCAAGTATCTTGGAGTATTTCTAGATAGGAAGCTGAATTTCAGGCGTAATATTGAGGAACGGGTGAGAAAAGCAACGATTGCTTTGTATTCCTGTAAAAGGGCCATTGGAAAACGATGGGGTTTTAGCCCTCAAGTCGTTCATTGGATCTATACAGCAGTGGTGCGTCCAATTTTGCTGTATGGAATCATTGTCTGGTGGCCTGCTTTGGAAACAAAAGCGAACTTTGTCTTTATCACGAAGGTACAGAGAATGGCGTCAATGTGCATCACTGGTGCTCTTCGTACTACACCTACGGCTGCATTAGAAATCCTCCTTCACCTGATACCCTTGGACATATTGGGTAGGCAGTATGCGGCTGCGTCGGCAATTCGACTTAATAGCACGCTGCAATGGAGGAGCAGTGATTGTGGCCATAGCGCAATCTTGAAAAAGATAACAATACCACAAAATGTGGACTGTGCTCCCTCTTTGAGCCTCTTTGAGCGCCACTTTACCACTATGATACCATCCAGGGAGTCTTGGATGGGGGATACTCCGGGTAGTGGAGCTACCATAAATTTTTACACAGATGGATCGAGGCTGCACGAACAAGTGGGCTTTGGAGTCTATTCGGAAGAGCTTGGGTTGAGCCTGGCTCGTAGATTGCCAGATCATTGCAGTGTTTACCAGGCAGAGATGCTGGCAATAAAAGAAGTGGCTGACTGGTTGAGCTGCAATGTCTTGTCTACAACCGCAGTCAACATCTATACTGACAGTCAAGCCGCGGTCAAGTCCCTGGATTCAATGTTTCTGAAAACAAGATCTGCCCTTAACTGCCGCACGTCTTTAAATGAGATGGCCAAGCAGTTTAACATACGACTCATATGGGTCCCAGGGCACAGAGACATTCCAGGGAATTGCAAAGCCGATGAGCTTGCAAGACTAGGAACTACCTTACAGGTTCCAACAGAATTGGAATGTGTTGGTACGCCTCTAGAAACTTGCAAGCAAAACCTACGGCTTTGTTCTGCGACGGAGACTAATCAAAGATGGGCAAATGGATGGACGTGTGAGACAACACGACTGATTTGGCCTTCTCTTAATCAGGGGCGCACAAGTGAGCTGATATCGCTTCCAAGAGGAGAGATTTCAACGGTGGTTTCTATAATTACCGGACACTGTCTTATAGGGAAGCACGCAGAGCGGTTAAATGTGCCGTCGAATGACTTTTGCCGAAGTTGCATGGATGAAGAGGAGTTGGAAACTATCGAACACTTTATTTGCCATTGCCCGGCACTTTCTGGTCAGCGACTTGCTTCACTGGGATCTAGGGAGCTGTACGATCTTTCAGATTTGTCGGATGTCAAAATTCAACATCTAAGGAGTTTCATAAGAAGCTCAAACTGGTTTAACGACAGGGACTAGTAGGGAAACCTATTACGATCCCGTGGTATCACAATGGACCTCAGAGTCTACGTGTGTTGACGTAAAACGTCAGCAGCCACTTACAACCTAACCTAACCTAACCTACACCAAATAATATGACATAGGGTATTATACAAGTCGTTGAGACCCGAATACTTTTTGGTTTTTATCAAAAGTCTACAGAGCTAAAAAATTATTATGGTTAATAAAATTATGACTCACTATAAACAAATAAAAGATTCAGCCAAGAAAAAAAAATGTTTTGCTTAACGTTTTTATGATGGCGCCATTACCCCCATGGGTGCTGCTCGCACTATTAAACTGTTAACTTTTTTTCAATACTCATAAGGGGTTTATGATGATTTTTCATAAAATAATATTATTTTGCATAAATTAAGAAGAAAAAATATTTTTATTTTTAAAGTAAAATACGATTTGCTTTAAAAGCAGTCAAAGCTGTGGCATAATTTTTTAAGGTAATTTTAAAATAAATAGCAAAATGCAATTTCTCTCTTGATTTTGTAGTTATAAAGCAAATCATAAAGGAATAATTGGCTAACAATAAGTACACTAAAATCGTTTTGAAGCTTACTTGTTTTAGAACTCCCAAAATGTTGCTTCTAAATTGAAATAAAAGTATGACAAAAACAATAATGTATAATTAATACATGAGACACCAATTTTTAAATGCAGAATTATTTTGCATCATATTTGTATTGTAAGCATTAAATTTATTTATAAATATGTACTGTAAAAAAGAAGAATGGTTCAAACAAGGAATAAATATAATGGAATGGAAATTATTCAGTGAGACATCAAAATTTGTTTGGAATTTAAATAAGCGTTAAAACAACCAGTAGTGAATAGAGTGGTTCAAAAATCTTATTTACTTTTTTTTATTCACTACAACGAAGCACTTATTGTTTCTATGCAAAGCTTCAGGCGCAAATATGTAAATTTTAAGAGAGGTCGCCCAAAAAATTTTACTTAGTTTTAATCAGTGATGCATTTTTTGTTACTTAAGACAAAATTTTAGGAAAAAAGTGCTAAGTGCTAAATCAGCACTTTTTATACCCTCCACTTATTGTTAGTGATAGAGGGTATATCACCTTTTCCATCAAACAGCACGAGAAAAAGGGTATTTTTTGATCACGTGTCTTCAGACTTTTTTCATATTGTGTATTAAGATACCCTATGGAGCCATTTAGACATTCCCATTTACATTTTAATTAAATTCCAAAAACTAGCGATTTTATTCGCGATTTTCATTTTGAACTATGGGGGTATACTCACTTTGTCATTCCCTTTGTAACGCATCGAAATATCGGTCGGGGACCCCATAAAGTGTATATATTATTGGTCAACGATCGATTCTAAGACATTCCGACCGTCCGTCCGTCTGTCTGTACGTCTGTAGATGGCACGATGCAGCCCAAAATAAAAGAGCTATCCTCTTGAAATTTGGCACGAAAATGCCTTATGGTATTCCGGTTAAGTTCGGAAATGGGCAAAATCGGACTAGGGGGAAAAAAGTTCCCCCTTGAAGAACTGAACTAACCTCTGAAAATACACTTTTTATACCCTCCACTCTAGTGATAGAGGGTATATGAGGCATTCCACACCAAATGTCCCGCTACAGAAAAACATGTGTTCCGTAAATTTCTGAATTGGTTGTTTGGATAGCCCTATATAGAACTAAGAAAATTGCGTTTTTGGTTTTTCTAATTTTCAAAAACTGGGCTTAGAAGACGTAGTCAAATATTGGAAAAATTGTCAAATTTGTGGCGAGTTGCCTTGATTAAATATTTATCACATTAAAACGGAATGCACCACAATCTCAAAAATTTACATTCTTATATAGTTTTGTATGGGCTATCGATTAAAATTTCTTTTTTGAAAATTTTCAGAACCCGTTCTGAAATTTTCCATTTTTTAGAAATGTCAATTTATTAAAAAACATGCTACTTTTTTTTTCTTTTTTAATTTTTTTTTTTTTTTAAGTTTAGATGTTTGTCCATACACACAAAAAAAATCAGAAACACGTTCTTCGTTTTTTTTTCGAGAAAATCGCATTTGAACATTAAATTTCATAACAATTTTGTAATTGCTTGTATTTTCTTGATTTAACGTTGCGAATGAGTATTATTAATTGCATAAATATTACTCATTCGCAACGTTAAAACAAAGAAATACAAGCAAATTACAAAATTGTTATGAAATTTAAAGTTCAAATGCTATTTTCTCGAAAAAAAACGAAGAACGTGTTTCTGAATGGAAAACCGTGAATTTTAGATTAGTTTGACCTTAAATTCATGAGTTGAAACCCCGTTAAACATGTTCTAAAAACATTGGTAAGTCAAAAAAATATTTTGCAACGTATTTTTGTCACTCAAAAATATTTTTACACTAAAAAAAAAATACGCTCAAAAAAAATTTTACATTCAAAAAAATTTTACACTCAAAAAAAATTTAGTAAATTTTTTTTTCAAAAATTACTTAAAAAAAGTTTTTTTACACAAAATAAAAACTAATCAAAAATGTTATTTCTTCACGTTGGAAAATTTACTATCACTTAGGGCGGATTACTCAATGAAAAGTTAGCTGCTAACTGCCGATTTAACGGATCCTTATGTCAAAATTTGTATAAAAAAGTTAAATTTAACGTATAGTTATTTTATAGCGGAGCATTGAGTAATCCAGCCTTAAAAGGGCATTGTGAGGGTTTTCACAGATTCGGCCAAGTCGAATTTAACTTTTCTACTTGTTTTACATGTTTTTTTTGTATTTTTGTTTAATAAATGAAACATTTGGTATATTTGTCGCGATTGGAAGGTGCTTTTCCACAAGAAAAGTTTTCAGTTTATCAGACAAAATATACACCCAAAAAATTACATATGTAGTTGATGATTACTATTTTTTCAACTATGTCATAGGTGAAATAGCCCCAACTATGTCATAGTTGATGTGACATAGTTGTTGCTGACTATGTGTCATTTAAATTTACAAATTAACTATGAGAAAAGTTAATGACAACGATGTGTTTGATAAACATAGGTAAACAACTAGGCCCATAGTAATTAATAACTATTTAATTGTCGTTTTTTATAAAATTTAAGCATAGTTAATATTTACTATGTAATTTAATACATAGTTAATTATACCCTATAATTTGTATAAAAAAAAAAAAAAATGAGTTTTTTTATTTACAAACATTATTTTATTAATTTGATTTTTTCTGTAAGTACAGATCGAGCACGGGCTCTAATTATATTTGTTATAAGGGTTCAAGTTGAAAAAATGCAGAAGAAAAATTGAATTTCTAAAAATTATAGACATTTCTGGTATTTCCCATACCGGTTTCAAACACCCCAGTTAGTGTCATCATCAGTAGGATTTTAAATGTCGGTTTGTCTTGTTAATGAAAACTGTTTTTTATATATGTGAATATTTATAGTTTCTACAGAATAAATTTTGACAGTTTCCAACACTACAATTCTATTTCTAGCAATCTCAACCTCACTTCATACTTTCTTTCAACTTTATTAATTTTGCATATAAATTGCGTACACCAATATTGTAGGATCCAAAGCAAACCTGCAAATATGAAAAAACCCATTATTTTGTAATCTTTTTTATTGTTTGTATAGGAAACACGTCAAAAATTCTGACATTTTCGTAGATATAATGGCTCAATTTTTGACATTTTTCCTGTCGAAAAATCTTAAACTTTAAAACATTTTTTACATAGAAAAATCTCAGAAATTGAGATATTTTTCTCTAGAAAATATGTTGAATACTGAGATATTTTTTCTACAGAAAAATTTCATATTCTGAGACATTTTTTTCAGAGATAATTTAAGATTTTGAGACATTTTGTCTATAAAAAAATCAGATTTTTAATAAAAAATCCGAAAAATATCAGACTCATACATTTTTTCTATAGAAAAAATTTCAGATTGAATATCTTTTTTTTATAGAACAATTCTAAGATTCTGAGACATTTTTTTATAGAAAAATTCACAAATTCTGAGACATTTTTTCTATAGAAAAAATCTCAGATTCTGAGATATTACTTCTATAGAACAAATCTCATACTCTTACACATTTTTCAATAGAAAAATTATCAGACTGAGGCATTTTTTCACTAGAAAAAGTCTCAGACTCTGAGACATTTTTTCTATAGAAAAAGTCTCAGATTCTGAGACACTTTTTCTATAGAAAAAGTCTCAGATTCTGAGACATTTTTTCTATAGAAAAAATCTCAGATTCTGAGATATTACTTCTATAGAACAAATCTCATATTCTAACACATTTTTTAATAGAAAAATTATCAGACTGAGGCATTTTTTCACTAGAAAAAGTCTCAGATTCTGAGACATTTTTTCTGTAGAAAAAGTCTCAGATTCTGAGATACTTTTTCTATAGAAAAAGTCTCAGATTCTGAGACACTTTTTCTATAGAAAAAGTCTCAGATTCTAAGACATTTTTTCTATAGAAAAAATCTCAGATTCTGAGATATTACTTCTATAGAACAAATCTCATATTCTAACACATTTTTTAATAGAAAAATTATCAGACTGAGGCATTTTTTCACTAGAAAAAGTCTCAGATTCTGAGACATTTTTTCTGTAGAAAAAGTCTCAGATTCTGAGATACTTTTTCTATAGAAAAAGTCTCAGATTCTAAGACATTTTTTCTATAGAAAAAATCTCAGATTCTGAGATATTACTTCTATAGAACAAATCTCATATTCTAACACATTTTTTAATAGAAAAATTATCAGACTGAGGCATTTTTTCACTAGAAAAAGTCTCAGATTCTGAGACATTTTTTCTATAGAAAAAGTCTTAGATTCTGAGAATTTTTTTTTATAGAAAAAGTTACAGATTCTGAGACATTTTTTTATTGAAAAAGTCTTAGATTCTGAGACATTTTTTCTATAGAAAAAGTCTTAGATTCTGAGACATTTTTAAATAGAAAAATTCTCAGATTCTGAGACATTTTTCTATAAAAAAAGTCTCAGATTGTGAGACATTTCTTCTATAGAAAAAGTCTTTTATAGAAAAAGTCTCAAATTCTGAGACATTTCTTCTATAGAAAAAGTCTCAGATTCAGAGACCTTTTTTCTATAGGAAAAGTCTCAGATTCTTAGACATTTTTTCTATAGAAAAAGTCTCAGATTCTTAGACATTTTTTCTATAGAAAAAGTCTCAGATTCTGAGACATTTCTTCTGTAGAAAAAGTCTCAGATTCTGAGACATTTCTTCTATAGAAAAAGTCTCAGATTCTGAGACATTTCTTCTATAGAAAAAGTCTCAGATTCTGAGACATTTCTTTTATAGAAAAAGTCTCAGATTCAGAGACCTTTTTTCTATAGAAAAAGTCTCAGATTCAGAGACCTTTTTTCTATAGAAAAAGTCTCAGATTCTGAGACATTTTTTCTATAGAAAAAGTCTCAGATTCTGAGACATTTTTTCTATAGAAAAAGTATCAGATTTTGAGACATTATTGCTATAGAAAAAGTCTCAGATTCTAAGACATTTTTTCTATAAAAAAGGTCTCAGATTCTGAGACATTTTTTCTATAGAAAAAGTCTAAGATTCTGAAACATTTTTTCTATAGAAAAGGTCTCAGATTCCGAGACAGATTCTGAAACATTTTTCTATACAAAAAGTCGCAGATTCTCAGACATTTTTTCTATAAAAAGTTTCAGATTCTGAGACATTTTTTCTATAAAAAAAGTCTCAGATTCTGAGAAACCATATTAGATTCCGATAAATATTTGCTATAGAAAAAAATCTTGTATTCCAAGAATTTTTTTCTGTAAAAAAATAAAAGATTCTGAGAGATTTGTTCTATAGAAAAAAAATCTGAGACAATTTTTCTATAAAATATAAATCATTTTCTGAGACATATTTCTTAAGGAACGCTCGGTGTACAGTTAGATATACAAATATTTCGTACCAAATCCGCCTTTTTTCACCTTTTGTGTTTGTTTATTTTGTAAAAAAAAATATTTTGCACGATGCCATTATATGCTTAAAATAAAAAAATATTTGTTGATTTTAATTTGTTTATTTTTACTTCTGACACTTGTATTTTTTTAATATTTTGCTTTTTCAAATATAAAAAAAATCGTTGTTATCAACTTTGTCCGTAGTTGTTATTGATTATAAATAGTTGATTTAAAAATTATTTGAAATAACTATAGATTTTGTTAACTATGCTACTATGTAATTTTTTGGGTGTAAGAAATATTTTTGGATTTAAAAAATTTATTTTCGTCAGTTTTTTTTTTTCCTTCTCTTCCTCTTCTAAGAAGTGATGCGAGATTTTCCAAATCGAGCTGATTGTGAATTTTTGAACCAGTCTACTGTTTAATTTTTTTTTGACATACTTAAATGCCAGACAAATCATGCTCTTATTGTAACCGCTTAAAAAATTTAAATCTTATTTTATTTGTTGTCAACACCAATTTTATGCATTTAGTAAAGATATATGGAAAATATTTGCAAATGATTATACAATTTCGCACGATGGAATTTTCTGGAATATATAATGGACTACCACTCATAAATATTTACTACCACTCATAAAAATGGACTACCCCTCACAAAACAATGATTCAAGGGAGTTTTTAATGCGAAAATTAAACTCGAAATATAATGTGTGGCTAATCAGCAGAAAAATCTACTGACAAGACTCCGAGTTTTCTTTTCAGCAGACATCGACTTGAAAAGACAAGTAGATCATCTTATCCCTTTGTAAGCCTCAAACGCAAATAATAATCGTTGGCAACATTGGGTTTGAAAGGGTTAAATTCGGTCAAAGTCAGGAATATTACTTAAATTATTTCCTAGATTGATATAACGGTGCAATACACACGAAATGACTCACTTACCCTATTTTTTAGTTTTCTTAATTGATACTTTGTTTAAAAAAAAAAAAAACTATTAAAAAATACTTCCAACTTAAAAACAAAATATCCCAAAAACTCCCCAGGGTTGTATAAATTATAGTAATTGTGTCAAACTAAATGAAAAATTTCCATAAAATGAAAAATTTCCATAAAATGACACATGATATATAACCAGATAGATGCATAGGTATGTTTCTTATTTGAAATGAACCCACTAAACTGAAAACAATATTGCCTTTTTCTATTATCCAACTAGACTTTCAATTGAAAATAGACAAGAAACAACACTACACGAAATCACATTGGGACAATCTACAAACAATACGATATTCTTAAACAGGATACTGTTAAATATAAAATCAAATTGGGGAATAAAGGAAACCAACACACAAACAATTGAAAAAAATATCCTTGAGATGTAAAAACAAAATCAGCTCAATTTACATAAAAAAGTGAAATGTTTTATGGTGGAACAGCCAGCAATACAATTCAATTGAAATTGAGAATATTTAGAGTGTGTATCAGAGATGGAAAAGTTAGTACTTTAGGGCTTTTTATACACTCCACCTAAAATTTGTGGTAGAGGGTACATATATAGGGTCCCGAGTAAAAATTTTTATATGATGCAATATAAAATGATATGTAACACAATATATATGGAGCATTCCATGTGAAATCGGACACTTTGAAAAACTTTTTTCTTAGATTTTCCCAATTTGTTTACAGTTTTTAGTACCCTTCGAAAACTCCTTCGTGGTAAATTTTCAGATTTTTTTGATGACCCGTTCAAAAGATATCGAATTTTTAAAAATTGGTAGTTTGTTCCTTTACTCAAACTTCTTTTAATCATAACTTCTTCAATAATGGTCCAAATTTCAAATTTTTTTTTTCAAAATTTTTGTTTTTTTAAGTACTTTCTAAAAAAAATCCAAAAAAATTCTTAAAAGCGCTCTAGTATGCGATTTTTTAGTTTTAAAATTTAAATCTCATTTTTGAAAATGTTTGTACTCTTCGATTTTTTTGAAATTTTTTTGTGTAAAACTTCTATCAATTCTACAAATTTTTTTTCCCAGGCAGATCGTGGGATAACGATTATTACTATTTTTTAAAATTTTTTGAAAAAATTTTATTGTAATTTTCCAATCTTAAAATCATTTCTACTGCTTCAATGGTGCGTCATAGAGGGGTCCTTTATAAGACCGACCCCCATTAATTTTTACGTCTTAACATTTCTTTGGAACAAACTAATACCCTATCTCCAATTTCTAAGGGGGCTCCCACACAAAACGACATTTTTTAAAATTTGTTCCAACCGCTCTAACTGCCCTAATAGTGCCCTTAGAGCAACAAAATGTATGACCGACCCACAATATTTATAATAACTGCCCTAATAGTGCCCTTAGAGCAACAAAATGTATGACCGACCCACAATATTTTTTTAGTCCAAACATTTTCTCTGAACACACCTACCCTCTATCTTTAACTGTTAAGGCGGTCCCCATACAATTTTTTTTATTTTTTGTAAATTTGTTTTATTTAATCAGCTTCTACCGGTCCAATGGTGCGTCCGAGAGGGGTCATTACTGAGACCGACCCCCATTTATTTTTACCCTACAACATTTTTTCAAAACATACCCACGCCCTATCTCAACTCCCTAAGTAGGCTCCCATACAAAATTACATTTTTATAAAATTTGCTCCAACTGTTATTTGTATGGGAGCCTACTTAGGGAGTGGAGATAGGGCGTAGGTATGTTTTGAAAAAATGTTGTAGGGTAAAAATAAATGGGGGTCGGTCTCACTAATGACCCCTCTCGGACGCACCATTGGACCGGTAGAAGCTGATTAAATAAAACAAATTTACAAAAAATAAAAAAAAATGTATGGGGACCGCCTTAACAGTTAAAGATAGAGGGTAGGTGTGTTCAGAAAAAATGTTTGGAATAAAAAAATATTGTGGGTCGGTCATACATTTTGTTGCTCTAAGGGCACTATTAGGGCAGTTAGAGCGGTTGGAACAAATTTTAAAAAATGTCGTTTTGTGTGGGAGCCCCCTTAGAAATTGGAGATAGGGTATTAGTTTGTTCCAAAGAAATGTTAAGACGTAAAAATTAATGGGGGTCGGTCTTATAAAGGACCTCTCTATGACGCACCATTGGAGCAGTAGAAATGATTTTAAGATTGGAAAATTACAATAAAATTTTTTCAAAAAATTTTAAAAAATAGTGATAATCGTTATCCCACGATCTTCCTGGGCAAAAAATTTGTAGAATTGATAGAAGTTTTACACAAAAAAAATTCAAAAAAATCGAAGAGTACAAACATTTTCAAAAATGAGATTTAAATTTTAAAACTTAAAAATCGCATACTAGAGCGCTTTTAAGAATTTTTTGGGATTTGTTTTTAGAAAGTACTTAAAAAAACAAAAATTTTGAAAAAAAAAAAATTGAAATTAGGACCATTATTGAAGAAGTTATGATTAAAAGAAGTTTGAGTAAAGGAACAAACTACCATTTTTTAAAAATTCGATATCTTTTGAACGGGTCATCAAAAAAATCTGAAAATTTACCACGAAGGAGTTTTCGAAGGGTACTAAAAACTGTAAACAAATTGGGAAAATCTAAAAGAAAAGTTTTTCAAAGTGTCCGATTTCACATGGAGTGCCCCATATGTATACGCAATTTAATCCGAATAATGGTGGATGTTTTTGCATTAAAAAAGATCAACTTGTATAAAATATGATTTGATTTCATCCGAGTTTTGACCAGACATTGCCATATATTGGTGGATCTAATTAGATCTAATTGAATAAAAACATATAAAATCCTGGTGTTTTTTGGTTTAGGTTGAGATACACCACAGGTCAACGATACATTCACCAAACATATAATTTTCTTAAACAAAAAATGTTTGGGTACGCTTCGAACCAGATAGGTGATATACATAACCCTAACAAGGAAATGTTTGGGAACATTTTAAAAAGTTTCTTATACTTTGCCTTTAAAACTTAGAACACTTTTGGTTAATTGGAAACATATATAGTTTTATATGGAACAGAATAAGCTATATATAGTTTTATGTTAAATTATACAGAAAATCAAATTTTGTATTGACCCTCATATAATTTTATATAATTATATCAACCATACACCTTTTAATCCGAATCATGATTAAATTATATATAAATACATATGACTGCATTTAAAAAATTTAGAAAATATCTCACGCAATGTATAATCATATATGATTTATTATGTTTGCATCAAAGTATATATTGTTACACTCAAAAAAATAAAACTGTAAAGTTAACATAGTTTTTTTTTGTTAACTCGAGTTTACTGGTTTTTACCAAATCTTTAGGTAAAATCAGCGTTTTAACTATTTTTTTAGTTAAGTTCAATTTACGAAAAAACTAGTTTTGAACAAATTTTGAATTATTTTTTTTTTGTTGACTTTAAAACTGAGTTTACGAATTTTTATTAATTAATTTGCAGATTTCTAGTAACATATTTGTAAAGTGAAAAAATTTTAGAAATTTTTGTGTAGCCTTCTATGCAAATCTCATAAGTACTACTTAAGCTGAACTTAATGCTGAAAAAAAAGAAAAAATAAGTGAAATGTTATTGCATGAAATCAATATTTGACAAACTTACAATTTTTTTTTAAAAAAAAAAATAAGCTTAACTTAACTAATTTTTTTGTTAATATGTACATAAAAATGTTATGAAATTTTCAGCTGAATTTTTAGTTAAAGTTACGTTTTTTTTGCTACATTCATTCTACGAAAAGTTAACTAAATATTTTTAGTTAAATTAACTACAAATTTAGTAGGTTCAAAATCAGGAATTTTTAGTTAAATTTAACTAAATTTTATGCTAACTTTACAGTTTTATTTTTTTGGGTATATATATGATTATTTTTACTCGGGGTGACCATTTTTTCTGAGCTTAAATCAGTACGCCCAAGTTTTTTATGTTTTTTTTTACTATGAGACAACACTAATGTTTTTTTAACACTCAAAAAATGTCGGTTAAACTAACTTGACCCAAGTATTTTGAGTAAAAACAAATGATAAAAACAACTGTACTAAAAACAACTGCTAAAAACAACTGTTGTCGTTATTTTGTAGAAAATTTAGTTGACTTTAAATGACTTCGTTTGAATGTTTAGATCGTTTCAGTGCAGAAAATTGAACAAAATTTCACAGGTTCTGAGAATAAGAAAATCCCTCAGATTTTGAAGTCTTTTTCCGTGAGTTTTGACAACTTTTCCTGTAAGAAAACTTCACAGCTAATAAGCACGTGATTTCTTTTTTTTTTTGAAGGCCCTGATTTTCTGAGCGCTTTTTCGAATAAGCTCTGATGACATTACCTCATATAAGATCTCAGAATCATTTGGATTCATGCAATTTACATCATCTTTCTAAAAATATAAAAAATCCATCGGCCCATTGAACTTTTCGTTATAAAACCTTAAAGATTATGTGCGCATTTTCATATAAATTTAGGAAGATCAATGCTCAGATTCATTTTTGCGTTTTATAAATTATCTCATTTTTTAGACTTGAGTTATAAATAGGGATGAGATTTTCATGCACTAAAAAATCGAAAATATGCGCTAAAAAAATTCAAAATATGCACTAAATACCTAAAAATATGCACTAAAAAATAAAATGTGTGCAATAAAAATCTTGTTTTCATAGGGAAAACTTCTTAAAAACGCAAAAAATACCGCTGGGTTTCAATAGTAACATTTAAAACTTTATATAAGCAAGATATTTTTAGAAATTAAGAACATTTGAAAAAAAAAATTAAAAAAAAAGATTTTTTCAAAATAAATTTTTCAAATTTAAAAAAATTTTGTAAAAAAATAAATTTCGATTTGTGTTTTTGCTAATTTATGTCAAAATATGAAAAAATATGCACTTAAAAGTTGGAAATATGCACAATATATGCACTTAAAATCAAAATATGCTAAAATATGCATTTTCACCAAAATATGCAAAAATATGCAAAAACAAATCGATGCCATTTTAAACCAAATTTCTTGATTCGGAAAGATAATTGATCGATATCAATTTTAGACTATCGACATAAAACATGCATTTGCACGGAAATCTCATCTCTAGTTATAAAAAACAACTCTGACGACTTATATTATGGAAATTCAAGTTTTTGTACAGAATTTTATAATAAAATAATTGTTTATGTTGAAATGTTCAAAAATCAGTACAATCAGTACATATTTTAAAAAGTCAGTACAAATCAGTACCACGTTTTTTGATCAGTACACTTGATCAAAAATCAGTACATATACTGATCAAATCAGTACGAATGGTCAGCCTATACATATATCGATAACTTGAATATATTCAGAACTTGCTATCTGCAGGTTATAAACACTGCAGATAGCAAGTTTTGAAGGTATGCCCTTGATAAAAGTTTGTCATTCCGTTTGTAACTCATCGAAAGTGATAGATTTTAGGACATTCTAGCGATCTTCGTCTGTTGAAATGACGATCACGACCAAAGTAATACACAGATATGACTGAGACTTAACATTATTACTTGTTGTTGTTCTGAGCAGTTTGGTATTCCATTTGAGCGATATCGGTTCAGCCGTTATAAACGAAAGTGTACATTCCACATAACTTGCTGGTGGATAATATGAACAGAATTGGATTACGAATAGTGTTTAACCAGGTACAAACATTTTTATTACACAAAAAATAATTTTTTTTTTAGAAAAAACAAGTAAGAGTGTTAAATTCGGCTGTGCCGAATCTTTTATACCCTCCAACATGCGAAACAAAAATCCAGGGTCGTTTTCTTTTTTTTGGGTTGGAGGTCGGCAGTGGTCATTGGGGGGACAAATTTCCCCACGAAATATATGTTTAGAAATTCATTCTTATGCTTTTCGCACTAAATAAATTCAAGTTTATCATTATTTTACAACTTTTTTTTTAATCCACGCCCACAAAAGGGGGCGGGCCGAAAAAAACGATATTTTCTGATCCCCCGGGTCCAAATGCAAAACTTAAAGCTTCTTGAAGCATAAAAATGTTGCATTTGTTAAACAAAAACACAAAAAATCATGTAAAAATATTGTGTTTTTTAGAGGCTGGTTTAGTTCCTCAAGGGGGAACTTTTTTCCCCCTGGTCCGATTTTGCCCATCTCCGAACTTAACCTATGAACATAAGACATATTTCTGCCAAACTTCAGGAGTCTAGCACTTTTATTTTGGACTGTATCGTGTCTTCCACAGACGGACAGACGGACGGACGGACATCGCTAGAATGTCTTAGAATCGATCACTGATCAATAATATATATACTTTATGGGGTCATAGACCGATATTTCGATGCGTTACACAAGGAATGACAAAGTGAGTATACCCCCATACTGTAGTTGGAGGGTATAAAAACTTGTGAAAATAATTTTTTTTACAAATTTTTTTGCCAAAAAAATTAAATGATTTCTGATTTATCAATTCAAGATTTTTATACCCTCCAACCACAGTATGGGGGTATACTCACTTTGTCATTCCGTGTGTAACGCATCGAAATATCGGTCTAGGACCCCATAAGGTATATATTTTATTGATCAGTGATCGATTCTAAGACATTCTAGCGATGTCCGTCCGTCCGTCCGTCTGTCCGTCTGTAGAAGACACGATACAGTCCAAAATAAAAGAGCTAGACTTCCGAAGTTTGGCACGAATATGTCTTATATTCCTAGGCAGGTTAAGTTCGGAAATGGGCAAAATCGGACCAAAAAAAAAACAGACGCCCCTGGATTTTTTTTATATTGTTTTTTTTTTTACATTTTGGAGGGTATAAAAGATTCGGCACAGCCGAATGTAACACTCTCACTTGTTTTTAATTAATAATTTTTTTTTAAGTACTGTTGAGTTTAAAAAAGTACCAACTTGTTTTTGTTAAGTTTCAGTACCATTCAAATTTTCCATCCCTGGTGTATATAAAAAATATATAAATAAGATTTCTTTTAAAAAAATAAAAAGGAAAAAAAATAACAAAATACAAAAAATACAATTTATGTTTTATATATTTTGTATTTATGTTAAGTATTCATAGGAAAATGACACGCGTTGTGCAACATTATTCAAAAATCTATAGAATTGAAATCCATTTTGTGATTGATCACTAAGCAAGTGTATCAGGAAATGTCTGTGTCTGAATTAAAGACAAGAGGGAATTAAATTTTTTTCTTACACATCGGTTTCAGGATAAAAAGGTAAACTCTATATTATTTCATAATAAGTCTAAATGTAATCTAAACCTTTTTTGGGGGGAAATTTTGTGGCTATTATATGTTTTTATTTTTTTAAATTTTTTCTTGAAATTCATATAGAATCAAATTAGTTAGTCTAAACCGACATTGAATTTTTAGTCATTCGCTGTTTCTAAAAATTAATAAATTAACATTTGTTTTAGATTTTTCCACTATGTATGGTATTTAATTTTTCTATTGACTGTTTCATTGCGACCTATTTTAGTTTTGAAATTTTAAGATTTTGACAAAAAAAATTCAAACCAAACATAAATGGGCAATTTTTCTTATATTATTTTTGGGAAATTTTTCGTAATCAAATATCACCCAATTTTTTATTTCGAAATTTTGCCCAAAAACTATGAAAATGTGCCCAAAATTTTTGGGTAACTTTTCATATGAAATATGGCCCAAATTTTGTATGAAAATTTGTTGGGCGAAATTTTATTTTCTTTTTTGGGCGATTTTGCCTTTAAAATCTATTTCTAATGAAAACTTATGTTGTTTCCTTTCTTTTGTACTGGTTTTTGGAGATAAAGGGTTTTAAATAATTAAAGGTCAAACAAATGTATGTATATCCAATCGGTCCATGTTTGAAATTTGATCAATTTCCCGACAAACTCTAACAAAGGGTATTATAAAGTCGGTGTTGACTGACGATAATTTTCATACTTGGTTTTTATTGACACATCGTCCGACGGCCATACATTATAGCGAATTCTTCAAACAAACATTTTTTTGCAGTATTTATGAGCTGTCAATTGTATCCATTGAAAAAAAAAATGTGCTTAATTTGATACTTTTGTTTGAAAATGGATTTTTGGTAAAACAGGTTAAGAAAATGTTTCTGTGTATTGATTTATTCAAGGACCAAAAGAAAAGGGTTTTTTTAATACACGTGCGGTTTGATTTAAGGATAGGGTTAATAATTTACGCAATAAAAATTCGCATAATACGTAAGTGGTTTTCACTTTTTTTTTTTTAATAAATAAAAAAGTGAAATCAATCAAATGTGTGTCAGAAGGTAATTTTTGTTTTTGATTTATTTGTTAGCAACACATATTTTTAATGGAGTATAATTTAGAAAAAAGATTACTACTACAATATAAAAAAAAAAAACTGTGAGAAATCATGACTCTTGTTGTTAATACACTGAAAAACACTGCAAATTTACTAAAAAACGTAACGTAGCTTGACTTGAAAGTCTGAAATTTCCGAACAAACTGAAAAAAAAAATTAGCTTTTTTTTGCTTAAAATATTAGTTTATATGCACAGAAAATAAAAAAAAATTGAGTAAATTTTTAATACTATTGAGTAAAAAATTACTCAATTTTGCGCCAGTAAACAGTTTAATAGTATTAAGTAAATTTTTAATAAATATTTATTAAATGTTTGAAAAAAAATTTCACTAAATTTTTAATTGACACAATTAAAAATTTACTCAAAATTTATCTATTTATTTTTTTTTTAAGTTTAAAAAGGTTTTAAATTTTTTTACAAAAAAAAAAAAGAATTGTCTTAAAAACATAGGAAAATTTCATAAAGACGATTACAAACTTTCATATACATACACAAAAAACTATAAACTAAACGAGAATTCAAAAAACTATGAGAGTTAAAAAAAAAAATTTAAAAAAACTATTAAATTTTTATTAAATCATTTACTTAAATTGTTTTTAAAATTTTTAAGTAAATTTTTAATTGTGTCAATTAAAAAATTACTAAATTTTTGTTTTTAAATTTAAACAAGCGATTACTCAAATTTGTTTGCTATATTTTTTTTCTGTGTACTTTGGAAAATGTGGGCGCTTAAAAAAGTGCTTTTGTGGCAATATTGACTTTTTTACCTTTTTTTGACAAATATTTTTGTGATTTGGAATAAAAAATTTTATTAAAAATGCTTTTAGGAAAAAAAAAATTAAAAATTTCGTAATTGTGTTTCGGATGGACACACAAATTATTTTTTTTTAATTTTACAAGATTTTCGTTTTTTTGAGTGTACACTTAGAATAATAACTCCAGAAACTGTTTTACAACAATTTTTGCAAAAACACAAATTGAAGAAAAATTCTTTGAGTATTTTTGTTAAGAAAAAACTAAGTCTTACACAGAAAAAAATACGGAGAAAACAATCTTGAGTAATCACTTGTTTAAATTTAAAAACAAAAATTGAGTAATTTTTTAATTGACGCAATTAAAAATTTACTTAAAAATTTTAAAAACAAATTTTTACAAACGTAAATAATTTAATAAAAATTTAATAGTTTTTTTAATTTTTTTTTAACTCTCATAGTTTTTTAAATTCTCGTTTAGTATATAGTTTTTTGTGTATGTATATGAAAGTTTGTAATCGTCTTTATACAATTTTCCTATGTTTTTGAGACATAAATATGTTTGGTAAAGTTTGAAAAAACAATTTTTTTTTTTTTTTTTGTAAAAAAATTTATAACTTTTTTTAACTTTAAAAAAAAATAAATAGATACATTTTGAGTAAATTTTTAATTGTGTCAATTAAAAATTTACTCAAATTTTTTTTCAAACATTGAATAAATTTTTTTTAAAAATTTACTTAATACTAGTGGTGTTTTTGTCAATTCCTATGAACGCTTAGATAAAACGATTCGACAAAAACGACATTACCGCTTAACTGAGCAAACTTGGTAATACTTTTTATTTGTTTATAAAATGGGCACCACTTTAATTTAAAGTCTGACGTTTTTTGAAAAAAAAGAAATACAGAATGTAAAATATGTACATAAATAAAAAAAAAAATTTCCGATAAATTTTACAAATGCATTATTATGATCAATAAGTTTAAAACCGTTTAATCATTATTTGTAGCATTTTATGACCACGTCAACGAAAAGAGGAGTGCCACAACAAAACGCATGTTAAGATCCCCTTGGCCCAAGTCTTTAATTGTGGACAAAAGTAAAAAAAAAACTTGAGAGAAAATATTTTTTTAAGGTGGTGCCAGTTTAACAACCCAGTTGGCAACGTCCTCGAGCCATCCTCAGTGACGGAGCGATGACATGTCAGAGTCACACCTGACATCCACAAGACATCTCTATGTACTGGGTTGAGGACAGTTTCATACAAATTTTCAAAATGTCCTCACTCAAAGTCAGCAGTGGTCAGGGCTGACCTTCTGGGGACATTTCACCTAAGACTTCCTTGGGGAAATGTCTGACATAGGTCATGCGAAAATACAAAAAATTTTCGTATTTCCTTTAGTTTTTACTTTTATCCATTTTCCTTTATAAATTATCTTTCTCATATTTAGAAAAAACTTTTCGCCTTTTTTAGTCCCAACTGGATTTGAACCTGGAACCTCCAGTTTATTAGTCCCACACCTAACCACTTGTTCCAAACCTTATTTTTAAAATTGTTTGTCTATTTATTACTTTTATTCTACTTGTTAGATTTTGAATTTATTTCAAATAAATTGATAATATTGCCATCTTTTTCTTGGAAATTGAAGAGTTACCCAGATTTAAAATTTTAATTTAATATACTGCTATTCTGAAGACATTTCCTTTTAGACGTCTTAGAGGAATTGTCCACACTCTTAAAGCAAACATTCAGTGCTGACAATGTTAGGACATGTCATCAAGGATTGCCTATGATTTGTCAGAACCTGAAGACATTTCCTCAAGGAATCACTGTGGAAATTTCCTCAGTGACACATTTTCCAACTGGGAAAGGGAACTTTTCCCTCTGGACTGATTTCGCACTTTTGCAAACTGCATATGACAGTGACTGTGACTCATCTATGCTCAATTTTATCGCCCAGCTTTATTTTTGGCTCAATTATGTATGTTTTCACAGACAAAAATTGCGTGATGTTCTCAAAAAGGACCAAGGACAAAGAACACACACACTTTATGGGGTCCCAGACCTTCATTTCGATGGATTACACTCGGAATGGCAAAAAGAGTATAATGCCATACTGTGGTTTGAGGACATACAAATGAAATTGAATTAAATTTAATATTTAAGGACCTTGATAACAAAAAAGGCAAAAGACACAAATTTTGATTTACAATCATCCTTAAATTGGTGTTTTTCATATAATATTTTATTAAAGTCCTCTTCCGCTGTCATTTTCCAATGTTTTACTCAGCTCCCAGCCTTCTCTTTCCTGTTTTTTAAATATCGGCCAAGTTCACAATGCACTTATGCTTTTGGAATACTCTTTATGGTCTTCATACTTTTTAAGAGCCGTTTTGCTTTTGTAAAATAAAAATATTAAAAAAATTCAAAAGAAAAATATAAATAATTTTTTTCTTGTTGACATTTAAAACAGACTTAGATAATTCAAAAGATAAAAATATTAAAAACTTGGTAGTATTTTTATAAGTGCTTAATTTTTAAGCACTTTTAAAATTTATGTCTTAGCTAAGCGTATATAGACAAAAATTTGTATGAAAAATGTATATTCGGATCGACAAAAACACCACTACTATTAAATCGTTTACTGGTGCAAAATTGAGTAATTTTTTACTCAATAGTATTAAAAGTTTACTCAAATATTTTTTTTTTATTTTTTTCTGTGTATATGTAATTTTAATAATACAATCATAGTTTAGTCTACAAGTTTTAAAAAGTTCATATAAAAAAGATTTTCAATGAACTTTCTTATTTTTAAAATAATATATAAATAAATGTGTCCTCTAATTATGAACCATTATCTTAAGTATATTGATGTGCTTGTCGCATTAGTACATCATTCATAAGGACATGTGTTAATATTACCACATGTGTAACTAATGTAAAAGTGTAACAAAAAAGTATCAAAGAAAATTTTTACTAAAAAAAAAACACTCCCTTGTGATTTCAATCATGAGTTTAGTTGTCGTATGTCAACTTAATGTTACCGATGTTTTTTTAACAGAATTTTTTTTACAGGATTTTTTGTAAAAGTGACTTCAAAAAAGGTATTGATGATTGATATAAAAAACAAAAAAACTTGAAATTATTAGAGAAATTAAATTTTTTTTATTAAGATTTCTTTTCGACAAAAATAAGATTGATTGGTTTGGGGGAAAAATAAATATATTGAAAGTATATTCATGTTAAAAGTTGTGTCGATTGTCAAAAGATTCATACATTTCATATGCAAAAGTTAAAAAAAAAATATAACAATTTAAACCCTTTTATTTGGGCCATGAGTGCAATCAAAAGTCTATAGTCAAAATTACTAAAAATATTGGTACTGGCGCTGTAACTAGACAAATACCACATAAGTAATGTAATGCAATTTTCCAAAAAGGATTTAGCCATAAAAATACTCTGCAATAAAATTTACAATTCCAAGTGTGGATATTGGGTGAGTGCAAGTATGAAAGAGTGTTAGTTGATTGCATGCCAACATTTGGTGATGTTAACATATATTTTAAAGAATTAATTCATTTTGGGAACCTTTAGAAATAACAAAAAAAATATCGTAATTTTAACCAGGAATTCTCGTTAAATATCAAAAAGCAAAAAATCCCAAGAATTAGTTATAATTTTTTAGCGTCAAAAATTTGTAAATGTACAATTTTATTGGTAAAAAGTTTGTTATTAGCTGCAAAAAATTTAGGAAAAAGTTATAAATTTTCCAAAAAAAAAAACTTGTAAGTTTACAAAAATAAAAGAAAAATATACAAAATGGTAACTATACACTAAAAAGAAAAACTCTGTCCGAAAAAATCGGTAAAATGGCTTTCAATTTGATTTAGCAAACTTTCAGCAGATTTTTCTGCTAAAATGAATATTTTTACTAAAATTTCTTTCATTCAATTTTTCAAAATAACAGAAATTTTACTACGTATATACTGATTATGTTTGCTGAATTTAAAAATATTTTTGAACATATTTTTAGCAGATTATTTTTTAATTATAGTTTGCTGTCATTCTTTTTTCAAGAAAGTTTTTTTTTAAGTGTTATTTTTTTCGTTTGTTTATGCAATCAAACGCATATTTTTAAACAAATTTTTGAACATATATTTAACAGATTATTTTGTAATTTTACAGAAATAGTTTGCTGTCATCCTTTTTTCCAGAAAACTTTCTTAAGTCTTTTTAAAGTTTTCATGAAAACAAATTTTCTAAAAACAAAAATTTTCTAGAAAATATCTTTGCAGATTTCTATGCTGTTTTGACAGATTTCTCTGCTGATTTCACATAAATAATTATGACAGATTAACAGCAAACCGTGTTTGTTAAAATCAGCAGATTTCTCATATGGCTCAAAATGGGTGTATTTTCAGCAGATTCACAGTTGGAAAATGTATCACTGAGGAAATTTCCACAGTGATTCCTTGAGGAAATGTCTTCAGGTTCTGACAAATCATAGGTAATTCTTGATGACATGTCCTAACATTGTCAGCACTGAATGTTTACTTTAAGAGTGTGGACAATTCCTCTAAGACGTCTAAAAGGAAATGTCTTTAGCATAGCAGTATATTAAATTAGAATTTTAAATCTGGGCAACTCTTCAATTTTCAAGAAAAAGATGGCAATATTATCGATTTATTTAAAATAAAATCAAAATATAACAAGTAGAATAAAAGTAATAAATAGACCATAGATGGGACTAATTAATTAAAGGGACCAATTAATTGATGGTTTAATTACCATTTAATTGATGTCAATGGTAATGAAATTTTTTTCATTACAATTGGTTGTATCAATTGTACCAATTAAATTACTAATCAATTTAATTACTAATGAAAATTAAAAAACAAATAATTACCATTATTATGGCATCACTTAAAAAAAATAATTGCCATTAGTAAAAGTCGTCACAATATTGTCAAAATCGTTAATATTTGGAAATATCTGCTGTTTTTTGTTATATTGTGTATTAGTTTTCCACATTTTATAAACCAAACACACGTTGATTGCCTTTTGTATAACACAATATTTGAATTTTTATTTGCGTTTTGTTTTTTGTCTTTGACATTTTCATATTTTTTTGAAAAACATACTTTGATGTTTAAATTTTTAACTTTTCAAAAAAACAAAAATGTGCAAACCAATGGTTTTGAAACCAATTATAATTGGTGTTTTTCAACAATTAGTGCATTTCATTACCATTAGTAATTATTTTTTCAATTAAAAAAATTTAATTACCATTAAATGGTAATGAAATTATTTTCATTACCATTGATATGAACCAATGGTAATTAATAGGGCAAGTACTTTCATGCATCTAAAAAACGAAAATATGTGCCTATAATATGCGTCTAAAAATCCAAAATATGCACTAAAAACTTCAAAAATATGCATCTAAAAATTATTTTTTTTACTAAAAAAATAATTTGTCAACATAAATTAGGATCTGTCAAATACTTTGAAACCCTCGACAATTCTTAAACATTTTTTATTGAGTGGAACAATTTTTAATTAGCAAAATATTTTTTTGCAAGAAGTTTTTTCTTTGAGTCACCAAATATTTCTGAAGAAAAAAATTTTATAAAAGAAAAAGAATATTTATTTTTCAATACTTTTTGTTCTTTATTCTAAAAAAAAATATTTTTAAAATATTTTTTTTCCCTTTTTTCAGAGTTTTACGATTTTTAAGTCTAAAAATTAACTCAAAATCAAAATACCTCACCCTAACTCTAATCAAAATAAAAACGCAATTTTCCTGCAAAAAAATCTTAAATTCGAAAACATTTTTTTCCTACGAATTAGTAAAATGTCTCAGAATAGAGACATTTTTAATAGGAAACATTTCTCAGAATCTAAAAATTATACTTTTAGAATCCATTTTCTTTAAAAAATGCGTTAGAATATGATTTTTATAAATAAATACATTTTTGTATAAGAAATAGGCGATTGGTTTTGAATTTTCCTAAGGACGTTTTGAAAAAATATTGATGAAATTAAAAAAAATCCAAATTATAAGAAAATATGCAAAAATATGCATTTATACCAAAATATGCAAAAATATGCAACTACAAATCAATGCCATTTTATTGCAAATTCATTGATTCGGATAGATATTTAATTTATGTTATGTTTACAATGCTGAGTAAAAATATGCATTTTCATGAAAGTACTTGCCCTAGTAATTAAATTTCAATGGTAATGAAAAATTCCCATCTATGAAATAGACAAATAATTTTAAAAATAAATTTTGGAACAAGCAGTTAGGTGTGGGACTAATAAACTGGAGGTTCCAGGTTCAAATCCAGTTGGGACTAAAAAAGGCCAAAAGTTTTTTCTAAATATGAGAAAGCTAATTTATAAAGGAAAATGGATAAAAGTAAAAACTAAAGGAAATACTAAAATTTTTTGTATTTTCGCATGACCTATGTCAGACATTTCCCCAAAGAAGTCTTAGGTGACAAGTCCCCAAAAGGTCAGCTCTGACAACTGCTGACTTTGAGTGAGGACATTTTGAAAATTTGTATGAAACTGTCCTCAACCCAGTACATAGAGATGTCTTGTGGATGTTAGGTGTGACTCTGACATGTCACCGCTCCGTCACTGAGGATGGCTCGAAGACGTTGCCAACTGGGTTTTTCTGCTGATTGGACAGAGAATTTATTTTGAGTGTACCAACGAAAATTTTAAATTTACCAAAGAAAATTTTTAATTTACAAAAGAAAATTGTAATTGTACCATTTTTTTTTGTAAATTTTCTAACTGCAGATAACAAACATTTTACCAATTAAATAGTTACTTTACAATTTTTCGACGCAAGCAGCGATTTTTTTGATAAGGTCTTTAGAAGCTCAGTGGTCTTCAGTAGACAAGTCTTTTTTAAGTTGTCATTCTTTTAAAGCTCTTATTGTAGCACATATTCAAAATACACACATGTATGTTTTCCTAACACACACATAAAAACATAAGAGATTCTTTTGAACGCACATAAACAAACAAAGAAATGTATATTTGTAACTCATACAAACGTATTTTTGGGGTTTTTGGCAACAACAAAATATTTATGGACATGTTTATTTGTGTTAACATTAGGGGGGAACATAAAAGTTCATAGAGTGGTACACTTACAAGGGAAGTATCTCAACCCTTACAAACCGATTTGCCTGAAACTTAAAATATATATAAAAGATACAATTTTAAGGTTGGGGTGTCTCGGCCTTCGGCCATATCAGTGTTTCAAAATTTCGTTGTCTCCTTATGAAACATTGTGGACCTCCGGGTAAATTTCGATAACTCCCGAACTAACAGGAATATATAGAGCAAAAATATCCCAGCAAAACTTTGGTAATGGGTAGTGATTATATAACACATTACCAGGTAATGTATATACCTTATTTGTAGCATTATTTTAGGATGTCTTACCAAACATTTGTTCCACAACGTATTATTTTAAAGTGAAAAATAATGCATTACTAATAATTTGCTACGTAATGCATGATTATTGGAAAAATGTATTTCATATTTATTATTTCTAAACATTATATCATGGATGATTTATATTTGGTTACATTATGTATTATTTGAAAGTTTGAAATAATGCATTATTTATAATTAAATGCATAATGCATTACAATAACATACAAAATAATTACACTGTGCTACAAATGACCAAAAATAAAATATGCAGGGGTTCTCATATGAAAATTCGGGTTGGTTGGTGTCCATAGAGTACTGATATACTCATAGTTTTTCTGGATCACTTCGTTAAGTACGTTTTTTATTGGCAAATGTGTTTAAAAACGCCAATTCTTAAATTACAACTTTAAAAAATTATTACTTTGTTAGTTTGCAACCGATTTTCGACTTTATGGATTTTTTTGAAAGGTATAAGTCTTACCTTTTAAACAAAACAAAAATATTAAAACTCGATCAAGAATTGGCTGAGCTACGATCGTTTAAGTTAAAAAAAATCCAATTTTTTGAAAAATTTGTCATATTCTTTATACTCTAAGTTGAAAGTGCATCATTAAACAATTTGTTTTTTGGTGTTTTGGAAAGCCACTTTACTATACTTTTATACAAAAATAAAAAAAAAAATTGTTTAATGATGCACTTTCAACTTAGAGTATAAAGAATATGACAAATTTTTCAAAAAATTGGATTTTTTTTAACTTAAACGATCGTAGCTCAGCCAATTCTTGATCGATTTTTAATATTTTTGTTTTGTTTAAAAGGTAAGACTTATACCTTTCAAAAAAATCCATAAAGTCGAAAATCGGTTACAAACTAACAAAGTAATAATTTTTTAAAGTTGTAATTTAAGAATTGCCGTTTTTCAACACATTTGCCAATAAAAAACGTACTTAACGACGTGATCCAGAAAAACTATGAGTATATCAGTACTCTATGGACTCCAACCAACCCGAATTTTCATATGAGAACCCCTGCATATTTTTGGTGTAGCACAGTGTTATTTTATAAAAAAATGCATAAGTTTAAACTAGAGATGGGCTCACGACAAGAAATTTCTAACGACACACACTCACTAGCATATTATATCTACTTACACTCACTTACAATCACGTGAGTAAATTTAATACAAAATTACTTTTTCACTACTCGTAACACCTTATATATTACGTTCTGGTATGCTATATTATTACTCGTAACCTATAAAATATCATATATTTTACACCTTACTGGTATTCTTCGTTATAAATTTATGACTTTTTTTATACCTTACTGGTATTCTATGTGATAATGTGGATGCATTACTTTGAGTCTCATCGCCTGTTAAAATCATCAATGCTGCAATGTATAAAATAAGAGATCATATACCTTATTTTATACCTTATTTGGTAATCTAAGTTTTGCTGGGATGTGTCGACTTAAATTTAATAAAGATTATTTCATATTCATATGGACATCGCAGGTTTATCTCTTCATATAAATACCCCCCAAGATTTACATATTTTCTTGAAAAAAGTATTTAACGAAGCCAAACTCTTACAAGGTTATCAAACTCATATGTAAACATCATATAGTTTCTTTGAAAGAATATGGCCGATAAGCCGAGACACCCAACCTTAGAATTGTCTCTTTTATATATATTTTACGTTTCATGCAAATCGGTTCATAAGGGTTGAGATACTTCCCTTGTTAGAAGAAAAACTGTGTCGATAAAACTGAACTAACTAACTAAAATCTCTTTATTTTGCAGATTTTTTAGAAATATTTAGTTATATTACCGAAGAACGTTTAAACGGGTGGACCGGTTTGCGGTCTACCCGGGTAACTGATCCTTACCGTAGGCTCTAATTTGAATCATTTATAAAAATTATTGATATAAGCTAAAGGAAGAAAAAAATTATGAATTAATATCTGCAAAACTAGAAAAATTCTAAGATCACAAGTAAAAATGTAAAGGATCAGTACTGATCCTAAAAATGGATCGCTAAGATTAGATCAGTTTTAATCGGATGAAATTGTATCCGTCCGATTAAAACTGATATAATCTTAGCGATGCATTTTTCGGATCAGTACTGATCTTTCAAATTTCGGATCAGTTCTGATATTACTCGGATCAGTACTGATCTTTTAAGACTCGGATCAGATGTGATATATAAGAATTTACCTAAACATTTTTACTCGGGATATGAAAAAAATCTTTAAAAAGAAAAAAAAGATTATTAAAATATTTGCAGAATCTGATACTTTTTTTATAGGAAAATGTTGCAGAATCGAAGTCTTTTTCTAGGGGAAAAAGATAAAAATATATTGGGGAAAAAGATATCAGAATCGTAGACTTTTTCTTTGGGAAAAATATATTGGTATCTGAGACTTTTTTATGGCAGTTTTTCAATAGGAAATTGTCACAGAATGTGTTACTTTTTCTATAGGAAAAAATCTAGAATCTAAGAATTTTTCTATAGGAAATTGTCACAGAATGTGTGACTTTTTCTTTAAAAAAATGTTGCAAAATCTAAGACATAAAAATGTTTTGGTCTAAAGGTCTATGTCTATAATCAGTCTTGGATGACGACTACAACATTCTTAATAATTTTCATATGACTTTTTTTTGTTGTCGAAGTTTCAAAAACAGTTTCTATACAATTAAGTGCTTCCCTAATCAACCTTTTACTAGTCTCACTTCTTATACATATGCAAAAGATGAACGATAAACGCTATTAAAACATATTGTTTCATGGCGTTTGTTCACTAATTTTACAAAAACCAAATATACAAACCTTTAGAGAACATTTGGGTGGACAGCGGGTTTGAAAGGCACAGGATGTACTTGAAAAGCCAACATGTAGAATTGTATACAAATTTTATGAGGTTTTAGACCTCAATTGCCCAAACTACACAAACTGAACTATTCTCCAGTCCACCACTACACCGTTTCCAATAACACTACGATTCAACATTTATTCAATCAATTTTGAAGATTACCCCGTAAATAAAAAAATTATTATATGTCATCAAAAATTAACTTGGATCCGATATTTTTCAAATTACAATTGATTTTTCTGGAATTAAAATTGATGTTTTTCAAATTACAACTAATCTTTTTAAAAACACAATTGATATTATTCGAAATACACTTGATATTTTTCGAATTCAAATAAATATTTTTCAAAATAAAATGGAACGATTTCGAATTACAATTAATCTTTTGCGAATTACAATTGATTTTTTTCGGAATCCGAATCTTTTTCGAATTACAATTGGAATTTTCAAACTATAAATGGAATATTCGAATTATAAATAAAATCTTGTAACTACAAATGGAATCTTCTAATAACAATTGGAATCTTCGAATTACAAATGAAACCTTCGAATAACCATTGATCTTCTGAAAATTACCAAACACACAAAGAAAATTGAGTAAACATAATGGAGAAAATAGATGACCTTGAACTAGAATAAACTCTTTTTCATTGAAAATTATTAAACATTTTATTAAAAATAATGGCGATTTATTTTAATTGTATTTTTCCAACGCTGGCAATAGTGTAATTCAACTGAAAAAAGCTTAAAATATAGAATCCGATTTATTTAAAACAAAAAAAAGAAACAAATGGCTTTGTAGGCATGAGTTCTGTGAGGGTCATACATAGAAAAGTAAAACATATTTGCAAATGGTAACAAATACACAGAAAGTTTGAAAATTTTGATTGCATGCATTTGATAGAAAAATTGCGTTTACTACTACTGCTGCCAATGATGATGATCATGACGATAATCAAAATGTATGTAAAATACCAGAACTAAACGTGCGTGGACATTAGACTGGCATTTTTTTATTAGATATTATATTTTCGGCAGCTATTGTCTCACTTAAAAATAAAACATTTCCTACTTAAATTTGGACGAAAAATGGACGCCAAAATAGTTTATTGATTTTCCCAAAAAATAGTATAATTTTACTAAAAGTTGGGAAAATGGATTAACTACGTTAAACCAAATTTAGTTCATATACTCCTACAATGGAATTTATTAGGGATGTCGCGAATAGTGTATTCGGCATTTTACCGAATATTTACTATTCGGTATTCGGTTGGAACCGAATACGAATATTTGCCGAATAATTTAATTATTCATACGCCTGTATTTTATCTATGTAAAATATTAAAAAAGTATCAGACTAAAAGACAACGACGCTGTTGTTGACACTATTTGTTCTGGCACCTTAGCAATTCCAATTTAAATCAAGTGTTCAAGTGTTTTTGTATAAAAAAACAAACTGAAATGACTAAAAAAAAGAGTGAAACTTTAATAAAAAGTGTTTTTTTAACTAATTTAAATTTTGCCGAATATTCGGCAAACTGTTGACGAATATTTATTTAACCGAATATTCAAAAAACTTGCCGAATATGCCGAATACCGAATAGTGACGAATATTCGCGACATCCCTAGAATTTATCAATTTTTTTCTTTAAACGTGGCGCCTTCTTCATAAGTAAGGTCCCCCTTAAGGCATTGTCATACCCTATAAAACTCGGTGGTACAAGGTTAGGTAAGGTTTAATGGGTGTCCGCCATTTGGCGAATTCACTCGGAAGCCAGCAGGCCAATTGTGATTTCCTTAACTGTTATTTCCCTACTCCCCCTATGTTATGAAGTTACAAAAAAAAAATCTTCTAAAACCATCCCGATTCTCTAACAAGGGAAGTATCTCAACCCTTATGAACTAATTTTCCTGAAACTTAAAATATATATAAAATAGACGATTTTAAGGTTGGGGTGTCTCCAGCGACGTATCCAGGAATTTGAAAAGGAGGGAGCACAACTTAAAAAAATTGTTTGTCATCGCCCTTTTATATTTATTTTTAACTAGGACTACCCCCTCCCCCAATCAGGATTTTATCGTGATTTTTGTTATCAAAAAATGTCGAGACAATCTTTGTTCAGGAAAAATGTTTGAATCAACGAATTTTAATTTAAACAAGTAAAAAAGTTAAATTCGGCCTTGCCGAATGTAGTGATACCCTCCACAAAAAAACTTTATTTAAAAGGAAAATTACTTTAGAAAAAAAAAAAAAATTTTTGAAAAAAAAAATTTCCGCGAAAAAAATTTTGGTAAAAAAAAAATTCGCGATTTTTCTATTTTTTTGTCAAAAAATATGTTCGTACTTGTTTAAATACCATTGGTGTTCAATTATTTTCACATATGTCAACCAGAAGCCGAATTAAAGCATTTTGTATTTTTAGGTTATGTTGAATGTACTGAAATTTTTGAGGTGTGCTTACATTTTCGTTCATAACTTTTGAACCGCTGAACCGATATCGCTCAAATGCAATACCAAACTTCTCGGGAGAACTTCCAATAAATGTGTTAAGTTTCAGTCATCTCTGTGCAATATTTTGTCCGCGACAGCATTTTCAACAGACAGACAGACGGACAGACGGACAGACGGACATCGCTAGAATGTCTTAAAATCGATTGGGCATCATGAATATATATACTTTATGGGGTCCCAGATCGATATTTCGATGAGTTACAAACAGAATGACAAACTTATATATACCCTCTTTCACTAAGTGGAGGGTATAAAAACTAAATTTTTGATGAATGCCAAATTCTCAATGTCTGCCAAATTCTCAGATTTAGAGATTTTTTTAAGAAACGGTTCTTGGGAACAATATGTAACCTACAAGTGTCACCATAAGAAATGTTACATTGGCATTGGTATTTGCAATAAATATCAAAATCTTCGATTAAGCACTTTTTGCAAAAATCCATTGAATTGAAAAAAATTAGAATTTTTTTCCTAAATCAGAATATATGAACTAAATAGACTTTTACCTCCCTATTACCAAACTTTTCAAGCGTATGGCTTTTTTCCTACGTTTGCGTTCGTTATATCGAACGAGCCTTTTTGTGGATCTAAAGCTACGTATTCGTAAGTTATCGCGTTCCATTTTCGAAACATTGAAGTTTGAAGACTTAAAAAAAAATATTTTTATTGCTTCACGCAAGAGTTATAACTGAGATCCATATGAAAAAATGTATTAGAATCTAAAAATGTTTCTATAGAAAAAACTTTTCAGAATCTGAGAATTTCCAATAGAAATAATATATCAGATTTACATATAGAAAAAATCTCTTAGAATTTTAAATGTAGTTTTAAAATTTTTTATAGAAATTTATTTTTATGATCCTGATACATAATTGTTATTAGATCCCTGCAAACAAAACGATACGACATCGATTCGTCGGTTGTATTGCCGATACGATAAATGGTATTGCGGCAATTATCGAATTCGTATCGCCGGCGATACATCTTTCGGGAGAAACTGTTACCCGACGGCAATACATCCCGGCGATACGAAAACGATTCGTCTTGGCGATACAAGGGCAATATCGCCAGATAGTCGTATAAACGAAAAATAATAGATTTATTATTTTTTTCATTCATATTTTGGTCATATTAACAGGACTAAAAACATTTGCATTCATCTGAAAAATATATCCGCAACATTTGCTGAATTTTTTATATTATTTGTGTTTTTCGGCCAAATTTATATTCTTTCAAAGATTTCTTATTGTAATTGATAAATTATTTTATTTTAAATGACAAAGAAATAAAAATTTTCAATATTTTTTTTTTTTGTTTATCGCCAAAATATCGTTCGTATGAGAAAACGGCGATATAATAAAAATACTACTTTGATTTTTTATTGAAATGATAAATTTTCGTATCGCCGCAACATCTTTTCGACGATATATCGCCCTATTGTTTGCAGGGATAAAACCAATATTTTGTGTTTTTAAACATATTTATAGAAATGACTTTTTATTTAATTTTTCAAAAAATTATTTATTAAATTTTTAAATCGAAAAGGGGGGGGCACGTGCCCCCTGTGCCCACCCCCTGTATACGTCCATGGGTGTCTCGGCTTATCGGCCATATCAGTGTTTAAAAATTTTTGAACCATGTTTTGAACCCCTAAATTCCTAACCTTAGAATTGTCTCTTATTTATATATTTTAAGTTTCAGGCAAATCGGTTTATAAGGGTTGAGATACTTCCCTTGTAAGATATTTTGCTAAAGAAGTCAATGAGACATCTTTAAGGCCATCGAAAAATGTTTGCCTCGGACTTCGATCTAAAAGCACCAGTCATACCCACACACGTCAATCGTTGTACCTTCTGCAGGTTTCCCAGATATGATTTCTTATTGACAGCTTTCCACCACGGGAAGGTACCATAGGCTAGTGCATAATATACGGTTTTAGACCCAACCTTCTTTAGAAAGTTCTCTGCAGGTGTAAAAAGCACATAACGACTGTTTCATCCTTTCTTCTGTATTCTATTCCAAGAACGCTTGAAGTACAAGATCACGCCCAGGTGTTTCGACTCATTATATAGTTCCAGGGTGATTCCATATAATTGGGGAGTAACACACCTTATTATCTTACAAGGGAAGTCTCCCTGGTGTCGCCCTCCGATCTTCATGAAATTTGGATATGTTGTTAAGAACGAAAATTAATTAGACACGTATTTTTTTAGCGGCCAAACTCATTTTTAGGGGGGGTCGATTTGTATGAGGGGAAATTTACCTTTTTCAGTTTTTTTACGATTTACGACTATTTTAACAAAATTAATATGGGCATGTGTAGTATCAGATTAAAGGTAACAAAACAAACAATTATTAACAAAAATGTCCTAAAATTTTGGTATTTTACTCAATATGACGAAAAGTTGTGTATGTTTGGACACGTTTTTAGCACACGTAGAAGGTTTTCCAAAGACCTTTCATTTGGTATGTAACATGACAAGGTTTCTTTGTATAATATAGGAGATAAAAGAAAAAAACTGAAAAATGGCCTTGTCGTCCCCCCTCCTTTTTACCCCCTAAATATGAATTTGGGTCGCTAAACAAAATACGTGTCCCTTTATTTTTTCTGATCTACAAAATAAAACCAATTCCATAAAGATCCGCGGGTGACACTAGGGAGACTTCCCTTGTTAGTCCTTTTTGTGAACAAGATCGGATATTTCGGGATTATCTCTCACACCGTTGTGCTTTGTCCACGTCGTGAGTATCTTTAGCACTGATTCCATGAGTTCGCTAATCGTTGGTAAAACTTACCCTTAATTAGGATCACAACGTCATCAGCGTTTGACATTATTGGACGCGCCTTCCAAGTTTAAGGATGACGCCAAAACATACTCCTTTTTGTGAAGAGTATCCTCAATCAGACCGACAACAACACTTAAAACCATCACTACAGACCTTCTCTTAGGACGGGCATGTTGAGCCCTGCTGAAGTTGTCTGATGCAATTGTACTTCTCTCATTTACTAATCTTTTCAATGTTTCCAATTAAAACAATAACAGACAGATAAGTATGTAGTCCTTTGCAGTACTGTGGTTTATCTTTCTCGCTTTCGAAATAAAAGCCACTCTTACATCCCTCCATTCGGAGGGTATATACCCTGATACCAAGCTACCCTGCCAGAGTGACGGAAATATGCTCTGCCAAATTAAAGGGAATTAAGAAACGGACCGACCACGTAATCGTGCGTTCCTCCACCATTGTTTTGATGAATTAATTAATCGGAATTGCTGTACCCAAGAGAATTTCTCTATTCGACTCATCACCACATACGGGGAAATGGGTATCCATCCGAAGTTCAATGGTTTCTTGACTACTCTCTGAGAAAAATCCATCTGGTTTATTATGAAACATCTGGTGCACTAAGGTCTTTGGGAAGAACCTAACGGAGTCTATCTACTTCCGTAGAAAATGAACCAAGATTCTCTTTTTCGCCTTCCGGGTTTGTTTTTAACAGCATAAAAACTGAGACCATAATTTTTTCAGTCTTCCGCCCTGTTATCTCTTTTTTCCTTATTGAAGATTTCCATACTTTCTGTTCTGTGAAGCTTAAGCTCCGGTTTCCACTACGCTTGGTAGATCTTCTTTGAAGGCAAGCGCTCCGGACAGGATTTCAGAATAGCATTCCTAAGGGGGTTCGTCACTAAACCAACCGATTTCTCTAAATATTGTACACTGACCTCTTCACAATTTCTGGAGGCGGCAGTTCTTTCAAAAGATTTGAGTTAAAACGGACAATTATTAAAAAAAATTGTCCGCCATATTGGATGCGCCATTTTGATTTTTTTAGTTTTTAGTTAAATTTTGAAATTAGCGACCCCGAAATATTCTAGAAGTACATTTTCATCAGGATCCAACAACGATGAAGACTTTTGGCCGGAGTTGGATCATTCTTTAAGAAGCATATTTATTCCGCCATTTTGTTTTTCAAAATTCGGAGTAGCAATTCTTATTCAGTAACTCCAAGACCATCATAAAACAAAATTTGAGTTCAATCGGTCAATTTTCAAAAAAAAAAAAAAATCCGCCATATTGGATCCGCCATTTTGATTTTCAGCTAATTTTTGAAATCACTGACCTGGAATACCTACCTCTGACCTGGAATACATACCTCTAGAAGCACGTTTTCAGACGGATCCAACAACGATAAAGACTTTTGGCCGGAATTGGATCATTCTGGCCCTGTGTGCAGTAGAGCAATTATAATAAAGTATTTAGTGTTATAAAATGTAATAGATAAGGTTCAATCCTTGTTGGTCTGTGTAATTGACTTAAAAGAATAAATTCTTCAGTTGCTCTGCCATATGAATAACGTAATGTTTTTCTTATTCTTATTTCAAAATCGTTTATAATTTTGCGTGCATATCAATTCTTTGACTTGATTTCTCTAGGCGTCATTATGTCACAACATTTTATTTAACACAAAATTTATGTTCAATATCCAAATAACAGCACAATTTTTTTTTTAAAGACATTAACTGGGCTATTCATAATGAGTAAATTAAATCTAATGTAGGTTTATTTGACTGATATTGCATGAATATTTGTCAAATAAACCTACTTTAAGTACACTTTAAGTATTATGAATAAAGGCCTAAGTAATTAAGCGTTATATTGTTCACAGAGTTTTCTTATGTGTAATTCTTAAAATGTTATTACTTTTGCAGGTTTACCACCTCAGGCCCATATTTGCCAATTGTGCTTTAAATTATTTCCGAGTACCTCGGCATTGGAGACACATTTTCAAAATGATCATACCAAAGATGCTGCTGATATAGCAACAACAACAAAACAATTGTCACCATCATCACAATCGTTGACGACAACCGTTCCAACAAATGCTAATGATTGCAGTGTAAAAAATCCAACAAAGCATGTGAATAATAACAATGGTGATGCAACAGAAACAGCCGCAGCAGCAACAACGTTCAATAACAAGGTGAGTAATTGGAGCAATAACAATTTAATGAAATCAAGGAAATTTTTTAAAATTTTATATTTTGGAAATATTTTCATATAACATTTATTGATAACATTAGGCAAATTAAGCTTCCGGACAACTACAGATATTAGACACATTTCAAAAATTCGCAAATGCCATAAAAATAAGTAAATTTCCCTCAGTCAAGCTTGATTTTGAGGAGGAGGCGAAAAAAGAAAAATAAAATTTTCATATAAATCTATATATTTATATATAGATTTATATGAAAATTCGATATATCGTCCATTCCACCAGACTTTTGGTAATTTAAGGCATTTTTTGACCGAGGGTCTTCCGATTTTTGTTATTTTTTTCATACAGATACTCTATGGAGCCAATTTCAAATTTCAAATTTAGACCACCAATGCTAAAATGAGGCAGAAGAAATAAGTTGATGGTCTTCTTGTACAACATGCAGCTTCGCAACAATCCGTCACTAGATGGAGAGATGGGGCTGAATATCCGTGACTTTATACCTTGAACCCTATTTGCAAGGAGGTAGGGCTCTTGAATGAAATCCACGTCTATTCGTCCGTCGCTATTTCACAGTGATGCAGATTATTCTGCACCACCATCATGTACATTGTACAAAGTATAATGCGTTTCTGCAGATGTTTGTATCTACCAAAAATATTGGTCATAAACCCGCTTTCAACTACACCGAATAAATCAGAATCGACTTTTGACTCGTTATGAGCAGTTTTTTAATCGTTTTGTTTAAAATTTAATCAATCCTTCCCTTAAGGACAAGGGCTATTAAATCGGTCAATTTAAAACTTAGCCCCCATACAAAGTTCCCTCTAAAATTCGGCAAGTAAATGTAATTTGTAGTCATAAATCATTAATCCAATTTTTAAGGTATCGGGCAAGTTTAGCTTCTAGTCTCATACACCCCATCCTCCAGATATTTACTTAAATCTTTCAAAATTCATGATACTAGAAAATATTAAGTTAAAATTTTGTTTGTGGGTGTTTAACGTATACTTTGGAAACCTTATTAAATTTGGTTTTTATTAGACCATTTTTGGACGTACACAGAAAAAAATATGGAGGAAACAAATTTGAGTAATCACTTGTTTAATTTTTTAAAACAAATTTGAGTAATTTTTTAATTGACGCAATTAAAAATTTACTCAAAAATTGAAAATAAAATTTGAGTAAATAATTTAATACAAATTTAATATTTTTTTTTTATTTTTTTTTTCTCTTGGTGTTTTGAATTCTCATTTAGTTTATTGTTTTTTGTATATGTATATGAAAGTTTGAAATCATCTTTATAAAATTTTACTTTGTCTTGAAGACATAAGTATATTTGGTAAAGTTTGTAAAAGCAATTTTTTTGGAAAAAAAAATTAGAAACTTTTTAAACTTTTTAAAAAAATAATTTGATACATTTTGAGTAAATTTTTACTTGACACAATTAAAAAGTTACTTAAAAATATTAAAAAATTTTAAGTAAAGATTTAATTGTGTGAATTAATAATTTACTCAAATTTTTTATTAAGCATTTAATAATTTTTTATTAAAAGTTTACTCAATACTATTAAATCGTTTACTGGTGGAAAATTGAGTAATTTTTTACTCAATAGTATTAAAAATTTACTCAAAATTTTTTTTTATTTTTTTCTGTGTAGTTCCCAAGCAAAAATGTTGACCAATATTTCAATATCTTAAATCGGTCTATTGGACAGAAATTAAAGCCAATTTCACTCAAATTTGTTTTGAGTACATTTTCCACACTAAATAAAGATCTAACATAAGAAGGATCTAATTGGTCCATGTTTGGACTTAGGAGCCATTTTCCGGGAAACACTAGTGGTATACTAGGTAATTATGGTAGTTCTTGACCAACTATAATTTTCTTACTTGTTTTCTATTTAATTTGAATTCCTTAATATGAAAAATTTCAATACGACAAAAAAAAAATACAATTATTTTTGTACTCCTAAAAACACGACCGCTGAATGCCTGAAAGCCCTTCGGGTAATAGTTTTGAGTTATTTAATTTCAAAATTTTTAGGATCCTATTGGTTCTCAAATTCACATATCTCGAAAATTAAGAAAGGTTAAACGAAGCGGAGATTTTCCGGACCATATTTGATGCCGAATTCGCGAATTTCCTTAAATGAAGGCTAATTTTATTAAATTTTGTATACCGATTTTTTAGTAAACCGTTCACAAATTACTCATCTGAAAGTCATTCAGAAGGTGAAATAAATTGCGGGTATACCTTGGGAAGTTTTTGCGGTGTTGATAATTTTTAGAGAAAATTATATTTCGATATCTCGAAATCCGATTGGACGATTCTTAAAATTTTAACAAATTTACGATAGTTTGCATGATTCCAATGCGACACGTGCTAATAGCGTCTCAAATCGCCTCCCGGTAGCCAAAAAAATGTCAGTCTAATCAAAATGCCTATTAAGGAAAGACTAAAACTGCCTAAAACAAAATACTTAGTACATTTACCAACAAAATGCGTATTTGTTTGCTTAAGAGTTGAAACATTTTAAAGTGTACGATGACGACGATGGAATCATTGTCGAGTAGGTGGTAGTTGGTAAATGGTTAGAGTATACTGTATGGAGGAGTTAAAAATTAAGTTTAATTCATTCTAGATTTTCCTAATGCACAAATGTGCATTTTAGATCATCGAAGCGTAAATTAGGATTTCAAAATGACATTTTGGAATATTTACGACTGGGTCTTAACTGCACACGCATCTATACAATATACACATTTCTATTGAAGCTGATACTGATGATGATGACGAGTGGAATGTTTCTTTTAGCCTCGACCACCTTACTCCAAACCACCTTTTATTATCACTCAACTTTTTTTTATTTGGTATTATTTCTGTTAATTGCAAAAATGTTTGCAAAACAACAACACAAATTGGTAACGTGCATATATTGGGGTAGTCTCTTTTAGAGTTTTGAAACCTTTTTGATGTATTTTTTTTTTATTTAAAAGACTTTTAGTTTTATAATCATTCTATTTATGTTTGTTTAGAAGTCTATTCATTTATTGGTTTTTGATTAGACGAAGAATCAAACAAATAGTGCGTTTATATTGAAATTTCTATGATCAAAAGAGATTTCGTTTTAATTAATAACACAGTGCAACAGTGAAAAAACACACGGACTTGACCATATAGGTTCGATTCTACTACAATAAGATAGTGAAAGCCTATGCAAGGATGGTCCATTTTGATGAAAAATTTCTTTTTATGGGTCTTAAAAGATTCTGAAAAGCAGTGGGGCCCTCAAAATATTCTGTCATCAGTTTTTTTCTAACAGCTCAAATAGACTTGGTGCTACCGTTGTTTACATTTTATGCAAAAAAAAAAATAATATATCCTGAACTTTTTTGAAAAATAACGGAAAAACATTTTTTTTACTTTTCCAGCATAATTTTCAGGGATTGTTGATTTTTCCTTAACAATATTTTACATAATTGTAACCACGGCAAAGCTGATCAACTCTTAAGAAATTAATATAAATCTGAACGTGTTAGGGAACACTAATAGTTCATGATGTTCGTAAAAAATGCATCAACAAAAAATGGGGCGGTAGGGTGGGTTGTAACGGTCGCTAATCGGGAAAAAATTTGAGCGTGAATGAGTAAAAAACAAGTAAGAAAGTTATAGACGGTCAAGACCGGTCAAATGATACCATACACCAGTGTTTTCCGGAAATTTGGTCCCAAGTCCAAACATGGACCGATTGTATCAGTCTTATGTTAGATATTTATTTAGTTTAGAAAACACACACAGATCAAATTTTTGAGGAATTGGTGTATTTTTTTTGTCAATTGACCGATTTAACTGAATATCGGTCGAAATGTTTATATGGGGGACTAAGTACAAAAATGTTCCAATTATATGTCGATTTGATTAGGTTACTAAAGGACACGTTTAACACCTAAAAATTAAATTTTTAGCAAATATTGCCATTTTTATGAATTTTGAGGGAATAATGTGAATATCGGGAGGGTGGTTTGTATGGGGACTACCAGAAGGAATGACCCGATGCCTTTGACATTTGGAATGGTGATTTGATTACCTGTTAAATTTCACAGCGATATCTATTATAATACGGTTATTAGAATCATTTAAGCCGAATCCAAAGGGGGCGTTTGTATGGGGGCTAGGTATTAACATGGACCGATTTTTTCCAATTTCAATAGGCTTCGTCCTTGGGCCAAAAGATCCTTAAGTTTCAAATTTCATGTCAATTGATTAAAAATTGCGACCTGTATCGTGCTTAAACCAATAGATGGACAGACGGATGGACGGACATCGCTAAATCGACTCAAAAAGTAATTCTGAGTCGATCGGTATACTTGAAGTTAGGTCTAGGATCAATATTTCAGGTAGTTACAAACATCAGCACAAACTCATTATACCCTGTACCACAGAGTGGTGTAGGGTATAATAACAAAAAGGCTCATACAATTTTTGTATGAGACCATAGAAAAGATTAGAAGGTACGCAGTGTTGTATTTGATGTATTTTCCAATATGGTGGCAAAATGTTTGTTCTTCCTCATCTCACACGTATTTAATATCAAATTAGATTCTTTGTTTATAAAAAATGGAATTTGTCTTTCATTTAATTAAATTTAGTATTTATTTTGCTTTATTCAACGTTTTTGTTAAAGAAAATACGCACTACTGATAGTTTAAAAACTTTTTTTTCTCTTTTGTTGTTTGCTTTGTTGTTGTTCTTCTTTATGTTGCATTGTTTTTATTAAACGTCAAAAGTTACATAATGTGCTATCACTAATACTTATTCAAGCGAAATACGACTCTGTTTCAATTCTATTTTTTTCTATGTATGAGGCCTTATATTTTCTTCGAATATACTTAAGAAAGGCGTAGATCCAGCTATGGGTTTGGGAGAGGGGGGATAATTTTTTTTTTACTCAGGAAACCTTACACTCAAAAAATTATGTCATTAACTGTTTGTAGTTTATTTAAAAAGTTTTCCGTTTAGTCGTTTTTAAAAGAAAAAACATTTGTTTGATGTTCAGTTTTTATTAATGACTACTTCAGTCCTTTGTTTCAAAAATAACACACTAAAAAATAAAGACTTTCATTAACATTTAATTTTTAAAGTCATTTATTTTTGTTCTGTAAGTAAAAACTACTGATTGTCCTTTTGATTTTTAATGATTTGTGTAAGTATTTTTTTTTTAAATTGTTGGTATTTTTTAATGAAATATCATTAGTTTTTACCTACACAAGTCAGTTATTTTTTTGTAGAAAAAAAAAATCAAAAATTTTTTTTAGAAATATAAAAACATGTTTATATCAAGTGACTTTGGCACGATGGGTAGAGTGTCTGGCCAGAATGTAGTTGATTGCGGGATCGATTCCCCAAAAATTTTATTAAAAATTTTTAAAAAAATATTTCAATAAAAAATTGTAAAAAATTACCTACGAAATCATTAATTTTTATTGTTTTCGTAGGTTATTTTTTTGAAATTTGTTGGTAAAAATGACAGAACTATCATTAATTTTTAATGTTTTCGTTGGTTATTTTTTTCGAATTTGTTGGTAAAAACGAGTGAAAAAACTTAATTTTTTAATGTTTAATATTATTTATTTTAGAAAATTTTGTCAACAGTAAAAAATAAATGTTGATGTTTGTTAAAACAAATGAATAATTACTGGGATGGTTTTTAATTGTTTATTTACTGGTTTTAAGTGTGTTTTTCATTTGTATTTGCCTACAAAATATTTTGAGTGTAGGTTTTTATATACACTCAGAAAAAAACCTAACTAAAAAATGAGAAAATTAACTAAATCTAAAGAAAATTGATAATGATTTAGCTCCATTGCCATGTATTCCTACATTTTAGTCCATACTTTTCTTAAAAATAAGGATAAATTGAAGTAGAAAATGGAAAAAAATTCCGTTTTTTAGTTAAAAAAAAACATTTCTGATGAGGAAACTTTTCCTAAAAATTAGTTAATTTCTTAATGGTTTATTTATAGAAAAGCATGTGAATATATACAGGATTCACATTAGGTACACTGAAAAAAAATATACCAATTTTAACACATGTTGAACTTAATTTAAGAAAAGAAGCGGATGCGAGGGCTCCAAAGAAATTAAGGTCTTAGCTTCTGAGACATTTTTCCTATAGAAAAAGTCTCAGAGTATGAGTCTTAGACATTTTTCGTATATAAAAAGTCTTAGATTCGGAGACATTTTTCAAAAAAAAAAACATATACCCTACACCAGTGTTTCCCGGAAAATGAGTCTAAACATGCACCGATTGGGTCTGTCTCTTGTCAAATCTTTAGTAAGTGTATAAAACACTCACAATTCAAATTTGAGTGAAATAGGCTTCTATTTGTTGCCTATAAACCGCTTTAAGTGAATATCTGTCGAAATTTTCATATGGGGCTTAAGTCCAAAAATGGTGTGATTATAATTAGATTTGATTGGGTTATTAAAGTACGCGTTAAACAAACATAAACAAAATTCTAATAATATGTTTTTTATTTTTATGAAATTTTAGAGATTTATGTGAAAATCGGGACCATATTATAAGGGGACGTTTGTATGGGGCCTAGGTCAAAACATGGACCGATTTTTTCCAATTTCAATAGCGTCCATCCTTGGGTCAAAATAAGCTTAAGTTCTAAATTTCAGACAAATCGGAAAAATTGCGAACTGTATTGTGTGCACAAGGTTTACATGAACGGACGAACAGACGGACGGACGGACGGACATCGCTAAATCGACTCAAAAAGTGATTCTGATTCAGAACAAACTCATTATACCCTGTACCACAGAGTGGTTTGGGGTATAACAATTTTAGAATCTAAGACCTTTTCTCAAATTCTGCATTTTTATTTTTATAGAAAAAGCCTCAGACTCTAAGTTATTTATCCTATCGAAAAAGGCTTAGATCTAAAAAGTTTTTTTTTAATATTAAAACTCACTATTTCTGAGATATTCTAAGACCTTTTTTCCTGTATGAAAGGTCTTAGCTTTTCCTATTAAAGAGTCTTAGATTCGGAGACATCTTACTAATAGAAAAAAATTCAGATTCCGAGACATTTTTCCTGAAAATGTGAGTAATAATTCCTATAGAAAAATTCTAATATTCTATTACAGTGTTTCTATAAAATATTCCCAAAAATTCTCTAATTTTCCATTGAAGAAAATTTTCGTATTTTAAATTTTTCGTCTAGAAAAATTCCCGAATTTTTCGTTTTGAAAAAATACCAAATTTTTCGTTTTGAAAAAATACCAAATTTTTCGTTTTGAAAAATTACAAAATTTTTCGTATAGAAAAATTTTCAAATATTTCGTCCAGAAAAATTCTCGTATTTTTCTAAAGAAAAATTTTAATATTTTGATACTTTTTTTCATATAGACAATCGTTATCATTTTTAAGTTTCTGCTGAGTTCTCCTGAATGAAAGCTTTGTTCTGAGTGCGGATTGTGATTTCCACCAAAGGCACTTTTTCCGAATTTAGTTAACACAACTAAATAATGTTAGTTTCAAACACTTGTTTTATTATTATCACCAAAGATTATTGTATTGATGTGATTTAACTAAATTTATTAAAAGCTATTTAAAATATTATCAAACAGGTTAAATATTTTAATTATTCCAGTATTAAATATCATCATAAATAAAAACACAAAAACAAAAATAAAAATCGTGATTTATGCGATGAAATCAAAGTAAAGAAAGATACTTGAAATTTCATTAAAAATAAAACTATAAAATATAATTTGATTACTTTACAAGAAAAACACACATAATCAAATCAAATGGGTTAAAAAACCGATACTAAACATGCCATTAGATAATACACTCAAGAAAATTTACTCACAGACACACACACACATAAAATATACCAACATATGATAATCTAAACTAATCAAAATTGAACTATTAAAAATTATAAAATGAATTCTTTAGTTTTTGTTAAAAGAATATATCGTCACCTGAAATGAAAACAGACGTAACTAACAATGAATTTAATTGAAAAAAAGTTGATATTTTTTCATGAGTTACAAATGTCATTATTGTGTTGACAAAATCTTATGTAGGTTCAGTTTTAATTAAATGTTTAACTGCATTAATAATGAAATTAATTATATTGACATATTTTTTCTTTGTTACCATATCGCTCATTTACTTGTATAGTGTAGGGTTTCTAAATTCCCGGACTTTTTCAATTCCCGGGAAATCGTTTTAAAAAAATCGTATTCCCGGGAATTTTTTAATTAAAACAAATTTTGAACTTTCCCAGCAGAAATAAATCGAGATTTTGGCGACACAGCATCTGTTTATAGCATACCGTAGCGCATCCAAAGAGCGCTCTTAGGGATGCAGTAAAAGGAAGGGGAAAAAATTTTAATTTTTTTTAAGATTTTTTATATAAAACTTATAATGTGTAATTATTTTTTGATAAAATTTCACACTTGCTTTCCTTTTTAATATTTTTAACACTTTTTGAATAAAAAAACATGAGTTTTAGACAAAGACACATGATTTGACTGCATCATTTTTGCCCATTAATCAGCGCTGCAAAGAGCGCTTCAATCATAGCATCTTTGACCGCTGTTCCCAAAAAAAATCCCATAAAAAATGTGAAAATGAAAATTTCCGATATTTTTTTGATGTTCACTTCCGATTTTTATACCCTACACCACACTGTGGTACAGGGTATAATGAGTTTGTGCTGATGTTTGTAACTACCCGAAATATTGGTCCTAGACCCACTTTTAAGTATACCGATCGACTTAGAATCACTTTTTGAGTCGATTTAGCGATGTCCGTCCGTCCGTCCGTCTGTCTGTCCATGTAAACGGTGTAAACACGATACAGGTCGCAATTCTTAATCAATTGACTTGAAATTTGAAACTTAAGCCTCTTTTGGCCCAAGGACGAAGCCTATTGAAATTGGAAAAAATTGGTCCATATTTAGACCTAGCCCCCATACAAAGGTCCTCTTTAGTTTTGGCTCAAATGACTCTAATAGCCGCAGTTTAATAGGTATCTTTTCGAAATTTGCCAGGTAATCATGTTTTATCCACACAAATCAACATTCCGAATTTTAAAGAAATCGGACCAGTTCTTCTTGTAGCCCCCATACAAACCACCATCCCGATTTTCACATAAATCTCTCAAATTTCATGAAAATAGAAAATATTTAATTAAAATTCTGTTTGTGTGTGTTAAACGCGTTCTTTAATAACCTTATCAAATCTGATTATCATCGGACCATTTTTGGACTTATGTCCCATTCCCCCGATATTCAGTTGAAGCGATTTATTGTCAACAAAATGAAGCCTATTCCACTCAAGTTTGATTAGTGAGTGCTTTTTACACTTATTAAAGATTTGACAAAATATAGATATAATCAGTCCATGTTTGAACTTGGGACCCATTTTCCGGGAAACTCTGGTGTAGGGTATTATATGGTCGGTCTTGACCGACTATAATTTTCTTACTTGTTTTTTTTTTCATTTTGTTTCACATAAATAAAGTTTTGTAAAGTAAAACGAATGAATTTTTTTGTTATATTTTTTTAAATTTTAGTTATTTGATTTCAACTTTGAATTTACAGCATCTTTATTCTGCTTAAATCAGCTCTACAAAGATACATGAATTCACTGCATCTTTAATCTGCTTAAATCAGCGCTAAAAAGATACATGAATTTACAGCATCTTTATTCTGCTTAAATCAGCGCTCTAAAGACACGTGATTTCAGTGCATCTAAAGAGCGCTGTTTCTGTGTATCCAACTAGCGCTCTAAAGTGGGACATCGCCTTAGGGAATCATGCATGAATTCAGCGCAATTGGATGCGCTCCTTTACTCAAGTTCCCCTTCCAAAAGCTGCTGAACGTTCAGCAAAATTTCTGCTGGGTTACCATATAAAAATTGTTATATTACAAATTATGGTCATATTTTCCAATTTAAAACCATTTTAGATGTATTCTTTTGTAAAATAGTTTTACTTACCGTTAAAATATACGTAGAAAGTTCATAAAATCTATTTTTTGTAGAAATATTGGACCTTATCATAGTTCCACTCCATGCTAAATTGTTCACAATTCGGAAAAACCCGATTTTGCATTAAATGCGGTTTTAATAACTTTTTGGAAAATTTTTCTAATTTTGACTACGCCAACCGTAAGAAAATATATCTTGAAGATATATTTAATTAAACTTTCGAATTATTAAAATTAATTGGTTTAAGGCATTCCGGCCAAAGTGAGAACACCTATATAGCCATTGTAACGACGTATTTTCACTGGTTGCTGGGATAGAACTCGCGGCGGCCCAGGTTTGTTACAAAATATTTTTTTTTTCACGGCCGATAGATATCAGGCTTTTACTTCATATATGAAATTTTAAGGTGAAAACCAGGTTTGTTATATATTCTTTAAAATATCGATATTTTTGTTTAAGCACTATAAAGATTGTTGTTCTGAATATGAAATACTAAATTTCGTAAAGAAGAAATCATTGGAATTTAATATTAAGAAAACTTTTTGCCAATTTGCAAACAACATTTGAAATTAAATTTAGTTTGATTCCGTATTTTGTCACGCAATCGATTAAAGAAAAATAATTATTAGGCCTAAATAATATACAAGCTGAAGCATATCCTCACTAGTTTTTCTTTAAAAATTTTAATTCTTTCAAAGTTTTAATGTCATTTTTTTAAATCATTTAAGATTCTGTTAAAAATGTGTAAATAAAATATATTTTTATTAAAAATTTAGCGACGAATTCCCGAAATTTCCCGAAGAAAAAACCCCGGGATTTTAAGAAAAATATTTCCCGGGAATTCCCGGGAAATCTTTCCCGAATAGAAACCCTAGTATAGTGTCATAACTCAAAATGTTTGATTTCACAGAAAACCTGTTTAAAGTTTACAATCCCGAGTAAAAATTTGTATATGATGCAATATATCATGATATATAACACAATATACATTTATACGCAATTTAATCCGAATAATGGTGGATGTATTTGCATTAAAAAAGATCAACTTGTATAAAATACGATTTGATTTCATCCGAGTTTTGACAAGACATTGCCATATATTGGTGGATCTAATTAGATCTAATTGCATAAAAACATATAAAATCCTGGTGTTTTTTGGTTTGGGTTGAGATACACCACAGGTCAACGATACATTCACCAAACATATAATTTTCTAAAACAAAAAAAAATGTTTGGGTACGCTTAGGGTTGCCATCCGTCCTCTTTTCCCCGGACACCGTCCTCTTTTTTAGGGCGTCCGGGGCAGTCCTACTTCTTTTTTAGAAAGTGTCCGGGGTTGTCCTACTTTTTGGACTTTTCCCCATACACTTTTTTTGTTAATTCTTAACTTTTGAATTATTGGAATCGCTGTATTTTCGCTTACCAGCAGTAATATCAACTTTTTGAGAGCAAAACGAGCACAAAAATAAAAAAAAACACTTTATGTAGTGCGAAAATAACTATGTTGACATCACTTCTTATCAGCTGCCGTGTGTTTTAAATATTGCTCTCCTCTCCGAAAAAAGATTTGGTTACCAAAAAAAAAAAATTTTGTTTGATACCAAATTTTGGTATCAAACAAAATTTTCTAAATGGTTTAAAGCAAATTCCTTTTGAATTTACAAAATTCCCATTGTATTTCAAAATTTTTTATTTGTAATTTTCTAAATGCTTTATAAAAATTCCATTTGATAAACTTCCAATAGTATTTCAAAAATTTCCATTTATATTTCAAAATTTTCAAAATGCTTTTCGGAAAATTCGAATTAAGTATATTTCAAAAATTTCGATGTGTATATCAAAATTTTTCAAATGCTTTTCAAAAAATTTTGATATACAAATAAAATTTTTTGAAAACCATTTGCATAATTTTTAAATCCAAATAGAAATTTTTGAAATACAATTAAAAAATCTAATTTTATTTAAATTAAAAAGTAATTTTCATAAAATTTTTTAGAAAATTTTGAAATGAAAATGGAAATTTTTGAAAAACAAATGGAGTTTTCTGAAAAGCATTTAGAAAATTTTGAAGTACAAATAAATAGAAAACTCTGATATACAATAGAAAATTTTTGACTTATATTTCGAATTTTTTGAGTTATAAAGGAAAATTTTAAAAATAAAATTGAATAGATATTTCCAAAAAATTTAAATATGTATAATTGGAAATATATTTTTTTAGTGGAAAAAAAAAGGTTTTCTTAATAAAAATGATTTGTTTTTGCATATTGTATTGCTTTGTTGACTTGTTTTAAATAAATTTATTATTAAAAAAAAATTGTCCTCTTTTTTGGGTCAAATGTCCTCCTTTTTTAAGGTTGACGTCCTCTTTTTCTCAAAATGCAAATGGTAACCCTAGGTACGCTTCGAACCAGATAGGTGATATACATAACCCTAACAAGGAAATGTTTAGGAACATTTTAAAAAGTTTCTTATACTTAGCCTAAAAAACTTAGAAAATTTTTGGTTAATTGGAAACATTTATAGTTATATATGGAACAGAATAAGATATATATAATTTTATATTAAATTATACAGAAAAACAAATTTTTGTATTGACCCTCATATAATTTTATATAATTATATCAACCGTACACCTTTTAATCCGAATCATGATTTAATTATATGTAACTACACACAGAAAAAAATATGGAGGAAACAAATTTGAGTAATCACTTGTTTAATTTTTTAAAAAAAATTTGAGTAATTTTTTAATTGACGCAATTAAAAATTTACTCAAAAATTGAAAATAAAATTTGAGTAAATAATTTAATACAAATTTAATATTTTTTTTTATTTATTTTTTTTTCTCTTGGTGTTTTGAATTCTCATTTAGTTTATTGTTTTTTGTATATGTATATGAAAGTTTGAAATCATCTTTATAAAATTTTACTTTGTCTTGAAGACATAAGTATATTTGGTAAAGTTTGTAAAAGCAATTTTTTTGGAAAAAAAATTAGAAACTTTTTAAACTTTTTAAAAAAATAATTTGATACATTTTGAGTAAATTTTTACTTGACACAATTAAAAAGTTACTTAAAAATATTAAAAAATTTTAAGTAAAGATTTAATTGTGTGAATTAATAATTTACTCAAATTTTTTATTAAGCATTTAATATTTTTTTATTAAAAGTTTACTCAATACTATTAAATCGTTTACTGGTGGAAAATTGAGTAATTTTTTACTCAATAGTATTAAAAATTTACTCAAAATTTTTTTTTATTTTTTTCTGTGCATATGACTGCATTTAAAAAATTTAGAAAATATCTCTCGCGATGTATAATCATATATGATTTATTATGTTTGCATCAAGTTATATATTGTTATATATGTTTATTTTTACTCGGGATTGAAACTTGGTTTACGTTGCAAAAGGCCTGTGAGTAGAAAAATGTTATAATGGCGTGTTCTCTTCTCAAACGGTGAGTTTAAAAGATATTAATACGAATTTTTGACACAATATAAAGCAGGATATAACAAATAATTCTGCATTGTTTACCCAAAAACGACATATTTTGAGTTATGACACTATACAAGTAAATGAGCGATATGTTGAGGCACTTTGTTTACACATATACAAATTGTTTGTGTTGTTGCTCAATTTCAATAAAAATTTGTTGTATTAACAAACAATTTTAATGTATTGACAAATTGTGTTGTAGAATAAAAAATCCATTATTTTCATTCTAAGGTCCGTTGTGATAACTTTGATTTTATTGTCAATACAATTAAATAGTTTGTTAACAAAACAACATTTTAATTGATAATGAGCCTACAATACATTTTTTTCTGTGTTGGGTTGCTTATATTAATAAAACTACTTAAAAGAAAAGATTATGTAAAGTGTTTCGAAAAACACAAAAAAAAATTAAGTAAATGTTTAAAAACTATAATGATGAATTAATTGTCTATAAAAGTGTAGTTGAGTGTAAATATATGTATAAAAATATTTTGGGTCTTTGTTTTTTTAAATGAATATAATAAAAATTATACAAGAAGGTCGATGATTTGTGAAGAAATAAAAAAAAGAGACTATATAAAAAAAAATAATAAAATATTTTCAAAATTCAAGTGGAAAATAATTTATATTTGGGAATTTATAAATAAAAAGGAGATATTTTTCAAATTAATAGAAACAAAAGAGAATAAGATAATGTTGCTACAAACTGAAATTGATGCTTTCAAAATATATTTATAATGCATATTCTAAGAAAAACGAACTCATATCATTTTATGTTAATGAAATTTTATTTGAAATATAAAAAAAAAAAATAACCAAATACTAACATACAGACAAACATATTTATACAAACACATTATTAAATCATGTTAATGGCGGTAATAATATTATTTAAGTAAGTTCTTTTTTTTTTTGGAGTGGGCCATCATCCATCCATTCATCCATTGAAGAATTATAACCCTAACACATTTATGTGATTAAATTGATTAATTTAATGCTTTACTTTGACTATAAACATAAGTTCAGCGTTTTTTATTTATTTTTTTTTTTCATTTTTTCAAAGACCATCCATCTGTTTTTCGGAATAATAATCATAGTGTCCGTCGTTTAAATTTTTATGTGTAACTCTTTGAACAAGTGCCCTTAGTGGCTGCTTACGCATGATTTCATTTCCGTTGGCGTTGATTTTATAAATCATCCATAACAATTGTCGCGTCTTGAATGCAAGGACCATCTATACACACATTATGAAGTACCAAATTTTGCATGCTTTTCACAAATGAAAAGGGTTGTCAAACACAAAAGGGTTGCCATTGTAAGTTACAGCTAGTAAGTTACAGTATGGACATTTATACATGTGGTATCTCTACTGCTAGGTTAGTTTTAACAAAAAGTCTTGCCTATTTTCAGGTAAGTTAAATCTATTGATCAAAAAAATTTAAATGAGTCAAACAATTTTTTGACTAAAATTGTTGTTATTTTCTTTAACTGTCGAATTACAAATTTTCAACACATCAGATTTTTTTCGCTTTGATTTATTTAAATACATTAATTCAAAAATATACAAAATAATCGGGTTCTACTTTTTTTTTATTGTTGGCAACATATTGGAAAACAAAAAAGATGTATTTTTTCGTAATTTTATCATAAGCTTACAATTAATGTCCGACCGAATACACATTTTTTGGCCGTAACCGAAGCCGAATATTCGGCCAAATTTTCACTATTCGGCCGAAACCGAAGCCAAATATTCAAAAAATATTTATGTAATAAAAACAAGAAAAAAATGAAACTCGACTTGGCGGAATACACAAATGTCTAAAAATGTTGTCTAGAACGATTTATTTTGCGCAAAAAGCTTTTTTTAGGCATTTTTGTAAATAAAATTTTTTTTGAGTGTAATTTTTTTTCGATCGAAAAATTGTTTAGAGTGTAAAATATTGTTTTAGCTGCAAAAACGCTGAATAAAATGTTTTTTGTTGCTTACTAATGTGATTCAAAGTGTGTTTAGTGTGTTTTTCAACACGTGAATATAAATTTTATACAATTATTTGGTATTCGGCCATATTCGGCCAAAAATGTGGCCGAAGCCGAATAGTGGCCGAATAGCGCTTTTTGGCCGAAGCCGAATATTCGGTCGGACACTACTTACAATTCATACGTTAAATCAATCATTATTTTGATTGACTATAAATAAAAAATTGATCAAATTTGTGAACAAAATCGAAAAAATTATTGATTGAAAAATTATTCAATTAATCACATACAATTGGTGATTGGTATAACAATTTTGTTGTTTAATGGAGGAATTTCAATCAAAAAATTTATTGGATCCGCGTTTTTGTTGATTAAAATTCGTTTCAATTTCTTTCTGTTCTATTTTCCGTTGTTAATTTTCTTGAATTTTTATTTTTTTTTTACAATTTTCCTGAATTTTCCTGTTTTCTTTATAATTTGTTTGATATTTTCGTAATTTAAAATTTTTTTAGATTTCTTCTGTATTTTTCATGTTTTTCTAAAGCTTTTATCTATTTTTTCTAATTTTTAACTTATTTAATTTTTTTCTAATTTTCCTGAGATTCTAGAATTTTTCTAAATTTTATTTCTTAATTGTTCATCATTTTCACGAACTTCTTTATCACAATTTGTCTTAATTATTTGATTTTTCATTCATTTTGGTAATAATTTTATATTTTTATACTATACACCACTATTTGGTACAGAGTGAATTTCTTGAATCGGTCAAACGGTCTTCAAGTTATCGCGATTTGAAGTTTGGCAAAAAATGCTCCAAAAAGTCAATTTTTTTCTACGTTCAAGAGATTTTTTAGAAAATCCCAGTAAAAACTTAGTAATAAGTCCCCATTACCGCCTGAATTCTATGTAATGAAGACTCGTTACCTGCTCGATTACTTCCTGTTAACAAATAATGAGTTACCGATAACCTCATACAGAACCGGTTTCTTCTTATTAACAAATAATGAGTTACCAATAACCTCATAAAGGCCCGGTTACTTCTTGTTAACAAATAATGAGTTACCGATAACCTCATACAGAACCGGTTACTGGTAAATACGATTTAGGCAGGATTACTTAATGCTCCGTTATAAAATAACTCTCCGTTATATTTAACTTTTTCATACAAATTTTGACATAAGGCTCCGTTAAATCGGCAGTTAGCAGCTAACTTTTCATTGAGTAATCCGCCCTTAAAATATTTAATAAGTTGTCCAAATAATTTTTATACCCTCCAACCACAGTATGGGGGTATACTCACTTTGTCATTCCGTGTGTAACGCATCGAAATATCGGTCTAGGACCCCATAAAGTATATATTTTATTGATCAGTGATCGATTCTAAGACATTCTAGCAATGTCCGTCCGTCCGTCCGTCCGTCTGTAGAGGACACGATACAGTCCAAAATAAAAGAGCTAGACTTCCGAAGTTTGGCACGAATATGTCTTATATTCCTAGGCAGGTTAAGTTCGGAAATGGGCAAAATCGGACAAAGGGGAAAAAAGTTCCCCCTTGGAGAACTAAACCAACCCAAGAAAAACCGCATATTTTGCAGAGTTTTTTGTACTTTTGGTAAGCAAATGCAACATTCTTATCTCAGAAGAAGTTCAAAATCGCAAAGGGAAGGTGCCCCCTAACGTCTCCACCAACCCCCCCCCCAAAAAAAATACGCCCCTGGATTTTTTTTTTTACATTTTGGAGGGTATAAAAGATTCGGCACAGCCGAATGTAACACTCGCACTTGTTTTTATTGAAATTAAAAAAATGCTAAAGAAAATTTAGAAAGAACTTGCACATTTAGCTTAAACAAGATTAGCATTTCTCTACTCTGTAGAGAAATGTTTAATTCAGGAATTCTGATTAAAATTGGGAACAGGCAAATTAAAGTTTAGAAAACCAAATTGATATTTAACAAGAGTGTTAAATTCGGCTGTGCCGAATCTTTTATACCCTCCAACACGTTTAAAATTAAAAAAAAAAAAAAAAATCGCAGGGGCGTCTTTTTTTTGGTGGGGGGGGGGCAGCTGAGTTCGTGGAGGACACCTATACCCCCGCTATATATGTTAACAAATTATTTGGTTATGATATTTACGCTTAAATAATAAATTTTTATAGTTATTTTTAATTAATTTTTATAACCACGCCCCCAAAGGGGGGCGGCCTGAAAAAAATCGAATTTTCTAACCCCCTTGGTCCAAGCGCAGGTCTATGAACATAACATGGCATACAAATGTTTCATTTGTTGACCAAAAATTAAAAAAAAACTCGTAAAAATATCGTATTTTTCAGGGGTCGTTTTAGTTCTACAAGGGGAACTTTTTTCCCCCTGGTCCGATTTTGCCCATCTTCGAACTTAACCTTACCAGTAACATAATAGATATTTTTGCCCAATTTCAAGGGTCTAGCTCTTTTGGTTTGGACTGCATCGTTATTTCTACAGACGGACGGACATCGCTAGAATGTCTTAGATTCTATCATGGATCAATATTATATATACTTTGTGGGGTCCCCGACCGATATTTCGATGTGTTACACACGGAATGACAAAGTGAGTATACCCCCATACTGTGGTTGGAGGGTATAAAAACCTGGATCTAGCTGACACTTTATAGTGATTTATGAGCCTTAATTAGTCTTTACTTAACTTCTATTGAAGTTTTCTGGATTTTAATTTGCTTTTTCTAAATTTTAATTGTTTTTCTAGAAATTTTGGGGCGTTTTCCAAATTTTAATTTAACTTATTTGTTTGCCTTGTTGTTTAAAGTATGTTACAACTGGTTAAAAGGTAATAAACCATTACAGACAGTATTTCCCTTAAAAACATGAAGCCAACATTTTACTTTTGACGCAATTCCTTTCTGAGGGAAGACGGCCAAATTTTGGGACTAATGTAGGCTGTTATTTAGTAGCATTTTTGTAAGGAGTGGGTAACGAGTTATTTTTGGGCTACTGGTAGCTACTTATTTTTAGGACTAATGTATGCTGTTATTTGGTAGCATTTTTGTAAGGAGGGTAACTAGTTATTTTTGGGCTACTAGTAGCTCATTATTTGTGGTACTAATGTATGTACTTTTTCAGTAGCATTCTCGTAAGCGAGTGGGTATGCGATAATTACTCTAATGACATCGCCATGTTAAAATAATGAGTTTTTCACCAACCTAGTAACTAGATTGATGCAATATATGTGATCATATATTAGATCATATATTGAATCATATATTGGATCATATATTGAATCATATATTGGATCATATATGATGTTGTTTTTAATTTGTTTTACATTCTTTCTTATATTTTTTTATTAATTTTTTCCTCTTAAACTATGTAATAAATTATTATGATTATATTCAGCAGAATTGCAAACGATATACGCAAGTATAATTAAAAAAAAAAATATTTTGTATTCATTACTGGTGTTTTCATATATTTTAATGAACACCTTTAGTTTAATGATTTTGATTTTTTAGTTACTATCGTTTGCATTTTTGGTGACCATATAAAAATATATAATAAAACTTATAGATACGAGAATACATTTTGATATTCAAAAGAATAAATTGAACATAAAAGATCTAATATATAAAGTTTTTCAATTGATGTCAATTACGAAAGATGCAAACAAAGGGCTTATTACAGGAGCGATGATTTCCTTTGTGTTTTCTTGTTTTATTATAAATTTTGATTATCTTCAGAATTAGCGTTTTTGTTAAAAAAGTCAAAATCTAAAAAAATAGATATAAAATAATATTAGTATGCATAAGATATTTCTAGAATTTTTATTGTATTGAATTATTACCATCAAGAGCATTTGGTGCTAATACGTTAATGACAACACGAATATCATTTAACGAAACAGCCATGTACCTTTAAAGACTGGCTTGATACTGCTAGATATATTGTCTTTCATAACTCCATCTGATAAAATATTAAAAATTATTCCATATTCCTTTTTTATTCAAAAAAAAAAAAAAGAACTTGCAACTGCTAAATGCATGTTTTTTACTCAAAATTTTTAGTATGCACGTAATTACTTAAGACTTCGATTAAAAGCAGTATATTTAGTAGTATGTATTTTATCTTTCTGGGTTATGTGTGTAACGATATTTAAAGGATAGGGATAAAAAAATATTTTTACTTACATCATGGCGACAATGTGCCAGGTTGTCACTTTCGCTAATTGACAGCTTTCTTGTGATTGTAAGTAAAAACGTTGTCCTTCCGAAATCGTTACTCAACCTTAAAACTGATCATAACTTTTTTTCATTTCGATTTTCTATGTTGGAACCGTAGTGATAACGTTATGGTGGTGCATATGCCTTCTCCACCATCTGGGCAGGCTTAACGTAGCTTCTCATGGTTGAATTTTCTTTAAAAAGTAACTCGGCCTCCAAACTTATACGTTCTTTCCATTTCCAATTTGCTATTGCGACAGTATGGGATTTCAAAATAATTTATAATGTTGGAATCGTAGTGATAGCATTTCTGGTGGTGCATATGTCCTCTTATCCAAGTTGAGTGAGCTTGACTTAACTCGGCCTTAAAACGCTTATACGATCTTTCCATTTCCAATTTGCTATGGCGATATTTATGGTTTTCAAAATAGTTTGCAGTATTGCAATCGTACTGATAACATTATGGTGGTGCATATGACCTCTCCACCAAGTGTCACGAGATTAAAGAAGCTGCGAAGTTTAATTTTCCTTAACATCAAATTACTAAATAATATTGTATTTGCGACATATTTACATTTACTCATTTGGAATATGATCATGTTTTGGAATAAAATGTCCACGCTTATACTTGTTATGACTGGAAAAAAAAAAACATGATTTTAAAATTCAAATACATATTAATGAAAACTCACCTTTTCCAAAAATGTTTTTATTTTAATTTACATCATGGCGACAATGTGTCAGGTTGTCACTTTCGCTTACGTTAACGTTGTCCTTCCCAAATCGTTACTCAACCTTAACACTGATCATACCTTCTTTTCATTTCTATTTGCTATGGCGAAAGTAAGCGTTTTCAGAATAGTTTGTAGCGTTGGAACCGTAGTGATAAAGGGTGGTGCATATGCCCTCTCTCCAAGTTGAGCGAGCTTAACGTAGCTCCGCATGGTTAAATTTTCTTCAACTAGTAACTCGGCCTCCAAACTTCTTATACCTTCTTTTCATTTTCAATTTTGTATTGCGACAGTAAGGGATTTCAAAAAAATTTATAGTGTTGAAATCGTAGTGATAACAGTTCTGGTAGTGCGAATGTCCTCTTCTCCAAGTTGAGAAAGCTTAACGTAACTCGGCCTCAACACTGCTTATACGGTCTTTTCATTTCCAATTGGCTATGGCGACATTAAGGGATTACAAAATAGTTTGCAGTATTGCAATCGTAGTGAAAACATAATGGTGGTGCATATGCCCTCTCTACATAGTTGCACGAGATTAACGAAGCTGCGTAGTTTAATTTTATTCAACATCAAAGTACTCAATAATATTGTATTTGGATAAAAAAGTCCACGCTTATACTTGTTGTGACGATGAACTGGAAAAAATTAACACAAATGATTTTAAAATTCTAAATACATATTAATGAAAACTTACCTTTTCCAAATTTTTTTTATGTAAAAGTAACGCTTTTAAGCAGAATATTTTGCAACTAGGAAACAATATTTGTTAAATTATTGATATATATTAGGGTATGAATATATATCAGTCAATCGATGGTAAGGTAATAATATAATTTTAATAGTTAATAACTTTTATTTTGTAACTCTGGTTCAAATTTGCATACACATGTACTATGATTTAACATTTTATGATATCATATATGGTTCCATATATGATATCATATATGGCACATATTTTATATACGACTACATATATGGGATCGTTTCTTGCATATATGGTCACATATATGTTTCCATCTATGTCATATATGATCATATAAAGATCGATACATAAGCATATATGAACATACACATTTATTTTTAGCCGGGCATTCAAAAAAATTTTTTTTACAGACATGAGTAAAAAAATGCCTGCGAATTTTGTACTCTTGCCCAAGATATTAAATCATGATAATGTTTTGCGGAAGATTTGGGTGTACTTGGGTGTATACCACTCTCACTTGTTTTATGTACATTTGATAAACAAATGGAAAATTTTTATGCGAAAAGCTTAAACTTGGTGAAAAATCAAAACAAAACGAAAAACAAAATTATGTTGAAAAAAATTTAATGAACCAAAAATTTTTGGTGAAAAAAAATGTTGATGAAAAAAAGTTTTTGATGAATTTTTTAGATGAAAAGGAAAATTTTTTGATGTAAAAAAAATTTATAAAAAAAAATTTTTTTGGTGAGAAAAAAATTGATAATAAAAAATTTGATAAAAAAAAAAATTATGAAAAAATTGATGAAAAAAAATATAATAAAAAAAAATGTATGAAAAAAAATTTTGATGAAAAAAAAAAAATTGATGAAAAAAAAAATTGATGAAAACAAAAATTTGATGAAAAAAAAAATTTGATGAAAAAAAATTTGATGAAAAAAAATTAATGAAAAAAAAATTTGATAAAAAAAAAAATTGATAGAAAAATGATGAAAAAAAATTTTCAAAAAAAAAAATTTGATGAAAAAAAAAAATTTTATAGAAAAAAAAATGAAAAAAAATTTTTTAAAAAAATAAAAATTGATAAAAAATTATGAAAAAAAAAGTTTGATGAAAAAAAATTTAAAACAAAAATTGATGAAAAAAAAAAATTTTATGGAAAAAAAAAATTTGATGGAAAAAAAAATTGATGAAAAAAAAAATTTGATGAAAAAATTAATGAAAAAAAAATTGATGAAATAAAAATGATGAAAAAAAATTTGATGAAAAAAAAATTGATGAAAAAAAAAATTTGATAAAAAAAAAATTATGAAAAAAAAGTATGATGAAAAAAAAAAAAATTTATGAAAAAACAAAATTGATTAAAAAAAGTTTGATGAAAAAAAAAATTTGATGATAAAAAAAAAATTATGAAAATTTTTTTTTTTTTTGTTGAAAAATAATTATGTTACTTTTTATTCACCAGCTGATGGAAAACGGTTTTATTCACCACGAGGTGAATTATTATCCAAGTTACAAACCCAAGTTATTAAAATTTTTGGTTTTAAGAAAATGAAAATAGTAATTCTTGTGTTCTTTTTCGTTAATTGTTAGCATACACAGAAAAAAATATCGCAAAATCAAAAGGACACTCTAATTAAAAGTTGTTGAAATTTACCCAATTTATAGTAGCAAACTGGACTCCTACTATAAATTGGGTAATTTTACTCTGAATGTGTAAATTGAATAATTTGACCACATGTGGTCAATTTTAATAAAAAAGAGGTGAATAAAATATAACAAAAAAACAAAGAAAAAAAAAACATGCGGCGCTAGCCAGCATCGAACTCGACACCTTCTGATTTGAAAGTACACTTCTTAACCACTACGCTACGGAAGCTTATACTTTTATCTGGCGTTTTAGTTATTTAACATGTGTGTATGTATGTTGTTCGACAATTTTATTTACGGACTTGTGTATAAAATATTTGAATTAACGGATAATATTTTTAATTTGCTGTGTTTAATTGGTTTGAATTTATTATAGGCATTTAGTGTTTATATTAACACATAATGCGTGCTATTCAACAAAAATTTACCCAATTTATAATAGTAAGTTTACATGCGTTTTTTAGAGTGTGGTCATACTCGGATTCAGCGACCCCAAAAACCTAGAAATAACTGGGTCTACCCTCTTGGTCTGCCCACTTTTATTTTTTTGTGTGCCTGTGTAATTAATAACAAAAAAATTAAAAATCAAAAAAAAAATTTTTTTGGTTTGTGTGGAAAAATTATTTTTTAGGCCCCGCTTTTTAAGGCTCCGTCGCGTAGGGAAGGCGTGGTCGTTGGGGCGTAAAATTTTTCCTCAGTTATTTTTAAGTCAAAAGGAAAAAAATGAGCGGGTACCGTCTCAACATTTCCAACATTTCCAAAATAAGGGACACTCTAATGAACATATTTGATTTATATATGTTTTTCCCCGCAGTGTATACAGTATATTCTTCCCATGCCTAATACATTTTTTATTGCCAAAATATTGAAAAAAATGAAAATTTTCTGAACTTTAGGAAAATATAAAGAGTAACTTTATTTTTTTACAAAAATCCACCATGACAGATCGATGCGGAAATTTATTACTTAAAATCAAGGTTGGTTACCGAAACGAATAACGGTAAGGGTAACGGCAACGGTATCTAATTTTTATTTATTTCGGTAAAGGTAACGGTAAGTGTTTTCAAATCGTTTCGGTAACGGTATGTACCGGTACCGAACCAACCAAACCGGTACGTACCGGTATTATTAATTTAGTTAAAAATTTGAAAAAAGATAGAACTGAAAGCTAAAAATATTTTATAGACCCAAAAACCAGTATAGATTTGATATGATTATTATTTTTGTCATTTATTTTATGATAATTTCCAAATTATAAATTTAAAATTATGTTAGAAATTTGATTTTATTTTTTAGTTCGTTAAAATCCCTTAAAACAGGTAAAATTTTGAATACCGGTACAATACCGGTAACTTCTAATAATTATAACGGTAACGGTAGGGGTAACGGTATTTTAAAAATATTTTTAGCGGTATCGGTAACGGTATTCGATTTGAAAGGGTTTTGAATCGGTAACGGTATAATAAGGGTAACGGTAACCAACCATGGTTAAAATACAAAAAAAATAAATGAAGAACATAGAATGTCCTTCCCTTCTGCTCACATGACACTGCCTAATTGCTTTCCACGTAAGAACAATTGGACTCATCTCCAATTCCAGTTGTAGAAGATGTGATGAACCGAATACGGATGAAACAAGCTGGCATCGCCAGCGAATATTACACACAAAAAAAAACCTTGTCAAATTACTAGGATAAGTCTCGTAATCCCATTTTAAAAATATTTTACAGTTTTCCTTGTTTTTTAACAAACAAATTTGGATCGAAATTCACAATTTTTTTGTAATTTTACAAATTGTAAAAATTACAAAAAAAACTTGAAACTTTTTTTGTTTGCTACCTCCTATTTGACAAAATTCCTAGTAATTTTACAAGATTTTTACCAATAACTTTTTAATTTTACAAGGTTTTTACCAATAAAATTGTAAATTTACAAATTTTTTGACACGATAAAATTTACAAAGAGGTTTCGTAGTTTTACCAGATTTTTTGCTACCTCCTATTTTACGAGAATTCCTTGTAATTTTACAAGCTTTTTATTAATAAAATGGAAAATTTACAGTTTTTTGGCGCAATTAAAATTACAAGGAATTCTCGTGAATTTACTAGATTTTTTGTAAAACTATCTTGAAAATTTGTAAAATTACAAAAAAAAGTGTAAAATTACAAAATAAATTTAAAATTCGATTTGTTAAAAAAACAAGGAAAACTGTCAAATATTGGTAAAATGGGATTACGAGACTTTTCCTAATAATTTTACAAAGTTTTTTTGTGTGCACACAAGTTTAAGCCCAAGTAAAATAAAAATTTTGCACGGACCCAAAAAATCGAAGAAAAGAACTATTGACATACAGAAAAATTACGCTTTTGAGTGCTACTGTTTTCCCCTTTAAAAACTAAACAAACTTCTAAAAAAAAGCCATTTTTACTGGATTACTTATAGTATAAGTCTTATACTTTTGTTTAGCAAATGAAAAATTTAAATTAAGTGTCTTTCGGCCCGCCCTATGTTTGAAAGATAAAAAATATTTATTTAAATAATGATAAAATGTTATTACTTCACCCATTTCGGCCCGAGATTCAGTATTAATTTTCTTATTTGGAAAAAGGTAATTATTTTAGAGATATTTGCTCCCGGTGATCTCGAAATTCCAACTTTGTCATACACCAAAAATAAAAAACGCGAAAAGGAAGGTGCCGCCTAACGTCCCTCGTCGACCATCATTCATTTTCATTGTTGGCAACTCTGCACACATAAAATTAAAAAAAAAAATAAAAAAAACAATTCATATAAATTTACCGCCAATATTTTTTATGACTGCAAGTACATTAGACGCATTTTCGCATAACTTGTTACTAAATGAAACGCAAAATTACCGAAAAGGGTTCCATAACGAAAAGATGAAATTATATTACAAAAAAAAAATAACTCTTAAAAACATTAGCAAAAATGTTTTTCAAAACATAAAAAAAAAAATCTCCGTCATCATTTTAACTCACACTCCATTTATTTTCGAAAACATTATTCATTTCGTTTATAAAATGTTGTCAATGTCAAAAATTTTGTTTTTATATAAATCTTGTTATTTTTATGGTGAATTATTTTTTTGTTCCTAAATCCTTTATATTTGTTTCGCTAAAATCCTTTTTTCCTGTATGAATTTTATATGTTGTACATGGGATTCACACAAAAGTCTTTTTATATGTCTGTTGTCAAATATTTGTCAATTTTTTTTGTGTGTTCACTTCTTTATACGCGGGTAATATTTTATTTTATAATAACAAGGAATATGATTTTTTGTTCATTGTACTTTTCACATATGGGAGTACATACAGATGTATATTTATGTACGTGTATTTGCTTCAGGATATTTTTGATTCTATGTTTTTTTATAGCATTTGTATAAATCCTTTACTAGACACCGAGCACTTTTACGTGGAATATCAATCATGTTTTTCTTAGAGATTTTGATTTTAAAACATGATTTCTGCATTTTTTAATAAGAATTTAAAGACATTTTAAAGAATTGTGGCATCTGTTTTGAAATTTAAGAACTGGCAATTGTTGCAAAAAATTATATTTTAGGTGAAATAGAGATGCAACCCGGACCTTACCTTATATCGTTCGAACTAGACAAGTGTGTTCCTATCCACTTTTTAAGTGAAGTCTACAGAGCACAGAATTTTTTTTTTTAATATAAAAAAGTGAGTATACCCTCATTCTTTAGTAGGATGGTTTAACAAATAATCGATTTCAATAATTTTGGAAATTGGGTTGGAAATCCTTAAGTAAGACAATAAATTAAATATTACAACAAAATAATTATCCAATAAACAAAATTAAAGCATAAATTATCAAAAATTTTAATATTGTTTCTTTTTTTTGGAAATATTCACTTAAACTTATCAAAAATGCATTTAATAAATTAGTTTTTTTGATATTTTTAGAAATTCATTTAATATTTTTAAAGTAATAACAATAAATTTCATAAATGTATTTTAAAGGAAACTAACCATTAAGTATGTGCCAAGAAAAGCGGCACGTTCCAAAACGATTTAATAATAAAATAAAAACTAACAAATGCAGCAGTGGCAGCAGCAGCCTCCGAAGGCAGGCAAGTTGAGGCAACAACAATAACAAAGAGGCAGTTATAACAAAATATCGAACATAAATTAAATTAATTATGGCATTTCATATAAGACGATGTGGCTGCAAGTTTTTCATAAAAGTCAAGCAAAAAAAAAAAAAATTTTTGTATTTTTATTTTTTTGTTCAAATCAACCAAACCAAAAGTGGAAATAAAAGCATATTAACTAAGAGAAGAATCTTAAAGATTTTATAAAGCAATTAGCTTAAAAGGCTCTGAGCAAAACACACAAACGGTTTTGACTAAGGGAGGAGGGGGTGATACATTAATATAAATTCATACTTATATATGACACCATTTACAGATGTAATTTAAAAATTCGAAAATTTAATTCGAAAATTCCATTTGTTATTAAAAAATTCCATTTTTAATTCGAAACTTCCAATTGTAATTCAAAAATTCCAATTGTAATTCGATAAAGATCAATTGTTATTCGAAATAGATCGATTGTAATTCAAAAAACATCAACTGTAATTCGAAAAGATCAATCGTAATTCGAAAAAGATCAATTGTAATTCGAAAAATATCAATTGTAATTCGGAAAAGATCAATTGTAATTCGAAAAAGATAAATTGTAATTCGAAAAAGATCAAATGCAATTCGCAAAAGATCAATAGTAATTCGAAAAAGATCAACTGTTATTCGAAAAACAGCATAATATGAAAATTATCTTTTTCGAATTACAATTGATTTTTTTTTTTTTTTTTTAATTACAATTGATCAATTTCGAATTTCAATTGATCTTTTTAGAATAACAATTGATCGATTTCGAATTACAATTGATCTTTACCAAATTACAATTGATCTTCTTTGACTTAAAATTTATCTATTTCGAATAACAATTGAACTTTTACGAATTACAATTGATCCTTTTTTAATTACAATTGATCTTTTTCGAATTACAATTGATCTTTTGCAAATAACAATTGATCTTCTTCGACTTACAATTCATCTATTTCGAATTACAATTATCTTTTACGAATTACAATTGATCCCTTTCGAATTACAATAGATCTTTTTTTATTACAATTGATCTTTTTTGAATTACATTAAATCAATTTCAAATTACAATTGATCTTTTCTGAATAACAATTAATCGATATCAAATTACAGTTGATATTTTCCAAATTACAATTGATCATCTTCGACTTAATATTTAGCTATTTCGAATTACAATTGATCTTTTACGAATTACAATTGATCATTTTTGAATTATAATTAATGTTTTTTGAATTACAATTGGTCTTTTTCGAATTAAAATTCGAATTACAATTGATCTTTTTCGAACAACAATTGATTATTTTCAAATTACAGTTGACCTTTTTCAAATTACAATTGATCTATTTCGAATTACAATTGATCTATTTCGAATTACAATTTATCTATTTCGAATTACAATGTATCTTCGTCGAATTACAAATGGAATCTTCGAATTACAATTATTATTTTTTATACCCTTCACTTTAGTGATAAAGGGTATATGTAAGTTTGTCACTCCGTTTGTAACACCTCGAAATATTGGTCTAGGACCCCATAAAGTATATATATTCATGATGCTCGATCGATTTTAAGACGATCTAGCGATGTCCGTCCGTCTGTCTGTCTGTTTAAAACACGTTAACTTTTAAAAGACTTTACGGAGGCTTCTGAAGTTTGGCATATATGTTGGGCATTTAGCTGGTCAGGTTGGTATTGCAATCCAGCAAAATTGGTTCAGTGGTTCAAAAGTTATAAGCAAAATACTGAATTTCGGCAAAGGGATTTCGTGAATTTACCATATAAAAAACACGCTTACTTTCGAAAGGCAATTCTGAGGATGTTGAAGCTCGACATATATATTTTTCGTTCCCTTGGCCTGGTTCGTATTGAATTTCAGCTAAATCGGTCAAGTGGTTCAAAAGTTATTAACAAAACCGTGAATTTTCGATTAGGTTTGCCTTAAATTCACGTGTTGAAAATCCGTTAAATATGTTTAAAAAACATTGGTAAGTCACAAAAATATTTTACAACAGAGTTTTGTCACTCAAAAATACTTTTATACTAAAACAAAAAAAAAATACACCTGAAAAAACTTTTACACTCTAAAAAAACTACAGTCAAAAATTTTTTTTGTTTTTTTTTTTTTTTTTCAAAACATAGATTCGTTCAAGTCGAATTTAACTTTTCTACTTGTTTCAAATTTCATCTGTAAATGGTGTAGTTGTTTGTAGTAAATGCATACATATAATATGAAGTAAGATCGTCAACCACCGCCACACCAGCCAGCACAGCACCATCACTCTGGCTCATTAACCATAATCTAAGACAATACCCATATTGGGAGTTTTGGGGGGAATACATACGTTCATACATACATATTTATATGAAGTAACTAATAAAATAAATACAAACAAAAATGTTGCTACTCAAAAATGTCAAAAACTACAATTATTTATATAAACTAAAACATTTTAAAAAGCAATTAGAAAAATGTGGCAACATGCTTGTATCTAGTTTAAATTGTATGTTGTATTACTACACTGAAAAAAAATGTATTGCCTTGTCATATTTTCAAAAGGATTTCAATATTTACTGTCATTAATTTGAGTGACAAATCCCATTGTTTCAATGAAGACTTTTATAAATCAGCGATAACATAGTGTTAATTTTGTGCACTTCTGCGTCCCCTAGCGGAGTTATATGGACTTAAAATTAAATCTTTGACAATGGTAAATATTTAACGGTTCAACGTGCTTTTCTATAAGGCAGTATTCGGTAATTGCAGCAACCACCGTCGAAATCTCTACACTGAAAAAAAAGACATAACTAAAATTGAGGAAAAAATTTCTTTGAAAATTTATCATGAATTTTACTAAAATTTAGTTAAATTTAACTAAAAAATGAGAAAATTTCTAAACTATGAGGAAAAAAGTTTAGTTCATTTACTTATAATTAGTTCATAGTTTTCTTTAAATGGAGTTCTTTAATATAAGGAAAAAAAATCTTACTGCCAAAGAAATTTTCCAAAAATCTTAAAAACTATCGTAATTTTTAAGACATATTTCTTAAAAAAGAATTTAGTTCAAGTTTAGTTAAAATTTACTAAAAAAGTGTACTTCTTAGAATTTAGTTAATAACTTCTGAGAGTTTAGTAAATAACTTCTTAGAATTTAGTTAAAAATTCAAAATGGCGATATCTCGAAAACTAAGCGAGATAGAGCGAAACGAACGAAATTTTCAAAAAAAAGACCATAAAGAAAAATATGGAATATCCTAGCTCTGCATATTTGTCGGGGTCTCAAGAGCCTAATTTCGGATCTAAAATTTGAAATTCCCGAGATTTTATATATGCTCATATCTCGGTTAATATTGCTAACACGATAAGTCCAACAGCATTTTTGTAGCTCTTGACTCGTAGAACACTTCCGCAAAATACCCGAAAGCCCTCCGATTATTAGTTTTCGAGTTATCGAGATTTTAAAATTCTCAAGACCCTATCAGGCCCCTTATTATCGTATCTCAAAAACTAAGCAAGGTAGAGCGAAACGGACTTTTGTCCTATGGGGACAAAATCTATGGGGACCTTTAAAGGACCCAAGGGGTCTCGAGTTAATTGGGTCTGGACCCATGGGGTTCGAACCCATGGCACCAAATCTAATCCTAAAATGTTTTTTCTCAAAATTTATTTAATTTTCCCAGTTTTTAGTTCACTTTTTTTTGAGTGTACTCTTGGAATCGATTGCGATTCTGATTACGAGAAGGCCAAATATGTCGTGTAGTCTAACACGTCCACTGATGTTTTTTTTTTCTTTGATGCAACACTCAGGAATGCCCCCTTTAAATGCAGTGCTTTTTCCGTATTAGGAAGTTAGGTTATGAGGAAGAGCTTTTTACTTTAAGCTTTTCCAGGTTGTATCTGACTGTGAAGACTTCTGCGAGAAGTGAATTTCAAATACGACTTGTTCGATTGAGAAACGAATTTTCTCTGTTATGTGTTGTGCGATTTATTTTGTAGAGTCGATAACAAATCGCTACCTTAAAATACGAATGTCGTGTGTAGCAAAACAGAAATTTCAGGTGTTGGTTTTAAATATGAAATATCTTAAAAATGGCCCTATGGAATCTCTCCAGCTTTGTATTGAATATAGTCTCAGTAATCTATTTTCATCACCCCAAGTCAAATTTACTGTAATTATAATTAAAAAGACGTTATTAGCGTTTTTTACTCCGAATATTTTTGTCGAAAAAAATTACATACGACATTCGAATTTTGAGGTAGCGAAATGGATGTGACTACTGGATTGACGAGTATTACAAACATGCACCCTAGTCTTGGGAATAAGTGCACTCATCTCAGCAAAGCACATACCATGGTAATATCGGAGTAAAGTAATTCTTGCACCATTTTAAGAAACAAAGGCACTTGAATGATTCTTTCGACACTTAAAAAATACTTTCGTTCCAACAACTAACACAATTTATTTTTATGCCCAGAACATCAAGAGAATCTGATTCTTTAAAATTTATACCTCCCTTGGATACAGAAGACGGTGAATTCAAAGATCGTCTGCGGGTCAACATACAACATTGGGTCTTGCGAGCATTAAAATCAACCTTATTCGCTTAATCCTACTCGGAGATTGTAGAAAGGTCATTATTAAGTGAGTCATTCATATTCTGTATCATGGATTCAGCCTCTAGGCTTGGCCTATGATTAACAGAAAATGAATGCCAAATTTTGCTGGCATCTTCAAAAGAATATGTGGGATTGAAAGTTTGACTAAGAAGGTCTTTAAGAAAAATAGGAAAAATAGTATTAGAAAGAACGGAACCTTGAGGTAGAGTGGGCACATGAGCAGATTAGAGCATAATTCACGCGTGATCACGCGAGAGTGTGACTGAGTTCAATTTTACTCACATGATTTTGAGTAAGTGTGAGTGGAGAAAAGAATATTGTGAGTGAGTGTGCGTGAGTCGATTTTTTTGCGTGGGTTTGGTTGATATATTTACCTTCTTTTCATATTTCCTTTCGTTCCAAAAAAAGCAACAACAAAATTTTAAAATTTGCTTAAAAAACGCTGAACTTTAAATTTTGCTGAAAATTTTGAAAGATTTTTTGAATTTTAGATTCTAATTTTTTTTTGTATAAATGTTTCGTGAGTGTGAGTCAGCGTGAGTGTGAGTGAAGCTTTCGGGAGTGCACGTGATTGTGAGTTGTATTCAATTTAACTGTCATGTTTCAACTCAGTTCAGAGTTGCCACGTCCGTTCCCTACTACACTGGTATCTAACTGTTGTTGCGGTTAAGGCTCGTCGGGCTTAGGCGGGTGTCGTTTGTAGGTCACCAGATGTGGTTGCACCTAAATTGTACCAGTGTACACAAATTCACAAAAAAATAATATTAATGGGGACTGAGGATGTTATAACGTCATTTAGTCAATACAAAAGTAGATGTTGGAAATCTACGGTTCCCTCCCACAGTGTCTCATAACACAAAACCATGGTAGCGTCTTTGCCCTATAAGTGTGAGTAAAGCTTTCGGGAGTGTACGTGATTGTGAGTTTTATTAAATTTACACACGTGATTGTGAGTGAGTGTGAGTTGAAAAAATATGCACGTGAATTAGTGTGAGTGATTCAAAAACTCCTGTCGTTAGCGTGAGTAAGTGTGAGTCAAAAATCACTCACGCTCCCATCTCTACATTGAGGTACCCCCGAAAATCGTCGAAAGATACTCCACCCACACCAACAGGCATAGTGCGGTTCCTGAAAAAGCTCGATATAAATCAAGAGAAGTCATCACCGACACCAGCATCATGTGTGATCACACACACGAAGCCTTGGTAATATCAAGGGCCACAACTTAACTCTCAACAAACTAAAAGGACTTCCGTAGAACGACTTCTATGAAAGTCATTCTGTAGATCGCAAAAAGGTAAAAGCTAATCGGCTTTCAAATTCCCTGAAATGTGCTTGTGCCCTGGAACCAACATGGGTCGTATGTCAAACTGCTTAGCCATCTCAGCGTGCGACTGTTGAGGGCAGATCTTGTTTCCAGAAAAATTGACTTCTGTCGGAATTGATATTGGCAGGCGGTTGTAGACAAGACATTGCAACTCAACCATTGGCGTAGGAAGCCAACATTTCTGGGGGGGGGGGGGGCTAAAGTCCCCCCAGATTGTTTTGATTTTTTTGTTTTTTAATAGAAAACCCCAGACCTATTTCTGAAGCGTTCCCTTCATCATATGTCTAGGTGTCCTAGAAACGAATGCCCTCCGAAAACGGTTAAAAATTCATATTTTTTTAAACAAATTTTGATTCTGAAGATTTTTTGGAAATTTAGAACTCCCAGATATGTTATGAAAATGAAAGATTTTTAATGTTTTTGCTATAGTAAAATCATTAGATTACTATGATTTTTTTCAAGAAAAAGTTCTGATGATTGCAAAAGTTGATGATTATTAGTCAAAATTCTCAGATTCTTTCTTCCAATAACTTTTGTCTATAACAAACCACTAAAAATTTATAAACTTTTTTAAATCAAAGAACTTAAAATGTTTTCCTGAAGTTAAAATCCTAAGATTCGGTGAAGTTTTTATTACTGACAAAAACATCAGATTCATATAAAAACTTTTTGCAATAACTCAGACTATTTTTCAATGGGAAAAACTATTAGATCTAATATAATAATCATTACGAGTCCTTAAGACTCGTAGAATAATCATAACGAGTACTAAAGACTCATTTTTATTACTTATTGTTGCAAAAATTAATGAAATCATTAAATTATTAAAAAAAAAATTGTGAATGATTAAAATTCTGGGGGGGGGGGCTAAAATTATTCTGAGGGGGGCTAAGCCCCCTCCAGACAGGGCTATCTACGCCAATGAACTCAACCAGCCAGACACTTTCTTTATTGCAAGCATCTCTGCCTGGTAAACACTGCAATGATCTGGCAATCTTCGACCCAGTTGCTCGAGTAGCTTCGATCCATTTGTGTTTAAATTTATAGAGGCTCCACTACCCGAAATGCTCCTCATCCAAGACTCCTTGAATAGTGTCATAGTGGTAAAGTGGCGTTAAAAAAGTCTGATAGTAGGAGCACAGTACACATTTTGTGGTACTGTTGCCTTTTTCTAGATCGCGCTATGGCCACAATTGCTGCTCTTCCATTGCAGTGTGCTATTAAGTCGAATTGCCGACGTTGCCGCATTCTTCCTACACAATATTCCAATAGTGAAATCCGCCTTCAAACAGCTTAAAGCGGATTTCTGATGAAGCCTTAGGTTTAGTACGAGGAACTCCAGTGATACACTTCGGCGCCATTCTCTGTACCTACCTTATAGGGTATTCAATTAATCGAGGTTCTGCTTTAATCGGTTAATCGAGCAAATAATTAATCGGGGTTGAGATTTAATCGGTTAATAATCGGTTAAATTTGAATTATTCGGTTAACCGAATAATATAATTTGAAATTTAAATTGAATATAAAACCACGAATTGTATATACTTTTAATAATTTTATTAATAAGAAATCTATATCCGATATGGCGAAGCTTTAAGCACCTGTTAGCCTAAATAATTTTTGTATGGCACCCTGAAAAATTATCCCAATCCAAAAAAAAATATACAAAACCCAATTCAATGTGAAAAAATGTCAAAAAAAATAAAGCAATTTTTATAAAAAGGAAAAATTGATCCAAATTGCTGCCGGGCTTAGATGCACCCCTAAAAGAGTTTCGAATTCGGTACTAAAAATATTGACAAAAAAATTGTTTGGTATCCAAATTTGTTTTCTTTTTTTTGTCAGGGCCGAAATTTCAATAATTTCATCGGTGGATATCTCCGTAATGAAAAGAGATATCTAAAGGATTCCAAAAAATATTTTGAAGAAAAATAGTAGAATGTGGTGAACTATTTACACCGTCCGACAAAAATGAAAAAAGTCGTTAAACATGAACTGGGTAATATATGTTTGCAACTAGAGACTTTTAAACTTCATTTACAGTTTTTATTTCGTGATCCTTTTTCCTTTTAAAACGACATCAAGGTTTAACAGGATTAAATTTTATAAAATATTAGGGGAGATCCTCCTCTTTCATTTGCCATCACTAGTGGTATCCTAGGACAAGTACAAATATCAAAAAAAAAAATATTTTATTAAATTTTTTTAAATATTATCCTTTAAAACTTTGGGAAACAGGATCACGAAATGAAAAACTGTAAATGCAGTTTTACTTCATTTGATTATTACTTTCAGACATACAATATCATCCGGTTCATGTTTAATATTGGCTGTCGGACGGTGTTCTACATTATTAAATAATTCGCGGTTTTATAGGGTCCCGAACATTGCGAAAATCTGAGTTTATTCAGTATTGTCAATCGAAAATCTAAATATCTCAAGATGAGATGGATCAGTTCTAAGGTCATATTCGGATTAGGCGCATGAAAAACTATTATAAAAAATTATGTATACTGTTAGCAATGTATAAAAAATTGGCTAGGGTTACAAAGTTTGTAAACCGAAATATCTTTTTAGGACTTCGATCAAATATTTTCTTGAAGAAGTTTTTACATGTTGCTACAAGAAAGTTTGATAATTTTGTTTAGACCTAAACTTCTTTCAGCAGAGAACAAAATAAAGAAAAAAAAATAGGTAAAAGTAATTAAAAAAATAAATTTCGGTTAATCGGTTAACCGACACAAATTAATCGGTTTATTTGTTATTTGAAAATTGACAATTTTAAATTATTCGAACAGTTAATCGACCAAAATTAATCGGTTAACCGATTAACGGTTAATCGATTGAATACCCTACTACCTTATGAAGACACAGTTCCCTTTTATCTCAAAAGCAGGCCACCAGACAATGATACCATACAGCAAAATTGGACCCACCAATGCTGTATAAATCCAATGAACTACTCTAGGACTAAAGCCCCATCGTTTTCTAATGGCCCTTTTACAGGAATATAAAGCAATTACAATACTCACCCATTCCTCAATATTACAAGACAAGTTCAGTTTTACTCGGATCAACTCCCAGATCATAGTCCCCTGTCCATTTAGACACATCTTTCAGTGATCCCTAAAGAATGGCCCTTAATGTTGACAGGTGCTTTTCCTTTACCGCATCGTGACCTTGTCAGCAGATTTAACAATATGACAATTGAATACAGTGTCTGGTTTAAAAGAAGCGGCGAGACCATAGGGACAACGAAATAGCACTTTGTGCCTTTCTGGATATTGAGAGTGCTTTCAATAATACTAGTTACGACTCTATTGAGTCTGCACTTCGGTGTGGAGATATTGTTTAGGGTACATACAGATAAATTAGGCAGTCCTAGAGATTTCATCATATTAATGAATTCTTTTTCATAAATTTTAAAAAGTTTTTCCTTTAGTGTAATCATACATATAAATCGTGCTGTATCAAATATTGTTTCAAATGTTTATACAAATGACACAAATGAACTGTATCACAAGAAAAAAAATCTTGTCATCTTGTACTACAACAGTATAATGTCGACAATGATGAGGAGGATGTTTTCTAAGATGCATCTCCAAAAAAATAAAAAAAAATCTTATCATTTAGTAAATGCATATGAATTCATATCTACTACATACTTCATATGTAGTGAATGTTGCTGTTTATGTCTCCCTCTCTTGTGACACATCATTTTTGTAATAATGTCAATGACAAATCACGCGCACACGTCAAAAATCTCATGTCACATATATCAACTGTCAATTCTAAATGATGTTTCGATTCAAAATCTTACAAGTTCATTGTACAATCAAGAGGGTCTTCGTATTTGTAGTTTTTTTTTTGGTGTTTCTCTTGCATTTGTTCTAAAATTAGTTTTCCAAATATTGTTACAAATGTGTTGATTTCAAAACAACTGTAAAATTTTTTAATTGTTAAATATTTTGTTTTTGTTCAAAACCACTTGAGACATTTTAAATATTATTTAGATAAAGTTTTATGAAAAAAACTAAAAATTTAAATACACTACAGAAAGTAGTTATACTAAATTTAAATTGAATTGTTTTATTGACATTGTTTCACTGCTTGGAGGTATCACCTGAAATTAGCACTAAGAAAGTTAATCCAGAGACAGTCTAGGAGTTAATTCCGGAAGAGATATGCTGGTTCTATTTACGATAGTGGCCTCCATACCAGGATGTAATCTCAGAAGACGGAAAGCATAGTGTGCGCGGAAAAATTTGTGGGCAATTCTGGGCTGTAAAGATGGGCGCGTTTTTAAATTTTCACTGACTTTCACGATAGAAAAATTTGAATCTTTCACTCTCTCGAAATTTTAGATTAAACAGTGCAACACTTTTTTTTTTGCCCGGGTTCTGATAGCTAATTTTGGGTAATTGGGGTACGCTGATTTCAAATCTGGCTATCGATTTTTTTTTTTTGGTCAGCTCTAGTTTTTAAGATATAGCCTAAGGAATCTTTGAAAATAGGCTATTTTTGGCATGTTTGTGAGTCCATATTTACCAACACTTGTCTTACATCCAAAAAGTGAATGACGATTTAAGGCATGTTGGGTATGCTGATTCCAAAAATGCTCTTACTTTTGTTGAGTCATCTTTAGTTTTAGAGATATCGCTAAAATAAAATTTTTTAATTTATGCCCTCTTTAATTTTGTCTGAAAATTTATGTCCTTTTTAATAAGTCGAAAACTGAAGCTGTCAGAAAAAATCTAATACCAGTTTTGGAATTTTCGCATTCAAGTTAGTTAAGTCCATGTTTAAAACTGAGGCTCTAAAATTAGTTTTGGAAATTATAGCCAAGCAAAGTTTCGCAAACACGAGCTGATGGAAAAAATCGGATAACAGATTCGGAATCAGAACACTAAAATCCATATAAATCAGTTGTCAAAGGTCAGGCAAATTGAAAAAGTTCAACATTTGTCAACCTGTGTTATTTATTACGTATGAACGTGAGTACTGTAAATTTCATTTACGCTCACGCGTGATTTTCACTAAAACCATCACTCTCAATTTAAATAACTGTACTATATTCCCAAGTAAAAATTTAAAGGATCGGTACTGATCTTACTCGCATCAGTACTGATCTTTCAAATCTCGAATAAGATGTGATATATAAGAATATATCTAAATATTTTTAATCGGGTTGCAAAAAAAAAGTATAATACTTGTCTCCCAAAGATGCTGCGCTGCCTTAAACCGATAGTTTGTAGTGCATTATTCTAGACCCAATAAACCCCACCGAGCCATTTGAAGGAAGATTAGATATCTACCTCTGATAAAAGAAGTAGAGATCACTCCGGAAGATGTCTCCAAAGCTATCAAGGAAGCGAAAGCCTTCACGGCAAAAGGTCCAATGGTCCTACAATGATAATGCTCAATCACGTGGGGGAGAAAGGGTTGGCATACATGGCAGACACCTTTAGATTCCGGACTCTTTAAAAATTCCAGATATGTGGTAGCTTGGGAAGATTGTTCCTGTCCCTTAACATAGGAACCCCAGGCCTATAACACTACCCAGCAAAATGTTCGATTCCAAAGAATCGGTTGTGGAATCAACTATACTACCCTGCAATCGATTCTACTATGCATTGCATCATCGATGATTTTTGTTTGAGATTGTCACGAAAGCAATACATCCTTTTCCTCCAAACTAGAACACTTATCTGTTCTTCGGAATCTATTCTAGAATATGTTGCATATAGTGGTACAAGAAGGGATTCCGCGATTTTTTAACGGTTACATATCTGTTCCATGTAATGAATTATGGAACCAGTTCTGAATAATTAAATGAAATTTTTTTTAAAAAATTTTATTTTTTTTCTTTACAAAAAATTTGAAAACTAAATACACAAGTACATATAAACTTACAATAATTTTACCACAATAATCTTATTAAGAAAAAATCTATAGACTCAGAATCTGAGACTTTTTCTATAAGAAAAATGTTCCAGAATCTGAGACTTTTTCTATAGGAAAAATTTCTCAGAATCTAATACTTTTTCTATAGGAAAAATTTCTCAGAATCTGAGACTTTTTCTATAGGAAAAATGTCTCAGAATCTGAGACTTTTTCTAAAAAATGTCTCAGATTCTAAGACTTTTTGTACAGGAAGAACGTCTAAGATTCTAAGACATTTTTACTTTAGAAAAAGTCTCAGATTCTGAGACATTTTTCCTATAAAAAAAGTCTCTGATTCTGAGACATTTTTCCTATAGAAAAAGTCTCAGATTCTGAGACATTTTTCCTATAGAAAAAGTCTCAGATTCTGAGACATTTTTCCTATAGAAAAAGTCTCAGATTCTGAGACATTTTTCCTATAGAAAAAGTCTCAGATTCTGAGACATTTTTCCTATAGAAAAAGTCTCAGATTCTGAGACAATTTTCCTATAGAAAAAGTCTGATTCTGAGACATTTTTCCTATAGAAAAAGTCTGATTCTAAGACATTTTTCCTATAGAAAAAGTCTCAGATTCTGAGACATTTTTCCTATAGAAAAAGTCTCAGATTCTGAGACATTTTTCCTATAGAAAAAGTCTCAGATTCTGAGACAATTTTCCTATAGAAAAAGTCTCAGATTCTGAGACAATTTTCCTATAGAAAAAGTCTGATTCTGAGACATTATTCCTATAGAAAAAGTCTCAGATTCTGAGACATTTTTCTTATAGAAAAAGTCTCAGATTCCAAGACATTTTTCCTATAGAAAAAGTCTCAGATTCTGAGGCATTTTTCCTATAGAAAAAGTCTCAGATTCTGAGACATTTTTCCTATAGAAAAAGTCTCAGATTCTGAGACATTTTTTCTATAGAAAAAGTCTCAGATTCTGAGACATTTTTCCTATAGAAAAAGTCTCAGATTCTGAGACATTTTTCCTACAGAAAAAGTCTCAGATTCTGAGATAATTTTCCTATAGAAAAAGTCTCAGATTCTGAGACATTTTTCCTATAGAAAAAGTCTCAGATTCTGAGACATTTTTCCTATAGAAAATGTCTCTCAGGTTCTGAGACATTTAAAACTTTTTATACCTATCAAAAATTATGTTAAACTGTGGATACATACATGCTACAACCTTGATAATTCCTTTACAATGAATATTATATCCCACGCTTCTAGTTTTGAGAAAATGGATAGAATATGCTTCTTAATATTTCCATGAGTATAACCGACAGCATCAGTTCTCCTAAATTACATCTTAAAATATGTATTTTTTGCAATCTGAAAGAAACCATAAAACAAATTATAAGTAATACATACATATACCAAATTAAGATGTGTACTTACGTTATTTCTGCCATATGTATCCAGAATGTATTTAAAAGCACAATTAGTGCAGCGAAAATCAAAAATTTTGTCCACAAAAAGATAACAAATAAATTGTTTTTTTTTTTTAATTTTATTTTTCTGTTTGACATTTTTTTCAAAAATTATAAGTTTTTTTATTGATTCCGTGGAAACAGTAGAAGAATGGAGTAACATTACTGAGGAATCTATTCCAGAATACATTGCCAAAGAAACGATTCCATAAAATTTTGCTGGGTATTTTCCCCAGTGGTTAAGGTCCTGGAATCTCTCCTTCTACCTTCCCTTCGGAAGAATCTCTCCATGGCAGACCACCCACATAGCTTTTGTTCAGAGCACAGCATAACTACTGCGCTGTGTGAAATGACAACAGTCATAGTCAGAGGCCTCAACAGTGAGCCCTCACACTATAGGATCATTGTGGTCGCTCTCTATCTATCTAAAGCCTTCGAGATGGTCTGCCACACGAAACTCTTGCAAGACCTCTATGACTCTTCGCTCTCAAATGCTCACAAAAGTTGGTTAGCGAACTACTTACATGGCTGGGAGGCAGTCATATGTAGAGTTCAGAAGTTCTAATTCGGGATTTCGGAGGAATACACAGGGTGTACTACAAGGCGAGGTTCTTTCCCCTATCGTGTCTGACACCTACATTTCAAAATTCCGACCCCACTATTATGGCTGAAACCAATATTCTACGCTGACGACTTCATAATTTGGTACACACGCAGGGATTTTTAAGCCCTAGAGGAACAGCTTATCTGCCAACCCTGTGCAAATTTTTGCCAGAAATGAACATAGAACTCTCAACACCCAAGTCGCCGGCCACACTCTTTACCACGTGGGCTAAAGAGGTTACCAGGGAGCTCAATGTCCTCCCATGTGGAAAGTTCTAAAGGGTTCCCAAGGTGAAAACCCAAAAGATTAATGGAGTCTACTTCTATAGCCTCTTTATGTTCGCTGGGCACACTGAAGCGATAACCAAGCGAGTGAAAGGGAGGAACTCCATTTTGAAAGCGCTAACAGGCAGCTCCTGGGGAAAAGATACGGAGATGATCTTGACAACGCAAAAAGCCACAGGTCGTCCCTTTATCGATTATGCTACCCCAGTCTGGTCGCCGTTCATAAGCGACACACAGTGGAGAAAACTCTAAACGGCGCAAAACACGGTCCTTAGGGTGTTAATAAATGGCCCCGGAAGACAACCTACATAATAAGACTAAAATTCTGCCCGTTAGAAACTATTGATACCTTTTCACCCATGTATGCTTAGGTGTTATTTAGCGTCGTAGGTAAGTCAGTACCGGAGGTAAGACAAGTAAGGTCTTATATGCGTTCCGAGAAATTGGCCATAGATCAAATTACCAATCTGGTGCAGAGTAGCAATCTACAACAGACGTCTGTCTGTAGAAAATCGAGAATCTAAGACATTCTAGTAATGTACGTCTGTCGGTTATTTTTTTGTAATTTCTCTTTGTTTTACGTTTGAACTTTAGTATTACCAGATTTTGTCAATAATTGATGGCGATGCCAGATCTAAAAAACGGTCTATACATTACTCTGTAACTCTGCACACAGCAGTCCAAACCGAAATCGGGCGCAAACATGTCTTGTGTTAGTAGGCTGGTAAAGTTCTTAAATAGTCTAAATTGTACCGTTGTGATACGCCTCGAAGAACTTAACCAACCTATGAAAAAATTCCGTTTTTTGTGGGTGCGGATATAAAAACTTATAGAATTGTATTGGTGCTCTTAGTAGACATGTGGGGTCCACCGTTCAAACTTAAGCTCGACTTATTATTTCCACTTTGCAGCAGTTAAATTATTATTCAAGATGCAAAAGGTTTTTCTGCTTTTAAGAAATTGGAAACAGCAATATATTCTTTTAGTATATAGCTAAACTGAGGTGGCATTTTGCATCACTCGCGAAATGTGTCTCCCGTTTTATTTCCCGATTTGATACACCACAAAACGAAACTGACAGAGTCACGGTGTACGCATTCCTTGCAGAAAACTGATTGGTATTTTCACGGGTGCAGGATATTTTACGTTGTACGTCAACACACGTAGACTCTGTGGTTTGTTGTGGTACCACGGGACTGTAATAGGTTTCCCTATTAGTCCCTGCCTTTAAACCAATTGATTTTTGACCCCTGTGAAGCAAATCTCTGACCAGAAAGTGCCGGGCAATGACAGATAAAGCGATAGCTTTCAACTTCTCTTCATCTATGCAACTCCGGTAAAAGTTATTCGACGGCACATTTAACCGCTTTGCGTGAACCCCTATAAGACAGTGTCCGGTAATTATTGCAAACACCGCTGAAATCTCTCCTCTTGGAAGCGATATCAGGTCACTTGTGCGGCTTTTTTTAAGATATGGCCAAATCTGTCGCGTCTCCGTCGCGGAACAAACCGTAGATTTTGCTTGCAAGTTTCTACCAACACATTTCAATTATGTTGGAACCTGTAAGGTAGTTCCCAGTCTTGCAAGATCATCGACTGGAATGTCTCTGTTCCCTTGGACCCATATGCGTCGTTTGTCAACCTGCTTGGCCATCTCATTTAAAGACGTGCGGCAGTGTTTTCAGATATATTGACTCCAGGGACTTGACCGCGGCTTGATTGTCAGAAAAGATGTTGACTACAGTTGTAGACAATACATTGCAGCTCAACCAGTCAGCCATCTCCTTTATTGACAGAATTTTTGCCTGGAAAACACTGCAATGATCCGTCAATCTTCGACCCAGGCTCAACCCAAGCTACTCCGAATAGACTCCAAAGCCCACTTGTAAAAATTTATGGAAGTTCCACTACCAGCAACTCCCCTCATCAAAGATTCCCTGGATGGTATCATAGTGGTATAGTGGCGCTTAAAAAGGCTCATAGAGGGAGAACAGTCCACATTTTGTGGTATTGTTATCTTCTTCAAGATCTTACGTACATAAAGCTTCAATGAGTTCTACGATGGGAATTGCTATAAGTTTTGCAATTCCATTCGTGTGTAACTCAATTTCTGTTGTGATGATTCATAACATCTCTTCTTACGCAGAGCGTTGTCTCACTTTCAACCTTTTAAAACTCATCTACAAACACCAAATCCGGAAAGAAAATAATCTTCCAAAGATGATGACAAGATAACATTATAAAATCTTTTAGTTTTACATCATTTATTCAAACAAAAAAATGACATGAAAAATATGTTCACCGGATAATACACTAAATACAGGCACGCGTCCTGTGACGAAAACAAAAGGTTCCTAAAATATGAAATCATACAGATTTTCATAACAAAATTTATATGTATAAAAAAAGGAAACAATCTCATAGTGTTGACTTTTCATGTTGTACCCCATTTAACACTAGACAAAAACCAACTGACAGACAATAAAAGGACACACGCTTATTATTATTATGGAAAATAATTTCATAATTCGTGGGGTTGATATTCTCTACTGCCGAACTAACTGACTGACTGAATGACTGGTTGGAAATCTTTATAACGGAGTTTATTTGTTATTCCAAAAATTGACAATGTGTTAACAAAGTGCAAGCGGAAAATCATTATATGACAGCAAAAGCATATGTTTTTCCTGTTTACCCAAAAATTGTTCCAGTTATTTCAATGCAATCGGTGGTGGTTTCTGATTTCATAACTTTATTAATATTGTCGTCTGGTGTTAGTCAGTGTGTCTGTCTGTCTGTCTACAACAAGTATTCCGGGTAGAAATAATTTTCTTTTTATGATTTTATTATTAAATATGCATTTTGCTTTATTGGCAAACAACAACAGAAATTTTTTTTTAGAAAAAGGATAATAGGCCTTTTTTGTTGCTCTTGAGGGGTAGGAGTTTGACTGTGACGTTTATAAATTCAGAAAAACACAAAGTGATGCCACGTGTCACGGAAGGCGTTATGTTTACATATTTTGTTGGCGCCTGTCTAATACTACACACATTCGAGGACGACGACTAAAAACTCCTTTTTCTGGCCCACATTATGAAGCCACTGTGTGTTTGTTATGCTTTGGGCATTAGTTATGTTTATGAAATGATTTTGATATGAATTAAAATGAGTGAACGAACGAGTGTAAGTTTATGGTAACTAATGTAAATATTATTTATTTTTGCTGCTCCTGTTGTTGTTCATTATTATGCGCATATTTTTGTTTTCCTTTTCCTATGTATGGGGGGTGTTTTACTAACATTTGCCTTTTGGCAAGTGCATGGTAAAGTCCTTTGTAAGGACTTCTTTCATATTTACTACCGATTGTTAGAGATTTGCACATTAATGTGTAATTATCAAATAAAAGCTGTTATACAAATATTTGACAAAACAAAATATATAATCTTTTTCAGTTGTTATTCTCGTAATGATTTATGGCCATGGGAATAAAACAGGATGTCTGCCTATTGCGCAAAATATTAATATTGTTATGTTGATACGGAAGTAATAGAAAATTTTGTGATATTTATTTGATTTTTTTGTTGTTCAAACAATATTTAAAAATTTTTTTCGAAGGAAAATGTCTTTGAAAATGAACATACGCCATAAAAATATTTAAAATTTCAAATGTAGTGTCAATTTTACAAGACCAAACTTTTTTCCATTTGGATCCAATTAGGAACTTTACTTGGATTAAAGATCAAATTCGAAACTGGTTTCTTTAAGATTTTACACTTTTCAAGTACAAGAGAATCATAGAAAGTTTTGTGGAATTGATCAAATTACGGGCCCACTGGACAGTAAGACAGTATAAGGTAAAAATAAAAGGTAATTGCGGCTAGATTTGTGATCAGCGGAAAAATTTTGATATTTAAAAATATATTTTATATCTTCAGAAATACAAATGATTATTTCTAAAAAATAATTAAAAATGGTGAGGTTTTGGTAAAATCGGAGATATTTTTACGAGATTTGTCAAAGTGTTTGATAATTTTTTCGCTAAATATATTTACTATAGTGTTTCAGAACACACAAAAAAAACCTTGCCAAATTACTAGAAAAAGTCTCGTAATCTCATTTTACCAATATTTTTTTTTACTTTGAGCCAACACTCAGGGGATGCCCCCTATTAATGCAATTCATTGTGCTGGTATTAGGAAAATAGGTTATGAGGAGAAGGAAAGAGAGAGTAGTGTTTGTGGACATTTTATTTGAATTTTTCCAAATTGTAGCCGACTGGAAAGACTTCTGCCGGGAGTTTATTCCACATACGGCTAGTTCGACCGAGAAACGAATTTTCTCTGTAATGCGTTGTGCGAGACACTGGACAATCGACAACGAATGGGTGTGATCTGGTGGAAAGGCGAGTACTACGGGCATATACCCGCGTCTCAGGTATGAGTTCGCCAATCTCAGCTGAGCACTTACCATGATAATAACGATAGAACAGTGACGCACAACCCACATTCCGACGATGCTCCAATGAGTCAATAGAGTTGGATACCCTACTGTCATTGATGAGCTTCAACGCACTCCTTTGCACCCGATCCAGAAGCTTCAAGATATACCTTGAAGCACCTGCCCAGATATGGGAGTTGTATTCCATTTTCGGTCGGATATAGGCGGTATAAATAGTGAGGATATCAGACGGAGTGAAGTAATTCTTACACCGTTTTAAGAAACCAAGACACTTGAATGCTTCTTTCGACACTTGAAAAACATGTTGGTTCCAACGAACATCACATTGAATCTTCATGCCTAGAACATCAAGAGTGTCTGATTCCTCAATATCTATACCACCCATGGATACAGATGACGCTGATTCCACAAGCCGTCTGTGGGTCAGCATACAACATTGGGTCTTACGAGCATTAAAATCGACCCGATTCGCAAGACCCAACTCGCAGCTTTGAAACGAGTGCACCGTGCCACACACGATCAAACGCTTTGGAAACACCTTGTAAAATTACTAAATTATTAGTAAAAAGTTTGTAAAATTACAAGGAATTCTTGTCAAATAGGAGGTAGCAAAAAAAAAAGTTATACACTTTTTTTGTAACTTTACAAAGTTTTTTTTTTTTTGAGTGGAAAAATGCATTGCAAATTGTGTCGTTTACGCAAATTTTAATCTACTTTTCTAATTCTAAATTCAACAATTTTTAAATCGAAAAATCTTCTCTGAATATGGAACTTTTGTACATAAAAACAATGAAAACTTAAGTTTTTTTTACAAAGGTATTGTAAATTTAAGAACTTTTTTTTACAAAAATGTCTCAGAATCTGTAAATTTCAATAAACAGATAAGAGATTTTTCAACCACTCGAAAAATCTTTACGAAAAATGTATCAGAATATGAACATTTTTCTACACGAATTTGAAAAATTTTTCTTACTAGAAATTTTTCTGTAAGAAAAATGTGTTATAATCTGAGAATTCTTCTATACGGAAAATGTCTCAGGATCTCAGAATTTTTCTGTACAAATCTGAGATATTTTTTGTATAGTAAAATTCACAATAAGAAAAATGTCACAGAATCTGAGAATTTTTCAATACTAATATCTCAGAGAATCTCAGAATTTTTCAATATTAAACTGATTTTTTTTTAAACGAATAGTGTCTCAAAAATTGAGAATCTTAGAGTTTTACTGTACGAAAAATGTCTTAGAATCTAATGTCCAGTTTCTTACGTATTCGTACGAGTAGCGTTCGTTCGTGTGTTGTTTCGTCAGTGATACAAAAACACCATATAAGAATTTTTCTATACGAAAAATGTCTCAGAAATTCAGAGTTTTTCTATAAGAAAACTGTCTTAAAATGAAACAACTTTTTCTTAGAATCTGAGAGGTTTCTATTGGAAAAATCTCTCAGAATCTAAGAAATATTCTATTTGAAAAATGTCCTAGCAAAACTAAGATTACCAAATAAGGTATAAAATAAGGTATAGGATCTCTTATTTTATACATTGCAGCATTGATGATTTTAACAGGCGATGAGACTCAAAGTAATGCATCCACATCAGGCACGTCCGCAGGAATTTATTTTGGGGGGGGGCAACAATTTTTTTTAATTTCGTTTTTTCACCTCAATGTTTTTGAGCCTAATTTTTTTTTTGCATTTTTAGAAAACAAAGCATATATTTAAAACTTATGGTAAAAAGGAATCGAATTAATTTTTTTTAAAAAGTGAAAATTTATGCAACTTTTCTTTAAAACTTCTCAAATATACTTTACGCTTAAAAAATTAAAACAGTTTGACACATTTTTAAATTGTTCATACATTTTTTTTTTTGAATTATAAACCATATTTATGCAGAAAACTTCTAAGAGCATTTTTGGTATAGAAAATTCTCCGATTCTAAGATACGAATTATCGTAATAAAATCAAAGATTTTAAGAAATTTTTTGATAGAATGACTCCTTACATTGCCGGAAATTTTTTTAGTTTTACAGTTTTTGAATAAAAACAAAATCCAAGATATTTTAACCATAGAAAGATTTTTACTATTATACCGACTTAAAACATTTTTTGCATAGACATTTTTTGAACAGAAAAACTCTTAAACTCTGAGAAATTTTTCGTGTAGAAAAAATCTCAGATCATAAGACATTTTTCGTATATAAAATTTCTTAGATTCTAAGACATTTTTCGAATAGAAAAACTTTAAGGTCATAAGAAAAAGTTGTTTGATTTTGAGACATTTTGCTTAAAGAAAAATTCTAAATTTTTCCAACATTTTTCTTACAGAAAAATTCTGGGTAATTTTTCGTACAGAAAACCTCCCAGATTCTCAAAGCTTTTGAGACACTTTTTATTATAAAAATTTTAGACTCTGAGACATTTTTCGTAGTGAAAAATTCTGATATTCTCTGAGACATTTTTCGTATTGAAAAATTCTCAGATTCGGAAACAATTTTCGTATTGAAAAATTCTCAGATTCTGAGACATTTTTCGTGTGGTGAATTTTGCTATACGAAAAATCTCAAAATTTGTATAGAAAATTTCTAAGATCCTGAAACATTTTTGCATAGAAGAATTCTTAGATTTTAACACATTTTTCGTACAGAAAAATTTCTTGCTAAGAAAAATATCTTAAATTTGTATAAAAAAATTCACAGCTTCTGATACATTTTTCCTATAGATTTTTTCGATTCTGAGTCATTTTTTGTAACGAAAAAACTCAGATTAAAGACGTTTTTTGTATAGACAAATTCTTTGATTCATAAATATTTTTCGTATAGAAAGTCTGAAAAAATTATTATAATCTTAAAAAATCTCTTATCCATTTGTTGAATGTGAAAATTTACAGATTCTGAGACATTTTTGTAAAGAAAATTTTTTAAATTCGCTATATTTTTTGTCGTTAAAAATTTTTTATTTCGATATTAAAAAAAAATCTAATACTTTGATTAATTTTTTTGTGTAAAAAAGTTCCAGGTTCAAAAAAGATGTTTCGATTTAAAAATTGTCAAATTTGGTTAAACTTGGAATAACAAAATCTTCAAATTAGTGTAGAGGCAGTGTTGCCATATATTTTTTTGAAAAAACTTTTTATATCTGAAAAAAAATCTTTTTTTTTGTGATTTTTTTTTTACAAAAGTATTGGAAAAATTAATACATTATGTATTTTTATTATGTATTTTCAATTCATTTTTTATATTTTTATTTTATAAGTGTAAAAAAAATAATAAAAAAACAACCAAGCGTTCATTTGGAGCTCGAAAAGACTCATAAAAGAGTTCTTAGACGTTCAGAAAACATAATCCCTTTTTCTTAGCGCTCTTATAATATCATAATAATAATTTTAATCCAACGATCAGTTTTTATTTAGTTTTCGCAATTTAATTACAAATCATTTTTAATAATTAATTAAACCTAACCGAGAACTGGTTACAATGACCGTCGTCTCGTTGTATCGAAATCGACCAAGGGTTTAGTGGGAATCGATCCCACGACCCCCTGTTTGAGGGTGCTGTGGCTTAGTGGTTAGCGCGTTGTACTACTAGCCAGCAAGCCTGGGTTCGATTCCCGGCTCAGGCAGAACAACATTTTTTCAGATATTTATTAGTTTCTATTTATAACTAATATCTATCGCAGCACCCTCCTTCGTTGATAAATAGCACTAAAACGTCAACGAAGTAAAATAATAAAATAATGGCTATTGAAACACAGCTTCAAAAATAATTCGCCAGATCAATAACAGATGGCGATGCAACAACTGTACTCAAAATTATCAACACGCGAAATTACAGTGTTGCCATACTGAAGCCCTTCTATCTTTCAAATCTTTCATCTCTCTTCTATCCCCTTTCCGAAAGAAACATCACGGTTACATTAGTAATTGATAGGCAGCATTGCCTGAGTGTGGTTTCTTTAAAAAAAAAAAAAAAAAAAAATAGGCTAGCATGCTACCAACTAACCTACAGGGGCCTTATATGACTCATAAAAGATTCTGAAAAATATATGTTCGTATTCTTTCCTGACTCTTTTATGAATGTTAAAAAAAAACATATTTTGAATTTTTTACATATGCAGAATTAAGAGTCAAACATGAATCTTTCAGGAATCCAAATGTCGAGCGTTCTATTAATTTTTTGTAGCCTTGAAAGAGTCATAACTTATGAAGGCTCAGAAAATTGTACACAGTAAGCAAATATCAAATACCGGTGCATGCTCGACAATATATGACGGATTGGATCTATATGTGGTAAAATCTTTTATAAGTGCAACAATTTAAGAGAAAAATTATTCTATGTTGGCAACTTACAGATTTCAGTGAATATCGTGTGGAATTTTCATATGGCGACCAAGTCAAAGAATGGTCTGATTTTAAATGGATTTAATAAGGTTACCAAGCTAAAAACAAAATTGTAATCGAATGTCTCATATTTTCATAGAATAAAGACGTATTTAATTGTAACCGTTTACATGGACTAAAGGACAAACACGCTAAGTCAAATCAGATAGTGATTCTGAATCGGTCGGTATACTAAAAGCTTGGTCTACGACCAATATTTCGGGTATTTACAAAAAAAAATGATGCGTTTTGTATTTTTTAAATAATTAAGAAAAACTTGAAAAAACTTTATCATTTTCCAAAAAACTTATTTTTTTAGAAAAAATCTTGAAATCTTTTTAGCACCTCAAAAAACTTGCAAAAAAAGGGAAATCTTGATATATGGCAACACTGTGTAGAGGACACAATTTTCACAGCATATGTTTTAAAACATTATTTTCCAAAAAAAAATCTCAAACCCTTTAAAAAACTTCGTAAAAAATCTCAGTTTTCACCAAAACTGTACCATTTCAAATTATATTTTTGAAGTTATCATTTAGTTATCTAAAGACATAAAATATATTTTTAAATATCAAAATTTTTCCAGCAAAAATTACAATCGAAAATTTTTGATAGTAAATTTTTCTATAGAAACTTTTCGATAGTAAATTTTTCGATAAAAAAATTTTAAAAGTAAATTTTTCTACAGAAAATTTTCGATGGTAAATTTTTCTATCTATCACAAATTTAGTCAAATGTGGCAGTCGAGATTAAAGCTAATGAAATAATATTTATGATGCATAACTTATGGTCAGTCGCAATTACCTATTTGAGGTGTCCTAGGTTCACTACCGTAAAAGTTTACGAATTTTTTAAATTTTTTTCAATCAAAAATTTTTATTGTATTTTTTCAGTATTTTGAAATTTTCATAAAAAACCCTTCGTTAGATTAGAGATAAATACAAAAAATAATACACAGCCTTTTTTTGTTAACAAACGTATATTTTCTAGTACAATGTCTAAAAATTTGTATATGGCCAAGTCATTTTGGGGAGGGGCCCGGGCCCCCAGGGCACCCCCCCTGCGTACGTGCCTGATCCACATTATCACAAAGAATACCAGTAAGTTATAAAATAAGTCATAAATTTATAACAAAGAATACGAGTAAGTGTAAAATATACTACTATGATATTTTATAGGTTACGAGAAATGAAATAATATAGCATACCAGAACATAATATATAAGGTGTTGCGAGTAGTGAAAAAGTTATTTTGTATTAAATTTACTCACGTGATTGTAAGTGAGTGCAAGTAGATAAAATATGCTCGTGAGTGAGTGTGTGTCACTAGAAAATTCGTGTCGTGAGCCCATCTCTAGTTTAAACTAATGCACTTTTTATACCCTCCAACTACAGTATGGGGGTATACTCACTTTGTCATTCCGTGTGTAACGCATCGAAATATCGGTGTAGGACCCCATAAAGTATATATATTATTGATCAGTGATCGATTCTAAGACATTCTAGCGATGTCCGTCTGTCCGTCCGTCCGTCCGTCCGTCCGTCCGTCCGTCTGTCCGTCTGTCCGTCCGTCTGTGGAAGACACGATACAGTCCAAAATAAAAGTGGTAGACTCCTGAAATTTGGCACATATATGTCCTATATTCATAGGCTGGTTAAGTTCGGAGATGGGCAAAATCGGACCAGGGGGAAAAAAGTTCCCCCTTGAAGAACTAAACAAACCTCTGAAAAATACCATATTTTTACATGATTTTTTGTGTTTTTGTTTAACAAATCCAAAACTTTAATGCTACAAGAAGTTCAATGTCCTGCATTTGGACCCACAGAATTAGAAAAAATCGTTTCACGGTCCGTCCCCCCCTCCTTTTATGGGCGTGGAATAATTTTTTTTTTATATAATGATAAATTTGTATTTCTTTAGTGCAAAAAGCATAAGAATTATTTTTTTTAACACTTATTCGAGAGGAATTGTGCCCCCCAATTACCACTACCGACCCCCCCCCCCAAAAAAAAAAAGACGCCCCTGCATTTTTTTTTTTATTTATTTGCATGTTGGAGGGTATAAAAGATTCGGCACAGCCGAATTTAACACTCTTACTTGTTTTATATAATATTTATTTTTTATGTTATTGTAATGCATTATGCATCCAATTATAAATAATGCACTATTTCAAACTTTCAAATAATACATAATGTAACCAAATATAAGTCATCCATGATTTAATGTTTAGAAATAACAAATATGAAATACATTTTTTCCAATAATCATGCATTACGTAGCAAATTATTTGCTATGCATTATTTTTCACTTGAAAATAATACGTTGTGGAACAAATGTTTGGTATGACATCATAAAATAATGCTACAAATAAGTTATATGCATTACCTGGTAATGTGTTATATAATCACTACCCATTACCAAAGTTTTGCTGGGAGATTTACGATTTTCGTGTTTAAATTTTGGGGGATTGATTTTTATAAACAAATTTGCTAAAGCCGAAAATTTTGGCACCTGACGAAAGTATTTGTGTTTTTAACAGATTTTTTTTTTGTAACTTGAAAGATTTTTATGTTTAAAGTTCGATCACTGATTTGAACAGAGTTATTGAAGTAAATTTAATGCTTATTTTTTTAATTTTTTTTTAATATATTTCGGAGAACTTATTATATTGAATGCACCTTTATCATTACTTATCAAAATTGTTTTTCTTTTTTTCAAAGAGTTTAAAAATTTTATGATCTTAACAATCCATTACTGCCCATAACTCAACACATTAAATCAGAAAGTGTTATAAAACCCAACAGAAATTATAGACACACAAACAAATGACGCATTGCAATATAAACATTACTCGGTTGTTGCATGAATTCATGCAACATGTAGCATTAAAACCTAATTGTACCGCTAATTGTAACTGAAAAATAAAATAAAACCTAAAGGATAAGAAAACAATATTAAAAAAAAAATCAACAAAGAAAATATATAATTTTATGATCTACTCATAACATGTACCAACCAAAAAAATCATCAAATATTTATTAGGAAAAATGAAAAACATAAAAGAAAGGCTTAAAATTTCCCAGAAAAACAAAGAATAAGAAACACAACGTGCGCTTCAATAAAAACATGATGAGCGCGATATGATTTTTATGTGTCTACTAGTCTGTTAGTGGCCCATTGTTTTCTTCTATTTGCTCTAAATTTAAAACCATCACATTCTATGAGTAATTAAAAATATTTACTATGATTATTTAATTTTTATTACACCCATCAGAAACTCAGAAACCTTTGTAAACAAATATTCATTACAAGGACAAGGCCAGACAAAGGGCCATGTTTAAGGATATTTATTTTATGTTTACTTTTAATTTTCCAAATGACGACTGTGTATATCTTTATGTTAAATCAAAAACATAAGAAAAATTTTATTATCTCTGAAAATGTGAAAATACAAAATTTGAAATTTATTTTCGTTTATTTTGGGTAATTATTTAACAAAAACATTTGTAAAGTAATAAAAATTTTAAAAATAATTTTTATTGGGCATATAAATATTTTACCCCTATGACGACCTTATGATCTTTAGAAAATAAAGGACGCCTTTGCCACACGTTAATAAAACAAGAATGTCTGTTATATATTTTGAACACGCTTTTATACACTCAAAATAAAATGTTTTTTTTTTTCAATCAGCTGAAGAATCTGCTAAAAAATAAACCTATATTATTTTTGCTAAATAATCTTGACAATGGGATCTGACAAATTCCGAACGATTAAGTCTTGCAAAAAATGACCAACATAAATAAATTTAAAACAGAAAGATAATTTTCTTGAAAATTATTCTATGAGAATATCATAGTTTTAATTAGTAAACAAGTACGAAAGTTATAGTCGGTCAAGACCGACCATCTGATACCCTACACCAGTGTTTTCCGGAAAATGGGTCCTAAGTCGAAACATGAACCGATTGTATCTGTCTTTTGTTAGATCTTTATCTAGTCCAGAAAACACACACAGATCAAATTTTAACGGAATTGGTTAATTTTTTTGTCAATAAACCAATTTAACTAAATATCGGTCAAAATTTTTATATGGGGGACTAAGACCAGAAATGGTCCAATTATATTCCGATTTGATTAGGGTACGGAAGTACACTTTTAACACCTAAAAAATAAAATTTCTATTAAATATTTCTATTTTTATGAATTTTGAGGGAATTATGTGAATATCGGGATGGTGGTTTGTATGGGGACTGCCAGAAGGACTGACCGATTCCTTTGAAATTTGGAATGGTGATTTGTGCATACAAAATTTGATTACCTGCTTAATTTAAAAGCGATATCTATTTTAATACGGTTATTAGAGTCATTTAACCCGAATCCAAAGGGGGCGTTTGTATGGGGGCTAGGTCTTAACATGGACCGATTTTTTCCAATTTCAATAGGCTTCGTCCTTGGGCCAAAAGTTTCAAATTTCAAGTCAATTGATGGAAAATTGCGACCTGTATCGTGCTTAAATCGATAGATGGACAGACGGACGGACGGACGGACATCGCTAAATCGATTCAAAAAGTAATTCTGAGTCGATCGGTATACTTGAAGGTAGGTCTCGGACCAATATTTCGGGTAGTTACAAACATCAGCACAAACTCATTATACCCAGTACCACAGAGTGGTGTAGGGTATAATGAAATCCTTTTATACCCTACACTACTCTGTGGTACAGGGTATAATGAGTTTGTGCTGATGTTTGTAACTATCCGAAATATTGGTCCTAGACCTACCTTCAAGCATACCGATCGACTCAGAATTACTTTTTTAGTCAATTTAGCGATGTCCGTCCGTCTGTCCGTCCGTCCGTCTGTCCATCTATCGGTTTAAGCACGATACAGGCCGCAATTTTCAATCAATTGACTTGAAATTTAAAAATTTAAGCATATTTTGGCCCAAGGACGAAGCCTATTGAAATTGGAGAAAATCGGTACATGTTAAGACCTAGCCCCCATACAAACGCACCCTTTGGATTCGGCTTAAATGACTCTAATAACCGTATTATAATAGATATCGCTTTGAAATTTAGCATGTAATCAAATTTTGTATGCAAAAATTACCATTCCAAATTTCAAAGGAATCGGGTCAGTCCTTCTGGTATTCCCTATACAAGCCACCCTCCCGATATTCACATAATTCCCACAAAATTCATAAAAACTTAAATATTTGAAAAAAATTTTATTTTTAGGTTTTAAACGTGTAGTTAAGTAACCTCATCAAATCGGAATATAGTTGGACCATTTTTGGACTTAGTCCCCCATATAAAAATTTGGACCGATATTCAGTTTATTCGGTCAATTGACAAAAAATAAACCAATTTCACTAAAATTTGACATGTGTGTGTTTTCTACACTAAATAAAGATATAACAACGACAGATCCAATGGGTCCATGTTTGGGACCCATTTTCCGGGAAACACTGGTTTAGGGTATCATATGGTCGGTCTTGGCCGACTATAACTTTCTTACTTGTTTTAATTTAAACAAGTGATTAATCAAATTGTTTTTCTTAATATTATTTTCTGGGCAGGGATTGTACAAAATAATTTTGGGTTAAATTCCTTCATCCAATTGGTATGTGAAGCAATTTGAATTTTCAAGAAATTTTTTTTTTTGCCCAATTTATAGTTTTAAGCAATATTTTACTTTACAAATCCAAGAATTTGCTTAAAATTACATCGATTCGTTGGTGCATATTTTGCTGAAAATGTATATTTTTGCATATATGCTATAAAAACATATTTCTGGGTCATATTTTGAATAAACTTTTAGTTTTAGCTTCTCTTTAAATTTTTTATGATTTTTTTAAAACATTTTTAATTTGCCTGTTTGGCAGGCCTCACATTTTTTTCGAGGTCAAATACTTGTCTGACCAAAATGTTTTTTGATGTTCAAAAGCTAGCAAAGTAAAAAAATAATTAAAAAATATCTGCGAAGTTTGTACTCTTGCCCAAACCATTGAATCATGATAATGATTTGCTGTATAAATAGGTGTTCTTTCAAAAGAAAATTTTTTCTAGAAAAAAAAAATACGCTATATTAATTTGTCATTTCATGCAAAACGTATTGAAATATCGGTCGGGGACCCTATATGTTTATATATTATTGATCCTTAAGGGTTTCTAAGACATTCATCTATCTGTTTGTGGTTGTCGATAAAAAAAGTTTTTAATGCAAAGAGATTATTGATAAGAAAGTTTTTGAAGGAAACAAAAAAAAAATATTGAACAAAATATTGATGAAAAAAAAATATTGATGAAAAAAAAATATTGACATAAAAAAAATATTCATGAAAAAAATATTGATGAAAAAATAATATTGATGAAAAAAATATTGATAAAAAAATTTTGATGAAAGAAATATGGATGAAAAATAAATATTGATAAGAAAAAAATATTGATTAAAAAAACAAAATTTTTTATGAACCAAAAAAAAAATTGATTAAAAAAAAAATTTTTTTTATGAACCAAAAAAACAAAATAATTAAAAAATATGTATGAAAAAAAAAAAATTGATGAAAAAAATATTGATGAAAAAAATATTGATGAAAAAAATATTGATGAAAAAAATATTGATGAAAAAAATATTGATGAAAAAAATATTGATGAAAAAAAATTGATGAAAAAATACAAAATTTTTGATGAACCAAAAAAACAAAATAATTAAAAAAAATATGTATGAAAAAAATATTGATGAAGAAAAAATTTATGAAAAAAAAATTGATTAAAAAAATATTGATGAAAAAAAAAAAAAATTATGTTAAGGTTTATTCACCAGCTGGTGAATGTTTTTTTATTCACCACGAGATGAATTATTATCCAAGTTACAAAATTTTTGGTTTTACGAAAATGAAAACATTAAATCTTTTTTGTTAATCGTTAGCTAATATATTTACAAGGGAAGTAAATATATAAGTTGAAGCTTAAAATATATATAAAAGTGATGATTTTAAGGTTGGGGTGTCTCGGGTTATCGGTCATATAAGTGTTTAAAAATTTTGTTGTCCCCTTATAAAACACTGAGGACCTTCAGAACAATTTCGATAACTTCCCAACTACCAGGAATATCGTCTTGAGCAAAAATATGTGTAGACTTAAACTTAATTAAGTTTATATCGTACTAGCTATACCCGGTCCGAGTTGCTGGCCCTAAGAAAAAAACTGTTTTATATTGCATCTTAATTTAAATATAGTATCGGACAAAATTAAAGCACGGGTCCGGGTCCAGCTAGTTACCTTTGGTTCCACCCTCGGTTAGCTCTATCTATGGAGAAATCTCAAAAAAATCGGTTTAGTCGTTTTTGTGTGATTTCGAAACAGACAGACATAACGTTAAGTATAGTACAAAGGGGCGTTTCATTTAACGCATTTTTATCGAATCGTGATAGTCTAAAGTGCCATGTTGCATCCTCGGTTAGTACTATATGTGCTGAAAATTTTATTGACATCAGTTTTGCCGTTTTTGTGTGATTGCGAAAGAGGAGGAAATAACTTTTTATTTATGAAAAACGGGAGTGACATTTTACACCCTTTTACCGAATCGCGCTCTACATATGACCTACAGTTCCCGCTCGGTTAGTTTTATCAGTAGTGACAGATTCAGCTTATCTGTTTTTGCGTGATTTCAAAACAGGCAGATATAACGTTCAGTATAAAACAAAGGGGCGTGGCAATTAACGCCTCTTTGTTCAATCGTGGTCAGTATAGTAAGGGGTAGTCCAATAACTAGTATCTTTTTTAAAATGCAATAAAATGATCAATACTCAACTTTTTTTGAAATGTTATGGCTTTATTTGAAAGAGCAAACATTCCCGTTTTTTATGGCAAACGACTTCATTGATGCGTCCTCGGATTGCTCCGCTGTATCGCGTTGTAGCGCAGTACTGCGCTGCCAAACTGCACGTTTTTCGAAAAAAAGTTTTTAACCGAAATAAGGCACACAAATGAGGTTATGTTAACAAACAAATTGCTACATCTTGGGATCGTAAAACTTGCACGGTATTGTAAAGAATCCAATTCATCTATAGGAAGCAACAGATTTGAGTATCAGCATCATTACACAATATTTTCAAAAATACAGCTGAAAATCCCATTTTCGTCAAAAATGAGCGCTACAGAGCCATGATTACCGACTTTTTGTTGGCCGTAATAGAATATATCAACTTGGATGACATTTCTTTTCAGAAGGATGTCGCAATATGTCCCACAGTCCATCAAACAATCGATATTTTGCGCACTTAGTTCGGAAATCGTGTTTTTAGCCATATTCGCGGTGACAATTGATCACTTCAGAGCTGCCGATTAAAACCTTTAGACATTTTTTTGAGGGGTCTCGTGAAAGATTCATGCAACATGGAAAATCCAGCAATGTTATAGGCCCTTTCGACGAATATCGTTCAAGCCCTTCGTGAGATAGAACCAGAAACATTAGAAAAATGGGTGCCGAGGATGAGCTACTGCGGAGCTAACCCAGGCAGCCGCATGAATGAAGTCGTTTGCCATAAATAATGGGAATATTTGCTCTTTCAAATAAAGCCTAAAGGTTCCAAAACTATTGAGTATTGTTCATTTCATTGCATGTTTCAAAAATATACTAGTTAATGGACCACCCTGTACAAAGGGCGTTGCAGTTTTGATCCCTTTTTCCAATAACGACTTTATATGGCCTACATATGCACTTGTTAGCACTGTATGTAGTGAAAATGTCAAGAGAATCGGTTCAGCTGTTTTTGCGTGATTGCGAAACAGTATAACATGGCCTATAGTTCCGCACTCGGTTAACACTATCAGTGCTGAAAATTTAATACAAATCGAATCAACAGTTTTTGCGTTATTGCGGAGCATGCAGAAATAACATTCAATTCAATACAAAGGGGCATGACATTTTACGCCCATTTGTCCGAGCACGCTCTAATTTGGCACATAGTTAGTGCTTGGTTAGTACTTTCGTTGGTTTAAATTTCATCAAAATCGGTCCATCCGTTTTTTATATTTAGATGTCATTAGTGGTGCAATGTAAAAATTCGATTTTGACCACCCCTCCGCCCACAGGCAAAAAAGCATTGGCATTTTACGCCCATTTGTCCTATCACGCTCTTGTTTCGCATACAGTTAGTACTCCGGTAGTACTATCTACAGTTTAAATTTCAACAAAATCGGTCCATCCGTTTTTTATATATAGATGTCATTAGTGGTGCAATGTAATCATTGGATTTTGCCACGCCCCTCCGCCCACTCGCATAAAATCAAAAATCTGACCGCACAGTGTTACTCCCTGAACTATTCTGAATATTCTCTGAAAAATTCATCTAGATCGGTCCAGCCGTTTTCGAGTCCATACGGAACATACATACATACCCACATACAATCCATTTTTATATATATCATTAATTCCATGAGAGACCGAACAAAATCTGACCAGGGGTCCTTGAAGTTTTCCAATATTTTGCACACACAAGCGCTATGGAACCATTTAAAGATATCATTTATCAGATCCAAAGATTTTTAAAAATTCGCGATTTTATTCGCGATTTTCGTTTTTTAAAAAATCAAAAAAATGCAAAATCTGTGAAACTTTGAACAGCTATATATTTTTAAGTTCTTATTGTAACTTTATGATATAAAGCGCAAAATGATGGTACGTTAGTCTATTTTTACATTTAAAAGGATGGAAAAAGTTGGTGGTTTAAAAGTGCATTTTAAATGCAAATGCAGTTTTGAAGTGCATTTTGCGAAACTTTTGCCCCTTTTGATTTTTTTTTATTTAACATTATTATTTTCTTCATCATTTTTACTACAAAAAAATGTCCTCCGAACTTTGTGCACGATAGCCGAACTATTGGTAATCATTTTTTTTAAAAATGTTACTTAATTTTCCCATATATTTGTTTTTTTTTTTTTTGTTATTTAAACTAGACTACAATATAAACACTTAGATTTTCTTAATAATTTGTCGATCTTAATTACATAAGAGTGGTATATTTGTCTTTTTTTAATTAAAAACGTTCAAAAATATAAGTAGTAAGGAAGTGCACTAAAAAGTCAAATGCAGTTTTGAAATGCATTTTTTACAATTTTTTCAATAACGATATTTTATTATTTTTCAATGCCTACAATGATGGTTAACGAGTCTGTTTTTACATTAATTAGGATGAAAAAAGTTGGTGGTTTGAAAGTGCATTATTAATGCAAATGCACTTTTGAAGTGCATTTTGCAAAATTTTATCCCTTTTAATTTTTTTTACTTGCATAATCGACAAATTTATAATTTTTACTACAAAAAAATGTCCTCTGTTTTTTGCACGTTATGTGCACTAGTTTAAATATTTTTTTAAAAAAGTTATTAATACTTATTTTTAGCATATAATTTTTATTTTTTAAGTTTTATTATATTTTAAGTTATAAAAACATGTTAAATAGAGAATACCGACAATTGCAAATACACTCAAAAAATTATGTTAGTAAAATTAACTGAAAATGTCAGTTAAAATAACTACTTTGTTATAGTATGTTTCCAGTGGCATGATTTGGGCAAATCAGAGTGTTTTGAGGAAATCATGTCATTTTCTACATGTTTTCCCATACATTTTTCATATGAGCAAAACATCTCAAATTGGGTGTTTTGGTACAAAACATGTCGACTTTTTAAACTCACCACTTGTTTTGGGCAGTGCAACACTGTATTTTATATTCGAAAATGAAAGCTACTCATTCGTAGTGAGTGTTTGCTAGAAGAAGAAGACATTTTATTTTTTTTATTATTAAAAAATTTTACAATTAGTTGTTAAACATCTTTATTTAATTATAATAAACTACAAAATTAATTGTTTTTGGTATTTATTTTCCCAATTTTGTTGTTTTAACTATTTTGTGGAGAAAACGTCAAATTAATTACGAAAATTCGTAATTAGTTTGACGTTGCAAATCACTTCAACTTGAGTGGAAACAGCTCGAAGTGTTTTGCTCAAATCAAGTGTTTTTGATCTGAATGGAAACATGGTTTTAGTTGTTTTGGGGTCAACTACTTTTGTCAGTTAAATCAACTAACAATATAAGTTATTTTAACTGACAAAAAAACAACTGACTTATGTAGTAAAAACTACTAACATTTGTAGTCAAAACGACTAACATGTCAAACAGGTCAAAATCCAAGTTTTTTTTTTTTTTTTAAAAGTTGTGAAAAAAAAAAAATTATTATTATTTTTTGCAAAAAAAACTTTGAAAATTTTTCAGAGATAAAAAAATAAAATTAACTACTTTAAATTACTGTTACTACATCACAGTACTTTTTTGTTAGTTATTCAAAAAAACTACTTAAAATAACTAACAGAAATAGTTGTTTGATATTTTTCATACAAAAACAACTGACTTTGTAGTTGAAAACAACTAACTACTGTAAAATATACAAACAACTTACATAATTTTCTGAGTGTATTAATACACATATATTATTATTATTGTAAAAAAAATTAAGAAAAGAATATACAGTATTGGCCAAAACTAAAGCACCACCTCAGTGAATTTTTTTAGATCATAATTTTTTTTATAAAACCCCCACTTTTTATTGTTTGTCTATTGTTTAATTTGTTTTTCGTATTTTTTATTGTTAAACAAAAACTGTGGATGTCATCGTTCTATAAAAAATAAAACGGAAAATATGGCGGACAAAACTAAAGCACGCCTTCATGAAAAATAAACAAAGACAACTTAAAATTAATAATTTGTTGCAAATCCATTCCATCCCTTTTTATATCACGGGACTTGAATAGATCAATAATTCCATCAAATCTATGAATAAGCCGAATTCCTTGACCAGAAAAGCAATCCCAGACCATTAAATTCCCCCTTCCGTGTTTGACCGTTGTTTTGCAATACTTAAATTAAAAATGGTCTAGTATATCTTCTCTGGCCAAGGAATTCGGTCGATTCATAGATTTGATGGAATAATGGATCGATGCAAGTTCCGTGATATAATTAAGATAGAAATGGATTTGCAACAAAATATTAATTTTAAGTTGTTTTATGGTAAACCTAATAAACATTTTTTGTAAAAAAATTATTAAAACTAGTGCACATAACGTGCACAAAAAACGGAAGACATTTTTTTGTAGTAAAAATTATAAATTTTTCGATTATGCAAGTAAAAAAAAATTAAAAGGGATGAAAGTTTTGCAAAATGCACTTTAAAAGTGCATTTGCATTAATAATGTACTTTCAAACCACCAACTTTTTTCATCTTAATTAATCTAAAAATAGACTTGTAAACCATCATTTTGGGCATTAAAAAATAATAAAATATCGTTATTGAAAAAATTTCAAAAAATGCATTTCAAAACTGCATATATTTTTGAACGTTTTAAATTAAAAAAAGACAAACGCACACCTCTTATGTGATTAAGATTAATGAGAATCGACAAATTATTAAGAAAATCTAAGTGTTTATATTGTATTCTAGTATAAATAACAAAAGAAAAATAAAAAATAATGGGAAAATTAAGTAACATTTTTTTAAAAAAATGATTACCAATAGTTTAGCTATCGTGCACAAAGTTCGGAGGACATTTTTTTCTAGTAAAAATGATAAAGAAAATAATAGTGTTAAATAAAAAAAAATCAAAAGGGATAAAAGTTTCGCAAAATGCACTTCAAAACTGCATTTGCATTTAAAATGCACTTTTAAACCACCAACTTTTTTCATCTTTTCAAATGTAAAAATAGACTAACGTACCATCATTTTGCGCTTTATTTCATAAAGATACAATAAGTACTTAAAAATATATAGCTGTTCAAAGTTTCACAGATTTTGCTTTTTTCTGATTTTTTAAAAAACGAAAATCGCGAATAAAATCGCGAATTTTTTAAATTCTTTGGATCTGATAAATGATATCTTTAAATGGTTCCATAGCGCTTGTGTGTACCAAATATAACAAAAATCAGAAGACTCTTGGTCAGAAAATGCGCAAAATTCAACGATTTCTCATGGAATTGATGATATAGATTCATATGAATATCTTATGGCGTTTTCTTTTCTGGCAAAAAATGTAGCATTTTGTAACATTTTTTTTATTCTACGAATTTTTTGTGTTCTTTTCTAAAAAAAATGCACACTTATAAAAAAATATTATGTTCTTTTCTTAAAATATTGCCTGCATTTGAGGTAAAAAATGCATATTTTCCACCCCGAAATCAAATGACGGGGTGAAAAATTGCCCTGATATTCTCTCATGTAGCAAAACTCAAATTAAGCGAACAAGTTAACTGGTGCTGTTGTGGTGCAGAGGATGTGTCGTGGCATGTGACACCGGAGGTCCGGGGTTCAAATCCCGGTATGGACAAATTTTTTTTTTTTTTTTTTATTCTGGTATTTTTTTTTATTCCATTACGTATTATTTTTTATTTAATAATGTTTTTTTTTTTAATAATTTAATCATTTTAAAAAAAAAAAAAGTAAATTTTCATATAAAATCGACAAAATTTGTTAATTTTTTGGGGGGTTTTTTTTTTAAAGTTTAAATAATTAAAAAAAAATAATTTAAAGCAAAAAAAAAAAAATAAAAAATATGTAATGGCCATCGCCGGGATTCGAACCTGAGCTGCCAGCAATATAAGCGAAACACACATCCATCGAACCAGCAAATCAGGGCAATTTGCGTACAAAACAGCATTTTTTGTGTTCTTTTCTGAGTGAAAAAAATGCAACATCGTTTCAGGGCCATGTCAACATTTTAAAAGTAAACATTTTAACAATGCAAAATTTTTTGTTCAGAAAAGAAAACACCATTAGGTTCATGCAACGGCGTATGCAGGACTGTTTTTTCAGGGCCCAACAACACCAACAAAAAAAATTTTGTTGATTTTTTCGTGAGATTTGTGTTTTCCAATACATATAAAAACAAGTAAGAAAATTATAGTCGGTCAAAACCGACCATATAATACCCTACACCAGAGTTTCCCGGAAAATGGGTCCCAAGTTCAAACATGGACTGATTAGATCTATATTTTGTCAAATCTTTAATAAGTGTAAAAAGCACGCACTAATCAAATTTGAGTGGAATAGGCTTCTTTTTGTTGACAATTAATTGCTTCAACTGAATATCGGGCGAAATTTCCACATGGGACCTAAGTCCAAAAATGGTCCGATGATAATCAGATTTGATAAGGTTTTTAAAGTACGCGTTTAACATACACAAACAGAATTTTAATTAAATATTTTCCATTTTCATGAAATTTGAGAGATTTATTTGAAAATCGGGAAGGTGGTTTGTATGGGGGCTAGAGTATCCAAAAAACCGACGATTTTCAAAAACCGGTTTTCGGTTTATTCGAAAAATCGAAAATTTAAAAACCCGGTTTCGGTTTCGGTTTTTATATAAAAAACCGGTCAACCGGTTTTTTCCGGTTTTTTGATAATTTTTAATTTTTATTTAAAAAAACGAAATTTGTTAATTAAATAGAAGAAAATAAGATACAAAATTATATTATTAACTTCACTTAACTTAAAATATAAAAAAAAAACGTTTGGTTTTATATTCTAAAATAATGTTTTAGAAATAAAAAAAACATTTTTGGAGTTCTGGTTGTGTTATTTTCAAAAAAATTAAATTTTTGTTCAAAATTCACGTTCGATTTTTGTTTTGCAAAATATCGCTCAAAATTTTGGACCAAAATCGCCGCCAATTTTTTTATATAAATTCTGTGGCAAAAATAAAGAATCGCATAAGTCGAGTTTAGTTAATCTTGTTTATTAATTTTTATTTGATTACTCTTTACATATTAACCCCTGTCATGATTGTAGAAATAATCTACAGCATATATTTTATTGAAAATGTCAATTAACAGTGATTTTGTTTTAAAATATTTATCTTTGAAAAAAATTATTAAAAAACACTTATGAAGTTTTTCCTTTTTGCCACAGAATTACAAAGTGATACCAATGTTATTGGTTATTTATAAAAAAAATAAACCGGTTCAACCGCCCTAAAAACACCGGTTTTTCGAAAAACCGAATTTGAAAAAAAACCGAAACCGGCCGGGCTTTTGAAAATGAAAAAACCGGTCCACCGGTTTCGGTTTTGGGTACTCTAATGGGGGCTACAAGAAGAACTGGTCCGATTTCTTAAAAATTCAGAATGGTGATTTGTGTGGATAAAACATGATTACCTGCCAAATTTCGAAAAGATACCTATTAAAATGCGGCTATTAGAGTCATTTGAGCCAAAACTTAAGAGGACCTTTGTATGGGGGCTAGGTCTAAATATGGACCGATTTTTTCCAATTTTAATAGGCTTCGTCCTTGGGCCAAAAGAGGCTTAAGTTTAAAATTTCAAGTCAATTGATTAAGAATTGCGACCTGTATCGTGCTTACACCGTTTACATGGACAGACGGACGGACGGACGGACAGACGGACGGACGGACGGACATCGCTAAATCGACTCAAAAAGTGATACTAAGTCGATCGGTATACTTAAAAGTGGGTCTAGGACCAATATTTCGGGTAGTTACAAACATCAGCACAAACTCATTATACCCTGTACCACAGTGTGGTGTAGGGTATAAAAATATTTTTTTGTTGTTGTTGTTGGGCCCCCCCCTCTGTATACGCCGATGGGTTCTTGTCTTCACATAAATAACCCACAAAATTTACACATTTTCAGAAAAAAATATTTAACGAAGCCGAATTTTTATAAGGTTATTATACCCTACACCACACTGTGGTACAGGGTATAATGAGTTTGTGCTGATGTTTGTAACTACCCGAAATATTGGTCCTAGACCCACCTTTAAGTATACCGATCGACTCAGAATCACTTTTTGAGTCGATTTAGCGATGTCCGTCCGTCCGTCCGTCCGTCTGTCTGTCCATGTAAACGGTGTAAACACGATACAGGTCGCAATTTTGAATCAATTGACTTGAAATTTAAAACTTAAGCCTCTCTTGGCCCAAGGACGAAGCCTATTGAAATTGGAAAAAATCGGTCCATATTTAGACCTAGCCCCCATACAAAGGTCCTCTTTAGTTTTGGCTCAAATGACTCTAATAACCGTATTATAATAGGTATCTTTTTGAAATTTAGAAGGTAAACATGTTTTGTCTTCACAAATCACCATTCCGAATTTCAAAGAAATCGGACCAGTTCTTCTTGTAGCCCCCATACAAACCACCTTCCCGATTTTCACATAAATGTCTCAAATTTCATGAAAATAGAAAATATTTAATTAAAATTTTGTTTGTGTATGTTAAACGCGTACTTAAATAACCTTATCAAACCTTGTAATCATCGGACAAGTTTTGGACTCAGGCCCCTTGTGAAAATTTCGCCCGATATTCAGTTTAAGCGGTTTATTGTTAACAAATAGAAGCCTATTTCACTCAAATTTGATTTGTGAGTGTTTTTTACACTTATTAAAGATTTTAAAACATATAGATCTAATTGGTCCATGGGAATCATTTTCCGGGAAACTCTGGTGTAGGGTATTATATGGTCGGTCTTGACCGACTATAATTTTCTTACTTGCACTCTAAAAAACGCATGTAAACTTACTATTAAAAATTGGGTAAATTTTTGTTGAATAACACGCATTATGTGTTAATATAAACACTAAATGCGTATAATAATTTTAAACCAATTAAACACAGCAAATTAAAAATATCATCCGTTAATTCAAATATTTTACACACAAATGTGTAAATAAAATTGTCAACCAACATACACACACACATGTTAAATAACTAAAACGCCAGACAAAACTATAAGCTCCCGTAGCGTAGTGGTTAAGATGTGTGCTTTCAAATCGGAAGGTGTCGAGTTCGATGCTCGCTGGTGCCGAATGTTTTTTTTTTTTTTGTTTTTTTGTTATATTTATTCACCTCTTTTTTATTTAAATTGACCACTAGTGGTCAATTTATTCAATTTACACATTCAGAGTAAAGTTACCCAATTTATAGTAGGAGTCCAGTTTCCTACTATAAATTGGGTAAATTTCAACAAATTTTGATTAGAGTGTGTGTTAGATATTAAAACCTTTCTTCTCATATGAAAAAATCATATAGTTTCCAAAAATAAATGGCTGAAAAATCCGAAAAACGATTTTTTCGTCATTTTTTGAACCCCTAAATCCCCGATTAGCCGAGAAACCCCAACCTTTGAATTGTCTCTTATATATGGGGCATTCCATGTCAAATCGGACACTTTGAAAATTTTTTTTTTAGATTTGCCTAATTTGTTAATAGTTTTTAGTACCCTTCGAAAACTCCTTCGTGGTAAATTTTCAGATTTTTTTGATGACCCGTTCAAAAGATATTGAATTTTTAAAAATTGGTAGTTTGCTCCTTTACTCAAACTTCTTTTAATCATAACTTCTTCAATAATGGTCCAAACTTCAAATTGTTTTTTTTTTCAAAATTTTTGTTTTTTTACGTAGTTTAAAAAAAAAATCCCAAAAAAAATTAGATTTTTAAGTTTTAAAATTTAAATCTCATTTTTGAAAATGTTTGTAGTCTTTCGAAATTTTTTTGTGTAAAACTTCTATCAATTCTACAAATTTTTTGCCCAGGAGGATCGTGGGATAATGATCATTACTATTTTTTTAAATTTTTTGAAAAAATTTTATTGTAATTTTCCAATCTTAAAATCATTTCTACTGCTCCAATGGTGCGTCATAGAGGGAACCTTTATAAGACCGACCCCCATTAATTTTTACGTCTTAACATTTCTTTGGAACAAACTAATACCCTGTCTCCAATTTCTAAGGGGGCTCCCGCACAAAACGACATTTTTTAAAATTTGTTCCAACCGTTCTAACTGCCCTAATAATGCCCTTAGAGCAACAAAATGTATGACCGACCCACAATATTTTTTTAGTCCAAACATTTTCTCTGAACACACCTACCCTCTATCTTTAACTGTTATGGCGGTTCCCATACAATTTTTTTTATTTTTTGTAAATTTGTTTTATTTAATCAGCTTCTACCGGTCCAATGGTGCGTCCGAGAGGGGTCATTAGTGAGACCGACCCCCATTTATTTTTACCCTACAACATTTTTTCAAAATATACCTACGCCCTATCTCAACTCCCTCAGTAGGCTCCCATACAAAATTACATTTTTATAAAATTTGCTCCAACTGTTATTTGTATGGGAGCCTACTTAGGGAGTGGAGATAGGGCGTAGGTATGTTTTGAAAAAATGTTGTAGGGTAAAAATAAATGGGGGTCGGTCTCACTAATGACCCCTCTCGGACGCACCATTGGACCGGTAGAAGCTGATTGAATAAAACAAATTTACAAAAAATAAAAAAAAAATGTATGGGGATCGCCTTAACAGTTAAAGATTATTAAAGAAGTTATGATTAAAAGAAGTTTTAGTAAAGGACCAAACTACCAATTTTTCAAAATTCGATATCTTTTGAACGGGTCATCAAAAAAATCTGAAAATTTGCCACGAAGGAGTTTTCGAAGGGTACTGAAAATTGTAAACAAATTGGGAAAATCTAAAAAAAAAGTTTTTCAAAGTGTCCGATTTCACATGGAATGCCCCATATATATTTTAAGTTTCATGCAAATCTATTCATAAGGGTTGAGATACTTTCCTTGTAAAAAGTCGTCCATTTAAAAGGGTAAAATGTTCTACAAATATTTTCCTCATCAAATTTAATAGGGGTTGTCAAAGATTGAAAGTTCGTGCGACATACGCAAAATGCTTGCCGCATAATGGAGGGGGAACATATTATGATTAATAACTTTACCATAACATGATTGTAGCGATCATATTATGATCTTCGCTGATCATAGTATGATAAAAAAATTTATTATTAAAGTTTTATAAAAAAAAGTAATTTTATAATTGTTGAAGATAATAGTATGATTATCACAATCATATTCATGATCAAATGGATCAACCATCTTATGTTAATGATCCATTATTCAGTGTGCTACAATCATGTTCCAAACATATATTTCTCTGTGTGTATATTGTTGCCTTGGCCTCTGTTTTGCATTATTAACAACCATCACTAAACAAATATGTATCCATATTATATTTTTTTAATATTCTTCCAAAATTTTAATATCTTTTCCTACCGCTGCAGTTTTAAAGGAAAAAATCTAACAGAAAAAGAGATTTTATGGCATTTTTATTTCATAAACACTAGTTTTTTTTTAATTTTCATTTAATAACCATCTCCCCAATGTTTTTCCAATAGTAGATTTTTTCGTAAAAATATCTTTAACTAAAAATTTTGTATATTTTATTGTAGGATTGTAGTTTTAATTTTTATTGATATTTCTGGGAATCATCATCAATTGTATAGTGTTGTGTGTTGCAGTCTGTTTTTGAATTGATTTTTATCTGTCTCATTTTGATGTCTCTAACTCTATTAGATGAACAATTGATGATTTGAACACATGGCTGTGCTGCCGCTGCTGCTCCTGCTGATCACAATTTTTATTTCAATTTAGTGTTTCAAATGAGGCGTTGTGTGGTTGGAGACCGACCATCCATTCGCTGCTGTTTTTCCATATAACCAATTTTTTATGACTTTTTAATTGTTGTTGCTTCATTTAGCTTTTTTTTTTTTTTTGGTGGCTTCATCCATAATTCAATTATGAGAATATTTAGCATTTTTATGGTTTATTTGTTATTAACACTTTTAATGGATGAAATTATTGGTTTTCAGAGAAATTAAAACATTTTATAAACTATTTAACTTCTAGTTTAAACATACTTAAACTAGATACTTAATAAAAAAGGGGTATATCAATACAGGATCTTTAAAGATGTTAACTGGAGATGGGAGCGATTTAAAGTCGATCTAGCGATGTCCCTCTGTGTGGTTGTCTATCTAGCTGTCTGCTAATACGGAGTTTTAAGAGGAACAGGGATGTCTCGTAAAAGTATACTCAAAAAACATCTTGAAAAATTACCAAAAAAAAACTCGTAAAATAATATTTTGCGACCTCTTTTTTTACGAGAGTTCCTAGTGAAAATTACAACTTTATTGGTAAGAAGCTTATAAAATTACAAACAATTTACAAGCTTTTTACCAATAAAATTGTAAATTTACAACTTTTTTGACGCGATAAAAATTACAAGGACTTCTTGTGTCTTTACTAGATTTTGTGCTACCTTCTATTTTACGAGAATTTCTAGTAAAAATAACGAGATTTTTTGTAATTTTACAAGTTTTTTACCAATAAAATTGTAAATTTATAACTTTTTTGTGACTTAACTAGATTTTTTTGTAAAAATTACAAATAAAAATTTAAATTTCGTCGAAAATTTTTTTGTTAAAAAACAAGGAAAACTATCAAATATTGGTAAAATGGGATTACGGGAGTTTTTCTATTAATTTGGAAAGGGTTTTTTTGAGTGTATACAAACGAAATTTAATAAAGATGATTATTTTTTATTCTAAAGCCTTAAAAAAAAAAAAAAAAAATTGGCGGGATTGTACAACAGGGAGGAAAACTCTCATATATCTAGGGTGACCACTTTATCCTAAACTTAAATCAGTAAGCAGTGTTGCCATATATTTTTTTGAAAAAACTTTTTATTTCTGAAAAAAAATCTTTTTTTTTTTGTGAAAAATCTTTTTTTTACAAAAGTATTGAAAAAATTAAAAATTAATACATTATGTATTTTCATTATGTATTTTCAATTCAATTTTTATATCAAGTGTAAAAAAAAATAATAAAAAAAACAACCAAGCGTTCATTTGGAGCTCGAAAAGACTCATAAAAGAGTTCTTAGACGTTCAGAAAACATAATCCCTTTTTCTTAGCGCTCTTATAATATCATAATAATAATTTTAATCCAACGATCAGTTTTTATTTAGTTTTCGCAATTTAATTACAAATCATTTTTAATAATTAATTAAACCTAACCGAGAACTGGTTACAATGACCGTCGTCTCGTTGTATCGAAATCGAATAATTGTTTAGTGGGAATCGAACCCACGACCCCCTGTTTCATAGGCTAGCATGCTACCAACTAACCTACAGGGGCCTTATATGACTCATAAAAGATTCTGAAAAATATATGTTCGTATTCTTTCCAGACTCTTTTATGAATGTTCAAAAAAACATATTTTGAATTTTTTACATATCCAGAATTAAGAGTCAAACATGAATCTTTCAGGAATCCAAATGTCGAGCGATCTATTCATTTTTTGGAACCTTGAATGAGTCATAACTTATGAAGGCTCAGAAAATTGTACACAGTAAGTAAATATCAAACACCCGTGCATGCTCGACAATATATGACGGATTGGATCTATGTGTGGTAAAATCTTTTATTAGTGCAACAATTAAAGAGAAAAATTATTCTATGTTGGCAACTTACAGATTTAAGTGAATATCGTGTGGAATATTCATATGGCGACCAAGTCAAAGAATGGTCTGCACTCTAATCAAAATTTGTTGAAATTTACCCAATTTATAGTAGGAAACTGGACTCCTACTATAAATTGGGTAATTTTACTCTGAATGTGTAAATTGAATAAATTAACCACATGTGGTCAATTTAAAGAAAAAAGAGGTGAATAAAATATAACAAAAAAAACAAAAAAAAAAAAAAAACATACGACGCCACCCAGCATCGAACTCGCCACCTTCTGATTTGAAAGTACACTTCTTAACCACTACGCTACGGAAGCTTATACTTTTATCTGGCGTTTTTGTTATGTAACATGTGTGTGTGTTTAATGTTCGACAATTTTATTTACGCATTTGTGTGTAAAATATTTGAATTAACGGATAATATTTTTAATTTGCTGTGTTTAATTGGTTTGAATTTATTATACGCATTTATTGTTTATATTAACACATAATGCGTGCTATTCAACAGAAATTTACCCAATTTATAATAGTAAGTTTACATGCGTTTTTTAGAGTGTGATTTTAAATGCATTTAATAAGGTTACCAAGCTGAAAACAAAATTGTAATCGAATATCTCATATTTTAATAGAATAAAGACGTATTTAATTGTAACCGTTTACATAGACTGAAGGACGGACACGCTAAGTCAAATCAGATAGTGATTCTGAATCGGTCGGTATACTAAAAGCTTGGTCTACGACCAATATTTCGGGTATTTACAAAAAAATTATGCTTTTTGTATTTTGTAACTAATTAAGAAAAACTTGAAAAAACTTTATTATTTTCCAAAAAACTTATTTTTTTTAGAAAAAATCTTGAAATCTTTTTAGCACCGCAAAAAACTTGCAAAAAAAGGGAAATCTTGATATATGGCAACACTGTCAGTAAGTCTAACAAGGGAAGTATCTCAACCCTTACCGATTTGCATGTAAAAGAGACAATTCTAAGGTGGGGTTGTCTCGGTTTATCGGCCATATCGGGGATTTATAGGTACAAAAGATGGGTAAAAAATTACCAAAAAAACGTTTTGGATTTTTCATTTAATTCTTTTTAAGAAACTATATGATGTTTCCATAAGAGAATAACGGGTTTTCAATGCCTATTTAACGGTGGCATTACATTGTAAAAATTCAAATTCTTAAATATTTTTTTCATGAAAATGTGTAAATTTTGGGGGATATTTATCTGAAGACATAGACCTACGATATTCATATGAATACAAAATAGTCTGTATTAAGTTTTAGTCGACACGTATTTTTTCTCTACACCATATTCCTGTTAGTTCGGGAGTTACCGAATTTTCCCCGAAGTTCCACATTGTTTCATAAGGGGACAACAAAAAAATTTTTAAACACTGATGTGACCGATAAGCCGAGATACCCCAACCTTAAAATCGTCTGTTTTATATATATTTTAAGTTTCAGGCAAATCGGTTCATAGGGGTTGATCAGTGTTTCCAGTTTGGGTGTTTTCCCCCAGATTTAGGGGTTTTTTCTCATTTGGGGGTTTTTTAGGGGGTTAAAATTTGGAATATTTTTTGGGTGTTTTTTTAGGGATTTTTTTAAAAAAGTTTAGGGGGTATTTTAAAAAAATATTTTTCATTCAAATATTTAAAAAAAAATTTTCAAAAATTAAAATATACAATACAAAATAGTAACACAAACTATGAGAATTTTTGTTTTTTTTTTAAATGATTTTGAAAAGTACTTTTTGGACCTCCAAAAACTTTTTTTTTTTTTTGATAAATTTTTCAAGAACCAAGAAGTTCGAAATAAGTTCTGACCAATAATATTTCAATTTGTTGCAAATTTTGTATACTACAAATGAGACTATGATGCAGGGATGGAAAATTTGATACAAATGAACTTGTTTTTTTTTTTCGAGATATAGAATTTTAATTTTTTGCGGATTATGCCCTCAAAACCAACAAAGTTGGCTTCTTTTGCAAATATTTCTGGATATAATCAACGGATTTTTAATTTTAACTCCACGTTCTCTTTATTGGAGTGTCTTTTGAAATTGAAAATGCCTATATCTCGAGAAGGCGATTTGATTAAGTTTTTCTGATGTCAGATTCGTGGTTAGGGGGACAAAATACTTTAAGAAATTGTTTTAATTTTTTTTTAATTTTAACAAAATATCATAAAAATTGGTACGAAAAAATTTATGAAAAAAAATATGCAGATTTGGTTCAAAATGTTCTCTTCTTTTGCAAATATTTCTGGATATAATCAATGGATTTTGGATTTTGTCCCCAGTTTCTTTTTATTGGAGTGTCTACTTTACATATCTGCTTTGAACAGGAAGTTTTTTTGACAAAATTCGGAAACTTATAAGGCCATAACCGAAAAAAATACATTTTGAACTTCCTTATAATGTCCTGATGGCATCCTTGATCGTATCGAGTCTGGATTTCGTCTACAGCAAAAATGAAAAATTTTCTTTTAAAACAAATAAAAAATTGATCAAAACGGTAATATGATCATGAAAAAAAAGCTCTATTTAGGGAGGGCTCTAATTTTTTGAGTGAATCGAATGCAGTGCTTTGGCAAAATCTACTAAATTTTGTGATTTTAAAGCTTTCCATCACATTTTTTGCAAAAAAAAAGTATCCCGGTTCTCGCTTGTCCGACAACGGTGAATGGATTAATTTTTTTTTATTCGATGTAAAAAAATGTCCTTCCCAAAATTTGAGTTTGTACCCTTCATTGAAGTAAAGAGATTTCGACGGTGGTTGCTGTAATTACAGGACACTGTCTTATAGGAAAGCACGGAGTGCGGTTTAATGAGTCGTCAAATGACTTTTGCCGGAGCTGCATGGCTGAGGAGGAGTTGGTAAAAAGTCAGTGTCTTAGGAATTTCATAAGAAGCTCAAATTTGTTTAACGACAGGGACTAGTAGAAGAACCTATTACAGTCCCGTGTTAACACAACGGACCTAAGAGTTTATGTCTGCTGTTATAAAACGTCAGCAGCCTCTTACAACCTAACCTAACTGTAATGTATATTTGCTTAAAAAACTGTTTCTTATATTTTCTATCATAAGTGTTACAATAACTTCACATATTCGTGTTAAATTTGTAATGATTATTAACATTTTATACTCGACCTTGTATTATTAACACTTTAACATTTTGTAACCCTATGACCTTGTATATTTCTAAACTTCATTTGAAAAATTGGACGAAAGATAAATAATAAATACTAAGATTTCAAAATTCACAACCCCATTAAAATTTTAACAAAATACAGCATGTTCAACTAAATTTCAAAAATTTATATTTTAAAAATGATTTTCCAAAAAAAAAAAAAAAATATTTAAATGAAGAATTTGCATATGATGCATAACAAATTGCTTAAAAAAAATTCTTAGAAAAAAATTGTTCCGAAATAAAGTGAAAGAGGAAAATACAATTAAACGCCCACATAAAGATAAATATCCTTTAATCCGTATATCTCTTTCTAGAAACATAAACTCCTTTTATGAAAAGAAGGATGTTAAAAGATACAAAACAAAAAGGGTAATTGCTGAAAATCCTCTAAATGATATGCAAAAATATTTCATATTTTTGCAACAATTACCATAAACATACACGCAGACACACACATATACAAAACACTCAATTGTAGCCGGTTGTTAAAAGGATAATAAATTGTACTTCCTATTGTGCGATAAGCCCATCTTGTTCATATTTCAAAATTATTTAAATAAAGAAGGAGTATAAAGAAAATCTGCTAGGATCATAACATAAACCGTGCTTAATTAGTATGCAAAATATTTTTGTTTTAATTGTTCTATCCGTACCAAATAGAAGAACAGCTTGTTTTTAGATATTTTGTTTTGAAATCTTTTTTTAATCCTATCTAGCGGATTTTCCGGTCAAATATTATTTAAGTGATTGAAAAAGGGATAAGAGAAAAACATTTGAAATTTATCATTTTTACCTGTTTCAGGTTATAGACATACCTCTAAGCTGTACGATTTAGTGTTATGATCCTTTGCACTAATTTTTACTTGTAATCCTTGTATTTTATTTTACCTTTCCACTTTTATGATGCTTAGTTGGATACAGTGATCTCTTCCGTAGGTTTTTTGTAGGCTGACCATACGTACTGATTTGATCAGTACATGTACTGATTTTTGATCACGTGTACTAATCAAAAGACGTTGTACTGATTTGTACTGATTTTTTGAAATATGTACTGATTGTACTGATTTTTGAACATTTCAATATAAAAAATAATTTTGTTCGAAAATTTTATACAAAAACTTAAATTTCCATAAAATAAGTCATCGCAGTAGTTTTTTATAACTTAAGTATGACAAAGAGATAATTTGAGTTAAATCAATTGTAAAAAGTTCATAGTTCGTGAATCAAGAGGTTCATTAACGCAAAAATATATCTGAGCATGAGGTTGTTTTGATCATATAAAGGCTTCGACACAATGTCGGAGTAATCTGTACTACAGAGTACCATCTCTAAAAATATATATACCATCATACAAAAAATGTGCAAGTGCGAAAGAGAAAGGAACAAAATCCACTCTCTGGCACAGAGTACTCCGTCATTGTGAATTCAGCTTAAATATGAAAAGGTTTATATGAAAAGGCGCCCATAATCTTTGAGGTTTTCTAAACGAAAAGTTCACGGGATGATAGATTTTTTATATTTTAAGAAAGATAATGTAATTGCATCAATTCAAATGATACTGAGATGTTTGATGAGGTAATGTCTTCAGAATTTATTGGACAAATCACTCAGAACATTAGCCGCTATTTAAAAAAACATGTGGTTTTTATCTGGGAAGTTTTATAAAAGTCAGAGTTATCAAAACTTATGGAAAAAAGTCCTCAGAATTTGAGGGATTTTCTTAAACTCAAAACCTGTGGGTTTTTGTTTGTTATAATTTCTGGACTGAAACGATCAACATTAAAATTAAGTTGTTTGAAGTCAGTTAAATTTTTAAGGGAGTTGTTTTTAAACCTTTGTTTTTAAACAGCTCTTTTCAAACAGTTGTTTTTAAACAGTTGTTTTTACTGAAATACTAATTGCCCCAAGTTTGTTAGTTTAACCGAATTTTTTTGAGTGCAGAAAAAATTATCAGTGTTTTGCCATAGAAAAGAGTTTTTAGAGAGGTATTTCACGAAAATATAAACGTAAAAACTTGGGCGTACTGATTTGAGTTCAGAAAAAAATGGTCACCCTATATATATAGACAATTTTTGCACAAACTCTTACTACTTCAAACGATCACTTTATTTATTGCAATTTGTTGATTGATCCTGTTTGTTTAATCCATTGTTTTGTTATTGAAATCCATGTAGGATTTTGTGTGTTTTTCGTCGCGCCAATGGCCAGTCTTTAACTCTCTTTCACTCTCTATGCGGTAAAATTTTATAAGATTTTCTTTTCTTCATTTTCTTTCAATATTTCAAAGGATTTTTCTTTGTATTTCCTGTAGAATGGTTTGGTTTCTTTAGTGTGGCTTTCTTGTCCAGCTGAGTTTTGTATTTGCTAGATATACAACATGATTTCCTTTGAAGGATTAAGTAGTTGCTGAACTAGTTGAAAAGGAGTTTGTACATAAAGAGATATTTTTTGAGGTGTGCCATTGTTTGTCTTGCGAGGAGTTTTAGGTAGGCGGTAATATTGAAATAATTTAACAAGCATTTAGAGCAGATTAGGTTGTGTATTTCGTAAGTGGGATTTAAATTGTATTTATATTTCAAATATTGAATATTGTTGTGAAAAGCTGGATTTTTATATTTTTTTTGTGTTAAAACTGATCTAATACTGCAATTTAGTTTAAATTGTCTCATATTGTAACATATTTTTCTTACAATATGATAATTTGTCTGTAAATTTTTAATCCGATAATGCACAAATCCGTTTGGTTCTCTTTTTGCAATATCATCTGTCTTTTTTTTGTAATATATTTATCGTTTGATGTAAATATAAAAAATTTAGATAAAACAAATAAGAACTCCCGAGTAAAAAAGTTTTGATATAATCATATAGTTTTTTATATAATTGTATATAAATAGATCCATCCCAACAAAAACTTGGTAATGACACATCATTACCATTCGAATTACTTGGTAATGACAGAAAATTACCTTTAGCATTATTTTGAAATGAAAAATAAGGACTTATTAATAATGACTTACATAAGTCATTATAATAAAATAAAAAAATTTCAGATCTAGATTTTCACTTTTTGACTCACTGTACATTATTTTGAATAAAAATAAAATAAAATTAAATATTTTTTTATTTTTTAAAATTTTTTTTTTTAAATAATTTTTTCCTTACCTATAAGTATATATGGGGCTTTCCAAGCCAAATCACTCACTCTTAGGCCCGACCCCTTTCGATTTATTTTATTTTTGGATATATTTTAGTACTTATTAAATGCAACTTGGACACCAATTTTCAGCCTTTTATTCCAAGATGGTGTTGAGTAATCAATTTTTCAAAATGGCGATTTTTTCAAAAAAATTAAAAACTTGAAATTTTCAATTAATTTTGACCAGTTAAAACTTAAGATATCTTAAAAAAAGTTGGACAACGTGTTGTTGGTATTTAAATGTAGTTTTAGAAAAACAATATTAAAAAATTATTCGAAGTAACAATCACTTATTTTTTAACGTTTTAAAATTAAAACCGACTTTTTGAAAAAGTCCGAAACCTTCGATTTTTTTTTTAAAAGTCTAAAAGTTCTACTCTAAATTACGCAACTTTTAAGCCATAAATCGTGATGTGATCGCAATTCGTTCTATTTTTTTTTAAATTTTGAAAATTGCCCCATATATTTTTTGACTCTGATTTATTTTGTATTGTCATTAAAAAAAAAATTAAATTGGTAGATACTGACCCTAACTTACCCTAGATATATTTATTTCGAGGTAAAAATACGTCTCACAAATATTAAAACCGATCGGACATGGGTAAGGCGTTCCGCATGGGCCTTGAAGTTTAGAAAGCGGATTGCAAGGAAAAATATGGATTTTTTTCTGTTTTCTCAATTTTTTTGGTATTTTTAGTTAAGTTTAAATTCAAGTGGTTACAGAATTATAATACGGAGTAAAATACCTCTCTAATAAGGTACCAAAAACTGAAATCGGTTGAAAATCAGCCAAGTTATTACAACTTCCCCAGGCATCTAACGTATGGCAGACCACTTGATTAAGCAATACAATCCGATTTTCGAAATTCATTGAAATTTCGTACTGTAATAACATTTTTTTATTCTTCAAGTTCGAATGTATTTAGATGACAAGTATTTTTCATATTGTGTTTTGCTAACATTTTTTAAAATTATTGCTAAAAATGCCTGCATTTTCAACACCCTTTTGAAATCTCTATTTAAAAAAAAAAAAATTTTTTTGTTTTAAAATTTGGAAAAACCAAAAAAATATAACACTGAAACATGAATAATGAAAAAATGTTATTACAGTAGAAAATTTCAATAAATTTAAAAAAAGGGACTCGTATTCAATAATCAAGTGGTATGACACGCTCTAGATGCCTGGGGAAGTTGTAATAACTTTGCTGATTTTCAACAGATTTTAGTTTTTAGTACCTTATTTCAATGGCATTTTACTCTACATCATAATTCTGTAATCACTTGAATTAAAACTTAACTTAAAATACCAAAAAAATTGAGAAAACAGAAAAAAATTCTTATATTTCCTTGTAAATCGTTTTTAAAACTTCAAGGCCATGCTAAACACCTTACCCATTTCCGATCGTCCTAAATTTTTGTGAGAAGTATTTTTACCTCGAAGTGAATATATCTAGGGTAAGTTACGGTCAGTATCTACCAATTTATTTTTTTTGGATCACCATATAAAATAAATCAGAGCCAAAAAATAAAAGGTGCAATTTTAAAATTTTTTTAAAAAATAGAAAGAATTGTGATCACATCTCGAGTTATGGCTCAAAAGTTGCGTAATTTAGAGTAGAATTTTTATAGTTTTTTACAAAAAATTCGAAGGTTTCGAACTTTTTCAAAAAGTCGATTATAATTTTTAAACGTCAAAAAATAAGTGACAATTACTTCGAAGAATTTTTTCATATTTTTTTTCTAAAACTACATTTAAATACCAACAAAACGTTGTCCAACTTTTTTTTAAATATCTATATTTTTTAATGGTCAAAATTAATTAAAAATTTTAATTTTGTAATTTTTTTGAGAAAATCGCCATTTTGAAAAATTGATTACTCAAAACTATCTTGAAATAAAAAGCTGATAATTGGTGTCCAAGTTGCATTTAATAAATACTAAAACATATCCAAAAATAAAATAAATCGAAAGGGGTCGGGTCTAAAAGTGAGTGATTTGGCTTGGAATGCCCCATATGTAATTAGTTATTAATACTGGTTTGATAATCATTACATTTGGCACATTTGCTTGTAAATGTAATGGGAAAGGTAATTCGAATCAGAAGTAGTTATAACTTTTGAATTTCCCATTACACATTTCATTACTTGGTAATGCAAGTTTTTGCTGGGATTATTTGATCCCAAAAATGGAGGATCTAAAAATATACGACTATATCTTATTAGATCAAATTTGATATAATTAGATATAATTGGATCCCAAAAATGGAACTGTAAATTTCATCTGATTTGATCTTAAAGATCATATTAGATATTATAAGATATAATTATATATTATTAGATCTTATTAGATCTAATTTTTTATAATATCAAATTAGATAATATTTACCGTTCCATTTTTGGGATCGAATTATATCTTATTATCTAAATTTTGATCTAATAAGATATAATCATATATTTTTGGATCCTCCATTTTTGGGATCAAATGTTATATGGCATCGTATTATTTTTTTTAGTCGGGCTCTGTATCCGTTTTTGTGCAGATCTACAAAATTGTAAGCATATCAAATATCATTCATTAATGGTTACTAGGGTATCCAGTCGATTAATTGTTGTTCGATTTTGAACGTCAGGGCAAATTTTTATTCTACTAGGCCTAAAACGTATGTGGTACAAATGTGAGGTCAATCGGATTAAGTTAACCCGTGGCGCCCGGCTATAAAATTTCGAATTTTCAAAAATTAAAAAAAAATAATAATAAAAAAATGATGCCACACATCATATTTTTTAATTTTGATACGCTGAACACGAATATCAAAGAATTTTTAAAATAAGTCGAACGGTTTTCGAGATATCGCTATTTGAAATTGGCAAAAAAATGGCGATTTTTTCCTACACTCAAAAAAATATGTTAGTAGATTTACTAATTTTTTTTGCTAATGCTAGTTAGCTAACTTTTAGCAAATTTTTAGTTGAAATTAGCATGTTAGCAAAAAATTCTTGTAAACTTCATTAAGCACATTAGCAATTTTAAACAAACTTTGAACTAATTTCTTTTGTTGAGTTTGAAATTGAGTTGACAACATTTTCACAAGATTTTTTGCTAATATTAGCAAAAAGAAATGGTATTTTTTTTTATTTTCAGAAAACTTTAAATGGCGCTATCTCGGAAACTAAGCCAGCTGGAGCAAAATGGAGGCCATTTTTGGTTCTCAGGCTCTCCGTAGTACGGCCGGTCCACTTCACATGTGTGGACCCTAATGGGTCCTAACTTTGGATCCAAAAAAGTTAGCATTCCCGAAAATTTTAAAATGCTCATATCTCGGTAAATATTGCCGTCACAACAAAAAGTCCAAAAGAATTTTTGTAGCTCTCAACACGTAGAACAAGACCGCAAAATAACCAAAAGCTCTCCGAGTAATATTTTTTAAGTTATCGAGTATTTTAATTCTCAAGACCCCAGTGGTCCCCTAAAATCACGTATCTCAAAAACTAAGCAAGGTAGAGCGAAACGGACACAAATTTTGGATCAAAAACTATGACGATTTTTAAGGAACTCAACTTGGTCTAGGCCCATCTGGGTCTGGACCTATCGGGTCCGAACCCAATGGGGTCCTTAAATGTGTATGAACTAAGTTGAAATAAAAATAGTTTCAGTTAACTAATTTTTGGCAAAACATTTTTGCTAACTTTACCAAAAAAATTGTGGGTTCAAAATCAGCAAATTTTTTTGTAGGTTTACAAGCTTGTTTTGCTAACATTACAGTTTTTTTGTTGAGTGTACGTTTGAAATTTATTTTTTTTAATTTGGTAAAAAAAAAATCCGCAATTTTTTTCTTTTTTTTGTCAAAAAATATGTTCGTACTTGTTTAAATACCATTTGGTGTTCAATTATGTTCACATATGTCAACCAGAAGCCGAATTAAAGCAATTTCTATTTTTAGGTTATGTTGAATGTACTGAAATTTTTGAGGTGTGCTTACACTTTAGTTCGTAACTCTTGAACCGCTGAACCGATATCGCTCAAATGCAATACTAAACTTCTCGGGAGAACTTCCAATAAATATGTTAAGTTTCAGTCATCTCTGTGCAAGATTTTGTCCATGACAGCATTTTCCACAGACAGACAGACACACGGACATTGCAAGAATATCTTAAAATCGATCCGACATCATGAATATATATACCAGACCGATATTTCGATGAGTTACAATCGGAATGACAAAATTAGATATACCCTCTATCACTAAGTGGAGGGTATAAAAAAAAAGTCTCAAAATTTCTTATTCTTGACCCTTTTATAGAGCTTGACACAATCTTTCATTTAAAGTTAATTTGAGCCAAATCCGATCACTTTAACACGTGGCGCCCTTCGATCAAAGTTTTGCATTTTTGGAAAGTTTCCACCAAAATTTTGGATTTGTGGAAAATAAAAAATTATATAAAAATATCTCGCGATACATTAGTTTTATTAATTTTAGCATGCTGAATACAAATATCAAAAAAATCTGAAATCAGTCTAGCGGTTTTCGAGTTATCGCCATTTGAAAATTTTCAAAAAAATTCCAAAAGTGGAGGCTTTTTCCTACGTTCAAGAATTTTTTTTTTAAATACCAAAATTTTGTTTCCGTTGACTGTTTTTGAGAGCTAACTTTAATAAAGTTTAATTTGAACCATTTAACCCATGGCGCCCTTCGATAAAAGTTTAGATTTTTTGATAAAAATTTTGTAAAAAAGCAAAACTTTGATCAAAGAGCGCCACAGGTTAAAATGATCGGACTTAACCCAAATTAGGTTTAACTGAAAGATTCTCTCAAGCTCTATAAAACTGTAAAGGGAAAGAAATTTTGAGATTTTTTTCAACTTTCTTGAATGTAGGAAAAAACTGTCATTTTTGGCAAATTTCAAATAGCGATACCTCGAAAACCGTTCGACTGATTTTTAAATTTTATACCCTCCAACCACAGTACACTCACTTTGTCATTCCGTTTGTAACGCATCTAAATATCGGTCGGGGAACCCATAAAGTATATATATTATTGATCCACGATCGATTCTAAGACATTCTGTGAATGTCCGTCCGTCCATCTGTCTTTAGATAACACAATGTAGTCCAAAATAAAACAGGTAGACTCCTGAAGTTTGGTACAAATATGTCTCATGTTCATAGGCAGGTTAAGTTCGTGAATGGGCAAAATCGGGCCAAGAACTGAACCAACCTCTGAAAAATACACTTTTTTGCATGTTGTTTTGCATTTTTGTTAAATAAATGAAACATTTGGTATATTTATCGATATGGAAAAGTGCACTCAAAGTCCCCAACTGACCCCCATCAACCGAATTGTTTGTTTTTGATATTCGTGTTCACCGCAATAAAATTAATAAGTATGATATGTCGCAGAACATAATTTCTATTAATTGTTTTTACAAAAATGTTAAAAAATTTGATCGTCGGGCGCCACGGGTTAACTTAATCTGATTGACCTAAAATTTCTATCACATATTTCGTAGGTCCACTAGAATAAAAATTTGCCCGGAAACTTGGGAAAATCCAAAGTAGAAGAAAAAATGCCACTCTAATGCACATACATATCTCAGTAAATACTATCCACACGAGAAAAAGTCCAACGGTATTTTTGTAGCTCTTGACTCGTGTAATACTTCCGCGAAATACCCGAAAGCCCTCAAAGTAATAGTTTTTGAGTTATACACTTTTTAAAATTCTCAAGACCCGGTCAGGCACCTAATTTCCGTATCTCAACAACTAAGCAAGGTAGAGCGAAACGGACAAAAGTTTTGGATCAAAATCTATGGCGACCCTTAACAGGGTCAGGACCCAAGGGGTCCGAACCCAATGGGGTCTAGATTCAATCAATTTTTTTTGTCGCCTGGTTGGGTTAAAATAAGTTCGACCCCGAAAGCCCTCAAAGTAACAGTTTTTGAGTTATTCACTTTTTAAAATTCTCAAGACCCGGTCAGGCACCTAATTTCCGTATCTAAACAACTAAGCAAGGTAGAGCGAAGGTTAGGTTAGGTTAGGTTAGGTTGTAAGTGGCTGCTGACGTTTTACGTCAACACACGTAGACTCTGAGGTCCATTGTGATACCACGGGATCGTAATAGGTTTCCCTACTAGTCCCTGTCGTTAAACCAATTTGAGCTTCTTATGAAACTCCTTAGATGTTGAAATTTGACATCCGAAAAATCAGAAAGATCGTACAGCTCCCTAGATCCCAGTGAAGCAAGTCGCTGACCAGAAAGTGCCGGGCAATGGCAAATAAAGTGTTCGATAGTTTCCAACTCCTCTTCATCCATGCAACTTCGGCAAAAGTCATTCGACGGCACATTTAACCGCTCTGCGTGCTTCCCTATAAGACAGTGTCCGGTAATTATAGAAACCACCGTCGAAATCTCTCCTCTTGGAAGCGATATCAGCTCACTTGTGCGCCCCTGATTAAGAGAAGGCCAAATCAGTCGTGTTGTCTCACACGTCCATCCATTTGCCCATCTTTGATTAGTCTCCGTCGCAGAACAAAGCCGTAGGTTTTGCTTGCAAGTTTCTAGAGGCATACCAACACATTCCAATTCTGTTGGAACCTGTAAGGTAGTTCCTAGTCTTGCAAGCTCATCGGCTTTGCAATTCCCTGGAATGTCTCTGTGCCCTGGGACCCATATGAGTCGTATGTTAAACTGCTTGGCCATCTCATTTAAAGACGTGCGGCAGCTAAGGGCAGATCTTGTTTTCAGAAACATTGAATCCAGGGACTTGACCGCGGCTTGACTGTCAGTATAGATGTTGACTGCGGTTGTAGACAAGACATTGCAGCTCAACCAGTCAGCCACTTCCTTTATTGCCAGCATCTCTGCCTGGTAAACACTGCAATGATCTGGCAATCTACGAGCCAGGCTCAATCCAAGCTCTTCCGAATAGACCCCAAAGCCCACTTGTTCGTGCAGCCTCGATCCATCTGTGTAAAAATTTATGGTAGCTCCACTACCCGGAGTATCCCCCATCCAAGACTCCCTGGATGGTATCATAGTGGTAAAGTGGCGCTCAAAGAGGCTCAAAGAGGGAGCACAGTCCACATTTTGTGGTATTGTTATCTTTTTCAAGATCGCGCTATGGCCACAATCACTGCTCCTCCATTGCAGCGTGCTATTAAGTCGAATTGCCGACGCAGCCGCATACTGCCTACCCAATATGTCCAAGGGTATCAGGTGAAGGAGGATTTCTAATGCAGCCGTAGGTGTAGTACGAAGAGCACCAGTGATGCACATTGACGCCATTCTCTGTACCTTCGTGATAAAGACAAAGTTCGCTTTTGTTTCCAAAGCAGGCCACCAGACAATGATTCCATACAGCAAAATTGGACGCACCACTGCTGTATAGATCCAATGAACGACTTGAGGGCTAAAACCCCATCGTTTTCCAATGGCCCTTTTACAGGAATACAAAGCAATCGTTGCTTTTCTCACCCGTTCCTTAATATTACGCCTGAAATTCAGCTTCCTATCTAGAAATACTCCAAGATACTTGGCTCCATCTGAGAAGGTGATTTCAGTACCGTCCAGAGAAATAGGATCAAAAGCAGGAATCTTATTTTTCCTTGTAAACAAAACAAGCTCTGTTTTACTGGGATTAACTCCTAGACCACAGTCTCTTGCCCATTTAGACAGATCTTTCAGAGAACCCTGAAGAATGTCCCGCAATGTTGGCAGATGTTTCCCCTTTACCGCTATCGCGACATCGTCAGCATATGCGATAACATGACAACCACGTGCTTCTAGAGATAGTAGCATTGAATTCAGTGCCAGGTTCCAAAGAAGCGGCGAAAGAACACCTCCTTGTGGTGTGCCCCTATTGACAAATCGAGATATGACGGACGCTCCCAATTCAGACGTTATACGTCTATTGGCAAGTAGGTTTTCCACCATTAAAACGATTTCACGCTTTACTCCCAGACCAGACAATGACAATATTATCGATTCTGGAATGACATTATTAAAAGCCCCCTCAATATCAAGAAAGGCCACCATAGTGTACTCCTTTACCGAAAGCGATCTCTCGATGGTACCAACGAGCTCATGAAGAGCTGTTTCCGTTGATCGTCCCTTGCTGTATGCATGTTGCTTTGTCGAAAGCAACCTCGGGTCAATCACTCTACGCAAATATGAGTCTATCATTCGTTCCATTGTCTTTAACAAAAAAGAAGACAGACTAATTGGTCTGAAATCCTTCGGAGCTGTGTGGGAACTTTTCCCAGCCTTCGGGATAAATACGACTCTGGTATCCCTCCATTTTAAAGGAATATACGACCAGTTGATGCATGCTGTGTATAGATTATACAGCAACGGGGCTATATAGTCCAACACTTGCTGCAACTCAGCCGGAATTATACCATCAGGTCCCGGGGATTTATAGGGCCTGAAGCTTTTTAGGTAGGTAGAGCGAAACGGACAAAAGTTTTGGATCAAAATCTATGGTGACCCTTAAAGGACCCAACGGGGTCTCAAGTCAACAGGGTCTGGACCCAAGGGGTCCCAACCCAATGGGGTCTAGATTCAATCAATTTTTTTGTCGCCTGGTGGGGTAAAAATAAGTTCGACCCCATTAATTTTTACCTCCTAAAATTTTTTCTAAACAAAACTTCACCCTATCTCCACTCCCTAACGGGGCTTCTATTCAAGATTACATTTTTATAAAATTTGCTATATTCTGGGATAATTATGGGCTTGAAAAAATATTGAGTGTCGGTGATACATTTGGGACATTTAGAACGCTAGGAGTAAATTTTATAAAAATTACACTTTGTATGGGAGCCCCCTTAGGGAGTAAATATAAGGCTAAGGTATGTATTGAACAACTGCTTAAGGGAAAAATAAATGGGGATCGGTCTTACGTTTTACCCCTCTAGGAGGGGTAAAATGGTAGGAGCGGATTAAAAAAACAAATTTATAAAAAAATAAAAAGAATGTATGGGGACCGCCTTTATGATTAAAATAGAGTGTACACTCAAAAAAAACCTTGTCAAATTACTAGAAAAAAAAATCGTAATCCCATTTTACCAATATTTGACAGTTTTCCTCTTTTTTAACAAAAAATTTTGTATCGAAATTTACATTTTTTGGTAATTTTACAGTTTATCTTGTAATTTTACAATTTTCCAAGATTTTTTACAAAAAAATCTAGTAAATTTACGAAAATTTCTTGTAAGTTTTATTTCGCCAAAAAAGTTTTAAATTTACAATTTTATTGGTAGAAATCTTGTAAAATTACAAAAAAGTTCGTAATTTTTACTAGGAATTCTCATAAAATAGCAGGTAGCAAAAAATCTAGTAAAATCACGAAACCTACTAGTAAGTTTTATCGCGTCAAGAAAAATTTAAAATCTACATTTTTTTGGTAAAAACCTTGCAAAATTACAAAATTATTTGTAAAAAGTTACAAACTTTTCTTGTAATTTTACAAGGATTTTTTTTGGCGGTCGGTCATATATTTCATTTCTCTAGTGGCACTCTTGGGACAGGTAGAACGGTAGCAGCCAATTTTTATACAAATGTAATCATTGTATGGCTGCCTCCTTAGGAATTGGAGATAGGACTTATGTATATATGGAAAAAATGCTTGGGGAAGAATTAATAGGGGTCGGCCTCATGATTTTCATCATTAGGGGAAATTCCGGGCAGATGTGGGGCTTTTTTTTGGGGATTTTTACTCATTCACACCCAACTTTGATCCCAATGAGCGACCCCTTGACCCCACCCCACCTCCTCCATTTGCGTATCGAAATTATAAACTCTTGCATTATCCCACCCCATACTGTGTGTGGTTGAAGGGTATTAAAATACATTTGATATTTAAAAGTATATATGAAAAGTAAAATTCAACAGATTTTCGATAATAAAGTATCAAAGGATTTTCTCAGGCTTTTTATTAGTAGTAAAAGTAGTTTCTAACTAATTATGTTAATTTAACATAAACTTTGGAATGTTCAGTTAGACCAGTTTACGAGTCCCATTGAATAAAACAAAACAAAAAAACGAAACACTTTGATTTGAAGAAAAACAATAAATATTTTTGACGAATTTATTTATTATGGAGATGAATGGCGCCCACCAAACAAGCGCCAACCTGAAGGCAGGCGCACACACATTCCTTTATTGTGTTACCAGTTTATGAAGTCACACAAACGACAAACTGTTTATTTTCAGTAGTTAATGCCAAATGGATGGAGTAAGTTTTATTGTGAGTGAATGAGTGGCGCTTAGACATTTTATCCTTTTTTGGGACAAATTTGACAATATTTGATTTTTTGTGTTGTTTCTGCAGTAGTAACACATCAGTAGAAAGAGATTTAATAAGTTATGCATTTGGCCAACCAACAATAACAGAAACAACAAGTAGAAGAGGAGGCCAAGTTTTCACAAATAAGCCATATGAGTTTTTTGTTTGGATTTTTTTTTTGTAGAGAAAACATGATGACAATGATGATTTGATGACTGGCTATGATAATGATTTGACGATTTGATGACTTGTTGGCGTTTTTATAATGTGCTGGCTTTAATATGATTTTTGTCTCCCAGTTTTAAGCAAAAATATTCGAAATACCAAAAATGAATTTTGAATTTTTGAACTTTTTGTGTTTGGTTAAAAGAAACAGGAAGCTTTTAAAGTCTAACCAATAACCCAGCGAAAAAAACACAATTGTTTATTTGCCAACTGGCCTCCAAACTGGTCAGTTTTTTTTTTTTTTTGGATTCATGTAGTTGAAATGTTTTTAATTAAACGTAATAACAGGGCTGTCAGATAACTTTTGTAAAAAATCGTCAAATTTACGATTTAAAAAAAAAACGATTCAACGATTTTTGATTTTTTACCCCAAATAGAGGTTAAATATATGGAAATATCGATCTACGACCCCATAAAGTATATAAATTCATGATCCTCGGTCGTCCGTCTGTCTATTTTACAAAGTGCTTTTGTGTCTCAAAAAAAAATTCACACTCAACTTTTTTTATACAGAAATGAGAATTTTTTTTTTATTCAAATAAAATTTTCTACGCCATTTCCAATTGTATTTCAGAAATTATGAATTGTACTTCAGAAATTATCAATTATAGTTCAGAAGTTATTAAAAGTATTTCAGAATTTATCAGTTGTATTTCAGAAATTATCAATTGTATTGCAGAAGTTATCAATTGTTTTTCAGAAATTATTAATTGTATTTCAGAATTTATCAATTATATTTCAGAAATTATCAATTGTATTTCAGAAATTATCAATTGCATTTCAGAATTTATCAATTTTATTTCAGAAATTATCAATTATATTTCAGAATTTATCAATTGTATTTCAGATATTATCAAATGTATTTTCTGAGAAGATGTTGGGATGAACAAAATATTGAGGGTCGATCTTTTGAGGAAGTTAGAGCAGTAGGAACAGTTTTATACAAATGTAATATTTGTATGGGAGTCCCCTTAAGAAGTGGGACAGAGCTTAGCTATGTTTGCAAAAAATTTTAGGGGGGAAACGAATGGGGGTTGGTCTTGGTCTTTATCCCTCTAGGGGTAATTGTGGACTTTCTTTTTCAAAATCGACAAATTTTAAGTTACGGAGTGGTGTTTATTGGCTAATTAGGGTACCTAAACACGTTCAGATTGTTTTGGTATGTTCACAAGAGTTGTTCAACTTAACCGACGACAAATATCCAATTTTAATTATATTGACTTGAAATTCGGTATTAATGTTCGTTTTGACTTCGAAAATAACATTATGAAAAATATGGGAGGACAGTTAAGAGCCACGCACACTTTGTTAAAAATTTGTAATTTTGGTTATAATTTCTTTAAATTTGGTATATATATTCTTAATGACTGTAGAAATAATATCAGTAAAAAGGGGGCGGTCAGACAACTGCCACTCCCACTTTTTTAAAATATGTTTAAAAATATGTAAAAACAAGGTTTACATACCGCCCTACTGTAGTCGGCGTCGCAGACGGACGCAAAAGTTAGCCGTTGAAATAAGTACTATGGATATTGGTTAATATATCTGAAAAAGTCCGGCGACCAATACGGACCAAACACAAAAGTTCTATTTAATCAAAAAAATAAATATATAATTTTCTTTTCAAAAATTTGTATTTTGTTAAAAATTTAATAATTGAAAAATTTGTTTAAAAAAAAAAAGAAAAGATATGATATAAAAATACTTTAAAATTACCAAAAAAGAGTGGATAAATATCTCTTTTTGTTCAAAAGTTACAACAGTTTAAACTCGACTTAATAAAGGGTGGTTAAATTTGAAGGGCCGATGTTGATTTTGAATAAAACCAAAATTATTTAGGAAATTATTGGCATTTCTTTTTATTATGATATATTGGTATGGTTCAATTATGTATGGAACAAAATATCGGACAAATAGCCGCCGCGACTTCGGCGGCACACCTCCATCCGAAGATCCAAATTTTCGATGACGCTGAGGCATAATTGCTATTCTATGCCGTTAATGTGCAGAAATATCTCATCCTTTAGCTCTTCAATTGTTGATGGCTTATCGACGTACACCTTTTCTTTTAAATAACCCCATAGAAAGAAGTCCAACGGTGTCAAATCACATGATCTTGGCGGCCAATTCACATCGCCACCACTTGAGATAACACGGTCATTGAATTTGTCGCACAAAAGAGCCATTGTGTCGTTAGCTGTGTGGCAAGTGGCACCGTCCGGTTGAAACCACATATTGTCAATATCCATATCTTCCAATTCGGGCAATAAAAAGTTCGTTATAATCTGACGATAGCGATCAACATTCACCGTAATTGCACCTTCACCGTCATTTTGGAAAAAATACGGCCCGGTGATGCCGCCTGCCATAAACTGCACCAAACAGTCACTCTTTGTGGGTGCATTGGTTTTTTGACAATGACTCTTGGATTATCATCCGCCCAAATGCGGAAATTCTGCTTATTCACGAATACGAAAAAATCACGAAGTGCACGATATGCATTTTGATTTGAACGCCCATTTTCAAAATAAGCCTGAATAACTTTAACGCGATGCTCGATTGTGGGTCTTTCCATGGTTCAAATTGAGTAAGTCTGAATTAGAGAAATGTCAAATTAAATGCAGAAAAAAACTTGACGTTTAGGTGTGGTTCACATTCAGCATCGGCCCTTAAAATTTAACCACCCTTTATATGCGAAATAATGTACACTAGTTACAGGATTTTACAAAATGCTATTTTATGCACCCACCTGTTAGTAACGAACAGAATTATCGTTCTTATATGATTATTTCCGTGCTATTAGGAATGTTCTATAATACATACAACCATATCATGAAAATCGGGGAACTATTTTTTTTTTTTATTTTTGTCGTGCTAGATTGGCCAAATGTGGCACTGTGCGTGGCTATAATTTTTACAAATATTGCTAGGGAAAATCAACAGTCCCTGTATGTTATGCTTAAAAAAGTGAAAAAACTATATTTAAAAAAAAAAGTCCAAATCGTCACCTAAAATGCAAAACGCCCTAACCATAGAAAAGATTAGAAGGTTGTATTTGATGTATTTTCCAATATGGTGGCAAAATGCTTGATCTGCCTCATCTCACACGAATTTAATATTAAATTCTATTTATTGTTCTTAGTTTTTAAAAAATTGTATTTGTCTTTTATTTAATTAAATTAATTGATTATTTTGCTTTATTCAACGTTTTTTTAAAGATAATACGCACAATTGATAGTTTAAAAACTTTTTTTCTCTCTTTTGTTGTTTGCTTTGTTGTTGTTCTCCTTTATGTTGCATTGTTTTTATTAAACGTCAAAAGTTACATAAAGTGCTGTCACTAATACTTATTCAAGCGAAATACGACTCTGTTTCAATTCTATTTTTTTCTATGGCCCTAACTAACATTTTTTAAATTTTACAGGAGAAGCAAAAAACCTGTTTATATAAAAACTATTAAAGTTTTCATTACAAATTTCTCAAATATTAGTAAAAGTACACAAACAAATTCATTTCTGCCAAAAAAATTATAAATTTTAATATTTGTAAAGTTATGTTAGTAACGCCCTTTTGTCCTGTATTTTTCTGAAACAAAAAGCCCTAACTGCACTGAAGATTTTAAAAAGACCAAGCAGATGTGTTATAAAATTTAACAACATGCTATCAAAATTTTAAACTGAATGTTGTTTTATCATTTAGAACCCTCTATCAAAATGTGGGCGGTATTGGAAGAAGGGGAATGGCACCTGCCATATAACCTAACACTGCACGCAGAAAAAAAACATGGTTGCGGTGATCATGATTTAAGAGCGTCATATTATGATTGGGAATATGATTGTAACAATAATGTTAATATGAAGGCAACAAGGAATGTTAATCATTATATGATTGCGGCAATAATGGCCTAAATGTTATATAATTATCATAATATGATTCCAGTTTAATTTTTTTTTTTTTTTGTTTAAATTGGGAAAATTAAGTATGCTTTAATACCACACGTTTATAGAAATTCTTCTTTACTTTTTTTTGATAAAGTACACATTAACAATTTATTTTTTGTTTTTGAATGTTGTTTTTATAAATATGAAATCATTTTTATTAATTTTGGTTCAATTTAGTGGCAACCTGCGTTTTACATCAATGATGTCCAATAAACTTATGGCATTTTTCTAAAAAAAATCATCAACGATAACATTTTTGTCAGCTAACATTAAATGATTGAATAAACCATTAAGTTATTGACAAAATCGTAACATATTTGCTGCAATCATAACATATTTGTTACAAAATAAAAATTATTGTCTGCAATTTTAACACATTCAGTAAGTAAAAAATGCACAAAAACACTTAAATATTTTCGATATGAAGTTTTTATTTAAAATGGAAAGTTATTTTTGAACCGCACAATAAATAAATTATATAAAGTAGATTTTTGTATTTTATTTCCTTCTGCATTGATACAATTTTTATACCCTCCAACCACAGTATGGGGGTATACTCACTTTGTCATTCCGTGTGTAACGCATCGAAATATCGGTCTAGGACCCCATAAAGTATATATATTATTGATCAGTGATCCATTCTAAGACATTCTAGCGATGTCCGTCTGTCCGTCCGTCCGTCCGTCCGTCTGTGGAAGACACGATACAGTCCAAAGTAAAAGCGCTAGACTCCTGAAATTTGGCACGAAGATGTCTCATGGTATTGGGCTGGTTAAGTTCGAACATGGGCAAAATCGGTTCAGGGGGAAAAACGTTCCCCTCTTAAGAACTAAAAAAAACTCTAAAAAAAGCCATTTTTTACAGGTTTTTTGTACTTTTGCTTAGCAAACGAAACATTGTTATGTCAAAAGAAGTTCATAGTCTTGCAGTTGGATCCAGGGAGGTTGTGTCCAACCAACTTTACCCCCCCCCCAAAAAAAAAAAAAAGACGCCCCTGTTTTTTTTTTACGTGTTGGAGGGTATAAAAGATTCGGCACAGCCGAATTTAGCACTCTCACTTGTTTTTACTCAAATTGCCTTACATTTTTTAAAGGACTAATTGGAAGTGGCGTCTTTGCGACTAACTGCTTGCTGGTGAATAAACCTGACAATGTTTGCAAAATCAATTTTCATTAAGTTGTGATTATCTAATGATTGTTATAATCATATTATGTTGAAATTTTTAGTGTGTCGAGAATATAATTAACTATAACATTGTTACATCAACCATATTGTACTTTTGGATGTAGCAATTATTTTATCATGATTGAAGCTACTATTAAATGTCTAAAACAAAGGTTCGAAAGAATTAATTCTTTAATTCTATTTCCTAATTCGAATTAAAAAAATAGAATTTGGCATTCCCTAAAATCATTCAACTTTCATAATCATTGAATTAATTCCTTCAAGAATTCATTCCTTAAGAATGATCATTCTTAAGGAATGAACTATTTTTTTATCCAAATCAATCTACTACAAATTGAATGGTGAAATTTTCTTATCATTCAATTTAAAACAGTGAAGCGCAACACACATACACACACATTTATGCTTGTGTGGGAAGCAGCAGACGAGACGTCAACAAAACAACAACCGATCGTTTACACACGAAGATGCTTAAAATGCACACAAGCAACACATTTTTGAAAATACAAAGGGAATGAAATAAAAAAATCATCATTCAATTTGTAATAGATTTGAATGATGAAAAATGTTGATCATTCAATCGAATGATTGCTTGCAAGGAATTAATTCTCTTGGGAATTAATTCAATTTGATTTAAGCTTTGAGAATTAAGCCTTTGAATTAATTCGTGTTGAATGCTGGTAAGGAATGATAATTCAAAACTTATTAAAACAGAATTAAACTTCTGGTGAATTAATTCTCAATAGAATTAATTCGTTCGAAGCTCTGGTCTAAAACAACCATATAAATGCTTAAATATAATTTTAAAAACAATAACTTGATTGCTGCAATCATAGCTGGGTTTAGAGATCATAGTATAGTTGCCGTGATCATGTCGCAACCATATTTTTTCTCTGCGTGTGCAAATTGCTATCTTAATTTAACACAGAATGTCAATTTACAATTTTTAAGCTCCATGTTAAAACCCAATATATCAAAATGCTTTAACCCTTTAACGACCACAGGCAACTGTACTTGACAAAAGGTTTTTCGCGACTGTTTTTGTTCAAGTAAATGATAGGATAAATGTGCTAAAAGATGAATTATAGAAGAGTTTTAGAGAAACAAAAGTCTTGTTTTCAGTAAGTATCTAACAGGATCCACTTACTCACTGTAAGTCCTCAAAGTTTGTAAAGTTATTAACCTTTATGTGCTCGGGATTGTAAACTTACGTTGGCGGTCGGAAGTCTACATTTGTAGCAAATATATTTTTGTGTGGAAAACATATGAAAAAACACTAGAACGCAGAGTGTTCTACTTAAATACATAATTATTAAGAAATATACACAGAGAAAAATAAATTTCCAACTGAATTTTTCAGTTGTATCAACACAAAATTCGGTTGCTCCTACTACATTTCGATGTGGCAAACAAATTTTTTAGTTGTTTCAATTAAAAGACTGTTGTATTAACAATATTTAGTTGTAACTGTCGATATTCAGTTGTTACAACCTAAATACAAATGCATCAATCGAATTTTCGTTGCAACAACTGATTTTCAGTTGGAAATTAGCAAATTTGTTTTCTGTGTGTATGATTTTTAGATACAAAGTTAAGGTGAAAATGCTTAAATTTCAACTTCATAATATAGACAACGATCGGGGTGCATGGGCTGTATTTTGTTAGAAATATCAGGCGAGTGGTTCATACTAGTGCCAGAAATAAGAGAACTATCGAGCGCCATTTCAATAGACAGGCGTGTTGGAGCATAGAGCTGTTCAGAGCGCTGTTCAAAGCGCTGTTCAATTGCTGACATGAAGGGCTGTTTTGCAAGGCTTTGCAGTAACTTTTGTGGTTTGACTTTTTGGTGGATATGGTCGTTGTTTTCCGAATATATGATGAGTGCGGATAGAAAGAGAGCATATATCTAGCATTTTAAAAACATTACCAAACGCCAGCGCAAAGTTTTGAGTTTTGACTTTTTGAAAGTTTTATTTTTTGACATCAGATGTCTACCCAGATTTAATTGCCACATACTATGGTTCTTCCGGTGTTTTGCCAAGTGTAGACCAGTCTTTGCACGGCACTCTCTCCTACATTGGTTGCACAGCTTGCATTTGAGCTCTTCTTGCCTCTCAACAGGAATCTCGCTGTTGAGAGGAAAGAATGAATTTGCATCGCATTTTAACCAGACTTTTATGCCACACTTTGCAGGCTTGGATGGGATGTACTGCGTAAATCTAGTTCTTCCGCGATATGCAAATAGTTGTTCGTCAACTGTAATTTCTCCCGATGGTTGATAGTACCGGCGAAGATTGTTGCTCATTATAGCCCATAATGCAGAAATTGGAGTAGCCTTTTCGTTAGCCAGTCCAGCAGCTCTTGTACGCTCACTATCAAACCGAATAAACCGCAAAATTTCTTTGAACCGAGACTTCGGAATTACTGCACGGTAATAACAAACTGCTTAAGTACTCCACAATACATGTGTATTTACATCGTTTAATTTATTAAAATATCGGACCCTGTTGTTGTGGACAGTTTTTTTTTATATTCAACTTTTTCTGCAAAAATGCTACAAATGTAGACTACCGAGCACATAAAGGTTAATATATTAGGGGCAAAATGATATTTACTTTTCTGGCGAAATAAGGGTCAAAAGGGGGCTTAGAAATCCAAATTCTTGTAGAATAACTATTATTATTAAGTTTACATATCTTTAAAATCACAGCGAGTACCAAAATAGTCTTGGCCAGAACAGCGTAATCGCCAAAGGGGCTAATTTTTTCAACAACAAAAATGAGGGGGAAGGAAGGGTCCAATTTTTTTATGCATAACTATTTTTAGGTCAGAGTTTACGAAAATGGAAAGAAAATCTAAAACGCTTCGACCAAAAATGTATGGTCGTCAAAGCGTTATCTCGGCTTCTGGAAAATTTCTTTAGATCTACAGTAAATATGGGGCATTTGATGATTAAAGGAAACACCTAGCTTTCTTTTAAGTCCAAAAAATTACGGTTTAAAAAAAGGCAAACAAGTTTTTGATTTTGCAAAAAAAAAATATTTTTTACTATTTCTTTTTTTCATATGATTTGAGAAATAGATATCTTATATTTTCGGGACACATTTTGATAGGAACAATACATAGGTGCGAAAAATCACCTGTTTGACCAAAATGTTAAATTTTGGCCCCCTCCAATTCTAGCGGTATTGGGCATCTCCCGTTTAACCCAAAACTACAAAATGCTTGAGTTAAACATATTTAAGGAAATCTAAAATAAAATTATTTTTATAAGCTCTGCGACACCATTCCACAAGATTTTTTAGAAAAAGTTAAAAATTCTTTGAGCATAAATTCAGTAGCAAGCTCAAGTGAACTTTTTACAAAATTCTTATTTAGTTATGCTTAGTACACAGAAAATAATATCGTATATTTTATTTTAATTAAAATTTTAATTGATTTTTAATTTAATATTAATTAAACTTTTAATTAATATAATTAATTGTTTAATTAAATTTTTAACTTTATTTTAATTAATATTTTAATTGTTTTTAAATTTAATATTAAGTATTTAATTTATATAATTAAATGTTTAATTAAATTTCTAGCTTTACTTATTTTTTTTGTTTTGTTTTCCGTGTGTGTGCGAGTGTGTGTTTTTCTCTTTAGTCCGGTCAAAATAGACACAAAAAAAGGCTAACCTTGCATTAACTCGCATAAAGCTGAAAATTGGCATAGACCTTCAGTTCACGAATACAAATAATATGTGAAAAGTCCCCGTTGATCCGATGCTTGCTAAAAAAAATATTCGAGGTCAAAGGTCAAAAATATACGTTTTTTGCATTTTTTTCGTAAACGGTAAATATACCGCGAAAATGGTTAAAGTAAAAGTTGTAGATTATTAAATTTCCTACAAAAAACGTTCTTATACTTTTTGGCTACGACCCACCATTCCAGAGATATTCCCGTTTGAAATACTGGATTGGATGCCTACGCCGCCTGCATACAGAATTATACGTTAAAAAATAATTTTTTTTGTTTGTTTCGTTCTTATACTTTTTTTTATTTATTTTTATTTTATTATTAAAAAATACAATATGAAATAAAATATGGTATTATTGGAAATTATTTCATAAAATTATGTGAATTGATTTAAAAAAAATTTTAATCTGACTGATAGTCTTCGAGCTCAACTTCAACTATAATGTCTTCGTTTTCTCCTTGGTTTTCTTCTACTTCTTCTTGTATATCTGTACATTGTTCAAATAAAAATTCATCAGATGATTCTTCGTCGATATCATTTAAATTTTCACCTGAGACAATTGATATAGTATTAGATCAAGACTGACCTTGACAATTAGTGCATGCTACTGAGCAAAACAATCCAACTTTTTTGCAGCCACAGTTTCCACTGCAACCTTTTTTGCAGTTGCAAAAAATGGTGTTCAGAAGTTTTTCTGGAGCAGGTGGGAGTAAAGTATGAATTGGCACCAAAGTATTATCTACTAATGTCCAACCCCAGTCTTCCGGATTCAATTCATTGCCTAGCCACACTTGGATTTGATAATACACTCGACATAAATGTTGGTAAGCAGCGGCAGATGTTGGTGGAAGGCAAGATAATTCTACCCTTTTATTATTTCGGGTATTTTTTACAAAACTTAAATATCTGTATTTATCGAGACAATCAATTTTTTTTGGAGCTCCATACATTGCAAGAAGAAAGCGAATTCCATTTGAGAGGATGAGTTGTGAAGAAGAATTGATGTCTTTAAATACTTCCGCGTAATTAATTAAATCATTACGTTTTTCACATAATTTGAAGACTGATGTTTTACCCCTTTTAAAAAATGCTGAAGTAGTGTCGCAGCCAGTTATTGCATGTAAAAATAAGATATTTTTTTCACATTTGGGATAGGCAGATAAACTTTTCGATGAATAAATATTTGTTTGTTGTCCGGCCTTTCCAGGTTTTAAAAAATATATAATCTCATCAACTGGAACGCGCGCAGTGAGTAGTATTAATAAATCCACATCTTCACCAACAACAATAGTTAAATTTGTTGTATTAAATTGTTCTATTGCTGTTTCAATGATTAGAACATCAGCGTCGTTATCAGCTTGTTTCACTGAAATGTTTGCAGCTTTAAATTTATCACATAAAATTGAAATAAAGCGCGACTTGTTGTGAGTATTAGCCAGGAATTTTTGTTGATTGGTTGGAACAGCCATATATTCATCAAAAACAAAATCCGCAGATGAAGATGTTTTTGTAGATCGACGGTGTTGTTCTGCAGCTTTAATATTTTTTTTATTATCAGAATAACCATCAAATACAATTGTCACTTTTTGACCAAAATGTCTATGTATATACTGAACGTATTTATCAAAAATAGAGCTAAATAATTCTCCTTGATCCCACACAACGCGGTGTAAAAGATATCCACCATCAATGATGTAATTTGTATTGGTGCTGTCAATTTCAATGATCACGGGTTGAAAGCAATCATATATAGCTGACTTTTGTGTTTTACGCATTCCAATTGCATCGAAGAGTGATAATGGGTAAGGAGCTAATTCATATTCGAAGAATTTTTCGATTTCATCATCAAATGCCTTAGTGATACTCATACGTTGAAATAGCAATACAGGGTCTACAGGTACTTTCTCGTCATGAACTTTTATAGAGCTACTCATGCTTAAAATAGGGAGTACTCTATCAGCCCTTTTTAATTTTATGTTGTTGAATGTTTGTCCTGTTATTTTAGACATAGCAGCTATTCCAACTTCTCGAGCTTGATGACAATTAATTTTATTATCACCGACTACTCCACTAGCAATTGATAAGATTTTGTTAATATGAGGAAAAGGATTGTGGAATAAAAACCATTCCAAAAGTTTTTTCACGTCACTAACATCTTTTTTAACTCTTGAGTCACATGTTGATCTGTTACGTCCATTCTAACATTAGCAAGATATTCCACTCCTTCACACACAGCATTCATCGCATGCATGCCATAAACCCATTTACTTATGACACTCTCTTTCGTGCTTCTTCCTCGAGAAATCCCTCCACTTGTCTTCATTGATTTCATCAGTGATTGCTCAATAACCATATCCGTGGAAGTTCCACAAGCTAATTTGTCGGAACGTCTTACAGTAAAAAATCCCTCTGTAAATCTCCGGTAAACACTGCTATCCATTAACTTCTCCAACTGCAGCATATCTTGCAAATATAGATGCGCCGACTTGGCATAAGGAAAGTGTCCTGATGCGTGAAAATAAGGGAGCATTTCTTTGACGCTGTTGATGTGAGCTTGCCAATCTCCCATACGCTCAGCTCTTATGAACTCTTTAGCAAGTGATACCATGCGAAAATATTGTATCCACAATTTTGCTGTAGGTCCTCGTTGTTCATATTCTTTGAGCTTGTGGTCGAGCTGTTTGAGTAATACTCCGCTTATTTCATCGTCATTTTCTATATCATAATAAGTAGTGGTGTTATTTAATAAATTTTCAATTGTTGTCTTGAGATTTTCAGTTATCTCATCATCAATTACAATTTCTTTTAATATTATTGTTGCTAAAGCCAGATGAAGCAATGTATGAGCTCTAACAGCTCTCGCGTAAGCATGGCCATTGAGCATTTTGTCTAGTGAATTGGGTGCATAAATTAGAGACAGCACCTCTTTTAGGCCACTTCCTTGCATGATGAAACCAATTGCTCCAAAAAATGACATGAGTAAATGAAACCCTCCAAGTCTTACTATGATTTTTGATAATTCAGATCCTTCAGGTGCTGTAGAGACGATTTGTCGAGCTTTGGCATACAGAGGTTGATCAAAAGTAATAATGCATACATCGTGACCATAATGTTTTGCATTTTCCAAAGTACAGAGTAAAGTTGTGTATATTGTATTGTAGTTACTGGCTGGTTGATGAATAAATGGTAAGAATGAAATTTGTGATGTAGAAAAATTCTTAATACTACTTGTTAAACGTTCAATATATCCATTCCAACCGGGTAGCGTTACATTCTTGGTTTTGGCATATAACCATAAGATATCAACTTTTTGGAGTGCATTTACGTCATTTTCATATTCAACATTTTGCACAGGTATTTTACTGTGAGCTACTACACCATTGTTTTGATAGAATCGTATTTTCACTTCAGCTTTTGCCGCGAAATCTTCTGCTGAATGGACTTTATTCACTCGCGATATAGGCTCTTCTAATATAAATGAATTTTTCGGAGTAACAATTTGAATGATACCCATTACGTGAAGCGTATTATGGCCATCTAAAGTATGTACATTTATATCAGCATTGTCTGCAACATACTGAATACATGTACCAGTTTCTGGTGGTAAAATGTGAGGTGGTTTGTGAAAAACTGCGGCCGCTTCATACAACATAGTGTCAGTGTAAGATGCACACAAACCAAGAGACGAAAAAATTTCGATAAGTCGTTTTGATCCAAACCGTCGATGAAAAAATATCGAAAGACCTAATTGCAATTTTGATTTGAATGATCTAGGCCTAATAGCAGTCATAATAATATGACTAATATTTGTACACACTAATTTAAAGTGTTCTAATTTGAATCTTTTATTTTTAAGAATAAGTTTTTCTAAAAAGTATGTCAATGATTCCGGTATAACACTGTATATATCTTCAAACATTCGATTAGGCGAGGGATAATCACTATTATCAAATGTTAAAGATTGAATATCCTCTCGAATGATTGCTGCTGCAGCTTTCAGGAATCTAAACTTTTCTTCTTTTTCATTACTTTTTTTATTTTCATACCAAGCTTTGTTAAGAATATCATGCTGATTATCGATGAAACAAATAAATGTTACTTTTCCGGGTTTTTCAGTTAAAATAATTTTATTTCCATACTTCAACTTCAAACGCATCTTAATTGTTCTGCTATCTATAGTTGGAATTTCACAAATATTTTTTAATTCATCTAATGAAAACTGGCAATCATCACTATTTTCGATGTATGTAAATATTTTATCCATCGCAGAATTTATAGCTTCATTTTGAGGACGACAGCTTTTCACCCCAGTAGTGGGTCTCAAGAAGGAGTTGTAGCAATTAATATGGTACTTAGCCTCAGCAGCAACTAAATCATACACATACTCAATGCGAGCAATAACATTTTTTGCAGTATCATCAGAACGACTTCGAGCTATCTTCATAATAGATTCTTTAAATTCTAATGTAGACACTTTACAGATTTTACGCCTACACTTTTGCGGTTGTTTTTTTTCAGTCTCTTCACTTGCATTATTGCCGCAAAAAAAGCAATAGTTTTTAAAACTAAAATCAGGTTCACTTAGCTGCGCTCTAGTACGCGGTGGACTGATTTTAGACATTTTAGATGTACTTACTTGTTCTATGTCACGCTGCCTTTTAACTGCAGCAATAGAACTCTTACGAGTATACATTTTTCGGCATTGCGTATGAATGGTTACAGATTCACTATTACTTAGGTATTCAAAAAACCCATCATTTCTCTCAACACTTGGATCAATTAAAGTTTTCATTCCACGTTCAACAACAACAATGTCACCTTCAGTCAAAGATTTACTACAAATAAAACACAAATTCGACATTTTTGTCAAAAACTATTAAACAATACAAATCGTGATAAAAAGCAGCAGTAACGAGTACGTATTTTCAATGCAAGAAACATTCAACACTAAAAATATAGTTGACGCACTGTGAGTTTTGTTGACAATCGTGTTATATACGTGTTAATTGCCGATTGTGTTCGGCTCCAGCGTGCAATGGGTATAACAGAAACAAACAAAAAAAATTATTTTTTTAACGTATAATTCTGTATGCAGGCGGCGTAGGCATCCAATCCAGTATTTCAAACGGGAATATCTCTGAAATGGTGGGTCGTAGCAAAAAAGTATAAGAACGTTTTTTGTAGGAAATTTAATAATCTACAACTTTTACTTTAACCATTTTCGCGATATATTTACCGTTTACGAAAAAAATGCAAAAAACCTATATTTTTGACTTTTGACCTCGAATATCTTTTTTAGCAAGCATCGGATCAACGGGGACTTTTCACATATTATTTGTATTCGTGAACTGAAGGTCTATGCCAATTTTCAGCTTTATGCGAGTTAATGCAATTTGAAATGTTTATTTTGACCGGATTACTTGCATTGTATTACATACAAAAAAAATACATAAGTATAAAAAGTTTATTGAAAGTTTTTTTTATTTTTCACATAGGTTTTTGAATTCTCATTTTGTTTATAGTTTTATGTGTATGTATATGAAAGGTTTATAATCAACTTTATAAAATCATCTCACTGACTATGTCTTTACGGCATAAATAAATTTGGTAAAGTTTGAAGAAATATTTTTTTTTAAACTATTTTATTCAAAAAGAATGTTTTTACAAATTATTTTTTTTTAATATAATATTTTTAATTAATTTTTTTTAATTTATACAATTAAAATTTTAATTATTTTTTTTAAATTTTAATTATATTTTTTAATTTATAGTATTAAGTTTTTAATTAAATAAATATCCATTTATTTTTAATTAACGACATACAAATATTTTTAATTTATTTGCGCATTTTAGTGATTGGTCCGGATTTAATTAATTTTTTAATTAAATCTACGAATTTTTTAATTAAATATTTTTTTTATTTTTTTCTGTGTACTAACGTTTCATTGTAAGAAACCTTTGTATTTGTTAAATTCTTTTGTTGTCAATTAATTACTAATTGTACTGTATAAATTGTGATTTCTATAGTTTAAAAAGTAAAAATTTTCGTTAGAGTACGGTCCTGAAGAGGTATATATACAGATATTTTTTGTAATGGTGGACATTGAGGAAGAAGAGAGCATCAAAAAAATGCTTAAGCTTAAAAAATAACAGCTGTGTCGGCAATATTATGTAAACAAACGTATAGTATAGGGCTTTTTGTTTCACATATACAGTGGCGGGTACAGCTTTTAGGTTTGTGGGGGGGGAAATTTTTTTTTACTTCGAAAAAAAATCAAAAATTTAATTTTGTTGACGAGCAAAAAAGGGATACGTTTTTTTGGCAAAAAAAGTGATGGGAAAGCTATAAAATCATCAAATTTATTAGTTTTTGCCGAAGGAGGTTTGTTTTGCATGATCATTAGGGTGGCCCAAAATTCCTTTTGCTTCGCTACAGGTCAACGTACCTTAAAAAATTAAAGATGGTATCGTAACTAATATTTTAAGCCAAATTGCAGCACCCTACGACGATTACAAGGGGGTGCTAACTGATCTCATGTGTTTGCAACCTCTGAAGAAATCTAAAAAAAAAAAATTTTGCAATCCTAAAAATTACTACATGGAATGGTATCGTTACAAGAGCAAATAAGTCACATATGGCCATTTTGCCCTAAGATTGCCTACAAAGGACAATAAGGGCATTTTAGTTTCGATTAGGAAAAAATCAAAAAATTTTTTTTTGATATTATACTCAAATTAAAGATATTTGTATTACCTTTCAAATGAACTTTATCGCAACTTAATGGTCCGCATAGTTTTTGAGTTACAGCGGTTTAAGTGAAATGCAGGGTTCCGCTTTTTTTAATATGTATTTTTTTTTTGTTTAAGGACAATTTTAGGACAAAATGGCCACATGTGAATTATGTGCTCTTGTTACGCTAGCATTCCATGTGGTTATTTTTAAGATTCCAATAAAAAAAATTTTAAGATTTCTTTGGAGGTTGCAAACACTTATGATAAGTTAGCATCCCCTTCCAATCGTTGTAGGGTGCTGAAATTTGGCGCAAATTGTTCATTACGATGCCATCTATCATATTTTGAGGTACGTTCAGTTGTGAGTTATACTTGGTATTATTCCATATATTGATGGGCCACACTAATGATCATATTTCGATTAGATCACTTTTTTTAATTTGTACTAAAAGAAAATTGTATATTTTTCGTATACATAAGAAGAGAATATTTTTAATAGAAGAAATTCTTCCAACATAGAAAATATCAGATGTTGAGACATTTTTCGTGAAAAAATTATTTTTTAAAGGGAAAATGTCTCAGAATATAAAACTTTTCTTTAATAAAAATGTATCAGAATCTGGGACTTTTTCGTATAAAAAAATTTTCAGATATTTAAAAGAAATTTTAAAGAAAATTGTATATTTTTTTTATACATAAGAAGATTTTAAATCTAAGAATTTTTTAATTGAAGAAATTCTTCCTACATAAAAATATTTGAGATATTTATCGTGAATTTTTTTTTTATAGGGAAAATGTCTCAGAATATAAGACTTCTTCTTTACAAAAAATGTCTCAGAATCTGAGACTTTTTTCGTATAGAAAAATTTTCAGATTCTAAGAATTTTTTTCCACAGAAAAAGTCTCAGATTCTGAGACATTTTACTATAGAAAAAGTGTCATATTTTAAAGCATTATTGAGACATTTTTCCTATGGAGTGGTCTCTGATTATTAGATTTCTTTCGCACTGAAAATATTTTTGCTTCTGAGACCTTTTTTTTATAGAAAAAGTCTTAGATTATTCGACCTTTTTCCAATAGAAAAAGACATTTTTCCTAAAGAAATTCTGAGATCTTATTCCTAAAGAAAAAGACATAGATTCTCAGACCTTTTTCCTAAAGGAAAAGTCTCGGATTCTGAGAGCTTTTTCTTATATAGAAAAAGTTTAAAATTCTGGCACTTTTCCTCTAAAAAAGAAGTGACAGTTTCTGAAACCATTTTCTGATTCTGACAACTTTTCATATTCTAAGACACTGTTTCTAAAGAAAAAATCGGTGATTCTGTGACCCTTTCCTAAAAAAATAGTCCCAGATTCGGAAATGTTTTTCCTATAGAAAACGTCTCAGACTTTAAGACCTTTTTTCTATAGAAAGTTCATAGATTCTGAGACCTGTTTCCTATCGAAAAAGTCTGAGATTCTGAGACTTTTTCTGAGATTCTGACACCTTATTCCTATAAAAAAAATCTTAGATTCTAAGACCTTTTTCCCGCAGAAAAAGTTTCAGAATCTGCGACCTTCTACCAATTCAGTAAGTTTCAGCATCTAAAACAATTTTTCAACAATAAATAGTCCCAGACTTTGAGACCTTTTTCTTTAAAAAAAAAAAAAAATCAGATTTTGAAACCTTTTTCCTTAAAATAAGTCTCAAATTCAAAAATTCAGAAATTTTCTCGCATAGAAAAATTCTTCTGCGACCTTTTTCCTATAAATAAGTTTTGAGACCTTTTTCCTTATAAAAAAAGTACTACACAGAAAAAAATAAAAATTAATTTCAATTACGAAATTCGTTGATTCAATTAAAAAATTAATTGATTTCGGAAGTATCACGAAAATGCGCATATGAATTACTCATTTTGTTTGAAAACAGTTTTAAAACTTAATTAAATTGTTAATTGAATCAATTAAGGTTTTAATTGAAAATAAAATGGAAAACCAATTAAAATTGTAATTAAATAAATTAAAAAAAAAAATAATATTAAATTAAAAATCAATAATATAGATTTATTGATTCACATAAAATGTTTAATTGAAAAAAGACCACAACTCAATTTAATTTTAAAGTTAAACTTCAAAAAATGCCCTAAAATAAATAAACATAGAATTTTTTTGTTTTTTATTATTAAGATTTTTTTTTCTTTATTAAATATAACCAGTTGGTATAGTTTTGCATAGAAACATTATAGTAGTATTTTAAAATATCAATAACTATTTAAAACTACATTTTTATTTTTAAATCTTGTTATTGCATGCATTTTTGTCGCTTCAGTAAAGTTGAAACAAAAAAAAATTGTATTATATTTCAATGTGCAAAACACATCATATTATTTTTTTTTTGTTTCAACTGTACAAATTTTATCAGCAAACAATTTATCCGCAACGACCAGTCGCCTTAAAGAAAACAATAAAACTAAATTTTGTTCTTGCGTTTTTATGTATTCATTGGCTGCTACCAGTGTTGCCAGAAAATATTTGGCTCTTGTCCCCAATTTGAAAAATGAAATCCCCAAAAATAACCTACAAATTATATAAAATCCCCAAAAAAAATTTAATGGATATTTAAATATAAACTCTCTTTCAATTTAAAAAATGGTGTTTATTAAACAATGGCCCTTACCACAAGAAAACAAAAAGTCTATTTAACAAAAGTTTTATTTTAAATTTAAAATGTTCAATACATTTTTTGAAAGTCGATTTTAAAAACAAAAACAATTTGTATGGAAAAAAAATTAAAAGCTGATTTTAAATAATTTTTTTTTTATGGTAAGGCTGAATATTTTTTAAGGTTTTTCTGATGACTGATTCGTATTCAGGAGGCAGGAATACTGAAGAAAGTGTCTTTTAATTTTTTTCTCTCAATAGTACCAAAAAAAATATATTAAAATTGGTACAAAAAATGTATATTTCATAATTTTGACTTTTTTTGCAAATATTTTTGGATATAATCAATGGATTTTAAATTTTATCCTCAGGTTCTCTTTATTGGAGTGTCCACTTTACATATCTGGTTTGAACAGGAAATTTCTTGCAAAATTTGGATATTTATTGCAAAAAGGACGTTGTCAACTTCCTTGACATTACCCTGATCATATCGAGCCCGGATTTCTTGGATATGTTAGGATTTTTTATAACAAATTTGAATAAAAAAAATATATTCCTTTAACATACACTTTTCCAATATTAAAAGAATTGATGGTTTTAAAGGCTTGGCCCACAAAATATTAAAATGCCTATCCGTCGAGAAGGCTATTTGATACAACTTTTCTGATGACAGATTCGTGCTAGGAGGTAATACGCCAAAAGTTTCTATTCGTTTGTCAAACAATTTTTTAAACGACCTACAAAAATACTAAAAGTCAATCAATACAGTTGGAGACACCAGTACCTATTTTTTGGCCTCAAATTTTTTTTGTAAACAAAGAAATATTTTTTTATTTTGATATCTCATTACTTTGAACTTAAGTAGATGTTCTCAAAAATAAATAAACAGCATATTTTTTTATTGTTCCCAAATAAATTGGTGGTCAAAAGTATTGGAGGTAAAAAAATAATGTTTTCTTTAGCTGTATTGATTGACTTTTAGTGTTTTTGTGTGTCGTTAGAAAAATTATTTGACAACTGAATATAAACTATTCTGAGTTTGAAAAAAATTAACTTTGCTCGACCCTCGTAAAACATTTATTTACTAAAATTACTCCCGTCCTAAATTATTTTATCTTGCCCAATCCAAATGATGGGATTAAGGACAGTTTTACGGGGAAAATAACAAACAAAAACTGTTGTCTACCAGCTTCTAAAGATAGCAATCTTGGTGAATTAAGAAACAAAATTTTTGTTTTTCATAAAACGTCAAAAAATAATTAAAGCATTGTTATTCCAATTTTACTAGTTTGACATTAACAAACGAATGCAGATGTAATTTTTGACTGTTAGGCGCCCCAGTAGGCTAGTTGGTAGCGTGCTAGCCTATGAGTCTGGGGGTCGTGGGTTCGATTCCCACCAGAGGCCTTGGTCTGTTTCGCTACAACGAGGCGAAGGTCATTATTACCAGTTCTCGGTTAGGTAAAATTAGTATATGATTTGTAATTATATGGTAATTCTTAATAAAATAAAAAAAAATTTTTTACTGCATTTTGTACCAATGTTAATCTCATTAATTGGAAATAATAACAATTTTAAAATTTTTTTTAAATTTAATTTTTAATTTTCGAAATAAAAAAATCCCCAAATTTCAGAAAAAATCCCCAAAAATTAGCGAAATCCCCAAATCCCTCCCCTGAAAATTTTGTCCCCAAACCAAGCTCGAAATCCCCATTTTGGGGACAAATCCCCTTATCTGGCAACACTGGCTGCTACCACCAAAATATACAAAACAATAGTTCAAAAGTTTTTTTTTTTGTTTTTTGCATTTTTATTTTTTCATTGGCTACTAACACTAATGCATACAAAACCGGTTTCGTTTGTTTATTTTATTTGTGTTTTCAGTAAAGTCAAGAATTCAATTAAAATATTAATTGAATCAATTAAAATGTTTAATTGAAGTTAAATATAATATCAAATCCATTTTTAATTAAAAAAAAAATTACGATATTATTTTCTGTGTACTATCAGATTCTGAGAATTTTTTCTTTAGAAAAAGTTTATTCTTTAGAAAACAAATTTTTAAAATAGTTCTACATATGTACGTTCGACTTTAAACATTTTTAAGATTTTAAGATATTTTCCTATTGCTATGTAGAAGACAAACATTTTTCATATAAACCAAATTAAGATCCTGTAACATTTTTCTATACAAAAAATTCTAAGTAGTTTGTTTATGCCAAAATTCATAATAAGATTGACAGATATTTTTCACAGAAAATTTTCAGATTAAGGGGCCTATTCATAAAAAGAGCCATAACTCAATCATAACTCAATTTTTTCCATGTGGTTGTTGTAAACAATCATAAAAAAATTCAAATTTTGTTTGAAAATCTCAAAAAAATAAAGACCTGCTGCCCACATCGTCTCAAAATTGACAAATAATTTTAAATTTTGAGACTTTTTATGATTGTGTTCACAACAAACACAGGGAATATGAAGTTTGAAAATAATAAAATTAGTCATAACCAGTCATAACTGTGAATAGGCCTGTAATTCACTTTTTCCTTAAAAAATTTAAAAATTTTCCCTATTAAAATTTTTAGATTTTTTCTATGAAAAATTTTTGGACTTCAAGATTTTTTTCCTTCGAAAATTTCCTTCTTTCTTTTTTTCTTTACTTTTCTTTCTTTTTTTTCTTCTTTTTTTGCTCTTTTTTCTTTTCGAAATTTGGTCTGGGGGGAATTTTGCCCTTCCCCCCCCCTTGTACCCGCGCATGCATATATCAATGCCTGTACTAGTTAAGAATCAATTAAAAACGCGATTTTGAATTTTTTGTTAGTTAGGGCGTTTTGCATTTTAGATGACGAAATATACTTAAGCGATAGGGGGCCCCCGTAGGCTAGTTGGTAAGCGTGCTAGCCTTTTCAACGTGGGGGTCGTGGGTTCGATTCCCGCCAGAACCCTTGGTTTTTTTCGCTACAACGAGACGACGGTCATTGTTACCAGTTCTCGGTTAGGGTGAATTTATTAAAAATGAGTTGTAAATAAATGGAAAGAATAAATAAAAAAAAAATAATTGATCAAGTGATCAAAACTATTATTATTATACTTAAGCGATAGCACCAACTCTGATTAAGCTGTTGGGCAAAAACTGATGACACCATATTCTGAGGTTCTCACTGCTTTCCTGAATCTTTGGAGGCCCATAAAAAGGATTGATCACCAAACTGGACAATCCGATTATAGAGTTTTACTTTGTACCTTTTGGTAGTATATTCGAACCTATATAGTCAAGTTCTTGTGTTTTTCAAAAAGGCTTTATTTGTTGCATTGTGTAATAAATAGTATAAATAACTGAAAAAAATGTTGCTTGGAAATGTTAAAAGTTTTTTGTGGCAATTCTTGTGTTTTTAATTTTTTTTCATTTGAAATTTTGAGTGGCGCATATCAATTGTCAAAATGTCATATGCTTGTCGCTTATAAAACCATAAAAAGATGACAAACTTCCAAAATTTACCAGTATTAGCTGAAATTTTAATTACTGTTCTTTGGTTTGGGGAAGATAGTAACAAAAAAAAAACATTTTTTTGTATAACGTCTTGGAGGCTTGGGGCTCCAGGTTGGCGACATTTTTTTTTTGTTAACAACATGACGATCGTTGCCTGATGTTGATCATCATCAACTGTTTGTAAGTCATAAAATATGATGAGCTGCCAATGTTTAGTTTTAATACTTTATGTATTTTTTTTTTTATATATTTTATATTAACCATTCATCAGAATCAGTAGCATCCATCCATCGTCATAATCATTTTGAAATGTTTGCATTTTATAAGTTTTGAAAACTGAAGGAGATGGTTTTTCTCTTTTTGTTTTTTTCCCATTTTTTTTTTTGTTTGTAGCACGCATATTATGTTGGTATTTAAACTTGTACTTTTTGGTATTTGACTGCGGGAACTTCATAAAATTTTTAATTGATTGATTTATTTCTGAGAAGTTTTGTAGTTTTTTTTTTGGTTTTTACTTGTTTCATATTCTAAAATTCATGGGGTATTTGTTCTTATACATACTTTTCAGTTTTACTTTTTTTATGATTTTTCCAATGAAGAATTGTGTTTTTCTTATTTCAAAAAATATTGAGTTTTTATGACTTTTATAGGGAGTTGTTACATGCAGCCATCCATCCATCAGCAGCATACTTTATTTTGAATGCTGCTGATTTCTTTTTAGGTTGTGACGATTTTAGTTTTTTGTGGTTTTTATATAAATTTTTATGCATGTGTGCGGTAAAAATGTTTATTTTTATTCTTTTATATCAAAATTTATACGATTTTATATGTTTGCTGATAAAATTCTAGGTGGTCACAAAAATATTTATGGTATGAAAGTATTCAGATGGTCAAACAAACGAAAGGATGCATGGTTGGGTAGCCAAAATAGTGGACAGGTTTTTATTTCTCAATTGTCTTGTATTTGACAAATCAATTTTGTTGTTAATTAGAAAATTTAGATTGCATTAAAAATGTGAAATTATGCCAAAGGAATTATATTATTCACTTTTATGAAAGAGAGAGAGAGAGATGTGATTAGAGTTTTTTTTTAATCCAGAAATCTCGTGAAATAGAGCGAAAATTCACAGGAGTTTAAATTTCTCATGTTTTGACGTATTATGATTATGTTTTTCTACACTCAAAAAAATACGTTAGTAGATTTACTATTTTTTTTTTTGCTAATGCTAGTTAGCTAACTTTTAGCAAATTTTTAGTTAAGATTAACTTGTTAGCAAAAAATTCTTGTAAACTTCATTTAGCACATTAGCAATTTTAAACAAAACTTTGAACTAATTTCTTTTGCTAAATTTGAAATTGAGTTGACAACATTTTTACAAGATTTTTTGCTAACATTAGCAAAAATAAATGGTAATTTTTTTTTATTTTCAGAAAACTTAAAATGGCGCTATCTCGGAAACTAAGCCAGATAGAGCAAAATGGAGGCCATTTTTGGTTCTCGGGTATCATCGGTCCTCTTCACATGTTTGGACCCTAATGGGTCCTAACTTTGGATCCAAAAAAGTTAGCATTCCCGAAAATTTTAAAATGCTCATATCTCAGTAAATATTGCCGACACAACAAACAGTACAAAAGAATTTTTATAGCTCACAACACGTAGAACAAGACCGCAAAATAACCAAAAGCTCTCCGAGTAATATTTTTGAAGTTATCGAGTTTTTTAATTCTCAAGACCCCAGTGGTCCCCTAAAATCACGTATCTCAAAAACTAAGCAAGTTAGAGCGAAACGGACACAAATTTTGGATCAAAAACTATGACGATTTTAACCCAACTAGGGGTAGGCCCATCGGCGTCTGGACCTATTGGGTCCGAACCCAATGGGGTCCTCAAATGTGTATGAACTAAGTTCAAAAAAAAAAAAATTCAGTTAACTAATTATTGGCAAAACATTTTTGCTAACTTTAGCAAAAAAGAAAATGGGTCCCAAGTCCAAACATGGATTTCAGTGCCGTCCAGAGAAATAGGATCAAAAGCAGGAATATCACATTTCCTTTTAAACAAGACAAACTCTGAGAAACTTTCAGAGAACCCTGAAGAATGTCCTTTAATTTTGGTACACTCAAAAAAAAACTGTAATGTTAGCAAAAAAAACTCACAATTTTTTGGTAAAGTTAGCAAAAATGTTTTGCCAAAAATTAGTTAACTGAATTTTTTTTATTTGAACTTAGTTCATACACATTTGAGGACCCCATTGGGTTCGGACCCGATAGGTCCAGACTCCGATGGGCCTAGACCTAGTTGGGTTCCTTAAAAATCTTCATTGTTTTTGATCCAAATTTTGTGTCCGTTTCGCTCTACCTTGCTTAGTTTTTGAGATACGTTATTTTAAGGGGACCACTGGGGTTTTGAGAATTTAAAAACTCAATAACTTCAAAAATTGTAATCGGAGAGCTTTTGGTTATTTTACAAAAATGTTTTTGGACTTTTTGTTGTTTCGGCAATATTTACCCAGATATGAGCATTTTAAAATTATAGGGAATCAGCGACGTATCCAGGAATTTGAAAAGGGGGGGGCCCAACTCGAATTTTTTTTTTTTTATCATAAGCACATAATATTATTTTCTAGGACTACCCCCCCCCCCCCCCCCCCCCGCCCCCGATACACAACAAATTCCTCAAAATGTGTGAGTTTTTCTAGAGAGCTGCACGCAAAAAACACTTATACACTTATTAGCAGGGACCTTCATGCACTAAAAAGTCTTGAAATATGCACTAAAAATCCAAAAATTTGCACTAAAAATCATAAATATCACCTTGTTTTTTACTTTTATTAAAAAAAACATAACATATGAATTCAGTCTGGCATTGTAAGCTTAGATATACTTATATACAGTGTGTATAAAATGTTATTAAAAAATAAAAATTATCTAAAAAAGTTTAATAATTGCTTTAATACAAAAAAATATCATAAACAAATTTTAAAAATAGCTAAAAATAAAAAAAAATAGCTAAAAAAACTAAAATTTGTACAAAATATAACCTAAAAATATGTATTTATAGCGCAAAATATGCAAAAATATGCATTTTAAGCAAAATATGCAAAAATATTCACTAACGAATCGATGCCATTCTTTGATTCGCAAAGATATTCTGTTTATGCTGTTCTATGACCAAAAGAAAAAAAACATGCATTTGCATGAAAGTCCTCTCCTTGCTTATTAGCCAAATTTTTGGTGAAATACAACTCACCAATTGCTTTTGCGTAATTTGGCCAATTTATAGAACAAAAAGTCTTAGTGAGTTGTATTTTTACCAAAAACTTAGTTAAATAACGCAAAAGACCTGGCTCATAAGTGAAAGTTTTTTTGCGTTTGAGAACTTTTTTATAAAAAAATGTCTTAGAATTTTAGAATTTTTCTATAGTAAAAACTCCCTTAGAATCTGAGTTTTTTATAGAAAAAAATCTATCGAAATCTGAGAAGTTTGCTATAGAAAATATTCTGAGAATATTCTATAAAAAAAATGTTGGAAAATTTCTTTAAATCTGTTAACTTTTTTATGAAAAAATGTCTGTAAATTCTCAGATTCTGAGGTATTTTTCCAAAACAAACGGTTCCTGGAAATAATATGTAACCTAAAACAACCACCGCCAGAAATGTTATTTTGGAATATGTATTTGGTAGGGCTGCCAATACCGGACCGGTATTAGAAAATCGGTATTTCGATATTGGGAAATTTTCAATACCGAATTTTCGGTATTTTCGGTATTCATAAAAAAAAATATTTTTTAATTCATTTCATAGAATTATTTACCTTAAAAAGTGTATCCTTGAAGTCCTCAAAGTGTTACAAAAAAATACCAACAATAGTTCTTCAAGTTTTTCAAGTCTCAAAAATGGTGGTCAAAATCTACTGCAAAATAACACATTTTTATTAAAATTTTAATAAAAATTTTTGTTTGGATTTTTGCCCTCTTTCCATTAAAGCAAAAATAGAAGTCCAATTACATTGCTAAAATTTTGTATATGGGTAGAAGTGAGTTAAATCTTAAAGCTAATGCAAAACAGTTGACAAAAATATTGGCTTTTAACCGTTTCCTGCGTTTTATGGCCCCCTGTAAAATTAATAAAATGGGATATTCATACTTAAGTTAACACAGTGCAACACCCAACATGGGAATGGGATGAAACCAAAAGCAAATGAAAGTTGACATATTCCATAACAAAACCCTCTAGGCTTTTTTCTAGTTCAGAGATAGATTTTTTTTACACGCATTTGAAGTTAGTGATCTTTTATAATAATTATAATAATAAATTCTTGAAACTGTATTAGTGGCGTATGATTAATATTGTAATTGCCTTTAAATAACAATCATAAGCAACGGTGTCCAGTTGTTTATTTTAATAATTGCCTTTAAATATCAATCATGCGCAACGGTGTGCAGTGGTTTATTTTAATTATTTTGCTATTCAGTAAATAGGTACTGGACCGATTGCAGCAAAATTCATACCAGTTGAAGCTAAAGTAATTTTAAGCTTAAGTTGGGAAGCTGGGGCCTACATGTCCAATAAGGGCACCACCAAGGCCCTTAAAGTAGGACATATTTAGTACACCAAAACTTTAAATGCTTTAAAATCACCTACTTTAAATGTGTTTAGAAAAAAAACATAGCTCTGACCTAATAAAAGGCCTTTAGGGTTTTGTTATGGAAACGTCAGATTTCATTTGCTTTTGGTTTCATCCCATTCCGATCCCGAAAGTTCGGTTTTGTATCACTTTGTAATTAAATAATATTTTTGATTTTATTGAGAAACAAAATTTCATAAACACACCTAAATAATTGCCTGACGTAAAAATCACGGCACCACTTTGAATAATAATGACTTTTATATTTAAAAATCTGAGTTGTATTAAAAATGTATGTCGAAATCATACTTTTTTTGAAAACTAAGGAAATTTTACAATACACTGATAAAAATTGTTTTCTTGAATGTTTTTTTGGAAATCGTCCCATAAAATTTTAACTAAAATGAGAAAAAAGTTGTATGCAATACCGAAATCGAAATTGACTAAAAATCGGTATTTCGAATTTGAAAAAAGGCCTCGAATTTCGACATCGGTATTGGCAGCCCTAGTATTTGGTATAAATTTCAAAATAATCGATCGAACATTTTGTGCAAAAAACGCGCTTGAATTGTAAAAAAATCAAATTATATGAACAAGACTAATTTTGCTCTCCTGATTCAAAATTTTCTTACCAAATATTTTAATAGTTTAACATTTTTCCGATATTTGCGTTTGAAAATTCGGAACCGCTAATTTATGCGTGTTGATGGTGCTACTGTTAAGTATTCGTAAGTTAGCGCGTTCCATTTTCGGGATATTCAAGTTTGAACATTTTAAAAAAGTCTGATATAGTGCCGACTGCTACGTATTCTCACGTAAGATCAATAATAGAGGACCTGATGCCAAATCAGCAATTAAAATTTTTGTAGAACATTCCGTTATCGAGATATTTGGACTTGAAAGTTTTATTAATTTATTAGCACTTTTTACGGCTCTACTGCTACATATTATTGCGTTGGCGCAGCATTTAAAGGCTGGATTTTTGTAAAATGGATCTGTAGATTTCAAAAAAGGTATTAATTTTACTTTTGGTGCTTCTGTAAATTCTTTTATGAAAATTTATCTATTATTCAAATAAAAAATAATCGATTTTTTTTTTTGACAGTTTAAATATTGTCGTAAGTCGTTTTTAATATTTAAATTTTAAAATGTCAGGTTTTTAATTCAAACCCGATTTTTGAAAAAGTGCTAGAATGAAAATTAAAAATTATATGTATATGAAAATTGTCCTTTAGAAAACAAATTTTCAAAATCTGAGAGTTTTTTATAGAAATAATATCTTAGAAACTGAAACTTTTAATATAAAAAAAGTCTCTTAGAACCTAAGAGTTCGAAATTTTGTATAAAAACCAGTTTTCATGATCGTGATGCATAATTTTCATTAAATAAAACCAATATAATGTGTTTTCGATACATATTTTATAGATATTTCGATATAAATGACTTTTTAAAAAGAAAATTTATCAAAATCAAGAGTTTTAAAAAAAAATTAAAAATTTTTTTTTACAAACCAAAATATTTGCAACACTAAAAAACTTATTAGTGTTACTTGTATTATGTGTTAAAGTGAATTATTTTTTTAAAATTTTTCAATCCAAAAGGGGGGGCCGGGCCCCCTGGGCCCCCCCCCCCCCCCCTGAATACGTCCATGTAGGGAATGCAAACTTTTTTGGATCCAAACTTAGGACCCATTAGGGTCCATACATGTGAAGAGGACCGGCGATACTATGGCAAAAAATACAATTTATTTTAGGTAATATTAGCATAAAAGCTTGTAAAAATTTGTTCTACTCAATTTTAAATTTAGCAAAAAAAATTAGTTCAGATCTTGTTTAAAATTTCTAATCCGTTTTGCTCCATCTGGCTTAGTTTCCAAGATAGCGCAATTTTAAGTTTTTAAGTTTTTTTTTTAAATGCAATTTATTTTTGTTAATATTAGCAAAAAAGCTTGTAAAAATTTGGTCAACTCAATTTTAAATTTAGCAAAAAAAAATAGTTCAAATTTTGATTAAAATTGCTAATGCGCTGAATGAAGTTTACAACATATTTTTGCTAACATGCTAATCTCAACTAAAAATTTGCTAAAGGTTAGCTTACTAGCATTAGCAAAATAAAAGGTAGTAAATCTACTTATGTATTATTGTGAGTTAGGCAGGTTAAGTTCGTAAATGGGCAAAATCGTACTAGGGGGAAAAAAATTTTAAATTTTTTTTTACATTTTGGAAGGTACAAAAGATTCGGCACAGCCGAATTTAATGTTATAAATTTAATTCGAGTAGAACAGCCAATTGTATTTATTCAACAGGATAAATACAATTTTAGAAAAAAAATTTCCCTTTTCCTCGACATAAAACATAATTTGATTGACTTGTCTCGTTTTTTTTTATAGATATGAATGGCTTTGTAAATTCAATTACATATGGGGCATTCCATGTCAAATCGGACACTTTGAAATTTTTTTTTTAGATTTTCCCAATTTGTTTACAGTTTTTAGTACCCTTCAAAAACTCTTTCGTGGTAAATTTTCAGATTTTATTCAAAAGATATCGAATTTTTAAAAATTGGTAGTTGGTTTCTTTACTTAAATTTCTTTTACTCATAACTACTTCTTCAATAATGGTCCAAATTTGAATTTTTAACAATAAAGATAGAGGATAGTTGTGTTCAGAGAAAATGTTTGGACTAAAAAAATATTGTGGGTCGGTCATACATTTTGTTGCTCTAAGGGCACTATTAGGGCAGTTAGAGCGGTTGGAGCAAATTTTAAAAAATGTAGTTTTGTGTGGGAACCCCCTTAGAAATTGAAGATAGGGTATTAGTTTGTTCCAAAGAAATGTTAAGACGTAGAAATTAATGGGTTCGGTCTTATAAATGACCCCTCTATGACGCACCATTGGAGCAGTAGAACTGATTTTAAGATTGGAAAATTACAATAATTTTTTTTCAAAAAATTTTAAAAATAGTAATAATCGTTATCCCACGATCTTTCTGGGCAAAAAAGTTGTAGAATCGATAGAAGTTTTACACAAAAAAATTTCAAAAAAATCGAAGAGTACAAACATTTTCAAAAATGAGATTTAAATTTTAAACTTACACTCAAAATAATTACTCTGTTAAAAACTCTGTAAAATGACTGTAATCTCAATTCGACAGACATTTGACAAAGTTATCTGTCGAAATACAGATTTTAAGAATATACTTTGTATTTTCTTGTAACCGAAAAACAAAATTTTATCTGTAATTTTACTTTTTACTTTGTAATCTCTATTTTACAGATAATAAACAGAGTTTTTTGTTAAAATACAGATTTTATACATTTTCTCGTAACCAAAATACTAAATTTCAACTGTAATTTTACTTATTGCTCTGTAATACGGTTTTAAATAAAAAATTCCCAAATATTTCAACCGCTCTTTAAAAAGCGTCTTAAATTACAATAAAACCTGGTAAATTTTACGAGGATGTCGGGTAAAATTGGAGGTACTCGTAAAATACATCGTAATTTTCACAAAAATAAAAAGAAGTAAATTTACAATTTGGAAGCATTAAAGCTGGCAAATTTACTCGGTGGCATTTTCCAATTGTCCACACTACTTGAACAATAAGGAAAAAGAAATTGATCAGAAATCAAATAGTAAATAAAATAGTAAAATTCTGGTCGCTTTTATCAATATTCTACAGATAATTCTGAAAATTTACAGGTTTTTTTTATCGAAATCATTTTACTGAGTTTTCTTCGTAAAATAACAGAAAATCTTGCTGGTTGGAAATCTATGGTATTTTCTGCTGCCTCAGCAGAGTATCTCTGTAATTTAACAGAGTGATTATTTTGAGTGTAAAAATCGCATACTAGAGCGCTTTTAAGAATTTTTTTTGGATTTTTTTTTTTTAAAGAACATAAAAATGCAAAAATTTTTAAAAAAAATTGGAAATTTGGACCGTTATTGAAGAAGTTATGAGTAAACGAAGTTTAAGTAAAGGCACAAACTAACAGTTTTTTAAAATTCGATATCTTTTGAACGGGTCATCAAAAAAATCTGAAAATTTACCACGAAGGAGTTTTCGAAGGGTACTAAAAACTGTAACCAAATTGGAAAAATCTAAAAAAAATTCAAAGTGTCCGATTTGACATGGAATGCCTTATATGTACATAATAAAATAATTTAATTTATTATTTTTTTTTGTGTTTTTCCTGTAACAACTCATGCATTATATTTTCAAGTGCCACTTCATGGTTTCCTCAATTTATAAAATTTTTATCATATTACTAAATGGTGTGAAAAATAAAACATACTACTACAATATTTGCACAAAAAATTATACAAATTTGCAATTTTCTTGTTAAACATACATTCATAAATACAACAAACTTCCATCCACTCACACAAAAATAAATACAATACATATTCAATGTGACACATTCACGGTTGTGGTTTCTTTTATAATTTTCCAAGTCACCACCACCATTTCAATTGAATAAATATTTTGATTTGTGTGTATGAATGTAAAATAAATCAATTTAGATCATACACTTTAACAAATTTCTAAGGAAATTTAAAAAAAGAATAATAGAAATTTAACCCGTGAAATTATTCCAAATTTTTAACCCGTCAAAAATGCAATTGATCCTATCTTATGAGTTTATGTTTATTCATATACGATCTTATCTAATTACATATAATAACATCTGAAATTCCCAAAAACGAGATCAGATTATGTGTCGGAGTCACCCAACATTTTGACATCTAATTAGATCTGATCAGATACAATTATATACAGTCATATATTAGATGAAAGCAGATCAGATCAAATTGAATTTTACATGGAAAGATGATTTTTCTTTCATATTTGATAATGCCTGGTCAATGTTCGGATTAAATTTTATTTTTTATTATTGGATCTAATTTAATACAAAATAATCCACAATTATTCGTAAAAAATTAAGTATTATCCCTATTAATATTATAAATCTGAGTGTTGGTTTGTCTGTCTGTCTGTCTTTCTGTCTGTCTGTCTGTTCCGCAATCAGGGGAGAACGGCTGAACCGATTTTCATGAAATTTTCACCAGTGTTGCCATTTCCAAAATGAAGAAAAGCGACAAAATTTTGGAAAAAAGGGTAAAAAGGGTCAAAATATACAAAAAAAGGGAAAAATGCGCCGAGAGGAAAAAGTCAAAATTTATTTTTTTTTTTGAAAATGTACTTTTTCACTACAAAAAGAACATTTAAAAAAGAGTAAAACTGCCGCATAAAAAGGGTAAAAAGCGCCACAAACACAAAATTCCAAAAAAAAAAAAAAATTTCGTGAATTTTCTAAATTTATTAAGACAAAACTAAAAAGAAAATTGCAATTCCAATTACTAAATTAATATTAATATAACAATTACCAAACACAAAATTTTAAATAAAAATATTTGTCTTTATAGAAAAATAAACAATTTTCTAATAAATATGTTCCGTTGTCGCACTCATCACGCCACAAAATATATTTTTTTATAAAATATATTTTTTCAAATGATATTTTATAGCTTCGATTTGAATAAATTTGACTGTAAATAGTTGAAAGCAGTTCATAATTTTGCCAGCAAATTTCAAAATTGTTTCAAAAAACAACAGTTCAGAAAAACGTACAAAAATTATAGTTTTGTTACAAAAACTTCAGTAAATATTTGCTGAAAGACCTTAACATAAAAATAATCAACTAAAAGAAATAATAACAAAATCAAAAAAAAATTATAAAAAGCACCAAAAGCGTCACAAAAAAATAAAAAAGCGCCATGAATACCCGTTTTTTTAAAAAAGGGTATTCGAAAAAAACTCCGGGTAAAAAGAAAAAAAAAAGCACCAGAAAATACCCGAAAAGCGTCAAAATGGCAACACTGATTTTCACCACAGATAGTACTAACCGAGGCGGGAACTATAGGCCATAAGAGACCGCGATCGGACAAAGGGGCGTAAAATGCCACGCCCCTTATTATTTTATGAAACTTTATTTTGCCTTTTCCGTAATAACGCATAAACGGCTAAACCGATTTTAATGAAATTTTTACCACAGATAGTACTGACCGAGGCTGAAACTATATCCCCAATAGAGGAAGATCGAGAAAAGGGGCGTAAAATGCCACGCCCCTTTGTATTACATTGAAAGTTATTTCTGCCTTTTCAGCAATTACGCTTAAACCGCTAAACCGATTTTCATGAAATTTTCACCACAGATAGTAGTAACCGGGGCGTAAACTATGAGCCAACATAAAGGGCGATGGAAAAATGGGGCGTAAAATGCCACGCCCCTTTTCATTACATTTAAATTTATTTCTGCCCGTTTCGTACTTACGCATAAACGGGTGAACCAATTTTAATGAAATTTCTACCACGATAGTACTGACCGAGGCGGAAACCATGAACCACAATAGAGCGTGTTTGGACACAGGGGCGGAAAATGACAAGCCCCTTTTTTTTAATTGAACGATATTTCTGCCTTTTCCGAAATCACGCTTAAACGGCTTAACCGACTTTCATGAAATTTTAACAACATATAGTATTACCCTAGGCGAAAACTATGAGCTACAATAGATCGCGTTTGGACAAAGGGGAATATATTGATACTCCCCTTTGTACTATACTGAAAGTTTTTTGTCTGTTCCGCAATCAGGGGAAAACGGCTGTACCGATTTTCATAAAATTTTCACCACAGATAGTACTTAACGAGGCGATCGGGCAAAGGGGCTTAAAATGCCGCAACCCTTAGTATTTAATCAAAAAATATTTTTTTCTGTTTCTCAACTATATGCCATATACGATGCGTATCTATAAGCTATAGTTTTTTCTGCCTGTTCCGTAATCACTCTTAAACGACTATACCGATTTTAACAAAACTTTATCCACAGATAGTACTAACCGAGGGGGAACTTAAGTCTGTATCAACGGGCGATCGGACAAGGGAGTGTAAACTGCCCCGCCTTTTGCAATGTACTGAAAGTTTTTTCTACCTGTTCCGTTATAACGCTTATTTTTTGTTTGCTGATGCGCGAAACAAAACCAAACTTATGACTGTCAAATTTTCGCTACAAATAAATCAATGTTTCGAAAAAATTTTATACCGATGAACAACTTACAGCTTATATCTTCTGTAAAAAATATATTCAATTTTTTGTCGTGCTAATACCCAGCAAAAAATAATCGAGATTTTGGAAGCACTGCATACAAGAATGCACTTCTGTAAGCGAACGAGTTTTGTTGTTGTTGTTTTTTATGACATTCGCATACACAGCTGCATACCGTATGCTGTAGTGTAAGGTACTGGTCGCAGTAAATTATGGCAGTGATTGAAAAAAAATACTAAAAATTTAAAAAAAACGCATGATTTCAATTCATATTCATTGCGCCGATATAAGCGGTCGAAAGAAATGCAGGTTTGTAAGCAAATAACAAAAATCACTCCCTTACAAACCTGCTTATAGGCAAGCAGTATTTTTTGGTGGGTATTTACGTTAAATGGTAACTGTTTTAGACCCCGACGCTGAGCGAAATCGAAAAAATCGCTCAACCCTTTAACACAGTGAAAAGTCATTAAGCAGTATAGTAATAAAAAACTCATTCATTATATAAATTTTTTTTCAACCCGGGCAACGCCGGGTGCAAAACAGCTAGTAATTAATATTTTAATCTTTCCCGTGTCATTCGTGCTAAATATCTATTACATGTTTGACAACACAAATACATTTTTATTTTTCTCAGTGTACTAGCATTTTTTATTTTCATTGTTTAAATGGTGTTTAATTTTTTGCAGTTTCGCAAATTTTTTGCTATTATTTTTTTTTATTATAATGACACTTGAACATCTTTCACTTGAATTCATTCACTCTTATATTGTTGTCAATGAATAACTTTTCAAACAATTTTGAATTGCATTTTTATAATTTGAGCGCACACTTTTGCACTTGATTGAAGAGGTTACATTTAATTAAGTGCAAAAAAACTACATGTTTCTATTTTTTTTTTTGTTATTTGAAGTTAATAGTTGTCAATTAAAAAATCAATTTTAACAATAGTTATGAAATCAATTGTTATAAGTATTTTGAGATGCGTTTTTTAGTAATTGGACATCTGTTTATGGCATCAAATATTTTCAGTCCCCATATACACTGGGGTGGCACGAATAATTACGTTTTTTTCGAATTTCGTCGATCGCCGTTAAAATTATGGTTTGTTGTCGTCTTAAAACTCTATGTTTACATTTTTAGCCAAATCGAATAATTAATATTTTTTTTTTTTGCATGACACAAAATTTATCATGATCAAATTTATAATGCCCAAGGTCTGTGCTGTTGAATAGTATCTAACATTTTATAAGGAAATGCAACTTATTAAAAAAAAAATTTGAAAAAAGTGGATTTTTCTAAATAAAAAAATTTGCTAACTTTTAAATTTGGTGTACATTCGACTGGAATTTTTCTGTGTAGCAAAATTTTTTCTTCTCCGATTTTCAACGTCCGGGCATTTTTTCATTATACTAGCCCTAAACCTCATGTGATACCAATTTGATGCCAATCGGATTAAATTAACCCGTGGCGCCCGGCGGTCAAAGTTTTGGATTTTTGAAAAATTTAAAAAAAAAAAAATATGTCTTTCGACACATCATATTTGTTAATTTTGACGTGCTGAGCACTAATATTAAAAAAAAATAAAATCGGTCGAACAGTTTTCGAGATATCGCTATTTGAGATATCGCTATATTTTTAAAAAAAAAAAGTCTCAAAATTTCATTCCGCCGACCCTTTTGTAGAGCTTGAGACAATCGTTCATTTAAAATTAATTTGAGCCAAATTCGATAATTTTAACCCATGGCGCCTTTGATCAAAGTTTTGGACTTTTGGAAAATTTCCACCAAAATTTTGCATTTTTGAAAATGAAAAAATAAAAATAAAATATCTTGCGATATATTGTTTTTATTAATTTTAGCATGCTGAATACGAATATCAAAAAATTTATAAAATCGGTCAAATGGTTTTCGAGATATCGCCATTTAAAATTTGTCAAAAAATTGCAAAATGGGCGTTTAAGAATTTTTTTTTAAAAAACTCTAAAAATTTATTTATTTAAACGCTTTCATAGAGCTTGATATAATCTTTCATTTAAGCTTAATTTGAGCCAAATCCGATCATTTTAACCCGTGGCACCATTCGATCAAAGTTTAGGGTTTTTGGTAAAAAGTTTAGGGTTTTAGGTAAAGGGTTTTTGGTAAAAAGTTTCTATGATCGATGGGCGCCACCCAGCAAAACTTAGATTACCAAATAAGGTATAAAATAAGGTATATGATCTCTTATTTTATACATTGCAGCATTGATGATTTTAACAGGCGATGAGACTCAAAGTAATGCATCCACATCACAAAGAATACCAGTAAGGTATAAAATAAGTCATAAATTTATAAAGAAGAATACGAGTAAGGTGTAAAATATATGATATTTTATAGGTTACGAGAAATGAAATAATATAGCATACCAGAAGATAATATATAAGGTGTTACGAGTAGTGAAAAAGTAATTTTGAATTAAATTTACTCACGTGATTGTAAGTGAGTGTAAGTAAATAAAATATGCTCGTGATTGTGTGTCGTTAGAAATTTCCTGTCGTGAGCCCATCTCTAGTTTAAACTTACATATGCATATATATAATTTCCCTATTTGTGTGTTCCTCTTTTTTTGTCTATCCAGAGCTTTTTGAAGCCCACTGATGAGCTATAAAGCTGAAAATTGGCATGCATATAGTAAAACACCTGGGGCAGATCCTAACGTAGCCGGATTTTCGATTTGATGCCTGTGGGCGGAGAAAGAAGCGGAAAAGTGGGCGTGGCAAAATTCAATTTTTTTACATTTTTGCTTACTTTAAAGCCCCCTAATGACTTAGGAAGCTGAAAATTTCCTAGAATATAGTCCTAACGATGGCGGTGTTTCACTCAAAAAATTATGTTAGTAAAATCAACTGAAAATGTCAGTTAAAATAACTACTTTGTAAGTTGTTTTGGGGTCAACTACTTTTTCAGTTAAATCAACTAACAATGTTAGTTATTTTAACTGACAAAAAACAACTGACTTATGTAGTAAAAATTACTAACATTTGTAGTCAAAACAACTAATTTGTAGTAAAAGTAAAATAAACAATATATAATTTTTTTTTAAAAAAAAATTTTCAGAAAAAAAAAAAATTAAGACCAAATTTTTTCCAAGTTTTTTTTTTTAAAAAAAAAACGTTAAAAATAAAAAAACGAAATTTTATTTTTTTGAAAAAACTTTGAAAATTTTTCAGAGATCAAAAAAATAAAATCAACTACTTTAAATAACTGTTACTACATTACAGTACTTTTTTGTTAGTTATTCAAAAAAACGACTTAAAATAACTAACAGAAATAGTTGTTTGTTATTTTTCATACAAAAAATAACTGACTTTGTAGTTGAAAATAACTAACTACTGTAAAATATATAAACAACTAACATGTAGTAACTTACATAATTTTCTAAGTGTTTTTAACATTTTATCTAATTTTAAAACCCTTCATGACTAAGAAAGAATAAAACTGCCATGATGGATTTTTATATCCGGTTTAAGGACGGAGAGACGAAATGGGCGTGCTAAATTTAGTTCTTAAATTTAATCAATAAAACCATTATACTCATTAAATTTTTTTCAGTTTGGGAAATATATTGATGTAACTCAATCTAGCAATAGGTGTGTTTGTTTACCTTAATTCGTTACTATTTATTTAAAAATGAGTAGATTGTAGTAAGGTTAACGAACAGACATAATATTAAATTTTTGAAGCACAAACATAATTTTTATAAAGTTTGGTAAAAATTAGAATTATTGAGAAAAGTGATTTGGTGTTCCGCCTGGCAGGGACAGGCTATTCGACTAGTTTTTTAATAAAATAATTATTTTTTATGTTATTGTAATGCATTATGCATCCAATTATAAATAACGCAGTATTTCAACTTTCAAATAATACATACTGTAACCAAATATAAGTCATCCATGATTTAATGTTTAGAAATAATAAATATGAAATACATGTTTTCCAATAATCATGCATTACGTAGCAAATTATTAGTAATGCATTATTTTTCACTTGAAAATAATACGTTGTGGAACAAATGTTTGGTAAGACATCATAAAATAATGCTACAAATAAGTTATATGCATTACCTGGTAATGTGTTATATAATCACTACCCATTACCAAAGTTTTGCTGGGATGGTTCGTTTTAGTCTAAAAACTCCATGTTTAAATTTTTAGCCAAATCGAATAATTAATTTTTTTTTTGCATGACACAAAATTTATCATGATTAAATTTAGAATGCCCAAGGTCCATTCTCTTAAATAGTATCAATTGTTTTTAACATTTTATAAGAAAATGCAAATTATTAAAAAAAAACTTTTCAAAAAAGTGGATTTTTCTAAAAAAATAAAATTTGCAAATATCTCAAAAACTAAAGCTAACTTTTAAATTTGGTGAACATATTCGTAATCTACGTCCCAAAAACTATAACATTTTTTTTTCCTGAGTGTAATTGCTGCTAAAAAAATTTTATTTTAATTAAAAACAAACCCATGTATATTTTAAAAATTTCCATTTGTACACACAGGGAAAAAATTATTTGGAACTCAGTCGGAACTCCTCAAATTTGGTTTCAGAATATAAGTATTAGTTACAACGACTTAAATTCAAATTTCATGATTCAAAAAGTAAATTTGTATCCAAATATCTAAACAAATTACCAAAAAACCATCACATTTTCAAAAAATATTGGTTGCATTTATCATTTCCAAAAAAATATTATTTCAAAAACTTTCATAATAGTCCGAACCATTCATTTATTTTTTTTTTTGTAATGCAATAAATTTTTAATAACTAGCACAGAATATTAGTTTAGTTGTATAAAAAAATCAGTTACAGCAACTGATGCTTGTATAAAAAGTTAAAAAATTTTAAAAATTCAAAATACATTTGAAATTAAAATTTTAATGTAATACTATCTTCGAATTATTTAGATTTGGTACATACAATCATTTTTTAATTTTGTATAAAAGTTACTGCAACTAATTGTATGTTGCTTTTAAAAAAAATTATTTAAATTATTAAAAGTCATAAAAAACAAAATAATTTTACAGAAAAGTTATTTTTTAAGAAATAATTGGAATAAGATAATTTAAAACATCAAAAAAAATATAGTTTACAAAAAGGAAAATAAACCACAAAAAGTAAGTAAATCTAAATTAACCCAAAATACATTTGTATTATTTTTAATAAAGACTGGATTTATTTTTAGCAAAATATGTACATTAAAATTTAAAAAAGGAAATTTGGAGAAATAATCTTGCGGATTTACCTACGAGCATTGATCTACAATAATTATCAACATTCAACTTTAGATATCAACATATCAATATCAACATTCAACATAAATACATATCAACATTCAACAAAAGACACATCTCTATTAAAATGCTGTATTGGGACGAAATTTGAGAGGTTAGATATTTGCATAAAAATTGTGTAGACTTATTCGAATTTTCTACAGAAAAAGTATCTCTGAAAAAATGTCTCAGAATCTGAGACTTTTTCTATAGAAAAAATGTCTCAGAATCTGAGACTTTTTATATAGAAAAAATGTCTCAGAATCTGAGACTTTTTCTATAGAAAAAATGTCTCAGCATCTTAGACTTTTTCTATAGAAAAAATGTCTCAGAATCTGAGACTTTTTCTATAGAAAAAATGTCTCAGAATCTGAGACTTTTTCTATAGAAAAAATGTCTCAGAATCTGAGACTTTTTCTATAAAAAAAATGTCTCAGAATCTGAGACTTTTTCTATAGAAAAAATGTCTCAGAATCTGAGACTTTTTCTATAGAAAAAATGTTTCAGAATCTGAGACTTTTTCTATAGAAAAAATGTCTCAGAATCTGAGACTTTGTCTATAGAAAAAATGTCTCAGAATCTGAGACTTTTTCTATAGAAAAAATGTCTCAGAATCTGAGACTTTTTCTATAGAAAAAATGTCTCAGAATCTGAGACATTTTCTATAGAAAAAATGTCTCAGAATCTGAGACTTTTTTATATAGAAAAAATGTTTCAGAATCTGAGACTTTTTCTATAAAAAAAATGTCTCAGAATCTGAGAATTTTTCTATAGAAAAAATGTCTCAGAATCTAAGAATTTTTCTATTGAAAAAATGTCTCAGAATCTGAGACTTTTTCTATAGAAAAAATGTTTCAGAATCTGAGAATTTTTCTATAAAAAAAATGTCTCAGAATCTGAGACTTTTTCTATAGAAAAAATGTCTCAGTATCTGAGACTTTTTCTATAGAAAAAATGTTTCACAATCTGAGACTTTTTCTTTAGAAAAAATGTCTCAGAATCTCAGAATATGTTCCAAGATCTGCGACTTTTTTTATAGAAGAAATGTTTCAGAATTTCAGACTTTTTCTATAGAAAAAATGTCTCAAATCGTGAGAATTTTTCAACAAGAAAAATGTCTCAGAGTCCGAGACTTTTTCTATAGAAAAAATGTTTTAGAATCTGAGACTTTTTCTAAAGCAAAAATGTCTTAGAATCTGAGACTTTTTCTATAGAAAAAATGTCTCAGAATCTGGGACTTTTTCTATAGAAAAAATGTCTCAGAATCTGAGACTTTTTCTATAGAAAAAATGTCTCAGAATCTGAGACTTTTTCTATAGAAAAAATGTCTCAGAATCTGAGACTTTTTCTATAGAAAAAATGTCTCAGAATCTGAGACATTTTCTATAGAAAAAATGTCTCAGAATCTGAGACATTTTCTATAGAAAAAATGTCTCAGAATATAAGACTTTTTTATATAGAAAAAATCTTTCAAAATCTGAGACTTTTTCTATAGAAAAAATGTCTCAGAATCTGAGAATTTTTCTATAGAAAAAATGTCTCAGAATCTAAGAACTTTTCTATTGAAAAAATGTCTCAGAATCTGAGAATTTTTCTATAGAAAAAATGTCTTAGAATCTAAGAATTTTTCTATAGAAAAAATGTCTCAGAATCTGAGACTTTTTCTAAAGAAAAAATGTCTCAGAATCTAAGACTTTTTCTATAGAAAAAATGTTTCAGAATCTGAGAATTTTTCTATAGAAAAAATGTCTCAGAATCTGAGACTTTTTCTATAGAAAAAATGTCTCAGTATCTGAGACTTTTTCTATAGAAAAAATGTCTCAGAATCTGAGACTTTTTTTATAGAAAAAATGTTTCACAATCTGAGACTTTTTCTTTAGAAAAAATGTCTCAGAATCTCAGAATATGTTCCAAGATCTACGACTTTTTTTATAGAAAAAATGTTTCAGAATTTCAGACTTTTTCTATAGAAAAAATGTCTCAAATCGTGAGAATTTTTCAACAAGAAAAATGTCTCAGAGTCCGAGACTTTTTCTATAGAAAAAATGTTTTAGAATCTGAGACTTTTTCTAAAGCAAAAATGTCTTAGAATCTGAGACTTTTTCTATAGAAAAAATGTCTCAGAATCTGGGACTTTTTCTATAGAAAAAATGTCTCAGAATCTAAGACTTTTTCTTTTTTTTTTTTCTTCTATAGAAAATGTCTCAAAATCTTAGACTTTTTCTATAGAAAAAATGTCTCAGAATCTGAGACTTTTTCTATAGAAAAAATGTCTCAGAGTCTTAGACTTTTTCTATAGAAAAATGTCTCAGAATTTGAGACTTTTTCTATAGAAAAAGTGTCTCAGAATCTGAGACTTTTTCTATAGAAAAAATGTCTCAGAATCTGAGACTTTTTCTATACAAAAGGTCTCGGAATCTCAGACATTTTTTCTACAGAAAAAGTCTCAGAATCTGAGACATTTTTTCTACAGAAAAAGTTTCAAATTCTGAGACATTTTTTCTATAGAAAAAGTCTCAGATTCTGAGACATTTTTTCTATAGAAAAAGAATCTGAGACTTTTTCTATAGAAAAAATGTCTTCGATGTCTCAGATTCTAATACGACTTTTATATAGAATAATTCTCAGATTCTGAAACGTTTTTCCTTTAGAAAAAGTCTCAGATTATGTTACTTTTGTTGTATAGAAAAAGTCTCAGATTTTGAGTCTCTGATTCTAAGACATTTTTTCTATAGAAAGTTTTAAATTGTAAGATATTTTTGCTATAGAAAAATTCGCAGGTTCTATACAAAAAGTGTCAGATTCTATAACATATTTTCTATAGAAAAAGTCTTAGATTGGAAGATATATTTTCTATAGAAAAAGTCTCAGGTGCTGAGACGTTTTTTGAGAATTAAAAAAAAAAAAAATATGTTTAAAAATTGTACTAAATATCAACTTATGTATATCTTTTTGTAAAATTAACTTATTTAATAAATATATTACAAAAAACATTTTTTGTCTTTTATTTTACGGTTGAAGGACCCAATTAATAAAATATTTTAGTCGTGGTGCTGTTATATCGGTCACAACAACCATTCTAATCTTATAATTTTTCGTTGCTTCAACAGATATATTCAGTTGCTCTTACTGAAATTCGATATATATACCAATTGACTGAATCGAAAATATTAGTAATTACAACTGATAAAAGTGATAGTTGGCTGGACTACAATAATTTGGTTGGTTCTAAATTTGGTTGGCACAACGAATCCGTTTTCTGTGTGTATTTCAAAATTTTCAGAATTCTTACACGAATTACAAATAATGTTTTTATGTTTAATCTTTCACGAATTTAAATTAATCTTTTACGAATTACAATCATACTACAATTGATTTTTTACGAATTACAATTAATATTATGCGAATTTCCATTGATCGTTTTCGAATTACAACTGATCTTTTACGAATTTCAATTGATCTTTATCGAATTACAATTGATCTTTTTCGAATTACAATTGATCTTTTACGAGTTACAATTGATATTTTACGAATTACAAATGGAATCTTCGAATTACAATTGATCTTTTACGAATTACAATTGATCTCTTACGAATTACAACTGATCTTCTTCGAATTACAATTGATCATTTTCAAATCACAATTGATCTATTTCGAATTACAATTGATTTTTTAAGAATTACAATTGATCTTTTACGTATTACAATTGATCTTTTATGAATTACAATTGATCTGAAGTTTTATTTATTTCGGTTTGAGTCCATATTAATTATTTCTGAGAAATAATTATTTTTGTTGTACAATGAGAAAATCTGAAAAAAATAATTGACAACACAGGCTAAGTGGAGATGTCGGCTTTCGGAAGAAGCCATCCTTCCTTCGTCAGCACTCTTCGATTGTCACTGTAGGTGTGTAAGATTGATCTTTTTCGAATTACAAATATAAACTTCGAATTACAAATAGAATCTTCGAATTACAAATGGATTTTTTTAATTACAAATGGAATCTTACAATTGATCTTTAAAACCAGCCAATCTTTAGTGACATTTTGTAAAAAAACTGTTCCATACATCGAAAAACGTAGAACGCCAACCTAATCACCATATCCGAAATATATGTTCCGCAATGTAATTGCAACAATTGACAACTGCTGGATCGATTTAGGTATTTTTTTTAAATGTTTGTCCAACTTATGTTTTTACAAAAAGAAAAATTGGCCACTCTCATTTTTACGCCCACTTTTTTCAATATATCATAAATCGGAGAACGGATGGACCGATATGCCCGTCGCTTTCTTAAGAGAGACGTGCTTTCTCAGATTCTAGGCAGCTGCATAATCTTTATGATCTGTCGAATGTTGAAATATAATATCCAAGGAAATTTGTAAGAAGGTTAGGTTGTAAGTGGCTGCTGGCGTTTTACATCAACACACGTAGACTCTGAGGTCCATTGTGATACCAAGGGACTGTAATAAGTTCCCTACTAGACTCTGTCGTTAAACAAATCAGAAAGATCTTTCAGCTCCCTAGATCCGAGTGAAGCAAGTCTCTACCGGAAAGTGCCAGATAAAGTGTTCGATAGTTTCCAACTCCTCTTCATCCATGCAACCCCGCAAAAGTCATTCGATGGCACATTTAACCGCTGCGTGCTTCCCTATAAGACAGTGTCCGGTAATTATAGAAACCACCGTCGAAATCTCTCCTCTTGAAAGCGCTATCAGCTCACTTGTGCTCCCCTGATTAAGAGAAGGCCAAATCAGTCGTGTTGTCTCACACGCCCATGCATTTGCCCATCTTTGATTAGTCTCCGTCGCGGAACAAAGCCGTAGGTTTTGCTGGCAAGTTTCTAGAGGCATTTCAAAACATTCTAATACTTTTGGAACCTGCACACAGAAAAAAGAGCAGTTGGGATTCAGTTGTAATGATCAAATTTCTATTATTGAATACATAATTTATATCTTCTTACTCATTTTCTACAGTAAGAGAAGAAAAACTATACTAATGAGTGAAGAAATATCAATATAATCGTATAAGTGCCTTATTGACCATATATTGGTTATATAAACTACATATTAAAATACTAAATCTGTTCCTGCAATTACCAGTACAAGTAACCATTTAAAATACAAAAATTGGATATCACAATCATTAATTAGTAATTTGTTTCAAAAATTGTTTTCTGCAATTAATGTCAGAAAATATTTTTAAGATTTGTTATTATTTTTAATTTATTAAAAATTACTAAAATCGAAAATGATCCATTTTAATAAAAAAACACGGTAAAAAAAATAAAAAAGGAATTCGCGCATTAACTGGTCGTAACTGGGCAGATAAAACATGGCGAAATCGTCTAAATAAACCGTAAGCTTTTTTAATAATACGATTATCGCTCTAAATTTAATGACAATTTTTTTTCAGAGATTTACATGAGGAACACGTGGGGTTAAGCAAAATTATCCTTATGCATGTACTGTAGAAGAATGTCTATAAGGAGTAAAAGAAGAATTTGAAAACGAGAAAAATATGGATGAAGATGCGAGACGTTAATGGGTATAAGGCACAAGGATGAAGGTATAAGTCTAATTCCATATATTCTGGAAAATTTTTGAACTAAAAACTTTTCTAAAAAAAAAAATATATCGGATTTGGGAAAAATGTCTTAGAATCTGAGCCTTTTTTTAAAATAAAAAGTCACAGAATCTGAGACTTTTTCTATAGAAAAAATATCTCACAATCTGAGAAATTTTATATAGAAAAAATGTCCCAGAATCCGAGAATTTTTCTATGTCTCAGAAGCTGAGAATTTTTCTATAGGAAAAATGTTTCAGAATCTGGGAATTTTTCTATTGAAAAAATGTCTCAGAATCTGAGAACTTTTCTAGAGAAAAAATGTCTCAGAATCTGACAATTTTTCTATAGAAAAAATGTATCAGAATCTAAGAATTTTTCCATAGAAAAAATTTCTTAAAATCTGAGAATTTTCCTATAAAAAAAATGTCCCAGAATCTGAGAATTTTTTTATAGAAAAAATGTGTCAAAATCTAGAAAAAGTTTCAGATTCTAAGAAATTTTTTCTATAGAAAAATTCTCAGATTCTGACACATTTTTCCTATTGAAAAATTCTCTGACTCTGAAGTTTTTTCTATAGAAAAATTCTTAGAATTTGAGACTTCTTTCTATAGAAAATTCTCAGATTCTAAGTCATTTTTCTACAGAAAAATTCTCAGATTCTGAGACATTTTTTTTGGTAAAAAAATTGTCAGATTTCGAGACATTATTTCTATGTATAGAAAAATTCTCAGATTCTGAGACATTTTTTTACCAAAAAAATATCTCAAAATCTGAGAATTTCGTTACAAAAAAAAAAAAATGTCAGAGTATCTGAGAATTTTTCCATTAAAAAAATATTTGAGAAAAAATATCAAAGAATTTTACTTTGAAACAAAAAAAAAATGTCTATAAAAAAATGTCTCAGAATCTAAAAATTTTTTTACAAAAAAAAATTGTCTATAGGGAGACTTTTTGTATATTAAAAATGTATCAAAATTTAAGACTTCTATAGCAAAAATGTGTCAGAATCTGAAACTTTTTCTATAGAAAAAATATCTCAAACTCTGAGACATTTTTTTCTAAGGAAAAAATTATGATTATGAAACAGTTTTTCGGTAAAAGAAGTTTCATATTTCGAGCCATTTTTTCCATAGAAAACTCACAGATTCTGAGACATTTGTCCAATAGAATGTCTTAGATTCTAAGAAGTTTTTTCAATAGAAAAAGTCTCAGATTCTATGACAATTTTTCTATAGAAAAAGTCTTGGATTCGAAGAAAGTCTTCTATAGAAAAAGTCATAAGAGTTTCTAATAAAAAGTCTCAGATTCTATGGAAGAAGTCTCAGAATTTGAGAAACTTTTCTATAGAAAAAGTCTTAGAATCTGAGACATTTTTTGTATGAAAAAACATTCTGTAGAAAAATTATCAGATTCTGAGACAGTTTTTCTGTAGAAAAATCGTCAAATTCTGGGATAATTTTTTTTATAGAAAATTTCTGTCATTCTGAGAATTTTTTTTACAGAAAAAATGTCTCAGCATTTAAGAATTTTTCTATGTAAATAATGTCTCAGAATCTGAGAATTTTTCTATAGAAAAAAAGTCTCAGAATCTGAGAATTTTTCTGTAGAAAAAAAGTCTCAGAATCTGAGAATTTTTCTATAGAAAAAAAGTCTCAGAATCTGAGAATTTTTCTCTAGAAAAAAGTCTCAGAATCTGAGAATTTTTCTATAGACAAAAAGTCTCAGAATCTGAGAATTTTTCTCTAGAAAAAAGTCTCAGAATCTGAGAATTTTTCTGTAGAAAAAAAGTCTCAGAATCTGAGAAGTTTTCTATAAAGAAAAAAGTCTCAGAATCTGAGAATTTTTCTATAGAAAAAAGTCTCAGAATCTGAGAATTTTTCTAAAGAAAAAAAGTCTCAGGATCTGAAAATTTTTCTATAGAAAAAAAGCCTCAGAATCTGAGAATATTTCTATAGAAAAAAAGTCTCAGAATCTGAGAATTTTTCTATAGAAAAAAAATCTCGGAATCTGAGAATTTTTCTACAGAAAAAAAGTCTCAGGATCCGAGAAAAAGTCTCAGAATCTGAGAATTTTTCAATAGAAAAAAAGTTTTAGAATCTGAGAATTTTTCTATAGAAAAAATGTCTCAGAATCTGAAATTTTTCTATAGAAAAAATGTCTCAGAATCTGAAATTTTTCTATAGAAAAAATGTCTCAGAATCTGAGAATTTTTCTATAGAAAAAATGTCTCAGAATCTGAGAATTTTTCTATAGAAAAAATGTCTCAGAATCTGAGAATACTTCAATAGAAAAAATGGCTCAGAATCTGAGAATTTTTCTATAGAAAAAATGTCTCAGAATCTGAGAATTTTTCTATAGAAAAAGTCTCAGATTCTAAGAATTTGTGAATATAAGAATTTTGCTTTAAAAAAAATGTCTCAGACTTTGAGAATTTCGTTTAGGCAAAATTTTTTGGAATCTAAAACCATTTCTTAAAAAAAGTTTTGAGACATTTTTTCTATAGAAAAAGTCTTAGATTCTAAGACATTTTTTATCGAAAAAGTATTAAATTCTAAGACATATTTTCTATTGAAAAAGTCTTAAATTCTTACACATTTTTGCTATAGAAGTCTTAAATTCTGATATATTTTTATTATAAAAAATGTCTTAGATTCTATACAAAAAGTCTGAGATTCTAGGAATTTTTTCTATAGAAAAAATCTCATATTTTCTATAGAAAAAGTGCTGAGACGTTTTTCTCAAATTCTGAGAATTTTTTTTATAAAAAACTATTTTTAAAAATTATGGTGGTATTAAATATCAGCTTATGTATATATTCTTGTAAAATTGTGTAACTTATTTAATAAATATATTACAAAAAAACATTATTTTTGTCTTTTTATTTTACGGCTGAAGGAACCCATTAATAAAATATTTTAGTTGTGGTGCTATAATAACGGTTATAACAACCATTTTTTTCTTATAATTTTTCGTTGCTTCAACAGATATATTCAGTTGCTCGTAATGAAATTCGATAAATATGCCATTCGATTGAAATTAAATTATTAGTAATCACAACTGATAAAAGTGATAGTTGGCTGGACTACAAAAATTTGGTTGGTTCTAAATTTGGTTGGCACAACGAAACCGTTTTCTGTGTGTGTAAGGTAGTTCCTACACACAAAATTTTTTTTTTCATGAACGATTTTCATAGTATTTATGAACAATTTCATACAATTTATTACTTTTTCATAATGTTTATAAACTTTTTCATAGTATTTATGAATAAATCATAATATGTGAAATTTAAGAATTTTTAACATTTTTCATAAATAATATGAAAAAGTTTATAAATTTTATGAAAAGTAATAAATTGTATGAATTTGTTCATAAATACTATGAAAATCGTTCATGGAAAAAAAAAAATTTGTGTGTAGTCTTGAGCTTCATCGGCTATGCAATTCCCTGGAATGTTTTTGTGCCCTGGTACCCATATGAGTCGTACGTTAAACTGCTTGGCCATCTCATTTAAAAACGTGCGGCAGTTAAGGGCAAATCTTGTTTCAGAAACATTGAATCCAGGGAATTGACTGCGGCTTGACTGTCAGAATAGATGTTGACTGCGGTTGTAGACAAGACATTGTAGCTCAACCAGTCAGCCACTTCCTTTATTGGTACCATCTCTGCATGGTAAACACTGCAGTGATCTGGCAATCTTCGAGCCAGGCTCAATTCAAGCTCTTCCGACTAGACTCCAAAGCAAACTTGCTCGTGTAGCCTCGGTCCATCTGCGTAAAAAATTATGGTGGCTCCACTTACCGGAATGTCCCCCAAGCAAGACTCCCTGGATGGTATCATAGTGATAAAGTTGCGCTCAAAGAGGCTCAATGAGGGAGCACAGTCCACATTTTGAGGTATTGTTATCTTCTTCAAGATCGCGCTATGGTCACAATCGACGCTCCTCCATTGCAGCGTGCTATTAAGTCGAATTGTCGACGCAGCCGCATACTGCTTACCCAATATTCCCAATGGTATCAGGTGAAGGAGGATTTTTAATGCAGCCGTAGGTGTAGTACGAAAAGCACCAGTGATGCACATCGACGCCATTCTCTGTACCTTCGTGATAAAGACACAGTTTGCCTTGGTTTCTAAAGCAGGCCACCAGACAATGATTCCATACAGCAAAATTGGACGCACCACTGCTTTATAGATCCAATGAACGACTTGAGGGCTAAAACCCCATCGTTTTCCAATGGCCCTTTTACAGGAATATAAAGCAAACGTTGCTTTTCTCACCCGTTCCCCAATATTACGCCTGAAATTCAACTTTCTATCTAGAAAAATTCGTAAGAAGCTGGTTTAACGAGTCTTGGCGTGCTGACTTCTACCCGAATCTTATTGTTGCATCTAAACTGTTGCTGCCTCAATTTTTTTTATAAAAAAATTAAAATTTTTATTAACAATATAAATAAAATAACCGAGCTCGAGGTATGTTGTTGTTGTAAATAATCTTTATTTTACTTCTCCAGTATTTCGAAATTTATCGAATTTCATCATCAGGGGACAGTGTTAAAAAATTACACAAACACAAATAAACTTTAAGCTACTTCTATTCACATTGCTGGTTGGAATTGCAATTGGAGTGCAATTCCAACCAGCAATGTGAATAGAAGTAGCTTAAAGTTTATTTGTGTTTGTGTAATTTTTTAACACTGTCCCCTGATGATGAAATTCGATGAATTTCGAAATATTGGAGAAGTAAAATAAAGATTATTTACAACAACAACAGACCTCGAGCTCGGTTATTTTATTTATATTACAAATTAAAGGTCGAATAAATACAACATTTAATTTTTATTAACATTAAGTTCATTAAATTTAATCAACTTCATCAAAATGACAATTGATTTATTTATACAATCAAATCCTTTAACTATAAAAATCAAAAAAGATTTTCTTCAGCTACAAAAAACACTGAAACTCATTAACAAAATCATAAAAATTAAAATTTATAGAGGACAATAGAATAAAATTTCATCAAAATGATAACTTCATGGTCGTTATTTTATGTAGTATATTTAAACAGACGAATATGAAGAAGAACATAATTCATTGATAACCTTTATAAAAATTAAAACCTTTACAAAAATCAAAAAAAAAAAATAATAATAACGATAGAATGCAACAATGTTGTAAAGGACTTACGGACTATATGGATGTAGTTTATAAAAATATAAAGAAAGATAACAAAAATGTCAACAACTCATACAAAAAGTTATAAATATCATGAATAATTGTTGATCGGTGTCCATAATAAATGCATTAGAGTGGAATAAAAATAAAAAAAAAATAATTTTATATTTTGGATTTAATACAAATTAGCAAAGGCAAACACTCAAAAACAAAGACAACTAAAATTTCCTTAAAAAAAGTTTATGAATTTTCTTAAAATTCAATAAAATTTAACTCAAAAATGAGAAACTTTACTAACTATGAGGAGGCAGTTTAAGAAAGAATTTACTAAACTTAAGAAAAATTTCTTTAGATATTTTGGGAACACCATCTTGAGGCACTATCTGGTGACCTCATGAGCCCCTAACTTTGAATCTAAATTTCAGAATTTGTTTAATTTTCAAGTGCCTACACTCAAAAAAAAAAAATTAACTAAAAAAAAATGGTACTGCGCAATAACTCCCAAATGAAATAACTCCCAAAAAAAAGATGAAACAACTCCCAAAAATTTTACATACACTAAGAAAAAAAAATGTTAAAATCAAACAGAAACAACTTTAAATTAAATATAAAACAGTGACGAAATAGAACAAAGTTTGTTTTTATTTAATTTAAATATGTTTCTATTTGTTTTTAACATGCCACGATTTGTAGACAACATTTTAAAATTAAGATGTAACAATATTGTTTTAAAATTGGCCATGCTAAATTTAAATATGCAACAAATTTTAATTAAAAGTCGACCAATATTAATTTTAATATGGGAAACTGCTTTTCTTTTGCAGCTTTTTACTTACCTATAAACCATGAAATTTAAAATAAAACAATACATATTTTTGTTAAAGGTTTTTTTTTTTTTCAAATTATTTTTACAATATTTTTTAATAACACACCAAAAAAAAATTAACACTACTCTAATTGATCATCTAAGGGTAGACTTACATTCAAGGCTTTGGCTTTAAATATTGCTTGTTGGCTTTGGTTTTCGCTATACATAAAAAAATCAAAGCCAAAGCCTTGGATGTAGTTCTTCCCTTATTATAGCACTACATCTAATTACAACAAATGTAATTAAATGTCAAAAATAAAAAATAAACACATTTAGATTAATACTTAAATTCCATAAATGAAAAACTAAAGTTAGAAGTCTTCATTTTCTGCCAATTACGTAGATCATCCCCTCCTCATTCTCTAGCACTTCCTTTTTAATATTTTTCCGTCTTTATATTTTTTTCACTTTGTTTTTAACTTTTTCAGTTTTCTTTTTGTGTTTCTTGTTAATAATTTTCTTTTTCACTTTAGTTTTTTTATTTTTTTTTTAATTTTTAATTTTATATTAGTTATTTTAATTAATTTCACTTAAATTAATTTCACAACTAGAGAAGTGAAAAATGGGCGTCTTTTCTTAATGAAACAATATTTTAACATTGTTTCTACTTAAAATAAAATTGCCCAACTTTATTATATTTGACATTTAAAAAAAAAATTAAATGTCAAAAAACAAAATTGTTCAACTTTAAAATAACCATGAAAAATATTATTTTTAATACAAATATTTGAACAAGATATTTTTAAAATTTTTAACGACTTTTAATGACAGCATATTAAATTTAAAGTGATCAATTTTAAATCAAAATTGTATGCAATTTTAAAACAAACATGTTATGTTAAAATCAATCAAAAACAATATTAAAATTTAAATTTTTTCCAAAAATATGTAGCATACTTAAAATAAACATGAACATATTTGATTTAAATATGTTTTTTTCCCTCAGTGTACGATTTGGGACTTATTTCATAATGAAATTAGTCCCAGTGTAGTGGGACTTATTGCACAAATTTTGTTGGGATTTATTTCATTATGAAATAACTTCCAAATGAAAAAAAACCCAACAAAAAATAGATTGGGAGTTATTTCATTTCTTGTTAAGCATTGAGAGTTATTTCATCAATGGTGGGACTTAATTCATTTTAATTGAAAACAATATACACCTCTGTGCAATTGTTTTTTTTTTGCGTAAAATTTTTTCTGCGTAGTCGGCCTTCGGCCGGGCTTAGGGATTACAAAATCCATGCATTAAACCCACACTCTCCGCAAAGTAAAGTTTTCTAGGGTAGCAGGCCTATACGCTATCAAATTTGTTATGCCTCAAAAAGTCCTGATAACCAAAATAGCTTTGGTTTGCAGAGAGGGTGGGTTTAATGCATGGAGTATGTAATCCCTAAGCCCGGCCGAAGGCCGGCTACGCAGAAAACCTTTATTACAAAAAAAAACAATGGGAAATTATTTTATTATCTTTGGCACTTATTTCATTTGGAGTTCTTTCATTTTTTTTGGGAGTTATTATTTTGATTTTAAATAACTCCCAAATATTGGGACATATTTCATTTTTTCTTTGGGAGTTATTTCATTTTTTAAAGTGAGGAGTTAATTCATTTTTCTTGGAACTTATTTCATTGGGAATTATTTCATTGGGACTTATTTCATTTGGGAGTTATTGCGCAGTACCAAAAAAAATTACCTAGATTTTGAGAAAAAATGATAATGATTAAGCGCCAAAGATTCTTTCATTTGTTTTATTTCATATTTTTCTTAAAAATAAGGAAAACAATTTTAACTAAAAAGTGGAAAAAACTTTATTATATTTTATTTCAAACACATTAGAGGTCTTGATTGGTTAGATTGTTGACTTGAGACCTCGTTGGGTCATTATAGATTTTGATCCTTGCTTAGTTTTTGATATACGGAAATAATGGGCCTGATAGAGTCTTGAGAATTTTATAAACTGGATAAATCAAAAACTATTACTTGGAGGGCTTTCAGTTGTTTTGCGGAAGTGTTCTATGAGTCAAGATCTACAAAAATTCCATTGGTATTTACCGAGCTATGTGTAAATAAAAATTCACGGGAATGTCAAATTTTAGATCAAAAAAAAAAAAAAATTTATATTTTTAATTAAGATAAAAAAGAGTCGAATTATTTTTTTTACAAAAAGAATACTTTACGCGGAACGAAAGACTTCTTAAATTGCGGGAATATTTTTTAGTTTTACAGTTTTTGAACAAAAAAAGGAAATATTTTTATACATATTTTTTTTTTTAGTTTAAAGTTATCTGTGAGATGATTACTGAATGGGAACAGAATTTTGGATCAAAATTGATAGTGACCCTATAAGAGTGTACGCACCTACACATGTACGTACTAGAGTTGTCAATCCATTAAGAACAATTCGATAAATCGATCAAACAAAATAATAAAAAAACAAGTAGAAAAATTAAGTTCGACTTGGTCGAATCTATGAATACCCTCCACAATGTCATCTGATAGTAATTTTCTAAACAAATTTCAAAAATTGCATCACAAATTTTTTATTAGAAATATATTATTTTCAGTAAAACTTTTTTTTAATCAATCAAATTTTTTTGAGTGTAAAATTTTTTTGACTGTCAGCATTTTTTTGACTGTGGCATTTCATTAAAAAAAAATTGTGTATAAATTTTTTTTTGAGTGTAACATTTTTTTAGTGTAAATATTTTTTTTAGTGTACAATTTCTTTGAGTAACAAAATTACTTTGTAAAATATTTTTGTTGTTTTATACCTATGTATATGCAATACAAAAAAAATATTTCACATATCTCCCTCATTTTATTTTACTTCATTTGATTTTTTTTCCAAAAATTCTTACTATACACCGTTACATACAGTTACAAAAACAATAACAAATATTTACTTGTCTAACAACTAAACTGCACCCCACCACAAGAAAACAAACAACAACAAGTTTTACAAAACTGGTATTTCACCATGCTTTTAAAACTTGTTTAACAAGTTTTCAACACTTTAAGGTGAAACAAATCTGAAATTCAGTGCTTTGCTTATAACTTTTGAACCACTGAACCGATTTTGCTGAAATTCAAAACCAAACTTCCTTGTGGAACGACAAATACATATGCTAAGCTTCAGCCCCCTCAGAATTGTCCTTCAAAAGTTATAATGGTTTTAATCTTGTAACTTCGAAAAATACCCTTGCCGAAATTTACTCTTTTGCCCATAACTTTTGAACCCCTGGACCGATTTCGCTGGATTGCAATACCAACCTGACCCGGTAAATGGAGAACATATATGTCAAACTTCAGGAGCCTCCGTAAAGCCTTTCAAAAGTTAGCGTGTTTTCAACGGACAGACAGACAGACGGACGGACGGACGGACGGACGGACGGACGGACATCGCTAGATCGACTTAAAATCGATCAAGGATCATGAATATATACATTTTATGGGGTCCTAGACCAATATTTCGATGTGTTACAAACGGAATGACAAACTTATATATACCCTCTATCACTAGAGTGGAGGGTATAACAACAACATCAAAAACCATTCGCTTACACAAGTGCATTCTCGTATGCACTGCTTCCAAAATCTCGCTTATTTTTTGGTGGGTTCCCACCATACCAACCTGCATACCGGTTGCAGTAAAGTATGGCAATGACTTAAAAAATACTAAAAAAGGCATGATTTCAATTCATATTCATTGCGCCGATATAAGCGCTCGAAAGAAATGCTCTAAAGTGGGACCTTGCGAACAAATATCATGTCATACATAAGAAGGTTTGTAAGCAGACAACAAAAATCACTCCATTACAAACCTGCTTATAGGCAAGCAGTATTTTTTGGTGGGTTGTAGCTTAAAGTTTTTTTTTGACATGAGGTTAGAGTCAAAGTTTAAAATTTTTTTTATATTTTTAATTTATGAAACAAATTATTTTTTTTTACTCAAACACTATATTTTTTCAAATCTTCTGCTAAGTTCTGTTGAGGCCATATCTGTTTGTTTAACACATGGGATAAACTGCCAAAAAGTAACCTATAAGTATATTTTTTTTAATAAATTTTGGAAATTCATACTTTTATTGAAATCCGCCTTTTTTTAACCCCAAAGTCCAAAAAAGTCCAAACAATATTGACAAACCTCGAATTACAATCTGTCTCTAACAATGTATTCTATTCAGATTTTTGCGACCCTGTGCGACCGTTCATAAACTTTTGACATAGAGGCAATAAACCAAAATATGGCGTTTAGAAATGCCCTAAAATGGAACTTCAACATTTTTTTTTCTATTGACTTTTAATAAAAATTTACCACTTTGACAACATTGGCGTGATAACTGGAGATGGACACGTGAGTGAATCTTGACTCACGTTAACTTACGCTCACGCAAAAAAAAAAAAAAACATAATTTACTCAATCGTTTTTTCGCACACATACTCACTATTTACGTGAGTAAACAAAACAACACCCACGTGTGACTTACGCTTACGCGTGACTCACTAAACAATTAAAACTCGAAAAAAATTTTAATAACTTTAAATAAAACTGAAACAATACAACTGGAGATGGGCACCTGAGTAAATTTTGATTCACGTTAACTCACGCATACAAAAACACAATTTACTCAATCGTTTTTTTTTTTCACACATACACTCAAAATAATTCTACAGTAAAAGGTTTAGTAAGTGATATTGTACCAAAATCTACTAATTCGTTACTAATTTTAGTATCTTCAAAGTACTAACATTAGTAATTTTTACTGGATTTGACTAATATTAGTTAAAAATTTTAGTATCGGTTACCAATTTCTGCACTAGGTCCTTTTGGACTAAAATTAGTTAAATTTTTAGTATTGAATACCCACGTTTTTTTTGGGTGTACTCACTATTTACGTGAGTAAACAAAACACCAATCACGTGTGACTCACGTTCACCTGTTAAATAAATAAAACTGAAACAATACGATTAACTAACCACGCACTTATCACTCACAAACAAAAAAAAAATGGATAACGCTCACTATTGATCACTCATAATTCACGTGACCAGCGTCCATCTCTAAACATTAAACTGGGAACGCATTTAAGCGGGCATATTTTGGCAATATCATTTCAAATATTTTTTATGAAATTGTTAGATAGTAGCATTATTTGTACATTTAGGATGGCAAATGCTAATTTGAAATAAAAAAAAATCTCTCTTTTTAATGTGCCACTGAATATATATATGAGCTTTTTGACGCATTTAAAAAGGAAATATTTTATTAAAACCTTCTGATAAAAGCAAAAAAAAAAACTAAGGATGTAAAGATTGTAAATTTTTTAAAAAGTTGTGTCCTACACTCAAAGAAAAAGCTTCTTCATATTGATGAAAAGTAACATCAATATAATGAAATGTTACATCATTTTTCGTCCAATGTAACTTGTCATCAATATGATGAAGCGGTGTCATCAATAACATTTTTTATTTGAAAAATAAGAAAAAAAAAGTAGAAAAAATTTTTTTTTGTTGTTATTTGATTTTATTTAATTTATTTTTATTAACTTACAATTGTTTGTTATTTTTTAATTTTTAAAAACTTACATCTTTTTTTCGTATCCACCAAGATTAGAACGCCGGACCTCTTGTTTGTTGGGCTTAGCCTCTACCAACTTGCCTACAGAGCTTCAACAAATAATAACCAAAAGCCGTTTTGTTTGTTGTGTGCTAATAATAACGCTTAAAGTTTTTGTGTAACTATGCTTTGCTAAAAGCAGTGAGAGGGAAAGAGAGGGATATTGTACATTCATAAAATGTTTGAGTCTTTACAAATTCCCATAAACAATCGTTATAAACATGTATATATACATATTATACATTGTATATAACGAAAAATGTTGAGTCTTCACATTTACATTTTAGAAAATGTTATGTAACTAAGTAGTGGTGCGAGATTTTTATCTATAGTTGGCTGAACTAGCTAAGGCGTCGATAATAAACACTGCAACTTGGGGACCGTGGGTTCAAGTACCAGCCGGGGCGGGATTTTTTTTTATTGGTTTTTTATTGTTTTTTTTTTTTATTTTTTTATATTTTTTAATATATTTATTTAATATTTTTATTTATTTGAATATTAATTTAATTATTTACAAAAAAACATTTGAAAGGCATATTGATGACACTTTTTGAAGACATGATGAAATGTGTCATCACTTGTTTTTTCAATTTGTATGACATGTTTCATCATATTGAAGAAAACCCTCATCAATATGATGAAATTTGTCATCAAAATTGATGACAGCAAGTGATGAAACCGTATCATCAATATGATGAAGCATTTTTCTTTGAGTGTACATTTTTGATCCGCCATTTTGATTTCAAAAAATCTAAGTTCGTATTTGCAATCATTTTAGTGATATTTTTAAACACTAATCAATAGGGTTCGGACTTTTATGCAGTTAAAATCGCGTTTTATGCGCATAAAACATGCACCAAAAATAGAAAAATATGCACTAAAAATGTAAAAAATATGCACTTAAAAATTTTTTTTAAAACATTAATTAATGATAAAAAATAAAATTAACAAAAACAAAAAAGAAGATAAAAATCGTAAAAATTAAGTCTTATAAACGAAAATAAGGTACAATAAACACAAAAGTTCAAGTTCAAATAAAGTAAAACACAAAATTATAAAAGTAAAAAAAAAATTTTTTTTGAGTAAATTTGTAATACTATTGAGTAAAAAACTACTCAATTTTGCACCAGTAAACGATTTAAAAGTATTTAGTAAACTTTTAATAAAAATTTATTAAATGTATACCAAATATTTTTAGTAAATTTTTAATTGACACAATTAAAACTTTACTCAAAATTTTTCGTTTTTTTAATAAAGTTTTTATTTGTGTCAAGTAAAAATTTACTCAAAATTTATCAATTTTTTTAAAAAAATATTAAAAAAGTTTCACATTTTTTTTTTACAAAAAAAAATATTTTTTTAATCTTTTACCAAAAACATTTAAGAAATTGGAAAATTTCATAAAGGTGATTTCAAACTTTGATTTACATAAAAAAAAAACTATAAACTAAATGAGAATTGAAAAAAAAACTAAGATAAAAAAAATAAAATTAAAAAAAAAATTATAAATTTTTTATTAAATTATTTACTCAAATTTTTTTAAAAACTTTTAAGTAAATTTTTAGTTGTGTCAGTTAAAAAAATACGCAATTTTTTTTTTGAAATTTAAACAAGTGATTACTCAATATTTTTTCCCCATATTTTCTTCTGCGTACTTTAAAGCATACATTATAAAATAAAAAATATATACAGCAATGTAAAAATATCATAAAATAAAAAAAAAACACTTTTTTTTTCAAAATATGCGACAAAAATATGTAATATCAGCAATATATGCAAACAAAATGCATTAAAAGCAAAATATGCACTAACAAATCAATGCCATTTTACTGAAAATTTCTTGTTTCGCAAAGATATCAAGTTTTTGCTGCTCTCAGACTGACGACAACAAATATGCATAAAAATCCGAACCCTACTAATCAATAATTTTTTTTTACTTTGAGGCAACACTCAGGGGATGCCCCTACAAATGCAATGCATTGTGTTGGTATTAGGAAAATATGTTATCTTGTTAAATATCTTGTTCGTCATATTGGATCCGCTATTTTGAATTTTAAGTATTTAATTCTAAAATCAGATTTGGCATCCGAAAAACAATCAAAATTAACATAGAAAAAACTTAATATTTTGTTTATCCTTTTTGAATTTAAAAAATCTGAGCTTATATTCGTAATTACCGACCATAAATACATCGAAAAATTATTAATTTAAGTACAATTAGCTAAGAATTGCGAAAGCATATCCGCCATATTGGATCCGCCATTTTAAATTTCAAATCTTTAATTCCAAACTCAGCTTTAACATCCGAAAAACCATTAAAATAGAAGCTTTTGTGCCAAAACAGTCTAATATGTATTAAAAATCTTAAATCTAAATTGTTCGCCATATTGAATCCGCCATACATCTACAGCAGTGGTCGGCAAAAAGAGAGAATATGAATGCATTGGTATATGGGAATAAACATGCATGTGTTGGTGTATTTCTCGAACAAAGCGACATCAACCTGCTTGTTGTTGTATTTTTATGCTCTTAGTTGTGAATTTTGTTGACATTCGTGTTGAATACATGTTAATTGCCGAATGTGTTCGGGATCCATGTGCAATTGATGCCGACCACTGATCTACAGTGATTATAATAAATACAATTATCAAAGAATTAAAAAAATCATGTCCGGTATTTTGTATCCGCTGTTTTGAATTTTGAAATTTTTTTGGCAGAATCGTAATCAGCGTAATACTCATATGTAATACATTTTTGACATATGGGTTCAACGGTCTATTTATGGCCAAAATTCAGTGATGCTTGCCCACAGTGCATTGTATGGGGGCTAGGTTAAAACATGGACTTATTTTTTCCAATTTCAATAGGGTCCGTTCTTGGGCCAAAGTTTTAAAGTTTTAAATTGCAGACAAATATGTATATTGATAATTGCGACATGTATTGTGATTACAACGTTTTCATGGACAGACGTAAGGATATCGCTAAATCAAATTAAAAAGTGATCAACTCAAGATCGGTATGCTTGAAGGTGGGTCTAGAATAGGGTTGCCAGATACTAGAAGTCAAATAACTGGGCAATGGTAAATATTCAGTTGGATTTTGAAAAAATAGCTGGATTTCTTTTTTTGAATAACTTAAAACAAATCGACGGATTTTCAAATGTGTGATATTTTTATTTTGGACTTCATATGAGAAATGTACTTAATACTACATTACATACATTATGCCTATTTACATACGAATATAAGACTTTATGGAATTTGACGAATTCCGAAACACGTGTCGAGTAAGTCTTGCAAAATGACCAAACCAATCAATTTAAAACAAACAACTTTATAAAAAGTTTCTTGAAAATTGTTACTTTGACAATATCATCGTAATGATTAGTAAAAAAATATGACCTTGAGCTAGAATAATCTTTCTCAAAAATAGAATTTTAAAGGTCGAATAATAAATAATTTTTATTAATTTAAAAATTAAAACAGAAATTAAAGAATTCTTTTTTAACTGGGCAATTTATATTTTAACTGGAAACTCGACCAGGCCCCAAATAACTGAAAAATCCAGGACATTACCGGCTGTCTGCCAACCCTAGTCTGGAACCAATATTTCGGGTAGTTACAAATATCAGCACAAACTCATTTTACCTTGTACCACAGAGTGGTGTAGGGTATAATAAGATCCAGGATAATCTTAAAGCATCACGGTGGAAACAAAAGAAAACCCGAGAGTTGGGATCTGTCAATCTGTTAAAGAAATTGTTTTGATCAGTTTACTTTAAATCAAATTTCAGCCAACTCTAATATTCGTATGTAGCCGTTTACACACTCATCATATGAAATTTTTTTTATGAGATTTTAAAAAGGATACAATCGAAGAAAATTATGTCTATTAAGTATTATAACAATAAAACAACGTTTGTGTGTATGGAAAACAAGAAAGGAACATAAAATGTAATAATAATTAAAAATTGAGTTAAAAATTTATTTTTTTTATACCTGAAGTGATTTTTGTATTATTTTTGGTTTCAAAAAGATTTTCAAAGTGCTAGAAAAAGGGCAGGGTCTTATTAAAAAAGAGGCATAGGTAAAAACATTATGTAATATTTTTTTTTTTTCAAAATCATCAATGAATTACACTCGTACATTTACAATACTCAGACAAAGATAACATTACACAAATTGGCGACAATATTATCGATAGATATTGACAACGGTTACCAAAATTTTTTTTTATACAATTGTTTTTAAAAATTATGAAGGCTTTATATGTTGTACACGATCGATCCTTTATTTTGCCACTCTGTGTGTTTTATTTAGTTTAGATGGTTGAATGTTTAACTTATGTGAATTTTCATTGATCCTTGTTGGTTTTTTGCGCAATCTCTTTGGGTTTCTGTTTTTTTTTTGTTCAGGTATATTTATTGTTTAAGGAAGCATAATTTTATTTAGTCCTTTTTGTTTGGGTGTCCGTTTTTTTATTATATTCGTTTTGACGATTTATTTAACGTGAGGCGCCTGTTTTTCTTTTTGGGTCACACATTGAAGTGATAACAATTTAAGAATTTATGTTGTGATTTTCATATTTTTTTTTTGTTTTTGTCTCAAGATAAGGTGCAGTTTTTCTATTTTATGTTTTTGAGGTTTTAGGGATAAGTAATAATTTTAAAGAATATTAAATACAAATTTAGAGTTCCCATGAAAATATGTATATCAGCTTGTTGGTCACCAACAGGTGACTGACTAGTCATATCCTTTAAAACTCCTTTTTGTGAGAAAAATATTAATTTTAGTCAATAGATATTTTAGATTTTAAATTATTTTAAACTGAATTTGAAGTACATACATATATTATGGTAAAATACATGCAGTCACATAAGTTTACAGTTTAGGATCCATCGGTGAAAAAAAACATTCGGGAAAACGTATTTTTATGAAATTTCGTTTTTTTATCAGGGTTAAAATGTGTACTTTTGGTAGTTTTAATATAACCTGAAATAATGATCCTAGGTATTTGAAATTTGAAATGTAGGATGCATCGATGAAAAAAAAAAATTTTTAAAAAGTACTTTTTGTAAATTCCATTTCTAAAGTGGTAAAAAGAGTACTTTTTTAGCTTTTATATTTCCTGAAATAATTGTTCTAGAAATTTTAAATTTTGAATTTAAAATCCTTCGGTGAATAAATCACTGTGGAAAGGTCCTTTTTGAAAATTTCGTTCTAAACGGGATAATAAAATTTACTTTTTCAGCTTTTAATAGTTTCTGAAATAATGGTTCTTGAAATTTGGAATGTACAGTAGGGATATAACTATTTGCAATTTTTGCAAATATCAAAAATACCATCCCATAGCCGTGTAGAACATGTCAAAATATAAAAAAATATGATGCCACTTTTCCTCTATCGTGAAAAAAGTTTCCGCACCGAATGCGTTGAAGTTTTGTCTATATTCATTTATTTATTTTTTTATCAAAACAGTCATTCTTGTATTAAACAAGTTATTTTTTTTTTTTAATTCTTATATAATCTTCAATACCAAACTATTTTTCATAAGTCTAATGCAAAATTGTGATCCGCGATTGGATCACAATAAGTAAAAAACCATAATTTTTAAAAAAATATAAATAAAAATTTAAAGCACTTTAGAAATCTCTTTCGGTGCGGAAACTTTTTTCACCGAATCAACCTAAAAAACACTTTTTTATTATTAGAACAACATTCCCCAGATGGTACTGGAGTGGTATTTTGCTCTAAAAAAAAGTTATATCCCTAATGTACAGTGACTTACAGTAATAATGACATAAAGCATATATTTGTTAGAAGTTCTTTAAAGGAAAAGTTATCAATACTTAACCTGATTATTATGAATCGACTATTTTTGAAAAAAGGGCTATATAGGAAATCTTCCAAGCTTTAATTTAAGCTTGATTATTAAATGAGATACAAGGGTCGCACTGGAAAATGAAATTATTTGTAGATATTTTTTTGATTTTTTTTTTTTTTAATATTTCTAAGTCGATTTTTTCCAAGTTTAAACATTAAAAATTTAAAAAAATATCAAATGATTTTTATTTAGTTATCAGCTACTTTTTCTAACAACCCGACCAAAAAATAATTTTTTTTTTAAATACAATGGAAGAAATCCGCAGTTTTTGACCTCCAACTCTTTTGACCACCAATATTTTGTAAACAAAGACAATTTTTAATTATTCTAATGTCTCATTACTATACACTTAGGTGTACTCAAATTAATAAACAATAAAATATTTTCATTGTTTACAACAAATTGGAGGTAGATAGAGTTGGAGGTCAAAAAATGAGGATTTCTTTTACTGTATTTAAAAAGGATCCTTCGCGAATAATCCATTCTGCATTTTAAGTGCCGTAATGATATTAATCAGTTAAAATTTTGAATGTGAAAAAACATATTTGGAAATTAATTTTTGGAATTTCTGTTTCAAAGGGTCTAAAAGGGGTATAAAAGTGTACAATTTAAAAATAATGGTCCTAGAAACTTGATATTTTGAATCTAGAATCATTACGGAGCTCCGGCCGCGGCGATTGATTTAAGTAGAGGAGACCAAAAAAAGTATACGTGTATCGGCGTTTTGACAGATCACATCGAAATTTTAATTTTATTTTTTCACAAATAAAATTGTTGTAATAGTTCCAAAAATGTTAGAAATGTGTTTTAGGGGAAAATTTTAGAAATCGGAACGCTAATCCTAGTCCTTCTAACATCCGGCATAATTTATTAACGGTAACAAAGTTCCGTCGGGCGTGTTAGTTATATAAAAATTAATAAAATTTCATAAACCAAAAAAAAAATAACAAAAATAAAATATAATATTTTTTTTTCATATTTTTCAAATAAAAATAAATTCTTGTTATTGACGACTAGGGCAAGTACTTTCATGAAAATGCATGTTTTTACTCGGCACTCCAAACATAACATAACTTAAATATCTATCCGAATCAATAAATTTGCAATAAAATGGCATCGATTTGTAGTTGCATATTTTTGTATATTTTGGTATAAATGCATATTTTTGCATATTTTCATATAAATTGCACTTTTTTTAATTTTCATTAACATTTTTTCCAAAAATCATTTCAAAAACCTTAATATAAACCAAAACTGAACCACTATTTCTCGTAAAAAAAAAAAATATTATTTTCTTATAGACATGATATTCTGAGACATTTCCTTAGAAATTTGTTTCTGAAAATAAAGTTTTAAGATTCTTAAAAAAAGTTTAAAATTTTTCCTATTCTGAAGCATTTCATTAACCGTAAAGAAAAATTCTTAGATTTTAAAAATATCTTACAGGAAAATTGTCTCAGAAATGCCTGTACAAAAACTTTTGTCATTGGTTGGTATTGAATTTTAGCGAAATTTGCACAGTAGTTAAGAAGTTATGAACAAAACCGTGAAAGTAAAATTGGTTTTATCCCGAATTCACGTGTTGTACAAAACGCTTAATACGTTTTGAAGGAGATTATATACAGTCAAACTCGGTAATAACGAACTCGGTTATAACGAATTCTCGGTTATAACGAACTAATTCTTAAGTCCCGACGTTTTGGTATCAATTTTCACAAAAAAATACTTCTTTTATAACGAATCCTCGGTTAAAACGAACTGCTTATTATGGTCCCATTAATACAATTTCATGTGTATTTACTAGGGTATTCAATCGATTAACCGTTAATCGGTTAACCGATTAATTTTTGTCGATTAACTGTTCGAATAATTTAATATTGCCAATTTTCAAATAACAAATAAACCGATTAATTTGTGTCGGTTAACCGATTAACCGAAATTTCTTTTTTTAGTACTTTTACCTATTTTTTTGTTTTATTTTGTTTTTTGATATTTAATTTTTTTAATTTAAATTACGGTTCTGCTGAAAGAAGTTTAGGTCAAAAAAAATTATCAAACTCTCTCTTTTAGCAACATGTAAAAACTTCGTCCAGAAAATATTTTATCAAAGTCCTAAAAAGATATTTCGGTTTAAAAAAAGACAACAAACTTTGTACCTTAGCCAATTTTTTATACATTGCTAACAGTATACCTACATATATTTTTCTATTAGTTTTTCATGTGCCTAATCCGAATTTGACCTTAGAACTTATCCATCTCATCTTGATTTAGATTTGCGATTGACAATACTGCATAAACTCAGATTTTTTCAATGTTCGGGACACTATAAAACCGCGAATTATTTTATAATGTTTAACACCGTCCGACAGCCAATATTAAACATGAACTGGATGATATATGTCTGAAAGTAGAGATCAAATGAAGTAATACTGCATTTACGGTTTTTTATTTCGTGATCTTGTTTACCAAAATTTTAAAGGATTACATTTTAAAAAATTTTGTAAAATATTTTTTTTTAATATTTGTACTTGTCCTAGGATACCACTGGTGACGGAAATGAAAGCGGGGGATCTCCCCTAATATTTTATAAAATTGAATCCTCTAAAACTTTGAAGTTGTTTTAAAAGGAAACAAGATCACGAAATAAAAAACTGTAAATGAAGTTTTTACTTTGTCGGACGGTGTAAATAGTTCAGCCCATCTGAAAATTCTGATATTTTTGGAATCCTATTGATATCTTTTTTCATTACGGAGATATCGACCAATGAAATTATTGGAATTTCGGCCCTGACAAATAAACGAAAACAATTTGGAAACCAAACAATTTTTTTGTTCATATTTTTAGTACCGAATTCGAAAATTTTTTAGGGATGCATCTAAGACCGGCAGCAATTTGGCTAAATTTTTCCTTTTTATAAAAATTGCTTTATTTTTTTTACATTTTTTCACATTGAATTGGGGCCAATTTGGATTGGGATAATTTTTAGGGTACCATACAAAAATTCTTTATTTGGGCTAACGCGTATTTAAAGCTTTGCCATATCGGATATAGATTTCTTATTAATAAAATTCTTAAAAGTATATACAATTCGTGGTTTTATATTCAATTTAAATTTGAAATTGATATTATTCGGTTAACCGAATAATTCAAATTTAACCGATTATTAACCGATTAAATCTTAACCCCGATTAATTATTTGCTCGATTAACCGATTAAACCAGAACCTCGATTAATTGAATACCCTAGTATTTACCTTTTTATAACGAACTCCCATAAATAATTTTTAATGTGAGGCAATCATGTTTATCAAACTCACAAAAGGTTGAACATTTTCGGTTTATATTATAATTTTGATAAAGTTTATTTATAATTTTAATGTTTTCTTCTCAATATGTAGATTATTTGCGAAAAAACATCAAATATAACAAAATTGGATCTATTTTTTTGCAAATAAATCTTGGTTATTAAAAAATGTAGTCCCTCGGAGTACGTTATAACCGGGTTCGACTGTATATATATTTATTCCTGGGGTTCCATGGAGGAACATAGGGCCACTTATGTTTTTATTTGTTGTGGTTTTATTAAAAAAATAAGTTTAAGATGGACCGGGAATTAGCCGACCGCATCCGAGTATGGCAAGGGGTCTGCCGATTAAAGTATCCAGACATACTGTCGGTTATTGGTTTTATGGCGCCAAATACTCGGCATGACATTTCAAGGATCATTGGCATACTAGGAATTTGTGGGAACTCGAAAGACCCTCAGAGACTCTCCTCTTGAAATCGCTGACTGTCCGCGACTACTACAAATAGCAGCTACTCCGTATATCAACGGAACGTATCACTATCCGCAACCTGTGACGCGTCCGGTAACACTCAGCTATGCTCCCCATGAGCAGATAGCAACTCACACAACGTCATTTAAATAACATCGTGTGCCTTGTTTTCCACAGTTGGCCGGAAAGAGATTGTTAGCCACAAAAATATTTTAAAAATATTTTACAAATTATTTTTGTGACTTTTTTTTACATTTTTTAGGTCAAAAAAATTTATACCCAAAAAATTAATTTTTTTTACAAAAATTGCTAATGAAGTATTTGAATTAAAATAACCCAATAAACACCAAAAAATTAAAATTCAAGTGCTTGATATTTGACTTGAATTAAACTTTAATTTTAGTCTTTTTTCAAGCCTTAATCCAGTTCAAACAAAATGAGTTTGTTTGAAATTTTGTATTTTCGTTTTTTGTCAAATCTGAAAAATAACAAACAAAAAAATAAAATAAAAAACAATTGAACAATTGCTAAAAACGAAATAATAACTAAATAAAATGATTTTTCGCGTAAATAATAACAAAATGCACATACACATAGGATTTTCGCTGACCAATTTTAGGAAAATCATATACATACAGTGGGTAAAAAAAGTAGTCGGACACTCATAACCTCAATTTCTTTCATTAAATTTGGTGGTTAAAATTCATGAAATTCCAAAATGTGTTGGTACTATTTTAAAGATGGTTTTTCACACTTTAAGAATCAGTTGTTCTTCAATCAAAATGATAGCTAAGTTTTTTGCAAATCAGCGAAAACTAAAATAACTTGTAAAATAACCTCAAAAAAGAACTCGGACACTCATTAAATGCTTCCAGATTCCGCTTAATTCTAAATAAAATTAAAATGGTAAATGACTTAATTCTATCCTGGTGTTACTAATTGTTAGCCTCCATGTCAGTTAAGCCAACATTTGTATTTAATTTCAGCGAATTCAGCTGAAATCTCCTAAAATAAGAGTTTTTCTAGTAAGATTGCCGATATTTTATAACAAATTTTTTCAAAAGACGTCAAGTGCAATTCGAGCTTTGATGTACTAAATACTACACCATGCTAAGCCATTTGTGAAGTCATATACCAATTTAGATTTGCGAAATCAGTCACAAACGAAGCGAAAATGATAAAAAAATATAGTATGCAGAATGAAAAATGCACTAAAATTGCATCAAAAACTAAAAAACCGTGGGAGGAAAGGTGACTAATGGTAAGAGTAGAACTCAAAAATTGTTAAATGACGTAGTTTTTATGCAGGGGTTACGTTGCAAGACCTCTGCGGGTGGTAAGTTGGTGTAACAACAAAAAAATAAAATCCAAAGCATTCAGAACCACTGATATTTCATACTGGCCTATCTGTTTTGTTACTTATAAAGGTAAGTTAGCAGGTTTTCGGATTAATGAATGATCTGACATGCGAAGAAAGGATTATCATGTGCATAAAGCCTAAATTCTGTATGCAGTGTTAGCAAGGGAATTATTTATATATTAGAATCCCTTCACTGTAACATTTATACCTGTTAGATGGCAACTCTTCAATTACAAATGTATCCAGCAATAATATATGACATCTTATCTATTCATTGGACTATTCTGCGTCGAATATTTCACGGTTTATTGCGCATTTTTAAAGCATTTTTCTTTCTGCATACTATATTTTTTATTATTTTCGCTTCGTTTTTGACTGATTTCGCGTATCGAAATTGGTATATGACGTCACAAATGGCTTAGCATGGTGTAGTATTTAGTACATCAAAGCTCGAATTGCACTTGACGTCTTTTGAAAAGATTTGTTAAAAAATATCGGCCATCTTACTAGAAAAACTCTTATTTTAGGAGATTTCAGCTGAATTCGCTTAAATTATATAAAAATGTTGGCTTAACTGACATGGAGGTTAACAATTAGTAACACCAGGATAGAATTAAGTCATTTACCATTTTAATTTTTTTTAGAATTAAGCGGAATCTGGAAGCATTTAATGAGTGTCCGAGTTCTTTTTTGAGGTGATTTTACAAGTTATTTTAGTTTTCGCTGATTTGCAAAAAACTTAGCTATTATTTTGATTCAAGAACAACTGATTCTTAAAGTGTGAAAAACCATCTTTAAAATGGTACCAACATATTTTGGAATTTCATGAATTTTAACCACCAAATTTAATGAAAGAATTTGAGGTTATGAGTGTCCGACAACATACCCACTGTATGTTAAGGTAAGAAAACTAAAATTTTGCAAAAAAAAGAAAAATATCTTACAATTTTTTTTTTCATTTTAGCTATCCAAGGAAAAATACATCACCAGCAGACAATTATGTACATATTTAAGCTTTCTTCAATGGAATAATTTGAACGAAGATGCTGGAAAACAAATGTTCTCACAATTCTACAGATTTGGCAAATTTTAATTTTGTTATTGTCATTTTAAGTTATGTGTTAAATTCGCTTTTTCTAATTTTTAGCTAATAAAAATAATTATTTATGCAAAAGCTTGTTTTTGTATATAAAGCAATGATGCTGCTTGATTTAATTGAAACTGGAATTGTGCTTGAATTGCACTTGATTTAGGCTTGAATTAAACTGGAATAGGGCTTGAATTCAACTATAATTCAAGCGATATTCAAGTAATTTTTCAAAAAATTTGTTTGGTTCGACTGGAATTACGCTTTTTTTAGGGCTTGAATTCAAGTGTTTTTACACTGTTTTGTTTGACTTGAATTCCAGTATCCGTTTCGCTGGTATATGGTATTGAATTACAGTGTAATTCAAGTATAATTCAAGGCTTGAAAATTGAAAATATGACTGGAATTACGCTTGATTTACACTTGAATTCCAGCAATTTGGCTTATTGGGAAAATATTTTTTTTCCAGAAACATTTTTTGAGTCAAAGAAAAGAACTTTTAAAGAAAATTTGTTCAATTAAAACTTTTTATTACAAAATGTGTCAATAAAAAAATATTTTTTAATTAAAAGCTGTGTCCACTCAAAAAAAAACAACGTTCTTAATACTGTAGAGGGCATTAAGGTATTCGAAAAAATCTAATTTATATTAACAAAGCTATTTTTTAGTTAAAGCATTTCATTTTTAATACATATTTTTAAATTTTAAGTGCATATTTTTTAAATTTTAAGTGCATATTTTTGATTTTTAGAAGCATATTATAGGCACATATTTTCGATTTTTAGATGCATGAAAGTACTTGCCCTATTGATGACACTGCTTTATTATATTGTTGACATGTTACATTTGACGAAAATGGGTATAACATTTCATCATATTGATGTAATTTTTCATCAATATGAAGAAGCTATTTCTTTGAGTGTATGACCAACGAACATAGTATGGATATTATGACCGGATTCCTTTCGGTCATAATCTCCATAACGAAATTGGGGATTACAATATGTATGTACGATATGTATGTATGTCATCGAATTTATCTCCAACTTGTTTTTATTTCAAATGGAAGTTCCCATTTCTTCAATCCTACCAAAAACGAAACACACTGACTTCGGGGAATACTGTATTTTGGTTAAATAAATTTTGAAAATTTTTTTGGAACAGATTCTGATTGCAATAGATTCTTTAACATATTCCATGGTAATCACAACAAATTTTTGACTGAAGGTAAAATAATTTTCCAAAAAAAAACAACTTGTTCTAACAAACGATTACTTTCGTGACAATTTCAAACAAATATCATCAATTGGGAAATGTTAAGTAGAATCGATTGCTGGATAATATCATGCAATCTGGAATCGATTATTTGGAACGGAATTTTTTTTAATTAAATATAAAACTTATGAAACTTCCATACATATTTCCTTTACGGGCCTTTAAAATTCAAATATTATTTTTTCGAAAGTCCTAAAGTGTGGGCAATCGTTGTTTTAACAAAGCGGGCACCACTTTTTCCTTAAAACTCAAAAAAAATAGAAAGGGTTAAATTTCTTAAATAATAAAAATATGTTCATAAAACAAATACGTGAGTTAAGTAATTGCTGTATAAACTTCGTATCTAATGATGGTGGTGTTGAGCTGAAATTGAATTAATAGAGTTGTATGGCTGCGCATGCGTGCCTTAATTTAAAACGTGCCTAATGATTTAATTTGGAAGAAAAAAAAAAAAAGAAATAGCATTTGTTGGTATAGAGCAATATTTATGGTATTTATGGTGTTATATACCTTTATTTTTTTTTCAACACTCTTTTACCCTTCGACTACCTCTTTTTTGTTTCTTTTTGATGAATCTAACACTTTTATTTAAATTTTGGTAGCCGAAAAACAATTTTTGAATTTTAATCAAAAAAAATCGTTCATACCTTATAATTTGTGTAAATGTTGATATTATTTCGGGGTTTCAAATGGCTAGATCTGCTGCTTGCTGATGGTGGTAGTTGTACAATTTATTTTATTTATTTTTAAATGTTATTTATTTCTTTTTCTCATTTTTGTATTATAAATTTGTCTATGTACATTTAATCGTTGTTATTTATTCTCATATGTTTTTAAGTTATGGGATTTTTTTTCGGTTTTTTTCTTCATTCCATAACTTCTTTTCATTCCATACCGCCCCATTGGTTACTTTCTTTCTTATGTACTGAATTTGTCTGTCCGATCGTGAATAACAATTTTATGTGAACTTTAAAAGAGTTATATTCTCAAAGTCTGAGTTTTAGTTTAAAAATAGTTAATGTATGACTGACTGACTGAATAGCTACTTATTTGTTAAATTTCAATTATTTAAATATGTAGTTAAATTTTGGTGTACGTGTTTTATAGCTACTTCTTTTTGTGTCGGTATTTTAGTTTATTTAAAAGTAATGAAATTTATGGATGTTTTTTCTGTATTAAAATTTTTTCCTATGTATTAAATAATATTCATAAAAGTAAGTTAGTACACTCAAAATAAATTCTCTGTCCAATCAGCAGAAAAATCTGCTGAAAATACACCCATTTTGAGCCATATGAGAAATCTGCTGATTTTAGCAGACACGGTTTGCTAAATATCTGTCATAAGAGGTGAATAAATATAACAATAAAAAAAAAAAAAAAACATACGGCGCCAGCCAGCATCGAACTCGCCACCTTCCGATTTGAAAGCACACTTCTTAACCACTACGCTACGGAAGCTTATACTTTTATCTGGCGTTTTAGTTATTAAACATGTGTGACATTTTACTATGTTTATACTGATTTTGTTTGCTGAATTTCATTATTTTGTTAAAAAAAATTTTTATATAAAAAAAAAGCAGAACAGATTGTCAGCAGATTGCTCTGCTGAAATCAGCAGATTGATCTGCTGAAATCAGCAGAAATATCTGCTAATTTTAGCAGAAAAATCTGCTGATTTTAGCAGAAAAAATCTGCTGATTTCAGCAGAATAATCTGCTGATTTCAGCAGAACAATCTGCTGATTTCAGCAGAACAATCTGCTGATTTCAGCAGAGCAATCTGCTGACAATCTGTTCTGCTTTTTTTTTATATAAAAAAATTTCTTGAAAAAATAATGAAATTCAGCAAACAAAATCAGTATAAACATAGTAAAATGTCTGTTATTTTCTTAAACTAAATGACAGAGATTTTACTAAAAATATCCTTCTCAGCAGAACAATCTGCTAAAAGATTGCTAATTCAAATTGAAAGTCGTTTTACAGATTTTTTGACAGAGTTTTTCTTTTGAGTGTATAATACCGCGGATAAGGTAAACAACAGATTCTGAGAATTGTGTTAAAAAAATGTTGCTCGTTTCTCTCAGTTTATATGCCCTTCGACATGATCATGCGACGCTCTTCGAACCCGAGAAGGCATCGATATTATGGCTAAATAAGTCGTTGAAGAACAGGACCAACATTTACCTATGCACGCATTTGACATAGGGATTACACTTCCCGAAGGCCAATATGTTGAGTTATTCGCCGCGCACAACCACCTTTCGCGGTAAGTGAAACAGCCAACACACATTCCGTGTTTTAGCGGGCAATTTTGCAATACCCTCTAACTGTTCCACACTTCGCACTATTAGAAGTACGCAGTTGAGCTATTCGCACCTATCGGTAACTCGGACCTCCATACCATATCTTTTTGTATTCCAAACATTTCCCAAACCGCAAAAAAGACGCTCTGTTTTCTTATAGCTTTGGGTTGATCCCAACGAGTTCTATCGGATTTTCATCTGGAAACTTTGTTTTCCAGATATTAATATTGATACCTTTGCGGAAATGGTAATTCCCACGAAGCTAATTTCGAATAAGTCAATATCCAGAGAGCAGGAGTTGAGTAACTGGCGTGATGACAAAAACCCTGTTACTGACCCTCTACGCAAACAGGCAAGATTCAAATATACCAAAGTATTTAGGCGTGAAAAAATTCTTCACGAACGACGTCAGCATGTTAAGGTCCTTGCTGCTACACGGGGAAGCAACCCCTTCTGGTCATTTGTTAAAAGAGTTAAAAATAATGCTAGTTCATCCATTCTAACTCTTATAAATAAATTTCAAATATTCAATGTTGATAAAGTCAACCTTTTTGCTGAACTTTTTGCAAGGTGTTCATAATTGCCGGAAAGCGATCAACATATACCCGAACTTGAAAGGGCATCCTGTACTATGCTCAAGATTTCTTCCAGAAAATTATCACCAAATTGCAATTTGCTTTGCACTTTCGAAGGCAATGGAGAGTACGATTAGTTATCATGTCGTGAATTATTTAGAAACCAACTCATTACTAAATAATTGGCAGTATGGTTTTACTAAAAGTCGTTCTACTGGAGACCTGTTAGCGTTCCTATCGGAACGTTAGAGTAGGTCAATGCACCACTTTGGTCAGAGGAAGGTCGTGGCTCTAGATATTTCCAAAGCTTTTGATCGTGTATGGCATGCCGCGCTTGTGTCAAAGCATATAGCTTTTGGTGCGGGTAATGATTTCTCTCATTTTATTTCGAGTTTTCTCAGAAATTCAGGCGTACCACAAGGTTCTGTTCATTCTCCTTCTCTATTTCTTATTTTCCTAAATGACCTTCTAATTATAAGTCAAATTTACATTCCTATATATTCTTTTGCAACATTTGTCATTGATTTTCCTTCAGTTACAAACCAAGCCTTTTGGAGGTTGTGGTCAAGCGAAAGAATATAAATGACACTCGAGATCTAAGTATCGACAGAAGCATTCAAGTGTTGTTGCTTTCTAAAGAGGTTTAAGAACTACTTTACTCGTCCGATATTCGCACTATCTACACTACCTATATTCGACCGAAAGTGGAATAAATCTCCCATATATGGGCAGGAGCTTCAGAGTATATTCTAAATTTTCTAGACCGTGTGCAAAGGAGGGCGGTGAATTAACAATCTAACTATTGATTCATTAGATCATCGTCGGAATGTGGGTTGTATGATGATGTTCTATTGATATTACCATAGAAAATGTTCTGTTGAGATAAGTGAACTCATATCCCGAGCCCGTGTTTTTATTCGTAACGCTCGCTAATCAAGTAGAGCTCATTCGACTGTCCAGTCTATCGCTCATATATTTTCTCAGTCGACCTATCCGTAAATGTTATAATCTCCACCCAGAAGTCTTCCCTGACACATAAAACCTAGAAAGATTCAAGTCAAATATTCATTACCCAATACTCCCTCTTTCCTCCCTCCCATGCCATGTTTAAGGCTTCCATTAGCCAAGTGAAAGAGCCAAAGTGGACGTCGTGAGCAAAAATGATATCCCGTAGCAGCCCAGGGCTAATGCATGGATTTCGATGTCCACAAGTGACACTGAAATGATTCTGAAGATGATCTGATTCTGAAGATGATGATTCTGAAGATGATCTGCAATCATTACCTTTCAAATCAGAATTGGCAGATTGCCAGATTGGGTAATCTTAATTAATGAGGAACTACTTCCGCTATTAACGGCGGTATTATTAGATTTGGCGTTTTTCATATAAGAGTAAATGTCTACAAGGGCGACCTATTTTAGAAACAGACAAGCTGCGTGACGGGGTCGGCTGTAGATTCCTGAAGAGATTTTTGTTCAGGTTAGCACCGATTGATATTCACCGATTCTAGGCTGATGGGAAAGCATCCTTGGCTGATGAAAGATTCTAGATTCATTCAAGGCTGATGGGAGATGCATCTGGCATATTTTAAACCGAATCTGGTAACGAATGCAATCTCTGTGTTAACACGAAGGACAAAGCTATGATTCACAGGACGCCACTTGTGAACCGACTTTTGTTACAAGTAGCCGTCAAGAGGTTCTTGATGTAACATTTGAATCAGATACATTGTCTGATAGAATTGATGAATGGAGAACTTTGGAGAAACATTGATTCTCAAATCATTGCTACACTAAGTTCTTGCTCAGGGATTGTGGATAATAAGAATTGCCAAACGTGATTCTTGGAAAAACTTCTGTGGAAACATAGAAGACGTTTGAGGAATCCAGGCTGCGTTCTGAATTATTCTCCTCGTTCACTTGGATACTTGAAGGATCCTATTGGGGTGTGGTCTACATCTATTGGGGAATCGATAAAGCTGGTCGTATATTCCTTTAAAAGGGAGGCATACCAGAGTTATCCCAAAGGCTGGAAAAAACTCTTACACAGTTCCAAAGGATTTCAGACCAATTAATTCATCGTCATTTTTGTTGAAGACAAATAGACTCAAATTTGTGTAAAGTGATTGCAACGAGGTTTCTTTTAACGTCACCACAGACTTGATAATAATGATGTCATCCCAGACTCCATTATTGTGGGACTGTCTGACATATATCGTCTAAGTTGGGAGCGTCTGTCATATCTCGATTTGTTAACAAGAACGCACCACAGGGAACTGTTCTTTGGCCGCTTCTTAGGAACTTGGCACTAAATTCAATGCTGCTCTCTCTAGAAGCACGTGGTTAAAGGGAAAATATGTAGAGGGAAAGCACCTGCCAATATTAAGAATTAATCTTCAGGGTACTCTGAAATATCTATCTAAATTAGCAAGAGACAGTGGTCTGGGTAATCCAAGTAAAACTGAACGTGTTTTGTTAACAAGGTAAAATAAGATTCCTGCTTTTGCTCCTATTTCTCTGGACGGCACAGAAATCGCCTTCTCAGATAGCCAAGTATCTTGGAGTATTTCTAGATAGGAAGCTTAATTTCAGGCGCAATATTGGGGAAAGGGTGAGAAAAGCAACTTTATCACGAATGTTCAAAAAATAAAAGCACACTGCGATGGAAGAACAGCGATTATGATCGTGCGTTATTTTGAAAAAGATAACAATGACACAAAATCTGGACTATGCTCCTTCTATAAGCCTTTTTATGAGCCACTTAACCACTATGATACCATCCACACAGTCTTGGATGAGGGGCATTCCGGAGAGTGGAGCCTCTTTAAAGGTGAATCTAAGTTACATGAACAAGTGGGCTTAGGAGTCTATTAGGAAGAGCTTGGGTTGAGCCTAGCTCGAAGATTGCTAGATCATTGCAGTATTGCCAGACAGATATGCTGTAAAATAAAGGAAGTCGCTGATTGGTTGAGTTGCAATGTCTTGTCCTCAACCGCAGTCAACTTCTATTTTGACAGTCAAGCCGCGGTCAAGTAATTGGAGTCAATGTTTCTGAAAACAAGACCTGCCCTTAACTTCCGCACGTTTTTAAATAAAGTGACCAAGAAGTTTGATATACGACTCATATGGGCCCATGGGCAACGGCTGATTCCAGGAAAGCTGATGAACTTGCAAGACTAAGAACTACCTTAAAGGTTCCAACGGAATTGGAATGCGTTAGTATGCCTCTAGAAATTTGAAAACAAAATATACGGCTTTGTTTCGAGACGGCAACTAATCAGAGATGAGCGTGTAAGATTACTCGATCTCAGAGGAGAGATTTTAACGGTGATTACTATAATTATCGGACACTGTCGTATAGGAAAGCAGGCTGAGCGGTTAAATGTGCCGTCAAATAACTTTTGCTGGAGTTTCACAAATTAGGAGGAGTTGAAAACTATAGAAGAATTTATCTGCCATTGCCCGGATTTTTCTAGTCAGTGACCTGCTTCACTGGGATCTAGGGAGTTGCACGATCTTTCTGATTTATAGGATGTCAAAATTAAATATCTTAGGAGTTATATAAGGAACTCAAATTTACTTAACGGCAGGGACTAGTAAAAGAGCCCCATTACTGTCCCGTGGTGAAAGATTTCAAGAGGAGAGATTTCGACGTTTGTTTCTGTAATTATCGGACACTGTCGTATAGGAAAGCAGACTGAGCGGTTAAATGTGCCTTCAAATGACTTTGCCGATGTTTCATAGATAGTTTTTAAATAACGTTAGCTATAACCAATATATTTTTCACGGCAATCGGTCTAGTACGTACTGAATGGCCAAATTATTTCCAAAAAATTTTAAAAACTTGTAGAACAGTAGTTGGTAACCCTTATTTACATTATTGCATATCTCATGGACTTATGAATAGTAATATATTTTACCGCCAGAATTCTTTTGTATTTTTTTTTTTTTTCTTTTTCAAATTTGAAATTCACAGACCATAATTTGTTTTTATTAAAGTGTGAATTCTATATGGGTTTTTATGACAATCATATAATAATGCATTTTTACCCAAGAACAAAAATTGTATGGCCTGCATATGAATTGCGTAGTTTACGAGTGTGTACAATTTAACCCGCCCGCGCATACAGACAGACGTATGTACACTCATTTAAATTACCATTTTTATTTACACAAAAAACAAAAATAAAAAGTAACTAAACAATAGATAACAGCCGCTTTCTTAAACCTTGAAATAATAACAAGTGTTAAAATGAGACTAATAACAAAATAAAGGAAAAATATTATAGAAAATACACAAAAAATCGATTGTAAAAATTTTTCCTTATCCTTGAAATGACTAGAATACTTATTAATTGTACTTGTAGTGAAGGTTGTTTTTTTGTATTTTTCAAAAAACCCTTTCGTTAAAAAGGGATTGTTTTTCCTAAATGTCTTGCTTAATATTCCTAAAAGGCTATACTAAGATATTTTATTGGTAGTCATAAAAAAAGGAAACAAAGAATTGTTCGTGAGTAATAATTTCTTTTAAATACATTTATTCTTTTAAAAGTTTCTTCCCTGTTCCGTTCTAATTTTAAATACTCTGCGCATGCCTAAAGCGGTAGCTAAAACGCGGTATTTTTATAAGAGGGTTTGAAAAAAAATATTTCTATGTATTTTTTGTTGTTTTTTGTCTCTGCTACCTTCTAATGACAAATATTATTAACAATAACTATTACATGGTACCGACGAAGTAGATGATCCCAGAAATCATGCGCATATCATAAAATACCATAAACTACAATAAAACAAAAAACCACCACACACAAGCCTGTTGAAATTTTCAATTCTTTTTTTGGATTGAAAATTTATTTCAAAACGCTTGCGCTCAAATCGTTTTTTTAAACACATTTAGATTTTTCTGTTGTCGTTAGTATTGTTGTTTATTATCCCTTTAGGGATTCAATTTTTGTTTTTTTGAGGTTTAATTTTTTATGTATTTTTTTTTCGTCATTTTAGAGGAGGTAATATTTTTGTATCTTATTACATAAAATGTCATCACATTAGGCGGAAGTAATTTCATTTGTATTTAATTTCATTCCGATTTTGTAATCTTAGCAAAGGGTAGAAAGTATTTATAAGTTTCTCATTCCGTTTGCTAGTTCGACTGAGAAACGAATTTTCTCCGTAATGCGTTGGGCGATACATTGGACAGTCGACTACGAACGAATGTAATCTACTGGATCTAAGAGTACTACGAGCATGCACACGCGTCTCAGGGAAGAGTGCACCTTTCTTAGCTGAACACTTGCCGTGGTAATATCGATAGAACAATGACACACAACCCACATTCCAATGACGCTTCAATGAGTCAATTGAGCTGGATACCCTACTGTCACTCCTTTGCATCCGGTCCAGAAACTGCAAGATAGACCTTGAGGCTCCTGCCCAGATAGGCATTTTGAGCTCTCTATGTAGTTGGTTGTTTGATATGTACCTTGGGGCATTTGTGACCTGCCGTAGAGTCTTCGATTGGAATCGCTGGAGTATTTCCAGATTAGAGTTTGCTTCAGTTTCCCACAGCTGGAAACCGTATGTCCAGATTGGCTTTAATACACACTTGTAGATTAGTAATTTATTTTCGAGAGAAAGTTTTGATTGAGGGCCAATTAAATACTTCATAGATCTGAGGTGTACGTTAAGGGATTTTTTCTTCGTTTCAATGTGCTTTCTCCAAGTAAGTTTTTGTCAAGGTGTATTCCAAGGTACTTGGCTTTATCCGATTGGGGAATTTCTTTCTCATTAAGAATAATAGACGGGCAAACTCCATTTTTCAAAGTAAAAGTTACTTGGACCGATTTACTTTCATTAGCCTTTATGCGCCAATGATTTAGCCATTGTGAAATGTTATTTATACATTTTTGTAGGATATTACTTGCTACTAATGGATCTGAGTGAACAGCAAGAGCTGCTGTGTCGTCAGCAAAGGTGCCTATTAAGACCCCGTCTGTTTGGGGAATATCAGAGGTATACAATAGGTACAGAGTTGGTCCCATTACACTACCTTGGGGAACCCCTGCATTGAACAAATTTAGGCTGCTTGCTTCGTTTTCCTCTAACTAAGAAATAGCGATATGATAGATAAGACTTAATAAAAATAAAATAATTTACTGGAAGGAGTATCCTGATTTTGTAGAGTCACCCATCATGCCAGACCTTGTCAAATGCTTGCGAAATGTCAAAGGAATGCGGCTGTGCAATATTTTTTGTCCTCGAATGACTTTTGTATAGTTTCTATGAGCCTGTGGACCTGGTCAATTGTACCATGATTTTCCCTAAACCCAAACTGGTGATTTGGGACTATTGATTTAGAGTTAATGGGTACTAGTCTATTTAAAAATAGGGTTTCCAGGACCTTAGATAAAATTGGGAGTAAACTTCTCGGGCGATATGAGGTTACATTGTGGGCACTTTTCCCGGGTTTTTGTATCATTTTTATCTGAGCAACTTTCCACTGAGGCGGGACGAAACATCGGACTAAGCAGGCGTTGTACATACTAGTTATGTATGTTCAGTGGCGGGTACAGCTTTTGGGTGTGGGGGGAGGAAATTTTTTTTTTACTTCGAAAAAAATCATAAATTAACCTTTGTTGACGAGCAAAAAAAAGAATACGTTTTTTTACAAAAAAAAGTGATGGGAAAGCTATAAAATCATCAAATTTATTAGTTTTTGCCGAAGGAGGTTTGTTTTTCATGACCATAAAAATTTTTTAATAGAAGAAATTCTTCCTACATAGAAAACATCAGATGTTGAGATATTTTTCGTGAAAAAAATATTTTTTATAGGGAAAATGTCTCAGAATATAAGACTTTTCTTAACGAAAAATGTCTCAGAATCTAAGACTATTTTCGTATAGAAAAATTTTCAGATTTTTAAAAGAAATTTAAAAGAAAATTGTATATTTTTCGTATACATAAGAAGAGTCTAAATCTGAGAATTTTTTAATAGAAAAAATTCTTCTTGCATAGAACATATCAGATTTTGAGACATTTTTCGTGTCTGAATTTTTTTTTTCGTATAGAAAAATTTTCAGATTCTAAAAATTTTTTTCCACAGAAAAAGTCTCAGATTCTGAGACATTTTATTATAGAAAAAGTCTCATATTTTAAAGCATTATTGAGACATTTTTCCTATAGCGAGGTCTCTGATTATTAGATTTGTTTCATACTGGAAAAATTTTAGATTCTGCAACCTTTTTTCTATAGAAAAAGTCTTAGTTTCTTGACCTTTTTTCAATAAAAAAGTCTCAGATTCTAAGAAATTTTCCTAAAGAAAAAGTTTTAAATTCTGAGATCTTATTCCTAAAGAAAAAAGGTCAGATTCTCATACCTTTTTCCTAAAGAAAAAGTCTCAGACTCTGACAGCTTTTTCTGATACAGAAAAAGTTTAAATTCTGGCACTTTTTCTTTAAAGAAGAAGTGACAGATTCTGAGACCTTTTTCTAATTCTAAAATCTTTTCCGATTCTAAGACACTTTTTCTATAGAAAAAGTCGAAGATTCTGTGACCCTTTCCTAAAGAAAGGGTTCCCATATTCGGAAATGTTTTTCCTATAGAAAACGTCTCAGACTTTAGGACCTTTTTTGCAATAGAAAGGTTATAGATTCTGAGACCTGTTTCCTATAGAAAAAGTCTGAGATTCTAAGACATTTTTCTGAGACTCGGAGACCTTATTCCTATAAAAAAGTCTTAGATTCTAAGACCTTTTTCCCGTTGAAAAAGTCTCAGATTCTGCGACCTTCTACCAATTCAGTAAGTTTCAAATTCTGAGACTATTTTTCAACAATAAATAGTCTCAGACTTTAAGACCTTTTTCTTTTTTAAAAAAGACTCAGATTCTGAGACGTTTTTCCTTAAAATAAGTCTCAAATTCAGAAATTCTGAGACTTTTTTTCCAAAGAAAAATTCTTCTGCGACCTTTTTCCTATAAATAAATTTTAAACCTTTTTCACATAAAAAAGTCTCAGATTCTGAGAATTTTTTCTTTAGAAAAAGTTTTTTCTTTAGAAAAAAAAAATTAAAATAGTTTTACATATGTAAGTTCGACTATCAACATTGCTATGTAGAAGACAAAAATTTTTTATATAAACCAAATTAAGATCCTGTAAGATTTTTCTATACAAAAAAAGCATATTCTAATTTATTAGTTTATGCCAAAATCTATATAAATAAAAATCAATTGTCGTTCGTTGGTAACAGCATCAGTTGAGAACGGCTGGACCGATTTGGACAATTCTTTTTTTGAAATGTTCGTCATAGCCCAACTTAGGTTTTTACGTAAATAAAATTGACCACGCCCACTTTTACGCCCACTTTTTTCGATTTATCTAAAATCGGAAAACGGCTGCACCGATTTGGGTGATTTTTTATTTAAATGTTCATAATAGTCCAATTTAAGTTTGTACTGAAAGGAAAATCGACCATGCCAACTTTTACGCCCATTTTTTCAATTTATCTAAAATCTGAGAATGGCTGGGCCAATTTGACAATTTTTTTTTTAATGCATTTTCATCATATTCCAACTTTGGTTTTAAAAAAAAAAATTACCACTCCCACTTTGGCTAACTTTTGTTGAAAATATTCGCCATAAGTCAACTAAGGTTTTTATGGGCAGTAGAATTTTCCACGCCCACTTTTTGCTATGTATCGAAAGAACTAAGGCGGCTAGACCGATTTGGTTATAGTTCGCAAAAGATTTTTAAGGAAAGAAAAATTGTGCACACTGCTCACTTTTAACGATATACTTATATCATGAAATGGGTGGATAAATTTATCTAATTTTGTTTTTAATGTTCGTCATAGTCCAGCAAAGGTTTTCGGAAAGAACAATTTTCCACTTCTATGCCCACTTTTAAATGGATGGACCGAGTTGGTTAAATTCAAATAAGGTTTTACGGTAAGATAAGTTGTCCACCCTCTCCTTTTTTTCGATATATATAAAATTTACTAAATAGAAAAATAAAATATAGAATAATAAAATATAAATAAAAATCATATGTAGTTCGTTGGTAATCGCATCACTTGAGAACTGACCGATTTTGATAATATTTTTCTTTAAGTTCGTCTTATTTTTTTTTATGTTTTTCTTTGGTTTTTTTCGGAAAACAAATCAATCTCGCCCACTTTTACGCCTCCTTTTTTCGATATATCTGAAATCGGAGAACGGCTGTACTTAACTTTTTTTTTTTAATTTTCGTCATAGTCCAATTTAGGTTAAAACGGAAATAAAATTTGTTCACGCCACTTTTATTTCGATATATCTAAAATAGTAGAACGGCAGGGCTGCCGTTCTCCCACATCGAAGAAAGACTTGCCTGATTTGTTAAATTTTTTCTTTAATGATCGTTATAGTCCAAGTAAGGATTTTGAAATAATTATTTGCCTCCCCACTTAAAAGCCCACATTTTTCAACATCCTTAAAATTTGCAACACTTGAGAACGCCTGGGCCGATGTGGCTAATTGTTTTAAATGTTTGTAATGTTCCATATAATTGTTTGGAAAGAAAAATTGTCCTCGGCCACTTTTTTCGATACATTTAAAATTTGTTTTTACTCTAATTCGATCTATTAAAAAAAAATATTTCTTAATATATTCCACTTAAACTTGGTAAAAATTACTTTAAATCCTTTGGGATTTTTACTATATGTACAATTTTAACTTACCACACAAATTTTAACGCCCACTTTTGTCTAAATATGTCGACTACTAATGACCGGACTGATTTTTTTTAGTTGATTATGGGTTTTTTTTTAACTCAAGACAATAGCTCACGATAAGAACGAGGAATATGCATAATTTATTTTTGTATTGTTCGTAATGATATTAAAGAAGTTTTGAATTTGTACATTACGCAAAGTCGAAGACATGGTTATTGTTATTTTTAGTTCCTAAAATATAATTTGAAGATGATACTCTCCCTAATCGGGTCTTTAAAACCACGCCTACAATTTTTTCTAAGCTAAGAAATTCATTACCCTTTTATGCAGGGCTATGTATTTGAAGCGATACGAAATATAACACTGATCTTATATTTGGGCCAGCAACGCGGACCGGGCCAGCTAGTTCATAATAAGATTGATAGATATTTTTCACAGAAAATGTTCAGATTAATTCACTTTTCCCTTAACTTCGAGATTTTTTTAGAAAATTTCCTTGTTTCTTTTTTTCTTCTTTTTCTTTTCTTTCCTTTCCTTTATTTCTATTTTTTTTTTCCTTTTTTTTCTTTTCGAAATTTGGTCTGGGGGGGGGGGGGGGGAATTTTCCCTTCCCCCCCCCCCTTGTACCCGCGCATGTTAAACCTTCGGCAGGTAATTCCTGCAGAGTCTTACTAGTTATGAGATCATAGCCTGGGGCCTTAATTAGTTTAAGCTTTTTAATAACTGAAGCGACTTCATGTTTTTTGAATTTCTTGATCGGGAGATCAAGCTGATAAGGCTCATTTAATAAGCGTTCAATGTACTCAGTACACAGAAAATAATATTGAGAAAAACAATTTCAGTAATCACTTGTTTAAATTTTTAAAACAAATTTGAGTAATTTTTTAATTATCGCAATTAAAAATTTACTCAAAAATTTAAAATAAAATTTGAGTAAATAATTTAATACAAATTATATATTTTTTATATTTTTTTTTATTCCCTTGGTGTTTTAAGTTCTCATTTAGTTTATAGTTATTTGTACATGTAGTATATGAAAGTTTGAAATCATCTTTATAAAATTTTCCTTTGTCTTGACGACAAGTATATTTGGTAAAGTTTGAAAAAGCATTTTTTTTTTAATATGAGACTTTTTAAACTTTTTAAAAAAACAAATTGATACATTTTGCGTAATTTTTACTTAACACAATTAAAAAGTTACTTAAAGATATTGAAAAATTTTAAGTAAAGTTTTATTGTGTGAATTAATAATTTACTCAAATTTTTTATTAAGCATTTAATAATTTTTTATTAAAAGTTTACTCAATACTATTAAATCGTTTACTGGTGCAAAATTTAGAAATTTTTTACTCAATAGTATTAAAAATTTACTCAATTTTTTTATTTTTTTCTGTGCATATCGTTGTTACCATGTATTTTGTATGTGAAGTAAAAATGCCAATGCCAAATGTTGTTAGAAAGTGTTAAGTGCAATATTTACCAATATTTTTGATTATTGTAAGAACCTCAGTGATAGGGTTCTATAAATCGAAAGTCGACTTTTGGTTCGATTTTTTTAACCTTTTCCACATTTTTGATTTTATCGACTTTTTTTAACTTTGCCAAAAAAAATAGCACCTAAATGCTTACAACAAGTCAAAAACAAACTTTTACATACAAAAAAATCGACTTTTAATAAGTTGTAAAAAGTCAAAAAGTCGAAGAAATTCGAAAAATGTCGAAAAGTCGAAAAAAGTCGAAAGTCAAAAAGAGTCGAAAAGTTGACTTCTTAAATTTTGAAAAGAGTCGAAAAATCGACTTTTTAGAAATTGAAAAAAGTCGAAAAGCGACTTTTTTCAATTCGATTTTGCGACTTTTTTCAAATTTTAAATAGTCGACTTTTCGACCTTTCGACTTTTTAAAAAGTCGACTTTTTTCTACTTTTTGACTTTTCGACTTTTTTCGACTTTCTTCGACTTTTTAACTTTTTTCGACCTTTTCCAACTTTTAAAAAGTCGATTTTTTTTGAAAATAAAAGTTTAGTTTTGACTTGTTTTGTTGTAAGCATTTAGGTAGTATTTTTTTTTTGTTGTATTTTATTTATTAAAAAAAGTCGAAGAAATCGAAGAAATCGAAAATGTGGAAAAGGTTGAAAAATCGAAAGCAAAAGAGTCGACTTTCGATTTATAGAACCCTATCACTGAGGTGTTTACAATAATCAAAAATATTGGTAAATATTGCACTCAACACTTTCTAACTCATGAATTTGGCATTGATATTTTTGCTTCACATACAAAATACGTGGAAATACCAATAGCTTCATTCAACGACGTATGCAGGACTGTTTTTTCAGGGCCCAACAACAACAACAAAAAATTTTTTGTTGTTTTTTTCGTGAGATTCGTGTTTTCCAATACATATAAAAAAAATATTTTTTTGTTGTTGTTGTTGGGCCCCCCCCCTGTATACGTCGTTGGCTTCATTGTTATTAAACTCAGCTCTCATTTGAAATTATTTTTATCTGGCAAAAGTAAAAAAAAATGAATAAAAAAAATCGAAAAAAGTCGAAAGCAAAAGTCGACTTTTCGACTTTTTAAGAACAAAAAAGTCGATTTCGACTTTTCGACTTTTTCATACAAAAAGTCGATTAATCGACTTTTGGACTTTTCGACTATAGAACCCTACTATATAACCCTACTATTAAGTCGAATTGCCGACGTAGCCGCATACTGCCTACTCAATATGTCCAATGGTATCAGGGGAATGAGAATTTCACATCGACGCCATTCTCTGTACATTCGTAATGAAGACACAGTTCCCTTTTGTCTCTAAAGCAGGACACCAGACAATGTTTCCACACAGCAGAATTGGACGAACGACCGCTGTATAAATCCAATGAACGTCTTTAGGGCTAAAACCCCATCGTTTTCTAATAAAGGTGGTATGATACTTGCTAGTTTCTGTATTGGATTTTTTTAGGATTGATCGAATGCAACAACAAATGCGAGAAAGAACAAGAAATACAATAAAATAAAAACAAAACAAAAAAAAAACAATATTGCCAACTTTTATTTTCAAAATAACTCGCCCAAAATAGCTAAAAAACTACGTTTTAAATTTTTTCATGATATTGTCATACTCCTTACACTTGGTCAGTTTTCCTATGAAAATATATTTGCACTGTTCTCCAAACTATAAAAAAAACAAAAACTAGCAAGTATCATAACACCTTAACCCTTTTACGGGAATATAAAGTAATCGTTGCTTTTCTCACCCGCTCCTCTATATTACGCATGCAATTCAAATTCCTATCCACAAATACTCCAAGGATCCATCTGAGAAAGCGATTTCAGTGCCCTACAGAGAAAAAAATTTAAACCAGTGCTAGGACCAGCCCCAGTCGTTGAGGCAGAGCTTCGAATTAAACTAGTATCATTTGTGATCATCAGGGCAAGGAAGTTCATGCACTAAAAATCGCGTTTTTAGCGCTTAAAATATGTACTAAAAATTTAAAAATATGCAGTAAAAACTAAAAAAATATGCATTAAAAATTGATTTATATTAATTTTTATTCATAAAAAATCTTAAAGCATAAAATTCAGTTTAGCATATTTAGCTTTTTTCGAATTTCGAAATCGTCGGTGTCGGTAAAGTTGCCTTTTAGGGTCGATATTAACACAAAAAAATATTGGACCTGTAGGACAATGGATTTGGGTTCCTTTTTTGACTTGAAAATCGGAAAGTTACGAATAAAGTAAACAAAAAATTTTAACTTTTTTTTGCTTGTAAATTTTTTTTTTCTTTAAAAATATATATTTTTTTCTAATTAATTTCAAAATACATTAAAGGCCAAATTAAATACATAATACTATATTTTAAAATATACATCTTCTCCACACTGAGTTAATGTTACTTTATATTTTCAGCAAAAAATAATTAAAAATATTTTTTTTGTAAAGCAAGAAACAAAAAATAAAAAAAATTTTACTGACAAAAAAAATGTTTTCCCATAAAAACACTTTTTAGTAATGTCCGAATATAAACTAATATTTTAATATTGTTCAAAACCCATGGTCCTACAGGTCCAATATTTTTGTGTTAATATGGACCCGAAAAGGCCACTTTCCCGACTCCGACGTTTTTGAAATTCAAAAAATCTAAATTTGCCACACCATTGTGTAAACATTTACAAATACGTACTTAATCGCGTCCCGAATTTGGATTTTTTCTAATTTGAAAACGCTTGCCCCAAAACGATTGGCAATTAGGACCCTTTACGGGAAAAATAAAAAAAAAAAACAAGTAAGAGTGTTAAATTCGGCTGTGCCGAATCTTTTATACCCTCCAAAATGCAAAAAAAAAAAAAAATCCCAGGTGCGTTTTCTTTTTTTTTTTGGGGGGGTCGGTAGTGGTAATTGGGGGGGGGGGCAAATTTCCTCTCGAATATGTGTGTAAAAATTCATTCCTATACTTTTTGCGCTAAAGAAATACAAGTTTATTAATATTAAAAAAATGTTATTCCACGCCCATAAAAGAGGGGCGAACCGAAAAAAACGACATTTTCTAGTTCTTTGGGTCCAAATGCAGGACTTTGAACTTCTTGTTGCATAAAATGTTGCATTTGTTAAACAAAAACACAAAAAAATTGTGTTTTTCAGAGGTTGGTTTAGTTTTTCAAGGGGGAACTTTTTCCCCCTGGTCCGATTTTACCCATCTCCAAACTTAACCAGCCTATGTACATAAGACATATATGTGACGACATTATGTCAAAGTCGTATGTTCTAGTTTTTAATATATCAAATTGTAAAATTGAATTTATGATGAAATAAAGAACAATAATAATAATGTGCCAAATTTCAGGAGTCTAGCATTTTTATTTTGGACTGTATCGTGTCTTCCACAGACGGACGGACGGACGGACGGACGGACAGACGGACATCGCTAGAATGTCTTAGAATCGATCACTGATCAATAATATATATACTTTATGGGGTCCTAGACCGATATTTCGATGCGTTACACACGGAACGACAAAGTGAGTATACCCCCATACTGTAGTTGGAGGGTATAAAAATAATTAAATCAGTTTTTTTATCTCATTGTCAGTGCAGTTTAAAAAAACAAAAAAACACTCCTTTCCGTCTTTTAGATGCAGCCCTTGACCGAAATTACTCCATGAAAATTGTATTTATATTTTTCCCACTATATGGCGCAATTTTTTCTTAAATTTTTGGACAAAAAATATTTTGTTTATTTCATTTTTATCAAAATGACTGAACCGATTTGGAAATTTTTCATGAAAAATAGCAAATTTCACAAAAATAATTTTTTTTTTTTTTTGTTTTTACTAAATATTAAAAAATATGCAAGAAAATATGAAGTTTAAGCAAAATATGCAAAAACATGCATTTTCATCAAAATATGCAAAAATATGCACTAACAAATCAATGCCATTTTTAAGCAAATTCGATGATTCGCGAAGATAAATACTTTAAGTTGTGCTCAGGCTAACGACAACAAACATGTATTTACATGAACCCCCTTGCCCTGGTGATCATATTTTCATTTTCCTTGATGTCGTAATTAAAAAACCTATTACAAACAATTTTATTAATCCAATTTATAGCACGAAGTTGAACTCGTCCACACTTGTCAACAGTTGAAAGATTTTTTAAAGTTACAAAAGTCGTTTTGTATTTAAACATCCAATGTAGACTCAGTTTTAAAAGTTTAATTGCATCAACAATTAAATTAATTGTATTGAAAATTTTTTTTTTAGTGAACAAAATAAAAATCACTTTCTCGCTGAAGTGATTGACACAGGGATGTTAAAGTTGGTACAATTGTACTTTTTTGGTACATGTTGACCTTCAAAAGTACCATGGTCAGATGTTAAAAACTTGTTTTTATAGAAAAGACCGCAGAATTGGACACTTGAACAGTTCATGCGAATGAGGCCGAAAAGACCATTTGTAGAATATTACAGGACACAATTAAAAGATAATATTTTTGCCAATTTTTTTGCATTACGTCGAACTATATTCAATAAATGCCAACTCGAAAAAGCTCACTGTTCAGGAGAGCTAAAAAACTAGTTATTTCTAGGGATGTCGCGAATATTGTATTCGGCATTTTACCGAATATTTACTATTCGGTATTCGGCTTGAACCGAATACGAATATTGCCGAATAGTTTGATTATTCATACGCCTGTATTTTATCTATGTAAAAAATTGAAAAAAAGTACCAGACTCATAAACAACAACGCTTTTGTTAACACTATTTTTTCTGTTGCCTTAACAATTCGAATTTGAATCAAGTGCTCAGGTTTTTTTGTACAAAAAACAAACTAAAATGACTACAAACAAGAGTCAAACTTAAATAAAATGTTTTTTTAACAAATTTAGATTTAGCCGAATATTCGGCAAACTGTTACCGAATATTTATTTAACCGAATATTCAAAAAACATGCCGAATATGCCGAATACCGAATAGTGACGAATATTTGCGACATCCCTAGTTATTTCGCGTATTATTGCAAAAATAAACAATGTACCTTCCACAAGATGGTTTAAATATTCTAATCAATTTTTACCTATGCAAAAATTTTCATATTTTGCACTTGTTTGCATATTTTTCAGAGATGGCATTTATTACTATATCAAAAAACAAATATTTTTTTAGAGTTGGCATATTTTGTCGGAAAATAAAAATACATTTTTTTTGGAAAAATTTTTAAATATTTTTTTTTTTTTGGTTTTTGTTATCCTTAGTACGGTAATTGCAAAAACTGAACAAAAAATTAAAAATCTTTGCATATTTTTAAAAGTTACTAGCTCCGAAAGCCTTTTAATCTCAGGGTGGTCAACTTTGGCACTCTGTAACTCACGCTGTATTGCAATAGGGTCACTCCAAACTAGCTATTTTGAAAGCCTATATCATTGACTTTATTTGCCCCATTCTTAATGTTTCAATCTGATAAATAGTTTGAAAGTTACATAAATATAAGCAATTTTTTTTTTGCAAACACTATTTACCGATATTTTTAAAATGGCAATATCTCGAGAACCAGTCATTAGATATCAAAATCTTTACAAGATTCGTGTTTAGCATGGCAAATGCAATAAGATATGTGGTCTAATTTTTTTTAAAAATTTTTTGAAAATTTTTTGGAAATTTACAATGGGAGTTGGCATTTATTTCCACCAAAAAAATATGTACTTTGAGTTAGCAGAATAACAAAAATGGATGTAAAACGACAACAAATTATTTTTTTGCTCTGAAATTTTTATGGCAGATAGGTATTACATAGGGGAGCTATTTGCCATCGGAAACTCATTTCCGTCAAATTTGAGTTGGCATATTTTGAATATAGGTTCACGATTAGCTTTTATTTAACTCACTTCTACCCATGTACAAAATTTTTGTAAGTTTTGCGAAAGAGAACTTGCAAAAAATTCAACTTCAAATTATGCTTGAATGAATTGCACTTTTAAAGCCATTTTTTGGACAAAAAAATCTAAATTTTACCAAAATTTTTGCAGATGATTGTAAAGTTCTGCTTAAAAACCCATTTGTGCAAAAAATGTGTTTTCGAAAAAAGTTGCTTATTCGTCGTTATTCGCATGAACTGTTCACTTGATGAAATTCTTACTCACTTTTATTAAAGAAAAAGTCTCAGAATTTTTCACAGATGTCTCAATCAACTACCCATAGACTAGGGCTGTCAAACGGGATCGGTTTTTTAAAATCCCGGGATTCGGGATTTGAAAATTGAAATCCCGGGATCCCGGGATTTTTCGGGATCACGGGATTTTTCGGGATCCCGGGATTTTTCGGGATTCCGGGATTTTTTGCGATTAAATTTCTTTGATTATAAAAGTAAAAAAATAGTAGACTCTTTATGTTTCAATTTTATTGTACATATTAAGGGGGCTACTGTGGGTTAGTTGGTAGCGTGCACAGTACATGAGTAGTAGTATCACAGAGTTGCATCTGATGGATGTTAGTATTAGTGACAGCACACGGTGTAACTTTTGACGTTTCATACAAAACGTAAACAAACATCATAAATACATGCACAAAAGCTCACACGTACAGGCACACATATACTAGGCAGTGATGATCATTCTGTACAAAAAACCATACCACCATATTGGAAAGTATGCAATTAGCACCAGTGCTTGCATACTTGTCTGTACTGTGGTAGCGTGCTAGCATATTAAGCAGGGAGTCGTAGGTTTGATTCCCACGAAAACCCTTGGGTCGATTTCGCTACAACGAAATTATTAAAAAATGATTTCTAATTATTCTGATTGTTATTGAGCGTGTTCAGCAGAGAAACCTGCTACTCAACAGTTGAGATGTAGCATGTTTTGATTAGTTGAATCTGCTGAACGCATTTTTTTTGTGAATGTTTTAAAATATTAAAATATTTTTTTTTTGACGCTTTCGTTTATTTTTTGCTGTAAAAAATACTTTTTTATGATTTGTTGTGTATACTTCTTTAAATAACGTCAAAAAAAATAAATAATTTCAATAAAACAGCTTACACAGAAAAAAAAAATTTGTCAATACAATTAATTTCATTGTTAATACAATTAAACATTTAATTGAAACTGAGCCTACATTGGATTTTGTCAATACAACAATGGCATTTGTAACTTTTGAAAAAAAAAATCAACATCATTCATTGTTACATTAACAATGAAATTAATTGAAAAATTTGTAAAATCTAAAAATAGAATAAAAAATTATCTGAAATCTAAAAATAGAATAAAAAATAATCTAAAAATAGAAAAAAAAAAATAAAATAAAAAAAAAATGTCTTCCGCCATCTGGCATCGAACCCGCAACCTTCGTGCTACGCGTCTAGCACACTACCACTGTGCTATCCTTATACATATTTGTATTTGACTAAACGGCATATTTAAAACAGTCTACAATTAGAATGATAAAAAAAAAACTAAAATTGGAAATTAAAAAAAAAAAAAAAGTTCCGCCAACTGGCGGCAAACCCGCAACCTTCATGATTCGAAGCTAGCACACTACCACCGTGCTATTCCTCATGTATAATTAAAGTTGACTAAATGCGTACATAAGGTGTCTGTGATTTCAATATGCACTTTTTGCGTTTTTAAAAATAAATAATAATCTCAAATAAAAAAAAAAAAACAAAAATAAAAAACTGTTCCGCCAACTGGCAGCGAACCCGAAACCTTCATGATTCGAGTTTAGCACACTACCACCGTGCTATCGTCGCATATATTTGTGCTTGAGTTTATAAATTGTTTGTGTTATTAATGTGAATTTTGTGGAATCTTTAACAATGATTTTAATTCATGCGTTTAATTGGAAATAAAACCGGATTTTTGTCACATTAACAATACACATTGTTGATACAATTAAAAACGTTGTTGAACTAGTATTTCGTTGGTAACAATTTGTTTTGTTACTCTTGATTTTACGATATTTTTTTCTGTGTAGTTATCAGTTTGTGATCAAATGTAGCATAAATTGTGTACGCTACTAGTGATGAGAAGCGCTCACTCAACATGTTGACTGAAATGTCAAAAATCAAACCGTTCAGCAGAATGTTGAGTAGCAGCTGAGTAGCAGCTTTCTCTGCTGAACGTACCCATTGTTAAAGGCAATTAAAAAATTAAGTATACGCAACTTATGCAGTTTTCAAGTAATTATTATTATTAAATATTTAGCAATGAACTAAAAAAGGCCTTGAGGGGTTTATTATGGAAAATTACAACTTTTATTTGCTTTCATCCCATTCCGATTTTGGTTGTTGCACTGTATAATTGTAAAACTAATTTAAAAAAAATTAAAATAATAAAAACATTTAAAGGAGAAAAGTAATAGTAGTAATATAATACATTAAACTTGCATTTTTTTGTATAAAAAAAGTTTTTCTTCCAATTTTGAACGACCGGAAAAATTTTGTATTCTCCTACGCCTAAAACTTATGTGGTACAAATTAGAGGCCAGTCGGATTAAATTTACCCGTGGCGCCCTTCGATCAAAGTTTCGGTTTTTTGGAATATTTTCGCCAAAACCTGCAAATTTTGGTCAAAGGGCTCCGTGACTGTGGCTTAATGGTTAGTGCTTTGGACTATTATTCAGCAAGCCTCGGTAGAATTATTAGTTCAGACATATTAGCTACGATAAAATTAAAAAAACAGTTAGTTTTAATTTGTTTGTGTAAATGTAACAATAATTGAACAAAGTTGTATTATTAAAAATAAATTCTCATACATTTTTAATATTTCAAAAATCCCGGGATTTGAGCTAAAAAATCCCGGGATTCGGGATTTATTTTATGACAAAAATCCCGGGATTTCGGGATTCGGGATTTCGGGATTGACAGCCCTACCATAGACAAAAACTTAACTTTTTCATAAGAAAAAGAAAGTCGAGAAATTTTAGATTTTGATGAAGTTTTCGTGTTCACACACTCAGATACATTTTTCATATTCATACGCTCACTAGAGTTGTGAGAGAATCTGGTCCGCAGACCACATTTTAAGAAATTGTTCAAAAATGTCATGGACAAAATGTTATTATTTTATATTTGTTTGCATGTTGGAGGGTATAAAAGATTCGGCACAACCGAAAAAAAATGTACCGTGAGGGTCCAAAAAGTACAATTTTTTGTGAAAGTTGGTACAAAATTGAAAACCCCATTGAACATCTCTGGATTGACATGATTTACAGAAATTAATCAGAAATCTTGATTTCTGAAGACAAAATCTGCTAAAAATTGCTTCGTTTTAAATAACCAAAAATTTTTCCAAGGTCTACCGTACAGCTGCCACAATCTGCATAGTGCCAAACTTAATAAAATTGATAAAATGTTTATTAACATTATTCTGATTATTCTTACAAAAAATTTATTAACATAATGTAAATACTAACATTATCTAGAGAGAACATTAAACTGTCTGTTAATTGAAATGTTAAAAAAAAGAAAAAAAATTTAACATGGCCGTTAACATTTGTTATACACTGTTATTTCCCCATTTTATTTAACAGTAGTTTCGAACATCAGCTGTTAAATTAATAACAGTTCTTTTTACCTTGATATAAGAGCAAACATCAAAATGTTAAATACAGCAAACGCAATAACAGTGTAGATGTGAAACATTAGTGAGAAAGAGACAACAGATAAAAGAAAAGGACAACACGTTAAGAGATCTACTTAACATGATAGAGAGTAGAGCATTGCTAGAAGAGTTTACTCAAAAAGCCATTTTTAAAATTTGCGCATGTAGTGGAAGGAGAAATAAAATGTTGTTGAAAACACAAAGTTAAAAGAGACTTTGAGGCGTTTAGTCGTTTAGTAAACGAGTAGAATTATTTTTATACTCATTGTACTCATAACGTTAAAACTTAATCGAGAGTAAACATATAGACAACGCAAAATTATTTTTTTTTATTTGATGGTGGATGCAAAAATGTAAAAAAAAACAAAATATTGTCTTGATACGATTTACCACTATAGATGGCGGCAGTGATGTTGTTTTTGTTATGATTATGAGAGGCTGTCAAAAAAAATGAAACATACACAAAGCTACAACAACAATGTACATGAATAAAAAAAAAAACCTGTCTAAAAATTTTACTCATAATTGAGAATGAAAAAAAACTTAAACAGAGTATAATTTCGTGTTCTTATTATTGTTGTTTTTTTTTGTTGTTGCGACAGTCATATATGACTGAAATTAACCAAAAAAAAAAACAACATTGTTGGAATATGATGGAAGATATAATATTTGATAAAGTCAAACCAGCTGAGCAGTAGTCGCGATGTTTGTGTGAATGTTGTTGTTGTCGTTATTGTACAACAACTATTGACACAAACATTCATACTTTTTTTTTCATTATGAATATGAGCGCTGTAGTGGTTTTGGCATTGTTTTTGTTGTTTTTGCATTATGTTATATGAGTACAACAACAATCAGCAATATTTTGTTGTTTTCTTTTTTGGGAGGAGTATTATATTACTTCAGAAATGTGTCTGCTTATTTTTTTTTTTTTTATTTTTTTTTTACTGTTTTCAATGGTTGGGTCGGTTTGGTTGGTGGTTAAAGTCAAAAACTCAAAATGAGCGAATATGAGTTGTTGTTTGTTGGTGTTGTTTTTTTTTCTACATGAATTTATGAATTATGTACATAACAACTACAACAACAAATGCTGGCTGATATTAACTAACTGCTCTGTAGAGTATTAAATATAATTCGCGTTTTCTTACTGGTGCGCACAAGGTGGTTATTACATTATTACTTATTTTTTATTGCTATTTTTTTTTAATGTATGTACTAGAATGTATGATGTGGTGTCAAACAATTTAACATTGCATAAATCGAAAAGTTTGATAATGCGAAAACGTCATTTTGAAATCGACACCATTTTAAAAGTATAACTTTGTTTTTTACTTAACCCTTTCGCTACATTGTATCCATATCAGGGTTGCAAAAGTTGGTACAAACCGATTTTGATCAGACAAAAACCATAGCTTTCATTCTAACTTAGATTATAGGTTATAGAATGTTTTGATATCGGTTAAGGAGGATTTTCAAAAATGACAAAATATGAAAATAAACAAGTTTTTTTTAACAACAACTATTTTTTGCTTTAAAAGCCTAAGTTTTTAAAAGGCTTATTTTTAAGCTTTTGTAAAATTGGTTATACATTGCCGCCCAAATGATGTGGATTTAGAACCGTTTTAAGGAAAAATAAAGGCCTATTCACACCTGAGGTGAAATCTCTTTCGAACGAGATTTCGATCATATGGTCTGCATCATTTTATACACAACCATATGATCGAAAACTTGTTCCAACGAGATTTCACCTCAGGCGTGAATTGGGTATAACAAAATAGTTTACAATCTTAGTGTTTGTTAAAAAAAAAAAATATTTTTCAAAAATGTACGCCAAAAGTTGCACAATATAGAGTACATTCCGGGAAAAATATTTATAAAATGTCCATGGAGTAATTCTGGTCCAGCGTTGTATCTTCAAACACTCGACAACATGCTGCTAAAATTTTCAGTTTTGTTCATAAAAATATTTTTGTCCCGCGAACATTTTTAAAATCCCGCCATTTTTGTAATTTTTGGGAGTTTGTCCCGCGTTTTCGAAATAAAATTCTGGCAACCCTAATTGGTAATTGAATTGAATCCTACAAATGTCCAAGAATATAACCAATTTCAATTAATTTTCGAGGTTTTTAAATATATTAAAGACAACATTTATTATTGATTAAATTCAGTAGTTCTGAAAGAATAATTTTAAATTAATATAGAGATTTAAATTCATACTTGTAGGCTGTTTCTCTTCCGATCTTACAGCGGAATTTATAAAATCCTTATCGCAGATTCAGTCGGCGCGTTAGCAATTGGAGGGTATATATAAGTTTGTCATTCCGTTTGTAACTCATCAAAATATCGGTCTGGGACACCATAAGGTATATATATTCATGATCCCCGATCGATTTTAAGACATTCTAGCGATGTCCGTCTGTCCGTCAGTCTATGGAAATGGTGATCACTGCCAAAATATTACACGGAGATGACTGAAACCTTACACATTTATTGGAAGTTCTCCTGAGAAGTTTGGTATTGCATTTGAGCGATATCGGTTCAGCGATTCAAAAGTTATGAACGAAAATGTAAGGACACCTCAAAAATTTTTATTACATTCAACATAACCTGAAAATACAAAATGCTTTAGTTCGGCTGCTGGTTTACTTATGTGAACATAATTGAACACTAAATGGTATTTAAACAATTACAAACATATTTTTTGACAAAAAAAGAAAAAAATCGCGGATTTTTTTTTACCAAATTTTTTTTTTACGCGGAAATTTTTTTTAAATTATTTTTTTTTTCAAAAGTAATTTCCTTTTAAATAAAGTTTTTGCAATAATCTTTTTGAAATTGTGGAGGGTATCATTACATTCGGCAAGGCCGAATTTAACTTTTTTACTTGTTTTTAGCTTCCGAAGTTATTTCATTTTGTTTTGGACTTATTTCTGTGAAAAATTTTTCATTAGGAGTTTTTCATTGCGTCGTTGGCTTCCGCAGATTTCAGATAAAATGAAATAACACCCCAAAAATATAACATATTTGGGGCCATATTTCATTCCTAAAATTTGGGGACTTATTTCATAATGAAATAAAGCCCCACAACAAAAAATGAAATAAAGCTCCAAATAATGAAATAACACCCCAATTTTTTTTAGTAAACATTTGTTGGCATTATTTCATTTTTGATTTGGGGCCTTATTTCATAGAGTTGAATATTCATTAGTTTGTTAATGTTTTTGTTAGTCATTAAATTAACAATAAAAATTTAAAATTTCATTAAATTAACAATAAAAATTTACTGTATAATGAATTTATTTTAAATGAAAAAACAGTGGAATGGTTTTTAAATAAAATTTCATTTGTTTTTAGTGAATATTCACTGGAATTTACCTACATAATTTTTTGAGTGCATACATGGGTTAAGGTAATCGCATATTTTTTTGATGTACAACGTCGTATTGATTACCGTTTTCAGATAACTAACAACAATACGGACATTAATCAGCTATTTGTGACAAGGTATTTTCATTTTTGTAGGCCAAATGTAAACTCCGTCGCCAATAACTAGTTTGGGTTTTCAACTTTAACCGGTTATATCTTAAAAACCAATAAACTAAGAGCTTTAAAAATATTTTTATTTAGTCATAACTAGGGCATGTAAGCACTTAAAACATCGTTTTAAGGTCATAAAAAAGCCGGGAAAAATACGCAGTAAAAATTACAAAAAAAGCTCTTTCCATTAGTGGATTTTCATCAAAAACGTCCAATATTATAGGATGTCTATTAAATTTTAGGTGTGTTATAAAAAATAAATAAATCATCGTTTTTTTTTTTTGAAAAAATATAAATAATACTTTTTGTTTACCTTTAAATTATTAAAAAAATCAAAAAGCTAAAATTAGCTAATAATTCAAAAATGAACAGAAAAAAAGCTGTAAAAAAGCAAAAATAAGCCCAAAAAAATAGAATAAATAAATCCAATAAACGAAAAATAAGCAGTTATTGCCAAAATAAGCAAAAAAAAAAGCTCTAACAAATGTAGCTTATTTTCTTTAGTTCTTCATGATCAGAATTTGTGTTTAATCTAAATTTATTTATCTTTTGAAAATAAATTTAGTCATAACTATCTCTTTTACCCATGCAAAGACTGCTTGATTTGTGTAATGATTTTTCGACACTTTTTTTAGGCATTGTGGAACAATTTTGTTATTTTTGACTAATTATATTTAGAAAAACAATAGGTTATTGCCCCATTTATTAAATATGAGTCTGTAAAGTACACAGAAAAAAATATTCAATGGAAAAAAACAATTAAATATTTGCTCAGCTTAAATTTGACATTCAATTAAATTTTACTTGAATCAATTAACCATTTGCTCAAATCTGAAAAATTCACAAAAAAATTCATAAACACAAAAAAAATCATCATAGTAGGCTTTGAGTAACAATGCGATGAACGCTGTTGAATTTTTTGTTTTAGTTTTCGTTAGTCGTCAAATAGAAAAGTACTTCCTCGCACACAAGACGAAAAAAAAACAAAATAATATAAAGCACAAATAAAAACAATTTAAACAAAAGACTTGAAAAGACTGACAAAAAACACTACAACTGTAAAATAATGATTAACCATTCACTCAGATCAAGCATTGGATTAATCAAAAATAACACAAAATTATTGATTAACCGCTCACTCAAATCAAGCATTGGTTTAATCAAAAATAACAGAAAAATTACAATTAACAAATTACTCAAATCAAGCATTGTTTTAATCAAGGAACGGTCAATGACTGACCTACAATTTTCGTGCTTGATCCAACAATTTTCCTCATTAGATGACTTTTAATTAAAATAATGCTCAACCTGGTGTATTTCGTGCTTGATCTAACAACTCATTTTTATCTGTGTATCATTTTGCATCATTGGTTTCAAGTTTTCCATTGCATATTAATTTCCCGGTATGAAAAGCTAATTGATAAATACAAATTTGAAAAATTCTGTAAACTCCGTCTAGATGTTTACAACAAAACTACTCAGCGTGTATACCAAATATTGTCATATTTTGACGTATCTAGTTGACATCTAATGATTTTTTGTTCGGAAATCAATTTCCGACAAATAGTTTTTGAAAAAAGGGCAAAAAGTGATGAAATATAAACTCCATCTCTATAAACTCCGTCGACATTTTTTTTTTGCAGATAGCATTAAAAAAAACCGATGCAAATATTAAAGATAGCCATTTAAAAAAGTACAAAATTTTATTTTAGCAAAAATAATAATAAATTTTATTTTACATTTTTTAAGAAAAATCCTGTTAATAAAAATAATTGTAAAATCTTTAAACCCAAAAATAAGAAAAAAATCCTGATAACAAAAATTCTTTGTAATTAAGTGTTTTGAATTACAACGAAATGTTTTCAAAAAAAATTAAAAAATTAATTTCCGTATTCATTTAAACTCGTATACACCAAGTATACCGTATAAACTTACCAAACATATTTTTTATAAATTGAGTTTGACATAAATTGTATAAATATACCGGACATACACGGTATACAAGGTATTTATACGTTTAGATGAATACCACTGAAGTATTTTTCTAAGGTGAATGTAAACTCCGTCACCAAAAAAATCATAAAATGTCCATACATTTTTTTTTGAAACAATTTGTAGAAAAAAGTTTTGTAGTTATATTACTGGTGATGTAAAATATCGATTCTAATAAAAGCAAGTAAGCAAGCTATATTCGGCTGCGCCGAATCTTTAAATACCCTTAACAATGCTAACCAATGCACTATGATTTCGCAGATGACCTTTCTTGGCTAAAATTCAATTTTCTCAAAATTGATTTTATAGAAAATCGTAAACACTTACAAACAACAGAAAACATATTTTGTATTCACTCATTTACCGTTCAAATACAAATTTAGCTAAATATAAAAAAAATGTATTTTTTTTAATTTTTTTCAATAATTTTTTTGAGTTTAAATACAAAAAAATTCTTATAATATTATATATGGAAAACAAAAATACTTATAACAATTTTTAACACAAAACCTATTTCAAACCAAAAATTTTTCCATTTTTGTAATTTTGGCCAAGAAAAGTGATGATCGGAACCATAGTGCAATGTAAATATTTAAAAAACAAAAAAAAATATTTTATAAGTATGTATGACAATTAGTGTCCGATCGAATATTCGGCTTCGGCCAAAAAGCACTATTCGGCCACTATTCGGCTTCGGCCACATTTTTGGCCGAATCCCGAATAATTGTATAAAATTTGTACTCACGTGTTGAAAAAAACACTAAACACACTTTGAATGACATTAGTAAGCCATAAAAATATTTTAATAAGTGTTTTTGCAGCTAAAAGAAGATTTTACACTCAAAAAAATTTTTCAATCGAAAAAAAATTACACTCAAAAAATTTTTTATTTACAAAAATGTCGAAAAAAAAGTTTGTTGCTCAAAATAAATCGTTCTAGACAACATTTTTATACATTTGTGTATTCCGCCAAGTCGAGTTTTACTTTTTTCCTGTTTTTACTACATAAATAATTTTTTTGTAATATTCGGCTTCGGTTTCGGCCGAATAGTGAAAATATGGCCGAATATTCGGCTTCGGCCAAAAAAGGTGTATTCGGTCGGACACTAATGACAATTATATAAAAATTATGAAAATTATATAAAAGCAACCACGTGTATGACACATACTACGGATTTTTTACTTCTATTGATACAAATAACAACTAACAATCAAACAAGCCAAAAAAACATCAACAACTATAAAATGGCGCGCTGCCACGGCATTTCATGGAAGTTTATAGTGAAACTCAATTCAATTGCTAATAGCTTCTTAACCCCTTCACCGATTCTGCCATAATTGGTACCAAAACAACCAGAAAAACGTTGAGAACAATAAAATATGAACCTATTTAAAATTTTATTTGAATATGTCAACCATGAGCCAAGATAAATCATTTTAAAATTTTGGGTTAAATTTCTGATGCCTCGCCCCATTGTGCGATTCCGCCCAAAGTTTTCGTAAGTGTTGTGAATGATAAAATTACATAAAATTCCAAGTTTCGTTCACATTCATTCAACAGGTCCCAAGTTATAGCATTTTTTTGTGTAAAATTCACCATAATTTTAGAGCACAGAAAAAAAAAGTTCATACTTGAAATAAATTTATTCATAAATAGTATGAATCCAACATGACTTTTTTTTCCCAAACTTTTTTCATACTATTTATGAATTTGGTCATACATGTTATAAAAAAATTCATGTTGGATTTTTTTAGGATTTGCTTTAATTTTGTGTACCAAATGTTAAATTTAATCAAAAAGTACAATTCGCGGATATTTGCATGTCAGTTTTATTAATTAAAGAAACGGCTTTTTACACAAAGATAAAATTACAAAGATAAAATATATAAGATTATACTTCATACACACATAAATGACACATATTCTTGATCTATATCTTCAGTCATCAATTTTGTGATTATTGAACGAACCCGCTTCTATTTCGGCGATACTACGAGATGACTTTTTGATGAATTTATATCCACATTCAAATAAACAAGCAATTTAACAGTATACCCAAAATTTCTGGAAAAAAAAGTATACCTCTGTATAAAAAACATGCTGATATTTTTAAATAAATTAATACACACATTTTACATACCTTTTTTGGCCATAAAATTCAGTTTGAGTCCAAATTACATATATATTCTTCAAAAACAGACAAAGAAACTTTTTGACAAATATTATTTTTTCTTTCAAACTAACTTTGTTTTTTTATTTATTTAGAAATTGTAATATTATTAAAATATTCATAAATAGTATAAATTTATTTATACTTAGCATGAATTAAAAACAATGAAAGCAATTCATACTATTTATGTACAAAATTTGTTCTGTGAGGTACCTTTACATTTTCACTCATAACTTTTAAAATACTTAACCGATTTAAAAAAAAACATCAGTTTCTGCCTAGGAGAATTACGCAACTTTTGGTACCCCAAGCGTTTAAATCGGTTCCGGATTATTGCCAAAAACATGATATCAACAGACAGACGGACGGACGGACAGACAGAAAGACAGACGGACATCGCTAGATCGACTTAAAATCGATCAAGGATCATGAATATATATACTTTATGGGGTCCTAAACCAATATTTCAATGTGTTACATACGGAATGACAAACTTATATATACCCTCTATCACTAGAGTGGAGGGTATAAAAAGGTAAAATTTTATCCGAAAATTGGTTACTTTTTATATTTTTTATTTATTACAGGGTTGGCAACCGAAACGAATAACGGTATTGGTAACGGTATTGGTATTACATATTTTTTATATCGGTAACGATAAAGGTAACGGTCTTTTCGATTATTTAGGTAACGGTTAACCGTTACCGAAACAACGATACCGGTACGTACCGGTATTATGAAAAAAATTTACAAAACATGTTAAAAAGTCACAAATTTTGTTAAAAACACGTAAAAAATCAAAAATTTATTTAATAAAATTAAAAAAACATATCGTGGAACTATATTCAATTTGAGCTATCTGCTCGGTTGACGAAAATGAGTTTTTGATGGCAAAATGTTCGCTGGCATAAGTGTCATCTATGGTATTAATTTCAGAACAAAAAAATTTTTTTAAGAATATTTTATTGCAGAAATAGCATGAGCTATGTGAAACCATGTTTTTTATAAATAAAAATTTGAGCTATCTACAGTATAGTTTACTAGGGTAAACTTTTAAATTTACATTTTTTTATATTATCACTTTTTATACGGTGTTTCCATTAATAAAAATAATGACAGTTTTTTTTTTTTGAAAAGTTTCAGCTCCTTTCCGCGGTTAAAAACGCGGTTTTTGACCCATATTTCGATGCGGAGCAAAACCGGATAAACTTTTTGCATATTTTATTTGCCCATTCGATTGTTCAGCAAACACAAGTGTTATGAAATTTTTCGCAAGCTTCATGAAGGTTCCAAATAATGGCGATAAAGCACGAAAAAATCGATGATTTAAAAAAAAATTAAAAAGTATTTTTTTAACACCTGTAATGGAAGGGCTTAAAAAACTGAGAAATATGATACCAAATTCACATTTTTATCATAATCCGTTAAAAAGTTATAAAGCTTTAAAGTCTGTATTTAATGAGCTATCTGCTTATGTTGATTAATTTTAAATAAAAAAAGGTTGAGCTATCTGCTGTAACTCAGCGAATAATACGAATTTTTACAAACAAAGCACATGTAAAATTTAGTAGTAATTATTAATTAATATTGTAAAAGATCGGCCGACAAAAAGTTTAAAAATACGCGAATGCGACGGTTTTTTTTCTCTCCTGAAAAGTTATGTTTTTTTAGATAGCTCAAATTGAATATAGTTTAACGATATAAATTTAGTGCATTTTTAACATATAATTATATAGAAGTATTTAATACTATCAATTAACTAAGAATTTAAAATATTCACGCTATATTGTAATTCAACAAATAAATTACTGATTTTTTACGTGTTTATAAGATGTCTCTGTCCAATTACCAGAAATATCTGCATTTTGAGCCATTTAAGAAATCTGCTGATTTTAACTGACGTGGTTTGCTAAATTTTTGTCTGGATAACAAGGTAGTCTGCAGAAAAATCTGTCAAGACCGCAGGTAAATCTGCTGATTTCTGTTAAAAAATCTTCTGATTTAAGATAAACAGCCTGAAGATCGAAATTGTTTTTTATTTAAGTAAAAAATACTTTTTTTTTTGTTAAAAACTGTTATAAAAGAAGAGAAGTTTTTCAATAAACTTTTAAATTTTTTAAAGAAAATAGGATAGTTTCTGTAAAATTAATTATTCATCTGATTGTTCTCATTTGGACAATTTTTAGTTTTAGTTGTTTAAAATTGACAAAAATTAAAAAATGTCAACAAATTTTGTTTGTAAAATTACAAAATAATCTACTAAAATTTGAAAAAAAAAAAATTAAATCAGCAGAGTCAATAAACATACAGAAAAATTTCTGTTACTTTTTAAAAAATAATAAGTTAAAGAAGTTATTTTAGCAGAAAAATCTGGTAAAATTTTTCTAATTCAAACTGAAAGTTGTTTTACAGATTTTTCAATAGAGTTTTTCTTCAGACTGTACGACTTGGGCTCACTATGTATTTAACTCCTGAGAACAACCTCTCTACGCTTCCATGCATGGATGACAACGCCAGCAACACTTGAGCGATTCAGTTTTGTATCTTCTTTTATATTCCAACTGAAAAATGCTTACATTACGTGGCAATCACTTTTCTCTTCAGAAATTTTTATAGGTAAATTGCGAATGTGATCATTGGTTGGACAGATTTTTTCATTGTTTTTGCCCAAATAACAATCCGATATCCAATGAACAAAAATTTATTTTTTAATTTTACGTATGTACATTAAAAATATTTTACTTTGTATTTTATCAGCAAAAAAAAATAAAATAAGTAATATTAAGACAACCGAAACAATACCGTTATAATACCGGTAAAAATCCGAATAAAGGTATTGGTTTTTAATCGGTAACGGTATTTAAAATTTTTTATTTCGGTATTGGTAACGGTAACGGTAGTCAATATTAAAGGGTTTTTAATCGGTAACGGTATTGAAAGGGTAACGGTAGCCAACACTGATTTATTATAATAAAAAATTCGGTCTTGGTCTCCCACTTTTAAAGTTTGCCTCAACAAAAAGGATTTCCCGTATTGCGTTTCCATTTTGATCAAAATTAAAAATGGAAAAGCATTAATAATGCACACAAAAAAAAAATTTTTTTCATGAACGATTTTCATAGTATTTATGAACAAATTCATGCAATTTATTACTTTTTCATAATATTTATAAATTTTTTCATAGTATTTATGAAAAATGTTAAAAATTCTTAAATTTCACATATTATGATTTATTCATAAATACTATGAAAAAGTTTATAAATATTATGAAAAAGTAATAAATTGTATGAATTTGTTCATAAATACTATGAAAATCGTTCATGGAAAAAAAAAATTTTGTGTGTGAAACATTTTCAATTGTATAAAGTGATTTAAATTATTTTGGTCTTAATTTCAATTTTTTTGGGACAATTTCATTGGGGTTTTTTTCATATTGCATTATGATATAAACCCCAAAAGTTGGTGTTTATTTCATTTTTATTTGGGGATAATTTCATTTATTTTGAGTGTAATTTCATTATTTTTCTTTTTGGATTATTTCATTGGGGTTTTTTCATTCATAGCGCCTTAAATCGTATTTATTTCATTTGAAAAATCGCTAATACGCCAAAAGCTCCCACTAACTTGACATCACTGCTAATATGAGTTTATATTTCATATTTTTTTTCTTCTTACCGTTATAGTTGTTATATTCTGTTATTATATTTCTGAGTTCTTTTTTATTTCCGTTTCTTTTTTTTCGTTTAATTTAGGGTGTTTTATTTCATTACAAGTATAGTGCACACACACACATACTCAAACATCCATTCATATTTCATTTGTTATGTTTTTGTTGTAAGGGGTGTATTATTATATTGTATGTGTGTGTGTGCATGTTGATTGTTGTTGTTGTATTATATGAATTTCTTTCAATAATTTTTTGTTGTTGTTCATGAGTTTCTTTAGGATTTTTATACGGTTTATGTATTTTTTTTTGTAAGTTTTTATTTTTTTAGGTGAAATTTAAGCTTTTCTTCATTCACCTAGCAAAGCAGCGCGCAAGTATTGAATTTATGATATTATTCTCTTCTTCTTGTTTGGCTTGTTTGTTGTTGTTATTTGACCTGTGCTTATTTTGAATTCTGTTTGGCTTTTTTTTTTTGTTGTATTTTTGTTAAAGGTGGGGTTTTATTTATTTATTTTTTTTGTTTTATAGAGAATTTATAAATTTTTAAGTTATTTTTTTATTGGTTAAAATGTAGCGTTCGTAAAGAATGAAAGAAGAAAAAAAAAACTTTGAAACGTTAGCAAGGTGAATGAATTGTAATTTATGAGCAAACATTTTTATTTTTATTCAGTTTTTATTTTACTTACTTTTGGGAATAAAGTTAAATTTTAAATAAGATTTAATCAATTTTAGAGCTTTTTTTATATTTTTAGTTAAATTTAAGGTTTCGGAAGAACACTATATTTTGTAAGTTGATAGATATTGTTAAGGGATTAAGCGTTATTTGTACTATAAAATAAGAAAGTTTCGGCGAGAAGTCTTGTGTATAACTTCCCCTTACGATAAATCGCTACCTTAGGACAACAGTGTTGTTTTTGCACCAAGAAATAGGTGCACATAGAACCTTGTTGTTCTTACACAGAAAGAATTGAATTTCAATCACCACAAACGCGGATTCAATTAATTATTTAATTGAAACTCCTCCGATAAAGAAAATTGTTATATCAGTCATCAAATTGTAAGTGATTAATTGATTTTTTTCAATCAAACACTTTTTCGATTTTAATGACTAATTTTATTATTTTTTTATTTAAAGTCAATCAAAATAATGATTGATTTCACGAATGAATAGTAAGCTTCCCAGCAGAAATAAATCGAGATTTTGGCGACACAGCATCTGTTTATAGCATACCGTAGCGCATCCAAAGAGCGCTCTTAGGGATGCAGTAAAAGGAAGGGGAAAAATTTTATTTTTTTTTTAAGATTTTTTATATAAAACTTATAATGTGTAATTATTTTTTGATAAAATTTCACACTTGCTTTCCTTTTTAATATTTTTAACACTTTTTGAATAAAAAAACATGAGTTTTAGACAAAGACACATGATTTGACTGCATCATTATTGCGCATTAATCAGCGCTGCAAAGAGCGCTTCAATCATAGCATCTTTGACCGCTGTTCCCAAAAAAAATCCCATAAAAAATGTGAAAATGAAAATTTCCGATATTTTTTTGATGTTCACTTCCGATTTTTTTTTTTTTCATTTTGTTTCACATAAATAAAGTTTTGTAAAGTAAAACGAATGAATTTTTTTGTTATATTTTTTTAAATTTTAGTTATTTGATTTCAACTTTGAATTTATAGCATCTTTATTCTGCTTAAATCAGCTCTACAAAGATACATGAATTCACTGCATCTTTAATCTGCTTAAATCAGCGCTAAAAAGATGCATGAATTTACAGCATCTTTATTCTGCTTAAATCAGCGCTCTAAAGACACGTGATTTCAGTGCATCTAAAGAGCGCTGTTTCTGTGTATCCAACTAGCGCTCTAAAGTGGGACATCGCCTTAGGGAATCATGCATGAATTCAGCGCAATTGGATGCGCTCCTTTACTCAAGTTCCCCATTCCAAAAGCTGCTGAACGTTCAGCAAAATTTCTGCTGGGTTATGACAAAATTAAAAATAGATTCGTATTTTTTGCTTTCCAATATGTTACCATCATTAAAAAAAAAAAGTAAACCCCGATTATGTTGTATATTTTTGAATTTATTTATTCAAATAAATTAAAGCGAGAAAAAAGTCTGGTCTATTGAAAATTTGCAATTTAATAGTTGAAGAAAACAACAAAAATGTTGATCAAAATAAAAATTGGCTTATTTAAATGTTGTTGATCAAAATTTAAATGAGTCAATTATAGTTTTGATCAACATTTTTGTTATTTTCTTTAACTATTAAATTGCTACTTTTTAAAACATGTGCCAGCTTTTTTTCGCTTTAATACAGTTTACAATTATGTAAATATTTTCCAAAAATAATTTTTAAATCCCCTGAGTCCAAGTGCAGGACTTTTAACTTTTTTTGACCTCAAAATGTTTCAATTGATTACAAAACTACAAAAAACAAGTAAAAAAGTTAAATTCGGCCTTTCCAAATGCAGTGATACCCTCCACAATTTCAAAAAGATTATTGCAAAAAACTTTATTTAAAAAGAAATTACTTTTGAAAAAAAAATTTCCACAAAAAAAAATTTTGGTAAAAAAAAATCCGCGATTTTTTCTTTTTTTGTCAAAAAATATGTTCATACTTGTTTAAATACCATTTGGTGTTCAATTATCTTCACATATGTCAACCAGAAGCCGAATTAAAGCATTTTGTATTTTTAGGTTATGTTGAATGTACTGAAATTTTTGAGGTGTGCTAACATTTTCGTTCTTACTTACTTTACTTTCTCAGCTTTCCAGTCCAGGGTGGACCATTGCTTCTGTTACAAGCCTTCTCCAGCTATTTCTGTCCGTTGCTCTAAGTGTCCAGTTTGTTTCATTTAATATTCTTAAGTCATTCAGCACATCTGTCTTCCATCTCTTTCTAGGTCTTCCTCTTTTACGAATACCATCCGGGGTTTGTATGTAAATTTTCTTGACTACCTTTTCTTCTGACATTCTGATAACGTGCCCCAACCAACGAATTCTCTGTGCCTTTATATACCTAATGATGCTTTGGTTTTCGTTCAGTTTATCTAACTCATCATTAAAACGTATTCGGTAATTTTCTTCATCGATTCTAATTGGGCCAAATATTTTTCTTAAAATTCTTCGTTCAAAACACAGGAGTTGGTTCACGTCGAATGTTTTCAAAGTCCATATTTCACATCCGTATGTGAGAACTGGTCTTATTAGAGATCTGTATAGACTAACTTTTGCTGAACGGGATAGAAGTTTTGATTTAAAAAGTTTTAAGTGAACAAACCACGCTTTATTTGCTGCTTGAATTCGGTCTTGAATTGCTGCTGATGTGTCGCTGTGGGAACTTAAAATCATTCCAAGATATTTAAATTTATTGACGGTATCAAATGTATATGTGTCAACTGTAAGATCTGTTGCATTCATGTAGTTAGGAGATCTTAACATGTATTTTGTTTTGTCCCTGTTGACTTCTAGTCCAGTTAGACGAGCTGCATTTTCGAGTTGCCTAAATGTATTCTCAAGGCTAGATTTGTTTCTTGATATAATTAGAATATCGTCTGCGTATGCACATATCTGAGTTGTCCTATTGAATATTGTACCACCTTGATCAATTTCTTCTACTATGGAGTGTAGAAGAAGGTTGAATACAAGGGAGGATAGAGCATCTCCCTGTTTGACTCCAGATATAACGTTAAAAGGTTCAGAAAGTTCACCTTGTGTCACTACTTTTGCGATTGTGTTGGTAAGTGTCATATTGATTAGGTTTACCAGTTTACCTGGAATTCCAAGTTTAAGTAATCGAATACCAATTTGTTTTCTATTCAAGCTATCAAAGGCTTGTTTAAAGTCAATGAAAAGGCAGTGTATATCTATGTTGTATTCATAGAATTTCTCAAAGATCTGTGCGATAATGAAACCCTGATCGATTGTTGATCTATCTCTCCGAAATCCGCATTGATAGTCTCCTATAATAGTTTCTGCATATGAGTTTAGACGTTGATATAATATGTTGGTAAATATTTTGTAGCCGCAGTTAAGTAGAGATATACCTCTAAAATTGTTACAATCAGTCTTGTCACCTTTTTTGTGGATTGGTGTTATTAAACTCGTGAGCCAATCATCTGGCAAGGATTCGTTCCTCCATATGTTAATATTTATTCGGTGGAGATATTCGTGACATTTGGATCCGCCATATTTTAACATTTTCGTTCATAACTTCTGAATCGCTGAAACGATATCGCTCAAATGCAATACCAAACTTCTCGGGAGAACTTCCAATAAATATGTTAAGTTTCAGTCATATTTGTGCAATATTTTGTCCGTGACAGCATTTTCCACAGACAGACGGACATCGCTAGAATGTCTTAAAATCGATCGGGCATCATGAATATATATACTTTATGGGGTCCCAGACCGATATTTCGATGAGTTACAAACGGTGTGACAAACTTATATATACCCTCTATCACTAACAATAAGTGGAGGGTATAATAACTGCAAAAATGGCTTTTTTCATTCGTTGATTTTGTTCTTCAAGGGATACCCAAATCATTGATGCTACCCACCTTTATGTTAACTGATCGATTTACTATCACTTGTTGACTAGATTTAACGATTTCGGTCCATCTAAACATGTAAATGATTTATGCACGATACCGTTTGAAATTTTCAATCAATAGAGCTAAAGCTTGAAACGAAAGCTTCATTAGGCCCAAGGTTTAAGTACCCATTATCAGCGAAGTATCCACACTCAAAATAATTCTACAGTAAAAGGTTTAGTAAGTGATATTGTACTTAAATCTACTAATTAGTTACTAATTTTAGTATCTTCAAAGTACTAAAATTAGTAATTTTTACTTTTTTTGACTAATATTAGTTAAACATTTTAGTATTGGTTACCAATTTCTGCACTAGGTCCTTTTGGACTAAAATTAGTTAAATTTTTAGTATTGAATACCCACGTTTTTTTTTTGGGTGCAGGAATTTGTAAAGGGGGGGTCAATTTGATTTTTTTAATCATAACCTAATAATATTTTTTCTAGGACTCTCCGCCTCCACTGTGCAAAAAAAATTTCTAGAAATCTCAGAATTTTTCTACACCAACAAAGTGAAAAATTTTAAAATGTTTTTATAAAAAAATGCCTCAGAATTTGTTAATTTTTCTAGAGAAACAAAGTTCAGACTATAAAAATTTTAAAACATCAAAATTCAAAAGATCTCAAAATCTGACAAGTTTTTTATAAAAATTAAAAAAAAATAAAAAAATGAAATTTTGCGAAGCCGCTAAATTAATTTATGGAGTTTGTAATCCCCAACTATCTTTAATAACTCAGATCTCAGAAATGGGGATTATGGCTATTTGCTACGCGGTTATTATATCCGTGATTTTTTGGGAGTTATGTCCACTTTTAATTGGAACTATGTTCAATTTTTTTCCGGTCATAGTCCCCACCACCGTTATGGGGATTATGACCGAATTCATTTCGGACTTAATCCCCAAACCGGAAATGGGAATAATGTCTGTCGGAGCTATGGCTCAGAATCTGAGAATTTTTTTATAGAAACAAATGTATCAGAATCTGAGAACTTTGATATAGAAAATATTCTGAGAATACTATTTGACACAAAAAATGTCTTAAATTCTAAAAAAAATTCTATTGCAAAATATTATTTGAATCTGTGAATTTTTTATGAAAAAATGTTTGATAAATTCTCAGATTCTGAGGTATTGGAAACAATATGTAACCTTAAAGTGCTACCACCACAAATGTTATTTTTGAAAATTTATTTGTGATAAATTTCAAAACTTCCGATCGAGCACTTTTTGCACAAATGGCACTTGAATTGCAAAAAAAAAAATCCAGTCATAAAAATCAAATTATATGAACAAGATATATTTTGGCCTCCTGTTAACAAATTGTCTTACATAATATTTTAATCGTTTATAATTTTTCCGATATTTGCGTTAAAAACTTACAAACCGCTAATTTAGCCGTGTTTGTAGTTCTTCTGTTTCGTATTCGTAAGTTAGCGCGTTCCATTTTCAAGGCGTTCACGTTTGAAAATTAAAAAAAAAACAAGTTAGAGTGTTACATTCGGCTGTGCCGAATCTTTTTTACCCTCCAAAATGTAAAAAAAAAAATATTAAAAAAAAACAGGGGCGTCTTTTTTTTTGGGGGGGGGGTTGGTGGGAGACGTTAGGGGGCATCTTCCCTTTTGCGATTTTGAACTTCTTATGAGATAAAAATGTTGCATTTGCTTAGCAAAAGTACAAAAAACTCTTCAAAAAATGCGGTTTTTCTTGGGTTGGGTTAGTTCTCCAAGGGGGAACTTTTTTCCCCTTGGTCCGATTTTGCCCATTTTCGAACTTAACCTGCCTAGGAATATAAGACATATTCGTGCCAAACTTCGGAAGTCTAGCTCTTTTATTTTGGACTGTATCGTGTCCTCTACAGACGGACAGACGGACAGACGGACGGGCGGACGGACGGACGGACGGACGGACGGACATCGCTAGAATATCTTAGAATCGATCACTGATCAATAAAATATTTACTTTATGTGGTCCTAGACCGATATTTCGGTGCGTTACACACGGAATGACAAAGTGAGTATACCCCCATACTGTGGTTGGAGGGTATAAAAATACTTATTAAGTGTTCACTGCTACGTATTTCCACGAAAAAGCAATAATAAAGGACCTGATTCCAAATCAGTCATCCAATGATTACATATGGTTACACTGCATGTTAACACATTATTACACTGCACCTTAAAGCGACAGTGCTACCAACAAGCGGGAATCATGCACGAATTCATGTGGTTTAGATGAGCTCCTTGACTCGGTATTCCTTTCCTTTAGTTAATTCTTTAGCGATTTTTACTGATCTGCTGTTACATATTATTGCCTTGGCGCAACATTTTAGGGTTGAATTTTTATAAAATGGATCTCTATATTCCAAAAAAGTCATTTAATTTTTTTTTTTTCTATAAATTCGTTTATGCAAATTTATTCATTAAAAATAATCGAAATTTATTTTTTGCGAGTTTAAATATGGTTTTATGTCGTTTTTTAATATTCAAAACTACAGTTTTTCAATTCAATTTAAATTCGTTTTTTAAAAAAAAGTTCGAGATTGAAAATTAAATATAAACATTTTTCCCGGCCCCCTTGGCCCCCTCCCCCCTAAAAATGGCCATGCCCCTTATAACCGTATTATTACAGGTATCCTTGACTGTTAAATGTATTCGAAAATTTAATGATTGGTGAAAAACCATTGAAATAAAAAATGTAAATTTTTGGCAACAAAAACTTTGCAGTTGCAAAATGTGAATTTGCAGTTTTATTGTATTTTTTCCGAGAAATAATTTTTGTCTTTAGTCAGCTTAAATTGACCGTGAAGATTTTGATTTTGTCGAAATATAGTGGTGGGGCACCCCAGATTCAAGAAAAACATTTACAGTGTTCGCAACTTGAGGTTAAAATTGGTTAGCCCGAGTCGTGTAACTTGTTATTTTTTAAGCTTATTAAATCTGATAATTAGACAATTTTTGGTCGAAGTCGCCATCAGTACCGCCCATTTACCGCTTCCCTGTTTTGGTATCGGTTTCTCGATTCTTGATATATTCTAAAGAATAACAGTACACAAAATAGGAATTAATTTTTATTAAATTTATATTTAGTTTATTAAATTTATAATTACTCCATTTTAATCAGTATTTCAGAAAATTTCCCATCAAAAACTTTTACTACTCATTACCAATTGCATTGCCTAGTAAAAATTATTTTATGGCCAAAAAAATATTGACGTCCCTAAAAATTTTGTAACAATTTTGTGCATCGCATTTGAAAATCGATTTTTGAAAGTTTACGAATATTTTTGCTAATTCTAAGTAAATAAAGCTTAACTTCGAAAAAAGATTTAAGAAGCTCCTGGGCATAACATTTTTTATGGCCTTTTTGAGGAATAAGGAAAGTCCCGAACATATTTTTCCATATCCCGAAAAAAAAATTTTTCAAGTTTTTTCACAGATAAAAAATTAGGTTTGACATTTTTTTTTTTGCATTTTGGGGTATAGGAAAAAGATTAAAATGTTCTTAGCCTCAAAAAGTGTCATTAAGCGCATATTATTAATCCATTATCGTTTATAAGACGTTCTATGAATGCCCGTCCGTTTGTCTGTGAAAGGCCCTATGCAGTCCAAAATAAAAGAGATATACTCCTAAAGCTTGGCACGAATGTGTCTTAGGGTCATAGGATGGTTAAGTTTTGAAATGCGCCAAATCGGCCCATAGGGGGAAGAAGTTCCCCCTGAAAATCTAAACCAAAAAGTCCTCTAAGAACACCCGCCGACCCCCTCCACAAAAAAACTCCCAGAACTTTTTTAACATATTGGAAGGTATAAAAGATTCGTCGCACCGAATTTAATACTCTTACTTGTTTTAAAGAGATTTTTATATTAAACATTTTTTTGTTTTATAGCAAAAAAATTCGGATTTGGCCGAACTTTGCAAAATTGGTCGAAGTTTGGGTACGGATTCGCATTTTTCCCACGACCCAAACAAAAATCAACATTTTTTAAATGTGGTAAAAAAACAACCATTTTTTTTTGACCTCCAATTCTTTTGACTACCAATTTTTTGTAAACAAAGAAAATTTTAAATTATTTTTATATCTCATTACTAGGGAGGTGATTTCCATGCAAATGCATGTTTTTTGTCGATAGTCTAAAAACGATATCCACGAATTATTTTTCCGATTCAAGAAATTTGCTTTAAAATGGTATCGATTTGTTTTTGCATATTATTGCATATTTTGGTGAAAATGCATATTTTTCCATATTTTGGTTTTAAATGCATATTTGATACATATTTCAAACTTTTAAGTGCATGTTTTTGCATAATTTGGCATAATTAGCAAAAACACAAATGGAAATTTATTTGTTTCAAAAACTGTTTTAAATTTTAAACATTTATTTAAAAAAGAAAAAATAGGAAAACTTCTAATTTTTTAGTAAAAAACAAGTAAGAAAATTATAGTCGGTCAAGACCTACCATATAATACCCTACACCAGAGTTTCCCGGAAAATGGGTCCCAAGTTCAAACATGGATTGCTTAGATATATATTTTGTCAAATCTTTAATTAGTGTAAAAAACACTTACAAATCAAATATGAGTGAAATGAACTTCTTTTTGTTGACAATAAACCGCTTTAACTGGAGATCGGGCGAAATTTTCGCATGGGGTGGGCCTAAGTCCAAAAATGGTCCGATGATAATCAGATTTGATAAGGTTATTTAAGTACGCGTTTAACACACACAAACAGATTTTTAATTAAATATTTTCTATTTTCATGAAATTTAAGAGATTTATGTGAAAATCGGGAAGGTGGTTTGTATGGCTATTAGAAGAACTGGTCCGATTTCTTTAAAATTCGGAACGGTGATTTGTGTCGATAAAACAAATTTCGAAAAGGTACACAGAAAAAAATATGGAGGAAACAAATTTGAGTAATCACTTGTTTAAATTTATAACAAAAATTGAATAGTTTTTTTATTTTAAAAATTTTAAAAACAATTTAAGTAAATAATTTAATAAAAATTTAATAGTTTTTTATTTTTTTTAAACTTTCATAGTTTTTTGAATTCTCGTTTAGTTTATAGTTTTTTGTGTATGTTTATGAAAGTTTATAATCGTCTTTATAAAATTTTCCTATGTTTTGGAGACATAAATATGTTTGGTATAGTTTGAAAAAACAAGTTTTTTTGTAAAAAAAATTAAAAAAAAAACATTTTTACACTTTTAAAAAAAAAATAAATAGATAAATTTTGAGTCAATTTTTAATTGTGTCAATTAAAAATTTACTCAAAATTTTTTTAAACATTTAAAAAATTTTTATTAAAAATTTACTCAATACTATTAAATCGTTCACTGGTGCAAAATTGAGTAATTTTTTACTCAATAGTATTAAAAATTTACTCAAATATTTTTTTTAATTTTTTTCTGTGTACCTATTATAATGCGGTTATTAGAGTCATTTAAGTCTAAACTAAAGAGGAAATTTGTATGGGGGCTACGTCTAAATATGGACCGATTTTTTCCAATTTCAATAGGCTTCGTCCTTGATCCAAAAGAGGCTTTAGTTTCAAAATTCAAGTCAATTGATTAAAAATTGCGACTTGTATCGTGTTTACACCATTTACATGGACAGACAGACAGACGGACGGACAGACGGACGGACGGACGGACATCGCTAAATCGACTCAAAAAGTGATTCTGAGTCGATCGGTATACTTAAAAGTGGGTCTAGGACCAATATTTCGGGTAGTTACAAACATCAGCACAAACTCATTATACCCTGTACCACAGTGTGGTGTAGGGTATAATAAGGCAAAATATTAGGAAAATTCATAAACAATTTTCAAAGAAATTTTTTCCTTAATTTTAGTTATATAATTTTTTTCAGTGTAAGTGTAAAGCCGCGTGATCACACTTGAGTATTTTATAAAAAAAAACTCTGCTTAAGCCAAAATTCAGTTTTTCTCTTTTTTCTGCTCAAGTGCACCAGCAGATTCTGTTATTGCTGTTAAATTTTGTAGTCTCATTGGAATTTCTATTGTCACATCCGAAAAATCTTGGCGAATAATGCGATTGAAAACACATTAGGTTCCCAGCAAAAAATAAACGAAGTGGTTCAAAAAGAATTTGTGGTTTCACTACATACAAAGTAGCGATAAGTGCACACAGAAAACGGATTCGTTGTGCCTACCAAATTTAGAACCAACCAAATTTTTGTAGTCCAGCCAACTATCACTTTTATCAGTTGTGATTACTAATAATTTCGATTTAGTCAATTGGTGTTTATATCGAATTTCATTAAGACCAACTGAATATATCTGTTGAAACAACGAAAAATTATAGGAACAAAATGGTTGTTGTGACCGATATAATACCACCACAACTAAAGTATTTTATTAATGGGGCCATTCAACCGTTTAATAAAAATACAAAAATAATGTTTTTTCTTAAAATATATTTATTAAATAATTTAAGTTTAAAGTTTAAAGATATTTAATACAATTTTTAAAAATATTTTTTTTTTACGAAAAATTCCTGGAATCTGAGAAAAATGTCACAGCACCAGAGACTTTTTCTATAGAACATATGTCTCAGAATTTGTGACATTTTCTATAGAAATAGTATGTCCCAGAATCTGAGACTTTTTTATAGAAAAAACGTCTCAGAATTTGAGACTTTTCTATAGAAAAAACGTCTCATTTTTTTATAGAAAAAGTCTCAGATTCTAAGACATTTTTTGTAAAGAAAAAGTCTCAGATTCTGAGATATTTTTTCTACAGAAAAAGTCTCAGACTCTGAGACATTTTTTCTATAGAAAAGTCTCAGATTCTGAGACATTTTTTCTATAGAAAAAGTCTCAGATTCTGAGACATTTTTTTTATAAAAAAAAATCTTAGATTTTGATACATTTTTTATATAGAAAAAGTCTCAGATTCAGAGATATTTTTTCTATAGAAAAAGTCTCAAATTCTGAGACATTTTTTCTATACAAAAAGTCTCAAATTCTGAGACATTTTCTCTATAGTAAAAGTATCAGAATCTGAGACTTTTTTTCTATAGAGAAAGCCTCAGATTCTGAAACATTTTTCCTATAGAAAAAGTCTTATATTCTGAGACATTTTTCCTATAGAAAAAGTCTTGATTCTGAGACATTTTTTCTATAGAAAAAGTCTCAGATGCTGAGACATTTTTCCTATAGAAAAAATCTCAGATTCAGAGACATTTTTCCTATTAAAAAAGTCTCAGATTCTGAGACATTTTTCCTATAGAAAAGGCATAAGATTCTGAGACATTTTTCCTACAGAAAAAGTCTGAAATTCTGAGAGATTTTTCCTACAGAAAAAGCCTTAGATTCTGAGGCATTTTTTCTATAAAAAAAAGTCTTGGATTCTGAGACATTTTTCATGCAGAAAAAGTCTCAGATTCTGAGACATTTTTCATATAGAAAGTCTCAGAACCTGAAACATTTTCCTATAAAAAAGTCTTAAATTCTTAGAAACTTTTCCTATAGAAAATTCTCAAATTCTGAGACATTTTTTCTATAGAAAAATTGTCAGATTGTGGTATATTTTTCTATAGAAAAACTCCCAGACTCTAAAACATTTTTCTATAGAAAAAGTGTCAGATCCTGAAACATTTTTTTTTATAGAAAAGTCTCAGATTCTAAAACATTTTACCTATAGAAAAAGTCTCAGATTCTGAGACATTTTTCCTATAGAAAATTACGCATTTTCTGAGACATTTTTTCTAAGACTTTTTGTATTGGAAAAATCTCTCAGAAATTGAGACTTTTTCTGTAAGAAATGTCTCACAATCTGAGAAAAAGTCTCAAATTCTGAGATATTTTTCCTTTAGAAAAAGTCACTGTTTCTAAAACATTTTTCCTATTGAAAAATCTCAGATTCTAAGGCAATCTAAAGAAAAAGTATCAGATTCTAAGACATTTTTTCTAAAAAAAAAAGTATCAGAATCTGAAAACTGTAAGAATTCGAGAATTTTTCCTTAGAAAAAGTCCCCGATTTACTATAGAACAATTCTGATGTTCAGTGATATTTTTTCTGTAGAAAATTAGAATACATCAAAAAATTTGTTTTTGCAAACCTCTTCCCTCTCATATTTCGTTCGTCCCAATACAGCTTTTTATGGAGATTTATCTTCTCCAGCTAATTTTATATGTTGATAATCATCTGATGTTAAGATCCATAGGTTAATCAGCTGGAAGCTTGCACCCAAATTTCTTTTTTAAATGGCGATTTTTTTCTGCAAATAAATACAATATTTATAGAAACATAATTCACAAGTACTTTGCGCGGATTAAAAGTCACATACCTTTTGGATTTTTTATTTAATTTCTTTAACTGCATATTTTATTGATTTTTCTGTTTATCCTTATAATTTTTATTTAAATATTTGCTCTAAAAATATTTTATTTTTCTGTGACGTTTTAATAATTTAAATGAGTTTTTATATAAACAACATACAATTAGTTCCATTAACTTTAATACAAAATTAAAAAATGATTGTATGTACCAAAACTTAATAGTTCTTAGCTAGTATTGCACTAAATTTTTAAATTCAAATATGGTTTGAATTTTTCAAAATTTGAAAAAATTTTTACCAAGTATCAGTTGCTATAGCTGATTTTTGATATAACTGAACTAATACTCTGTGCTAGTTTTTAAAAATTTATTGCATTACAAAAAACATTTTAAATGAATGGTTCGGAGTATTATGAACGTTTTTGAACTTACATTTTTTTCAAATTGATAAATGCAACCAATAATTTTTGTAAATGTGATTGTTTATTGGTAATTTGCTTAGATATTTGGTTTACAATTTATTTTTTGAATCATAATAATTGAACTTAAGTAGTTTTAACTAAAACTTATATTCTAAAACCAAATTTGTGGAGTTTCAACTGAGTTCCAAATAATTTTTTCCCTGTGTGTGCCGAACTTCATGTTCCGTAGGAAGTACTTTTAAAATCACTTCCAAAAATGCTACAAAATAACAATAAAAACATCTTTCACCACTTCTTTGCTTAATGATTTTGAAGTACCTTTTTCATATGTTCTTAGGAATCAAATCAAATCACCACAACATATGAACTTCTTTTTCAACTGAAACAATTAGAATGAGGGCGATACACGAAGTATGTAATTTTTTCTACGTCCAGCTTCAAAAAGATTTAGGTTTTGCAAAAATTATGACAAAATTTGGTAATGGCATTTCATTTCTCTTTATTTAGAGCTTAAAAAATCGAAAAGACGAAAATCGATTATTGATAAATTTTTCAAATTTCATATCTTATATCAAAAAAAGTTGGTCCTAAATTAAATAAATACATTTACGAACGAAATCGGATGTTGCTGCATCACATTATTAAAGATTGTTTAAGCTTTTTAGAAAATTGAGGTATATGCTTGTAGTCAAAACAAACTTGTGAATCAATTCGCCGTGAATTTTTATAGTTTTGTGATCTCGAAGTATATACGTTATATTATCAATAAAATTAATTTTTCTATCACGTAAGATTTTTAAGATATTCGCGTTTTAATATTGAAATATTTGGGTCTCCTCTGTAACGTATTCTAAGTTGCTCAAACACAATAGAACTCGATTTAGTAAAAATAATGCATCTTTATTCCAAATCTGGCATCCAAATTTTTCTATCGCGTACTGTTTTTGAAATATTGGCGTTTGAAAAACTCAAACTCTACTGTTACGCACTTATATTCTTTATAAATCACACTAAAATTTTCAAACGCGAATATCTCAAAAACAAAATATGCTTGAAAATTGTGGATTGCAGTTTTGGAATCAGTAGGTCCATTTTATATGAAATCAAGTCCTATTTCGTGGAAGCAACGTAAGAATACGTAACAGTGGACCCCTAAGTGCTTTTTTTACTTTTTAACAGCGAATATCTCAAAAACGGTACGTGCTAAAAAAATTTGGACTGTAGATTTGAAAGCAGGAGACCAAAATCTATAAGGACCAGTTAGAAATTTCACTGGAAGGTTTTTGCTGTTGAACAGTGTTTTAGTGTAAATATTACAAAAAATACTCTTTCAATCAATCTTACAAAAATATGTGAAAAAAGAACTTCTAATTTAGAAGTTCTAAATCACCAAATAAAAATGACATAATCACACCCAAAATGCCAAGAAATATGTACTTCTAAAGAAGTGATGAAAAAAGTGCTTCCAAAAGGTCAAGTTATATTAACATCCGGATCACTACTTCAGAAGTTGTGATAAAAACACTAGTGATATATGTATGTTATACTTAATTGTCACTTTTCAGTGGCGATAAAAAGAACATACTTTGTGTGTCACGCCCATATTAAATTCATCAATGTTTCAGTTGAAGAAGAAGTACATCTGGTTCATAAGTTGTGGTGAATTTTGTAGTGAATGGTAAGCTCTTTTTTTGCTGGGTTGTCTTACGAAATCTGTATAACTAATTTAATAATCATTTACCTATTTAAATTAAACAAATTAGTTATACGACTCTCTTTAATTGTCCTCAAGACCTTAAATACTTAACCACCTTAATAGACACAAAGAAAATTGTAACTCAACACAAAATCTTAAAGAAACCATTGAATTTAAAATCAAACATACCAGGATAAATCATGAACATGGGAAAATAATAAAGATTTCTAAACACAATTTAAACAAGAAAAAAAAGAACAAAAAAAAAATCACACTCATGTTACAAGACACAAAAGAAGAAAACCCCAAAATTGTTAAAACCACAAAAATAAAGAAATACAATTATACAAAAAAATATATAAAAAAAGAATTAAACAACTAAAAACCAACAATATAACGAAAAAATCCAGACTTAAACCTTTAAGAATATTGGGTTAAGAAAAAAAAGTCAATAATTAAGAAAGTGGGAGGTTACCTTTCCTAAAAACAAAAAAAAAAAAAACAACTACGAAAAGAAAACAGAATGTAGAAAATAAAGAATATAAAAATGACAGCAAAAAAAACACAGAACAACATTATGATAAATACAAGTCATAATAAAAAGCAGCAACAACAACATTTACAGAGTTTTTTTTTTTAATAAATGGCAAAAATAAAAATGAAGGGGGTTTTTTTAACACACAACAAACCTAAATTATTAAATATTAACGGAAAACAGAGTCAGTGCTATGTTTTGTGGAGTACAGGAAAGAAAGAGAGAAAAAATAACGGAACCAGTTGCTTATAAATGATTTTTTTTTGTGTTTTACTCATTTCAAGCAAAAAAATAAAACAACACCAAAGACATGATATGAATGAATTATGATCAATTATTAAAAAAAAAAATAACAAAAACAACAAGCAGACACAAACATAAGGAAAGAATTACAAAAAAAGTATACAAAAAAAATTGACGAAGAGTAAGAGAGAGCAAGAGAAAAAACTCAAAATATAAAGGAAATTATAATTGAAATAAAAGGACATTTTCTTAATATTATTAAAAAAAAATTTGTTTTTTTAAAAAATATTTATTATTATTTAATTTTTAGGGAAACGGAAATAGATTTTTTTTTAAATTGTTTATCATAATTCTATGAATGAGTTTATTATGAGTGTTTTTGTTTTTTTTTTTTCTGTAAAACCAGAAAACAGGTATTTATATTTACTCTCTTTTTCCTGTGTTTTTCTACTTCCTCTCTAAAGTTTTTTTCTTGTTTTTTTTTTGTATAATCCAGAGTAATCCAAATTTTCATTTTCTATACACAATTGTGCCACAACAACAATAAAAAAAACTCACACCGACGCTTGTTCTCTTCTATTTCTGTTTGATTTCAGTCGTTAATTGAGTGTTAACGAGTATACATGTGCGGATGCTTACTGCTTTTTTTTCAGCTTTATTGTTTATTCAGCTTTGATTTAATTTCAAAATAAACCAGCAAACAAAATAGTATAATGGAAGACAGAAATTTTTGTTTTGCCATTAAAAATGCTTTTGGTAACATGCAATGCATTTTATGTTACCAAACATTTAAAACAAAGAAAACATTTTCAATTAAAAGGCATTTTGACCTTTTTCACAAAGAAATAAATAAATTAAAACTTTTTTTTAAAACTTGACTTTTTTGACGCCCTCTATTTTTCGAAAAACGGCTCTAGTTTCGGCAATATTTGTCGGATAAAAAAAGAAATATTATTTTTGAGATCGTGAGACAATTTCCCATACCCATACTTACATGTTACTATGCCCCCCCCCGTTTTTTGCCCCCCATGGGCCTCCCGGGTCCGTCCGCGGCCTAAAAATAGTTTCTCTCAATTTGTTTTTTCTCTCTTACTCACAACCAAAAATTTTTTGGGCATCACTGTTTTAAAAGTAAAATTCATTACATTTCTAATGCTTAGTTTTTTGTTTGCTGGGCAATATTATCTTATCCAATACAGACGCATTTCATTTATTGAGAGTTTTGGTTACCTCTGGTATAATCATTGATAAATTACTTTACCATAAACACCAGAGAATTGAGAATTTATAAACCAAAAAAAGGGTGTGAGTAATTTTAATTCATATCTTTTACAATAAGAGAGACTGAAATAGCCTACTAAAGAGAGAGTATATGTTATTAATAAGAGTGATAGAGATAGCTTAATAAAATATTAATAAAATTATGATGTTTTGAGTTTTCATATTATGATATTTTCTTGTTATTGTTGTTGTTTTTTATTAATGCTGTCTCTTTATTAACATTTAAAAATGGCAAAAGAAAAAAAGAGAAAGAATAAATGTTAATGTTGATACATGTTTCATATTTGTAATGATAACATGTTATTGTAATGTGGTTGTTGTTGTTGTTAAATATGCGTGTATTAGTGATAATATTATGAAGAGCTGATTTTTTTTTTTTTATATTTTGTAGTGTGTTGTTAATGCACAATGGGTATGAGTACGCATTTAAGGTGGTGGTAGTGAAAATATGGAAAGATTGTACAAAAAAAAAAACCTAAAGAATTGTTTGAGTGACTTTTTGCTTGGGCTGTTATTATTTGTGAAGTCAGTGCTAGTTTGACGCGCGTGCTGAACGTATCATTGTAGTAAACACAGGCGTATATTAAAAGAAACACAAGAAAGAGTTTAAAAGAAATAAAAAAGACGACTGAAAAAAAATAAAACGTAACGTTTAGCACACACGGTTTTAAAAATACGTAAATTTTAAAGAAAAATATAAATTATTAATAAATAATAAAAAAAAAAACAAATTTTTAAAAACTGCAAAAAATTAAAAAAAAAAATTTTACAAAAAAAGCCGACGGTATTTGAATTTTTTTAAAAATTAAAAAAAAACCCTCTTGATTCTATAAAAAAAAAAAAATGAACTAATAAATCTCTTGTTTTATGAAGCAAAAAAAAGAGAGTATGAGTGTAATTTCATTCTTTACAACAACACAGCCAAACAACAACAAAAAAAAGTGCGTAATCAAAATGAAATGAGTGTATATAACAAATAGCCTGCTTTAGATATATATATACTCAATTATATATATATATATTGATAATTAATAAATACAAAATGTTATGATAAACATCAATCTTCTTGTACCTTTAGGCCTAAAAAAGACAAAACCATTTACAATAAAACATCATTCACTCTCCATCACCTACATCATATCAACAAACAACAACAATAAAAAAGGATATTAATCAAAAAAAAAAAAATTGATATTTAATAAAAAATCAAATAAAAATAATAAATAAATGCTATATTAATAAATACATCAAAATATTTTAAAAACATGACAGTTATTAAAGAAACTTTAAATAGAACACAACAATAAAATTTATATGATTTACACTAAAAAAACAAAAGAACATTTCAATTTTAATTGAAAAATTTATTATTATTAATAAAAAAAACAAAGAATTTAATTCTATAAAAAATTTTAATTAATAAAAAATAAAATTTTTAACAAAAAAATTAAAAAAAAAAATGTTTTAACAATTTAATTTTTTTAACAAAACGGGCGCGTGTTTTAAAATTTTCTTTAATTTATAACAATTTGATTTTGTTATTGTTTTTTTTTTTTGAAATCTTCTAATGAAAAATATTTTATCAACGGTTTTGTGTGAAATGAGAAGTGATTTTAAAGAAACCCATCAAGAAACCATTAATAAAATGATACAATTTGGTACCGTTAAATATGGAATTGTTAAACAATTAAAAGATCGTGCTAAAAGTACAGATAAAGGTAAGTTTTAAAAAAAATTTACATTAATAAGAAGTGTTAGAAAAAAATTAAAAATTTTGGAAAAAATTAAAAATTTTGGAAAAATTATAAAAATAAAATGTTTGAGCTCGAGGCCTGGTAATTAAACTTTTGTAATTAAAACTCTTCTTTATTTATTTCCAATATTTCGCTACTCATCGAGTAGCAAACTCCCTGAGGAGTATATTATTTTTATAATTAAATTGGAAAGGTCGAATAAAAAACAACCATAATTTTGGAAAAAATTAAAAATTTTTGGAAAAAATTAAAAAAAAAATATTATTAGGAAAATTATTAGTTAAATTAGATGAATTGCAGTGTTTGTGGGAAACCCTAAAAGTAAAAATATCGAACACCTTGAAAACAATAAAAATAAATAAATTTTAAAAACAATTTTTATATTAAAATTGCTAAATTTTAAGTTAGTTTAATATTATTCTGAGAATATTTAAATTACACAGAAAAATTTCAAACGATTTTCAAAAACGCGGTTTCAATCAATTTTTTGATTGAAATTCCTTCAATCAACAAAATTGTTATACCAATCATCAAATTGTAGGTGATTAATTGAATATTTTTTCAATTAAACATTTCTTTCAATGCTGATCACAAATTTGATCATTTTTTTATTTATAGTCAATCAAAATAATTATTGATTTAACGAATGAATTGTAAGCTTGTGATAAAATTATGAAAAAACTCTTCTTTTTTGCTTTCCAATATGTTGCCAAAAATAAAAAAAGTAAAACCCGATTATTTTTAATATTTTTGAATTAATGTATTCAAAAGAATTAAAGCAAAAAAAATTTTTAATTCGACAGTTAAAAAATAACAAAAACTTTAATCAAAACATTGATAGACTCATTTGAATTTTGTTGATCAATAGATTTAATTGAAAATTTTTAGCCAATCATTTTTTGTATGTACACAACAAATACTAAATAAACTTACTAAACTTTTAGTTAATTTACCGAAAAATATTTTGGTGATTATAAAACAAAATATTTAGCGCCGAAAAACTTATCTTTCACAAAAATTTGGTTAAAAATTAAGTAAGATTTTATTAAAAAGAATTATAAAAGTAAAATTTGGTTTTGCCAAATATATTGATACCCTTCAAAATGTTAAAAAGATTATTTCGAAAAATATTATTGGCTTTTTTTTTTTTGAAAAAAAAATTTTTGCGGAAAAAAAAAAATTTTGTTCAAAAATTCTCCAACTTTTTTTTGTGAAATTCTGGTATTAAATTCTGTTCAGACTCTTATGCTTAAATGTATATAATAACTAAATTCTCTGTCATTCAGTTTTATAAAATAACAGGCATCAGCAGATTATTTTGCTAATTTTACAGAAATATTTAATAATCCAGTTTTTAAGAAAACACCGCTCAACAGTCATTTTTCGGTTTGAATTCTGGTGATCAATTTTAGTAGACTTTGATCTCCTGATTCCAAATCTGTACTCCAAATTTTTCCATCACGTCCAGATTTTTAGTTATTCACGGTTAAAAATGCGAAAAATTACGATTTTTCCATTATTTGAAAGCCTGCCCAGCAGCCATTCAGTGGAATGCAAATCTGGTATAAAGTGCAAAAGTGTAATTTGTCTATGGTCTCCAAAATAGAATTTTTTTTTTTCTAATTATTGCGTTTGGTTGGGTTACACTTGCGTTTTCAAATGAGACTGTTAAAATGACCATTTTTGTAAAAAAGGTAAAGTAGATAGATACCTTAGTTTTTTTTTGATATTTTTCAACCCAGCTAAATTTTCTGTTCCAAATAATCGGTTCCGGAACGCATCAAACTACCCTGCAACCGGTTCTACTTAACATTCCAGAATCAATGATTTTTGTTTGAAATTGTCCCGAAAGCAATCGTTTTTTAGAGCAAGTAGTTTTTTTGAAAAATAATTTTACATACAAAATTTTGTTGTGATTACCGTAGAATGGGAAAGAAAAACTAAAAAAATAAATATTTTACAAATTTAAGTTTTCTGTGTTATTTTTCGTACAAACCGGAAGATATCTTTAATGGGTTTAAAAGTCTATAAGAAAGAATGAACTTTTGCCTAAATTTTGAGCTCATCACAGTAAAGATTGGTCATCTGGTTTTTGTTTTAGAGCCTTTTAAAAATGGTGCTTTTTCTAATTATTTTCACAGTGTTTTTTTAAAATACATGTTTGGTCAATAATAGTGCAACAACTTCAAATTTTTTTGATCATATATTTGAGATCATAGTTCAATTCTACACTAACGCTTTATACCAGATTTTTATTCCTCCCAGTGGCTGCTGTGCAGGCTTTCAAAAAATGCAAAAATCTCGTTTTTTCGCATTTTCAACCGCGAATAATTAAAATTCTATACGTGATGGAAAAATTTGGAGCACAGATTTGGAAACAGCGAGTCAAAATCTTTAAAAATTTTGTATCAAACTTCAAACCGGAGTCAAAAACCTTCGATTTGTTGAGCGTTGAAATTTTTAAAGTATTTTTTTCAAAGAATTTATTTTTTTTTGGAAAAAAAAATAAAAAAAAAAAATTATTAAAAATAGCAAATATAATTAAATTAATACTTAAACAAGTAGAAAAGTTAAGTTAAGTTAAGTTTATAGTCTGAATCTATGAAAATTAATCAAATTTGTGGTTAAAATCGAAAAAAATAGTTTGGTGATTGGAGTTTCAATTAAAAAATTGTATGATTGATCCGATCCGATGAAGAAAATTGTTATACCAATTACCAAATTAATAGTTGATTAATTGAATATTTTTTTAATAAAGCAATTTTCGATTTTGATCACAAATTTTATCAATTAGTTATTTGTAGTCAATTTAAATAATGATTGAAATTCGTTTTAAATTCTTTCTGTTATTAAACAGTTATTAAACTAAATAAACTAAACTCAACTAAATAAAATTAAACTCAATTTTATTTTTAGTATTTATTTCAAATAACTTTATGATGATTTGTGAATACAAAAAAAATTTTACCTGCTAAATTTCGAAAGAATACCTATGATAAAATGGTTATTAGAGTCATTTAACCTATTTCTTACCAGAAATTTAATCGTTAGAATTATGAATAATAAATGCACATTTAAACGTTTAAAGTTGATGAATTTTTTAGGAACGGCTCCCCCTCCCCTTGTGAAGGGCGGGGAGGGAGAAAAAAATTCATTTTTCTTCACTAAATAGACCAAACCATAATAAAAACTCACATAAAAATTTCACAGGTTGACAAAAGTTGAACTTTTTCAATTTGCCTGATCTTTGACAACTGATTTATATGGATTTTAGTGTGCTGATTCCAAATCTGTTATCCATTTTTTTTTTATCAGCTCGCATTCGCGAGCAAATCGTTGTTAAAGAGTCGAAAAAGTACGTTTTTGACCAACTTTGCGTGGCTATAGTTTCCAAAACTTAGCTATATTGGATGCGAGAATTCCAAAACTGGTATTAGCTTTTTTCTGACAGCTTCAGTTTTCGAGTTATTAAAAAGGGCATAAATATTCAGACACAATTCAAGAGGGCAGAAATTTAAAAATTTTATTTTAGCGATATCTCCAAAACTAATGATGACTCAACAAAAGTAAGATCATTTTTGGAATCAGCATATCCAACATACCTAAAATCGTCATTCACTTTTTGGATGTAAGACAAGTGTTGGTAAATATGGACTCACAAACATGCCAAAAATAGCCTATTTTCAAAGATTCCTTAGGCTATATCTCAAAAACTAGAGCTGACCCAAAAAAAGATAGCCAAATTTGAAATCAGCGTACCCCAATTACCCAAAATTAGCTATCAGAACTCGGACAAAAAAAAAATGTTGCCCTGTGTTATTAATATTTTATCATGTTTTGTATTTTTTTAAGATATTATAAGCGTGTGTTAAAACACACGCTGGTGAGAAATAGGTTAAGCCAAACTTAAGGGGCGTTTGTATGAGGGCTAGGTCTAAACATGTACCGAATTTTTCCAATTTCAATAGGCCTCTTCCTAAAGTCAAGTTAAGCTTAAATTTAAATTATTATACAAATCGATTAAAAACTGAAATCATGGGCCAACGATAAATCGCTCAAAAAGTGATTCTGAGTCGATCGGTATACTTAAAGCATATTTTTATACCCTACAACCACAGTACGGGGGTATACTCACTTTGTCATTTCGTTTGTAACGCATCGAAATATCTGTCGGGGACCCCATAAGGTTAGGTTAGGGGTGGCGGAGCTCAAAATTTTGAACTCCTCGCATAGACCGGCTGGTCCATAGCAATACCACATGTTCCTTCAACGACGTGGATAAAACGCGTTAGTCCATGTTGCAAACAATTTAACTCGCATGAAGTCCATAACTGCGATTTCCTCCAGATTCTCGAGTTCAGCTTTACCTAAAATTTGTTTGCGATGCCTGGCCAATGCGGGGCATTTGCACATGATATGTTCAACTGTTTCATCCGTATTCGGGGACCCCATAAAGTATATATATTATTGATCCATGATCGATTCTAAGACATTCTATGTTTGTCCGTCTGCCTGTAGATAACACGGTGCATTCCAAAATAAAACAGCTAGACTCCTGAAGCTTGGGCCAAATATGTCTAATGTTCATAGACAGGTTAAGTTCGTGAATTGGCAAAATCGGTACAGGGGAAAAAATGTTCCCCCTTAAAGAACTAAGCCAACCTCTGAAAAAATACCCTTTTTTACATTATTTTTTTGTATTTTTGTTAAATAAATGACATTTGAAATATTTATCGCGATGGAAATGTGCTCTCAAAAAATCCCCAGACATTTTTTTTTTAAATCAGCAAATTTTGTTCACGTAAAATCAGCAGTTTTTTTATCTGGAATCCGCAGATTTTTCTGCTGTCATCGCAGAAGCTCATTTTTAATTAAAACCACCAAAATATTTGGTTATCGCAACCGAATATAGTAGCAACAACCGAATGTTAAGTAGCTACAACAAAAAATATAGTGAAAAATTTTTTATTCTGTGTGCACGTAATTTTTTCTATTCTCAGAAAATACTTCTGTTGATTAAAATCAGGGATGCCAACTTAGTGCTTTTCGCGCTAGATCTAGTGCTTTTTGATGTGTCAAAACGCGAAAATTTTTGGCCTAGTGCGAAATTATAAAAACGCACTAAATTGGTGCTTTATATATTTTCAGTTGGTGCTTTTAGTGCTTTTTAAAATAAATTTTTATAGCCTCCAAACAAAGTATATTTCGAGTGTAACGTATCGAACTATTAGTCGGAGACTTTACAAAGTATATTTGATTTATGATTTATGATCGATTCAAGGACATTTTTTGAATGTCCGTCTGTCTGTCTGTGAAAAGCAGTATGCAGTTCAAACTAAAATATGGAACGAATATATTATTATGGTCAATGACCATTGGTCGTATTAACTTCGGAAAAAATGGGCAAATCGGACTAAGGGGAAAATGTTTTCCCTTGAAAAACTAAACCAACTTCTAAAAAAAACGCCATTCTTTGTAGGTTTTTTTTTTTTTTTATTTTGGCTTAATATTTGAATTCTGTTCTGGGTGAAGTTCAAAGACTAAACTTGGCTTTTGAAGCGGAAAATGCAGACCATGTAAAATTGTAAAACGATTTATATCGGTTGCTCAAAATTTTAACCAACAAACTTATCAAAAATTTTGTTTGAATAAAAATATTATTTGTTTACTTTTTTATCTATTTAAAAAACTGTCCAGTGCTTTTTTACCATTTTTTTCAAACAAATTTACGCGTTTTTACCCGTTTATAAAATTTTTGTGCGCATTTTGCTCTCAAATAGTTGGCATCTCTGATTAAAATTGTCAGATTTGCTGCTGAATTGGCTCTCTGATATTTCCTAAAGTTTTTATAATTTTAACAGATTTTTCTAAAATTTTTTTTTAATAAAAATTTATTAAATGTTTGAAAACAAATTTGAGTAAATTTTTAATTGACACAATTAAAAATTAACTCAAAATTTATCTATTTATTTTTTTAAAAAGTTTAAAAAAGTTTTAAATTTTTTTACAAAAAAAAAAAATAGTTTTTTCAAACTTTACCAAACATATGTGTGTCTCAAAAACATAGGAACATTTTTTAAAAACGATTACAAACTTTCATATACATATACAAAAAACTATAAACTAAACGAGAATTCAAAAAACTATGAAAGTTAAAAAAAAATAAAAAAAAAAAAAAATATATTTTTATTAAATTATTAGCTTAAATTGTTTTTAAAATTTTTAAGTAAATTTTTAATTGCGTAAATTAAAAAAATAATCAATTATTGTTTTTAAATTTAATCAAGTGATTACTCAAATTTGTTTCCTTCATATTTTTTTGTGTGCATTCGCATTAATTAAAAAAAAAATAATTTTGGCCTCCCGTAGTTATATATCTTAATCTTTTGACAAAATTTTTGATATTATTTTAATCAAACATTTTTAAATTTTTATCTGTTATTTTACAAAATGTTAACAAAATTTTTTGAATTTGTTATTTTTTGTGTATTTAATAAAAAAAATTTAAACTTCCGTTAAACTCGTTCAACCATAAAATTTTTTTGTAATGATTTTTTGTTGCTGTTTGAAAATAAAACACGCCTTAATTTACCACAATATAAAACATTTAATTATTTTCAGATTTCTTTTTGATTATTAATACCTTTATATTTATAATTAATTTTTATTGTTTAAAATCAGTCATATTTAAAATTAACAAACAAACAAACAAACAAATAAACAAAAAAAAAAAAGAAAAAATATTTATAAATGGTTTCACTCTTCATTAACTACCTTGTTGACAATTGATTTGTTGGTTTTAACAATTGATTTAAATGATTGTGATTTACATAATATTTTTTATTTTTTTTTATATTTTTTTATTAAACAACTGCAAACCAAAACCATATATCGTATGATCATAAAAAAAATATTTATCACTAACAAAAAATTATGTCAACTTTTACAATTCAATCTTTGTTAACCAAGCAATATACAAAATCAAAACGCAACTGAATTGAACAAGAAAACAAAAATGGAACGTGAGATAGTTTTTTTTTTATTTTTGCTTAAAATTTAACAATTTTAAATAATTTTTAAAAATTTATTATACAAGAAACAAGATAACAATTTTTTTTGTTTGGTTATTTCATTAATTCTTATTGTGTTTTTGTTAATTTAATACTAATTAATTATTTACTGGTTAAATCGGGTTGTTCTATTAAAATTTTTTTGATTTGAAAAATTTGTATTTTTAAATTACGTGAAACAATTACTTTAATAAAAAATTATGTGTTTATTGACACTTATATGAGTTGACATCAAATTGTGGGAAAAAAAGTGACGAACAAATTTAAAAAAAAAATGTATTGAAATTTATAAATTTAGAATAAATTGGCTAAATTCAGCAAAAGACGAAAGCACTACTTCTAATTGAGAGCTTCTGAACTTTACAAAATTTGATTAAATACAATACAATACAAAAACAAGTAAAAAACTTAAATTCGAATTGGCCGAATCCAAAACACCCTCCAAACTGCCTTAAAGATATGATTCGTTTTAAGGGATTGTAATTTTTCAGTAATTAAAAAAAAAAAAATTGAGTGTAAACATTTTTTGAGTTTCATATTTTTTTTGAGTGTAAAACTTTTTAGAATGAAGAAAATGAGAGAAAACAAAAAATAAAGGGACACGCAGTTTTTTATAGCGGCTCAAATTCATATTTAGTGGGTGCAAATATGGGGGGCAGAATCTGCCATTTTTTCAGTTTTTTTTCGCTTATCTCCTATATTATGCAAAGAAACCTAGTCATGTTATGTATCAAATGAAAGGTCTTTGGAGAACCTATCTTCGGGTGTAAATCACATGTCCAAAGCAAAACTTTTCATCATATTGAGTAAAATGCCAAAATTGTAAGACATTTTTGTTAATAAGTGGAAAAATATAACTTTTTTGGCACGTTGTTAGCACCTCGAGATTGGTCTTTTAATCTGATACCAAATATGCCTATATTTATTACTTAATACGCGTAAATCGTAAAAAACTGAAAAGTTCAACTTCCCCCATTCAAATCGACCCCCCCTAATAATGATTTTGGGATAAATTTTCGTTTTAAGCAACATATCCAAATTTCATGAAGATCGTAGGGTGACTCCAGGGAGACTTCCCTTGTGAGCCGACAATGTTGGTTCAGCATTGGCGGCAGCACATTGAAATGAAACGCACAAAATTAAAAACTAGAAACAAAATGAATGAGAAACATCACGAAAACTTACACAGAAAAAAATATGGAGGAAACAAATTTGAGTAATCATTTGTTTAAATTTAAAAACAAAAATTGAGTAATTTTTTAATTGACGCAATTAAAAATTTACTTAAAAATTTTAAAAACAATTTTAATAAATAATTTAATAAAAATTTAATAGTTTTTTTATTTTTAAACTCTCATAGTTTTTTGAATTCTCGTTTAGTTTATAGTTTATTGTGTATGTATATGAAAGTTTGTGATCGTCTTTATAAAATGTTCCTATGTTTTTGAGACATAAAAATATGTTTGGTAAAGTTTGAAAAAAAAGTTTTTGTTTTGTTTTTGTAAAAAAATTTAAAACTCTTTTAAACTTTTGAAAAAATAAATAGATAAATTTTGGGTAAATTTTTAATTGTGTCAATTAAAAATTTACTCAAATTTTTTTCAAACCTTTAATAAATTTTTATTAAACATTTACTCAATACTATTAAATTGTTTACTGGTGCAAAATTGAGTAATTTTTTACTCAATAGTATTAAAAATTTTCTCAAATATTTTTTTTTTCTGTGTTACGATGAAAATTTAACACGCACGAAAATTTTTTATAATGACGTTCACGCCTACTTACGTGAGTAAATTTGAATTTTGCTCACGATTATTCGAACATTTTTTGCCAGATTTTTGCGAAAAACTTTTTAAAAAAAAAAAAAATTTCAAAAAATGTTGGTGAAAAATTGCGGCGGAAAAAAATGTTGGTGAAAAAATACGCGAAAAAAAATTTGGGGTAAAAAATATGTTACAATTCCGTATTCAATTCTGTTCACATATGAGGCATTCCACACCAAATGTGAAAAAAACCATGTGGACAGTAGAGCTAAGAAAATTGCGTTTTTGGATTTTCAATTTTTTTTTAAATCTGGGCTTAGGAGGCGTGGTCAAATATTAAAAAAATGGTAAAATTTGTGGCGAGTTGCCTTGATTAAATATTTATCACATTAAATCGGAATGCACCACAATCTCAAAAATTTACATTCTTATATAGTTTTGTATGGGCTGTCGATTAAATTTTTTTTTGGAAAATTTTCAGAACCCGTTCTGAAATTTTCCATATTTTAAAAAAGTCAATTTATCAAAAATCCGGCCACTTTTTTTATTATTTTTTTTAAGTTTAGATCAATGGTTCCCAACCTTTGATTCTCGCCCCACTGGGGGGCAATTTGAATGCCTCAGGGGGCAACGAGCAAATTTTTAAGATCTTTTTTTGTTAAAAAACTAAAAAAAATATTTATTTTAGTTAAATTATTTAGTTGGATGTTGAAAACTTTTGCTAAAAACTTTGTTTAAAAGATGGTTTTGACAAAAAGTTGCTTAACTGCAAGTAAATTTTGAATTTTAAAACTAATTTAAAAAATTGACACATTTTTCTTGAGTGTAGGGGGGACATTTTAGTTTTTTTTAACTTAAAAGTGGGGCATGGCCCAAAAAAGGTTGGGAACCATTGGTTTAGATGTTTGTCCATCCACACAAAAAAATTCAAAAACGCGTTTTCGGTTTTTTCGAGAAAATCGCATTTGAATTTGAATTTTCTTAACAATTTTGTAATTTGCTTGTATTTTCTTGTGTATTACTCATACGCTCTGTTGAAACAAGAAAATACAAGCAAATTACTAAATCGTTATGAAATTTAAAATTCAAATGCGATTTTCTCGAAAAAAAAAAAACGAAAAACGCGTTTCTGAATTTTGTTGTGTGCGGATTTTTGATAAATTGACTTTTATAAAAAATGGGAAATTTCAGATCGGGTTCTGAAAATTTTCCAAAAAAAAAAAAAATAATCGATAGCCCATACAAAACTATATAAGAATGTAAATTTTTGAGATTGTGGTGCATTCCGTTTTAATTTGATAAATATTTAAACAAGACAACTCTACAAAAATTTGACAATTTTTTAAATATTTGACCACCCCTCCTAAGCCCAGTTATTGAAAAATTGAAAAACAAAAAACGCAATTTTCTAAGTTCCATATAGGGCTATCCATACAACCTATTCAGAAGTTTACGGTACACATGTATTGAGGGTATAAAAATGACGGTGAATGGCGAAGAAACTATTACAGTCAAACCCGGTTATAACGAACTCCGGGGGACCAGTTAAAATAGTTCGTTATAAGCGAAGTTCGCTATAAGCGGGGTGTATTTTGCATCAACCTAGTTTTATTTCCAAAAAAAAAGTTCCAATTTTATTTTATTTGACGTTTTCTTGCAAGTAAACTACTTATTGAGAAGAAAACATTAGAAATGTTAATAAATTTGATCAAAATTATAACATTAACCAAATATTTCTAACCTTTTGCAAGTTTGGTAAACATAATTGCCGCAAATTTCAAAATATTTATGGGAGTTCGTTATAAAAAGGTAAATATACATGAAATTGTGTTCATGGGACCATAATAAGTAGTTCGCTTTAACCGAGGATTCGCTATATGTGAATTCGTTATAAAAAAGTAGTTTGGGTGAAAATTGTTGCCAAAACGTCGGGACTTCAGAATTAGTTCGTTATAACCGAGAATTCGTTATAACCGAGTTCGTTATAACCGAGTTTGACTATAGTTTTGTATTTTTTTATGAAAAAACTCTTCTTAAAAAAAATAATCACTTAAAATTTTTCCAATGTCTTTAAGTGGGCACCACTGCTTATGTCTTGTGGTATTGTGAATGAAAATAATCGAATAAACAAATTGTCAATGAAGTTGGCATCACTGTATGTTTTTCTTTGCTATTGTACCTAAATGAACATAAAAGAGATCATTTTTTGTTTTTTAAGTGCGGCAACACTGGAGTAAAAGGAGAGAGGAAGCCTGCTATCTTTCAACTTCCGGCAAAAACTAAAATTTATTTTTATTTTTTGCCGTGCCGGTTACGGGTTTTAACTGCACCCAAAAAAAAAAAAAAACACTTGTCAATTACTAGAAAAAGACTCGTGATTACATTTTACCAATATTTAACAGTTTTTCTTGTTTTTTAACAAAAAATTTTCGATCAAAATTTACAATTTTTTTGTAACTTTACAATTTTTCTTGTATTTTTACAAATTTCCAAGGTTTTTTACAAAAAAAAAATCTAGTAAAATCGCAATAAAACCTTTTAAGTTTTATTGCGCCAAAAAAGTTTTAAATTTACAATTTTATTGGTAAAAAGCTTGTAAAATTACAAAAAAAGCTCGTAATTTTTACTAGGAATTCTCGTTAAATAGGGGGTATTAAAAAATCTAGTAAAGTCAAGAAAGTTTTATTGCGTCAAAAAAATTGTAAATTTACAAAATTATTGATAAAAAGCTTATAAGATTACAAAAATATTGGTAAAAAGTAATGTAAATGAAATAATTGAGCTCGAGGTCTGTTGTTTTAAATAATTTTTATTTTATTTCTGCGATATTTCGAAATTCATCGAATTTCATCCTCAGGGACACTTGTAAAAATTACACAAACAAAATAAAATAGGAGGTAGTAAAAGAAAAAATATCAAGTTTTTCTTGATATTTTACAAAGCTTTTTTTGAGTGTGTTATATCGTATGCTTTAGACCGTACCGTGATCATTCACAGAAAAAACAAATTGGAGGAAACAAATTTGAGTAATCACTTGTTTAAATTTAAAAACAAAATTTGAGTAATTTTTTAATTGACGCAATTAAAAATTTACTTAAAAATTTTAAAAACACTTTAAGTAAATAATTTAATAAAAATTTTATAGTTTTTTTAATTTTTTTTTAACTCTCATAGTTTTTTGAATTCTCGTTTAGTTTATAGTTTCTTGTGTATGTATATGAAAGTTTGTAACCGTCTTTATAAAATGTTCCTATGTTTTTGAAACATAAATATGTTTGGTAAAGTTTAAAAAAACAAGTTTTTTTTTGTAAAAAATTTTAAACTTTTTTAAACTTAAAAAAAAAAAAACAAATAAATAGATAAATTTTGAGTAAATTTTTAATTGTGTCAATTAAAAATTTACTCAATTTGTTTTTAAAACATTTAATAAATTTTTTAATAAAAATTTACTCAATACTATTAAATCGTTTACTGGTGCAAAATTGAGTATTTTTTTACTCAATAGTATTAAAAATTTACTCAAATATTTTTTTTATTTTTTTCTGTGTTCTGTTTCTTCTCTTAAGTGTTTAATAAAACTGTTAATGACAATTTTCAAAAAGAGGCCTTCTTAAAAAATAATACGCACGATAAAAGTTTCTTTTTTAACTTTTGAAATATTTAAAGTAATAAATGTTAAGTCATTTTTCTTTTAAAAATGCGATTAATATGTTAATAATTATGATAAGATTTAGTCTTTTATTAATATTATTAATATTAAATTTTTTTTTGTAAATTTATATACTCTTTTGCTTCTTCTCTATATTCAATCTTCTGTAGATTTCTGTATTTTTAAGATTTTTTGTGATCTGGTTGTACCTGTTTTTGTTTTTTTTTTTAATATTTATCTTTCATTTGTTTATGATTTTTATAAAACAAAAATTTATGTTTTATGGGTTTTCATTAACAAAAAATGGTTACTTTTTTATATATTTAAACATAATAAATTAATTTTTTGTTTGTTTTTTTATATTTTTTATTTATTTTTTTTTTGTTGGAATATTCGGTGTGTGTGTTTTCTGGAGTTTAATTAGTGTTTTATATCTGAAACACAAAAACTAGTTTTGATTTGATTTTTTTTTTATATTTTTTTTGAATATTTTTGAAAGGTGGTCCTACAAATCATATTAACGAAAAAAAAAATGTATTTAAAATGCCAACGACTAATAAAAGGAAATAAATTTATATATTATTAAAGCAATTTTTTTTTTTTTTTGGTTGATAAATTATAAAGTTAAAATAGTATAATGTGGTTTGAGTCTTTTTTAGAAACTTGAAAATACTTTAAATTATCTTTGATATTTTATATTTATTAAAAAACAAAAAATACTAAAATGCTATTAATTATAAATTAGTTTAAATTAATTTAGGTTACTCTATGAGTTTAGAAAGAACTATTTAAATATATCACCCTCCAACAAAAATGAAAAAAAAAAACAAGTAAAAAGATTAATTCGGCTTTGCCGAATGTAGTGATACCCTCCACAATTTCAAAAAGATTATTGCAAAAAACTTTTTTTTTTAAAAGAAAATTACTTTAAAAAAAATTTGAAAATAAATTTCCGCGAAAAAAATTTTTGGTAAAAAAAAAATCCGCTATTTTTTCTTTTTTTGTCAAAAAATATGTTCGTAGATGTTTAAATACCATTTGGTGTTCAATTATGTTCACATATGTCAACCAGCAGCCGAATTAAAGCATTTTGTTTTTTATAGTTTATCGACCTTTTTCTTATTAATTATTTGATTTTTATAGAAATTATTTCTAAAACAGGCTTCTAAGGTCAGTTTTTTCTCCTAAATGTAAATAAAAGACATTATTTATTCATTTTTTTATCCGACGTTTCGTTGGGATTTTTCCAACATTTTGTATTTTTAGGTTGTGTTGAATGTACTAAAATTTTTGAGGTGTCCTTACATTTTCGTTCATAACTTTTAAACCGCTGAACCGATATCGCTCAAGTGCAATACCAAACTTCTCAGGAGAACTTCCAATAAATGTGTTAAGTTTCAGTCATATCCGTGTAGTATTTTGGTCGTGATCATCATTTCCACAGACAGACGGACATCGCTAGAATGTCTTAAAATCGATCGGGGATCATGAATATATATACTTTATGGGGTCCCTGACCGATATTTCGATGAGTTACAAACGGAAAGACAAACTTATATATACCCTCTATCACTAAGTGGAGGGTATAGGTTGTAAGTGGCTGCTGACGTTTTACGTCAACACACGTATACAGAAAAAAATATCATGAAATCAAAAGTAACTAAACAAATTGTTATCAACTAATTTCTAGTTCAACAACGTTCTTAATTGTATCAACAATGTATATTGTTAATATGACAAAAATCCACTTTAATTTCCAATTAAATGCATCAATTAAAATCATTGTTAAAAACACACAAAATGCTTATTGATAACACAGACACTTTATAAACAAATTTAATGAAGGACAAAAATATGTGACGATAGCACGGTGGTAGTGTGCTAGACTCGAATCATTAACATTGCGGGTTCGCTGCCAGGTGGCGGAAATATTTTTTTATTTTTATTTGGAGATTATTTTGTTTTTGCTATTTTGCAGACATCTTTTATACGCATTAAGTCAACTACAAATATATATGAGAAATAGCACGGTGGTAGTGTGCTAGACTTGTACCATGTTCGTTGCCGGTTCGATTCCAGCTGTCGCCAGATTTTTTTTTTTTTTCCTATTTTTATTTTTTTTATTTCATTTTTAAATTAAATGACATTAAAAACAGTTTATTTCCTTTAATATACGCGTATAGTCAAACGGTGGTAGTGTGCTAGACTCGTATCATGTTAGTTGCGGGTTCAATTCCAGCTCCCGGCTAATTTTTTTTTTTTTTAATTTTTAGATTTCTTTTGTTCTATTTTTAGATTTTTTTTAAAATAAATTGACATTAAAGCATGTTTATTTCCGTTAATATAATTTATTACAAACTTTTCAATTAATTTCATTGTTGATACAACAATGAATTTAATTGACAAAACTAAGTTGATATTTTTTCAAAAGTTACAAAATCCAATGTTGTATTGACAAAATCCAATGTAGGCTCAGTTTCAATTAAATGTTTAATTGTATTAACAATGAAATTAATTGTATTGACAAATTTTTTTTTTCTGTGTAGACTCTGAGGTCCATTGTGATATAATAATCGTAAAAGACGAATCACACAAAAAATTATTGGCTAAAAATTTTCAATTAAATCTATTGATCAACAAAATTTAAATGAGTCAATCAATGTTTTGATTAAAATTTTTGATATTTTCTTTAACTGTCGAATTACAAATTTTCAACACACCAGATTTTTTTTCACTATAATTTATTTGAATACATTAATTCAAAAATATACAAATAATCGGGTTTTACCTTTTTTTATTGTTGGCTACATATTGGAAAGCAAAAAATATGCATTTTTTGATTATTTTGTCATAAGCTTACAATTCATTTGTTAATTCAATCATTATTTTGATTGACTCTAAATAAAAAAATTTCTAAAATTTTTAATCATAATCGAAAAAATGTTTGATTGAAATAATTTTCAATCAATCACCTACAACTTTGATGATTGGTATAACAATTTTTGTTATTGGAGGAATTTCAATCAAAAATTTTATTGAATCCGCGTTTTTGTTGATTGAAATTCGTTTCAAAGTTTTTCTGTGTAGAGACTAAATGTAGTAAAACTGCATTTACAGTTTTTCTTTTCGTGATCTTGTTTCCTTTTAAAAGGACTTCAAAGTTTTAAAGGACTAAATTTTATAAAATATTTTTTTAATATTTGTACTTGTCCTAGGATGTCGCTAGTGATAGAAAATGAAAGAGGAGGATCTCCCCTAATTTTCCTGTTTGATTATTTTAAAATATCAGGAAATAGGAGGTAAGTTACGTCCTTTTAAAAATTGATCCTTCAATATCATTCAAAATATTTTATATAAAGTTTTCAAATGACTTTATTCACATCCTTTTATCCTGATTTGCCAAAATAAAAAAAATAAAAAAAGTTAAGGGAGATCCTCCTCTTTCATTTGCCATCCAAAGTCATCCTAGGACAAGTACAAATATTTCAAAAACATTTTACAAAATGTGTCCTTTAAAACTTTGAAGTCCTTTTAAATGGAAACAGGATCACGAAATGAAAAACTGTAAATGCAGTTTTAATCCATTTGATCTCTACTTTCAGACGTCCACTCAAAAAAAAAAACCTTGTAAAATTTCAAGAAAAACTTGTAACTTTTTTTTTTGTTTGCTACACTTTAATTAAAATGATTTCAGTTTCCTACTATAAATTGGGTAAATTTACACAAAATGTCTTTTACCAAAAAAATATTGAAAATTTACACATTTATAGTAGTATATTATTTGAATTTGTTGAAATTTACCCAATTTATAGTAGGAAACTGGACTCATTTGTTTAGAGTGTACCTTCTACTTGACAAAAATTCCTAGTAATTTTACAAGCTTTTTACCAATAATTTTGGAATTTTACAAGGTTTTTACCAATAAAATTGTAAATTTAAAAATTTTTTGACGCCATAAAATTTACAAAGAGGTTTCGTAATTCTACTAGATTTTTTGCTACCTTCTATTTTACCAGAAATCCTAGTAATTTAACAAGCTTTTTACCAATAATTTTGTAATTTTACAAGCTTTTTACCAATAAAATTGTAAATTTACAGTTTTTTGGCGCAATTAAAATTACAAGGAATTCTCGTAAATTTACTATATTTTTTTTTTGTAAAATTATCTTGGAAATTTGTAAAATTAAAATTACAAGAAATTCTCGTGAATTTACTAGATTTTTTTTTGGAAAATTATGTTGGAAATTTGTAAAATTACAAAAAAAAATTGTAAAATTACAAAAAAAATTGTAAAATTACAAAAAAAAATTAAATTTCGATCGAAATTTGTTTGTTAAAAAACAAGGAAAACTGTCAAATATTGGTAAAATGGGATTACGAGGCTTTTCCTAGTAATTTGACAAAGTTTTTTTTTTGTGTGTACAAAAATTGTAAATTTGGGATTGTGGTGCATTCCGTTTTAATTTGATAAATATTTAATCAAGTCAACTCGACACTACTCAACTCTAGTGATAAAGGGTATATATGAGGCATTCCACACCAAATGTCCAGCGAAAAAAAACATGTGTACCGTAAACTTCTGAATAGGTGGTATGTATAGCCCTATATGGAACTTAGAAAATTACGTTTTTGGTTTTTCAATTTTTCAAAAACTGGCCTTAGGAGGCGTGGTCAAATATTGGAAAAATGGTCAAATTTGTGGCGAGTTGCCTTGATTAAATATTTATCACATTAAAACGGAATGCACCACAATCTCAAAAATTTACATTCTTATATAGTTTTGTATGGGCTATCGATTAAATTTTTTTTTTTTGGAAAATTTTCAGAACCTGTTCTGAAATTTTCCATTTTTAAAAAGTCAATTTATCAAAAGTTCGGCCACTTTTTTTTCATTTTTAAATTTTTTTTTTTTTCAAGTTTAGATGTTTGTCCATCCACACAAAAAAATTCAGAAACACATTTTTCGTTTTTTTTCGAGAAAATCGCATTTGAATTTTAAATTTCATAACAATTTAGTAATTTGCTTGTATTTTCTTGTGTCAAAAGAGCGTATGACGAATATTTATGCAATTAATAATACTCATTGCAACTTTAAAACAAAGAAATACAAGCAAATAACAAAATTGTTTGAAATTTAAAGTTCAAATGCGATTTTCTCAAAAAAAAATGAACGTGTTTCTGATTTTTTTTGTGTGGATGGACAAACATCTAAACTTTTAAAAAAATAAATAAAAAAGTGGCCGGATTTTTGATAAATTTACTTTTTAAAAAAATGGAAAATTTCAGAACGGGTTCTGAAAATTTTCCAAAACAAAAAATTTTAATCGATAGCCCATACAAAACTATATAAGAACGTAAATTTTTGACATTGTGGTGCATTCCGTATTAATGTGATAAATATTTAATCAAGGCAACTCGCCACAAATTTTGCCATTTTTCCAATATTTGACCACGCCTCCTAAGCCCAGTTTTCGAAAATTTGAAAAACCAAAAACGCAATTTTCTTAGTTACATATAGGGCTATCCAAACAACCTATTCAGAAATTTACGGGACACATGTTTTTCTATAGCGGGACATTTGGTGTGGAATTACTCATATAAGTTTTTCATTCCGTTTGTAACACCTCGAAATATTGGTCTAGGACCCCATAAAGTATATATATTCATCAATATATCAATTTTAAGACGATCTAGTGTAACGATTCCGCGTGGTCGGTGTACTACCTTAGGGGAACATAACTACCTATTAGATACGGCTGTGCTCGTCGGTGGGGAGGGGTTGTTAAGTTCCCAAAACAATAGAAAAATAATAACACGGAATACGCTAACTTGTATTTTAAATTTTTAGGTAGCAAAAACGACAATACAGGTGATTCCCAAAAGACATAGAACAGAAGAGGTACCTGATGATGTGGTATAGGTGGTATTCCATACACCTTCCATTGCCCACCCTCCGTGCTGACAAATTTCACTAATTTGCTGTCAGTCCAATTACGCTAAGATTTGCGCCACTGTCCAGTAAAGCAAACCGATTCCCGTGATGTAAATTCTGTGAAATATATGTCCTATTGTCATTTTCCCTACTAACCAACGAGGTTATTTCGTACTTCCCTAAATGTTTTCTCCGCTTATAAAATTCACGAATTCTTCTAGAAGACCTGTTTGCCTTTCGATCAACTTCAGCAACATTAACAATTCGCTCTCTGGCTCGTTTATATTCTTCCAGACGAATATGGTAAGGTCGTTGTAATGGATGAATTTGATTTACATCTGTTTTATCTGTCCTATCAGGTCAGGTTTGTCATATCCGGTAAATTTGTTATAAGTAGCAGGTAGATCTGTAAAAGCAGGTATATCAGGTGTGTCAATAAGTCTTACTTTTGTCTCGGATGCCCGTCCTTCTTCCAACGGACATCCCTTGATCCGTTTCCCCGCTCCTGGGAACACTTCGGACATTGGGGCTTATAGATGTTCTCCGCTCCACATCCGTAACAAAATACGGTTCGAAAATTCCACACAATCAATGAAACTGTGACCGACTTTATTACACTAGCGATGTCCGTCTATTTGTCTGTAGAAAACACGCTAGCTTTTGATAGACATTATGGAGGCTCCTGAAGTTTGGCAAATATGTTCGGCATTTACCTGGTCAGGTTGGTATTGCAATTCCGCGAAATTGGTCCAGTGGTTAAAAAGTTATGAGCAAAAGACTGAATTTCGGCAAGGGTTTTTCGTGATTTAACGACATAAGAAGTACGTTAACTTTTGAAAGTCAATTCTGAGGATGCTGAAGCTTGACATTTGTAATTGTCGTTCCCCTGGCGTATTGAGTTTCAGACAAATCGGTCCAGTTTAAAAGTTATTAGCAAAACTGTGAATTTCAAATTGGTTTCACCTTAAATTCACGTGTGGAATACACTCAAAAAAAAAAATACACTCAAAAAAAAATTGTACACCCAAAAAAATATTTCACATTAAAAAAAAAATAAGTTAGTAAATTATTTTTTTTTCAAAAAATTACTAAAAAAAAGGTTTTTTTACACAAAATAAAATATTTCTAATCAAAAATGTTATTTTTTTTCATGTTAGAAAATTTACTATTGCTTAAAAAGGGCATTGAGGAGGGTATTCATAGATTCGGCCAAGTCGAATTTAACTTTTCTACTTTTTTATAATTTAGCCACGCCTCCTAAGCCCAGGCTTTGAAAAACCAAACAAGCATTTTTTTTAGATCCATTCCATCTATTCATAAATCTATGGGACACATGTTTTTTTTCGCTGGACATTTGGTGTGAAAAGCCTCTTATATGGTCGATAGCCCTAAAATCGTATTTTTTACATGTACATATTTGAAAGACAAATCGGTGTATAACAGTTGGGATATTTCCCTTGTTCGTTGTAAGTTTGTTTGACATTCGTGTTGTGTACGTATAAATAGCCGATTGTGTTGGCCCCCTGGGTGCTATGGTTGCCGATCACTGTTTTATACCCTATTCCACAAATTATAATAACATAAATAATGTAAACTTAATATTTTCTTTTAAAATATTTTCTTCATTTCCATATTGTTTTGTTTTTCATCTCACTTTGTATTCTCTTTAATTTAAATTATTATTAATTTACTTGCGAAATTCATTTGTCTTTTTCAAATAAAATTTAATTATTTTTTTCATTATCATTAACATTATTTTTAATTTTTATTATGCCATTAATGTTTTTTCTTGTTAATATAATAATATTTAATTTTAACAGCCTTCATTCATGTCTTTAATTTCCTTTCGAAATAAAAGAAACCATATTTATAAATCCAGTTTATTATTTTAATTTTTTTTTTCAAAATGTTTTTTAATAAATTAAAAATCTATTAAAAAAAATTAATTAATTTTTCTCTCAAAATTATATAAAAACTAACAAAATTTGTCATTTAAATCTGAAAAGGTTTTTGGCGTAGACAAAAAAAGACATTTAAATCATAATCAAACAGCCCACTGAAATTTTTTTTAAATATGCAAAAGACGACAAAAAAAAAGCCATATATGTATGATAAATAAAATAACAAACATATTAATGATTTTTAAGTAATAAACATAAAACTGATTTTTTTTCAGTAAATAAATATCTAATATTAACATAAATTTAATAAATTTGAAGAGTATGAGAGATACCTAGTAAACAATTTTGGATTAAAAACAAATAGGGAAGTTAAAAACAAATAGGGACTTGATCGAATCTATGAATTACTCTCACAATGCCCTTTTAAGCAAACGAAAATTATCAAAAATGTTATCTAGAAATGTTTTATTTTAAGTAAAAAAGTTAAAAACAAACAAAAAAAAAAATTTTTTTTTGAGTGTAATTTTTTTTGTGTAAAAATGTTAAAAAATTTTATCTAAAAATATTTTAAATAGAATGTTGAGTTTTCTTCGACCTTTTGCTATATATATTTAGTAAATAAAATAATCGAGCTCGAGGTCTTGGTTTTGTATAAATAATTTGTTTTATTTATTTAATTTCCAATATTTCGCTTTTCACCCCCTGATGATGCTTTTCAGTGAAAAGCGAAATATTGGAAATTAAATAAATAAATAAAACAAATTATTTATACAAAACCAAGACCTCGAGCTCGATTATTTTATTTACTAAATAAAAATATTTTATTTAAAGCAAAAATTCTTTTAAGTAATTCTTGTCAAAAAAAAACATTTTTTTGAGTGTAATTTTTTTTCTACCTATCTTTTTTGAGTGTAAAAATTTTTTGAGTGCAAAAATAATTTGTAAGATATTTTACGAATATCTTTTAAAGCGCACACAAAAAATTATTAGCAAAAAATTTTCAATTAAATCAATTGATCAAAATTTTTGTTATTTCCTTTTACTGTGGAATTACAATTTTTCAACATACCAGATTTTGTTTCGCCTTAATTTATTTGAATACAGTAGTATAAATTAATCGGGTTTTACTTTTTTTTTTATTGTTGACAACATATAAGAATGCAAAAAATGAGCACTTCTTCATAATTTTGTCATAAGCTTACAACTAATTCGTTTAATCAATCATTATTTTGATTGACTACAAATAAAAATTTATCAAAATTGTAATCAAGATCGAAAAATGTTTAATTACAAAAAAAAAAATATTCAAGTAATCACCTATTAATTTCGTGCTTGGTATAACAATTTGCTTTATCGGAGGAGTTTCAATAAAAAAATTTATTGAAACTGCAATTTTTGTGATCGAAATTTGTTTTTAATTATTTCTGTGTGTATTTACCGTTTTTTTCAACAAAAGAAATTCTGATAAAACCAATCTAAAATTTACAGTTATGCTAAGAACTTCTTAAACAAAACTGACCGGAAGAATTTCAAATTTATATGCTGAGTTCAGATTTCTTTGCAGAGTTGCGTCTTGAAAGTAAGTGTGTTTTCAACACATGGAACGACATCTCTATAACGACGTAAAATCAATCATAAATATAAATACTTTATGGGGTCCCAGACCGATAATTCGAAGTGTTACAATCGAAATGACAAATTTATAATTTTTTTCGATTTTCTAAAATCAACGCCCTGTTGTATGACAAAAATATGACCAATCAGTTAAGTATTGCAGTGTCGCACGCGCTTTTAAGTGCGGCACAACAATTTTCGATAACTCATATTTTTGTTTGTGAGAACGAAATTGGGAAAAAAATTATTTAAAAAATAAATAATCATATTTATTAATTTTAATGCGCTAAACACGAACATGAAAAACATATAAAAGACGAATTTTAAATCAGTCGAACGGTTTTTAAGATATCGCTATGTGAATTTTTTTTTTCTACTCACAAGGGAAGTCTCCCTGCACTCAAAATAATTATTCTGTTAAATACTCTGTAAAATGGCTGTAATCTAAATTCGACAGATATTTGACAAAGTTATCTGTCGAAATACAGATTTTTAAAAAAATACTTTGTATTTTCTTGTGACCGAAAAACAAAATTTTGTAAAATTGGAGTTACTCGTTAAAAAATTTTACAATTTGGAAGCAAATTTACAATTTGGAAGCATTAAAGCGGGCAAATTTAACAAAATTTTAATTTTAATTAATTAATTTTTTTTAATTTTAATTAATGTTTTTGAAGCAGAGAAGTTTTACTCATAAAATGGATTTAACTAAAACTTTGTAAATTTACAGAGTTTTTCTTGTAAAATTTTGAACTCATAAAAAGCATTTAACTAAAACTTTGTAAATTTACAGAGCTTTTTTGGTAAAATTCTTTTCGGCTTTATCAATATTTTACAGATAATTCTGTAAATTTACAGTTTTTTTTATCGAAATCATTTTACAGAGGTTTCTTCGTAAAATAACAAAAAATCTTGCTGGTTGAAAATCTATGTTATTTTCTGCTGGCTCAGCAGAGTATCTCTGTAATTTAACAGAGTGATTATTTTGAGTGTAGTGTCAGCCGCGGATCTTTATGGAATTGGTTTTATTTTGTAGAGCAGAAAAAATAAAGGGACACGTATTTTTTTTACGACATATTCATATTAAGAGGGTAAAAAGGAGGGGGAAGACAAGGCAATTATTCAGTTTTTTTCGTTTATCTCCTATATTATACAAAGAAACCTAGTCATGTTACATACTAAATGTTCTGCGGCTCCTCATATGTCTTTGGAAAACCTATCTACGTGTGCTAAGAACGTGTCCAAACATGCACAACGTTTCGTCATATAGAGTAAAATACAAAAATTTTAGGACATTTTTAATAAGTCGAAAAATATTAACTTCTTTGGCCCGTTGTTAGCACCACGAGATGGGTATTTTTAATACCTTTAATTTGATACCACATATGCCTATATTAATTTTGATTAAATAGGCGTAAATTGTAGAGTCCGACCGAAACCAGTTTTCGAGGCCGAACCGAAACCGAACCGAATATTCGGCCGATAAAGCAATATTCGGCCGAAACCGAACCGAAACCGAAACTTAAAAAAAATTACCGCCTGGCATGAATAAAATTATTAAAAAGTTGTTAAAGGTAAATATACAGCATATCGAGGGCCTATATTCAAAACCCTCTATCTTCCATTTTCACGAAAATGACTTTTTGATGGCAAAATATTCAGTAAAAGGGCCCTCATCTATGGTGTAAAATTCAGAACAAAAATATTTTTTTTTGCTATTTTATTTGCATTTTTGGTTTTCTCTATCTCTTACACAATTAATTTTTCTGAATGCAAAACCCTCTATCTTTTCAAATAATTAATTCATAAATATTTTTTTTTAATAATTTCATCATGCATTATATGAGGAGTCGCAGAACAAAACGTACTTTTTCGCATTTTTTGACAAATTGATTTTTTGTTCTTTTTATATTATTTGGTTCGAAATCTATCAGAAAAAATTTCCATAGCGTGAATTATTTTTGTTTTTCATCAAGAAAATGGATTCCTTAAAAATTGGTGTGTAACAAAACGTACTTTTTTCTTAATTTTTTTATCAAAACGTACTTTTTTCATTGTATTTCATATGCAAGATTTTTCATAATTTTAAAATATGCCATTTTACTCTTATATTCCATATAAATATAAATGCCCACCAAGATATTTTGAGGCCTTCTTGCAGGCCAGTGAAGGATTTCCCCCTTATTCTTGTTATTGGTCTATTTACACCCCACTACTACAGTATGGGGGGTACATTAACTTTGCCAATTCGTGTGTAACGTATCTAAATATGAGCCAATGAGGCTCTTTTGTAGTTTTTAATAAATAAGAATATTTTTAAAACACTCGATCAAAATAGTATCGTCTAAAAAAATACGCACATCAAAACGTCGTTTTTCAATTATTTTTAAACAAAACGTACTTTTTTCATTATTTTTTAACAAAACGTACTTTTTCCAAAGTAAAAGTGGTTTTATATTAAACATCCTCAACATATAATGTGGTGACTTATGGCAGTTTGATGCATCTCTTGATAAGCAAAAAACTTGTTACCATATTCAGGTTCATGCAGTTCTTTAAAGGGGCGAAATAAATAAACCTCAATTTCCCAAAAAATTTTAATATGCGAAAAAGTACGTTTTGTTCTGCGGCTCCTCATATGTTTTCATACTAATTTTTGCATGCTGCACATGAATTTGTCAACAAAATTCCAGAACCACGATTTTGGTCCACTGATGCTAATGTTTTCTGAAAATTCTTGTTTGACTTTTTTGAAAAATATGGTTCAAAATTTGGATGTCTTGTGTACATTATGAAACAAAAATTTTAATCTTAAAAATCCCGATGCTGATCAGCATCTGTGGACCAAAATCGCGTTTTTAATTTTTTTACTATTTTTTACATAACATACTCAACACTTTGTCAACTTTTGAGACGAATTCGGTAAAAAAAATAATTTTTGTCTTAAAAATCCACATCTGTGGACCAAAACCGCGATTTCGGAATTTTTTTAAGCCGTTATCATTAATAAATTACGTTAAAAATTTAACGATGTCGTAAATGAAATCATAATAATCAATTTTTATTAAAATGCAAAACCCTCTATCTGATCATTTTCATTCATGTACTTAATATTTTTGAGAAACAAAACCCTCTATCTATCCTCTAAAACCCCCAATAGTGCAAAATTTTAAAATCGAATCATATGTGAGATTCAGTAGTTGATTTAAAAAAATATTGTAGAATATCAAATTTTAATTACTCTAATAATACGCGAAATAAACAGTTTTTTGGCTCTCCTGAAAAGTTGTGTTTTTTTAGATAGAGGGTTTTGAATATAGGCCCTCGATATAATGCTTTTAAACCATAGGAATGTTGTATTTTTGAAAAAAAAAAACATGTTTTTTAAAAAACTTACAAAAAAAATTGTGTATTTCGTTTGAAGATTAGGAGAAAATAATTTTTGAACTGAAACATTTTTACATTTATTGCATAAACTTGTAACATTTTCTTCAATTGAACTGAATCAAGTGTAATGAAATACGAAATCAAAAAATTCAGCGACTTTTTTACATATTTTTCAAAATACCAAAAAGTTTCGGTTTCGGCTAATATTCGGCCTAAATTTTGCCGAATACCGAATAGTGGCCGAAACCCCATTATTCGGCCGAAACCGAGACCGAAACCGAATATTCGGTCGGACTCTAGTAAATTGTAAAAACTAAAAAGGTCAATTTCCCCCCATACAAATCGACCCCCCTAAAAATGACTTTGGGCCGCTAAAAAAATACGTGTCGAATTAATTTTCGTTCTTAACATCATATTCAAATTTCATGAAGATCGGAGGGTGACATCAGGGAGACTTCCCTTGTAAGACAAAATATGTCAAAAATACAATTTGTCAATACAATTGAATTGTTTGTTAATACAACAACGTTTTAATTGAAAATGAGCCAACAATGCAAAAATTTTTTTTCTTTGACTCTTTCATTGAGCTTGAGACGAAATTTAATTTTAACCAAAAATTTTTATCCATAATGCCCTTTATGGGTTAAAAAGATCGGACTTTGCTAAAATTAAGTTTAAATGAAGGTTCGTCTCAAGCTATTTTATTCAGATTTTCCCCGAAGACCATATTTTTTAAACCGCTGAGTTACACATGTGAGAAAAAAATATGGGGGAAAAAAAATTTGTGTAATCACTTGTTTAAATTAAAAAAGAAAAATAATTAAGTTTTTATAAGGTAAACCAGTATCAAGATGTCTTAATGGTGTTGAAGATTACTGCAGAAAAATCGGCATAAATAACTGAAAAAAAAAACGGCGCAAAATAAATCCGAATGGAAACAAAATGTGGACAAGGTTAAGGCCCACCCCGGGCTGTAACACCAAAAGATGATGATGAAGTTTTTAAATAACGCAATTAAAAGAAGCAAGTAGAAAAGTTAAATTCGACTTGGCCGAATCTATTAATACCCTCCACAATGCCCTTTTTAAGTGATAGTAAATTTTCTAACGTGAAAAAATAACATTTTTAATTAGAAATATTTTATTATGTGTAAAACAACTTTTTTTTTAGTAATTTTTGAAAAAAAAAAAAATATTTTACTAATTTTTTTTGAGTGTAAAAATTAAGTGTAAAAATTTTTTGAGTGTTATATTTTTTTCGAGTGTTTGTTTTTTTTTAGTTTAAAAATATTTTTGAGTGACAAAAATAATTTTGTGACTTACCAATGTTTTTAAAACATGTCTAACGGGTTTTCAACACGTGAATTTAAGGTGAAACTAATCTGAAATTCACGGTTTTGCTAATAACTTTTGAACCAATGGACCGATTTGGCTGAAATTTTGCTCAGAAGTGCCTTTCGAAAGTTAGCGTGTTTTTTATCTCGTAAATTCACGAAAAACCCTTGCCGAAATTCAGACTTTTGCTCTTAACTTTTGAACCACTGGACCGATTTCGCTGGATTGCAATACCAACCTGACCCGGTAAATGCCTAACATATATGCAAAACCTCCGTAAAGTCTTTCAAAAGTTAGCGTGTTTTCAACAGACATACAGAAGGACGGACATCGCTAGATCGTCTTAAAATCGATCGAGGATCATGAATATATATACTTTATGGGGTCCTAGACCAATATTTCGAGGTGTTACAAACGGAATGACAAACATATATACCCTGTATCTTAAAATTTGTTTCCCTGATTATTTTTGACTTTGATCGACGGACGCCATGGGTTAAAATTGTCTGATTTATCTTAAATTTATGCCACAAAAGGTTAAAGCTCATTAAAATAATTTTTGACTGAGCACCAGGGAAAATCAAAAGTTGCACGCAGAGAAGAGATATGATTTTAGCAATTATAATTTAAAGTTACATCAGATGTCCGTCAAGGATGCATTCTATCCCCACTACACTCAAAATATTTTGTAGGCAAAACAAATAAAAAACACACTTAAAACCAGTGAATAAACAATTGAAAACCATCCCAGTAATTACTCATTTGTTTTAACACACATCAACATTTATTTTTTACTGTTGACAACATTTTCTAAAATAAATAACATTAAACATTAAAAAATTACGTTTTTTCACTCTTTTTACCAACAAATTCGAAAAAAATAACCAACGAAAACATTAAAAATTAATGATAGTTCTGTTATTTTTACCAACAAATTTCAAAAAAATAACCTACGAAAACAATAAAAATTAATGAATTTTATTGAAATATTTTTTTAAAAACTTTTAATAAAATTTTTGGGGAATCGATCCAGCAATCAACTACATTCTGACCAGACACTCTACCCATCGTGCCAAAGTCACTTGATACAAACATGTTTTTATATTTCTATAAATATTATTTTGATTTTTTTTTCTACAAAAAAATAACTGACTTGTGTAGGTAAAAACTAATGATATTTCATTAAAATATACCATAAATTAAAAAAAAAAAAATACTAACACAAATCATTAAAAATTAAAAGAATAATCAGTAGTTTTTACTTACAGAACAAAAATAAATGACTTTAAAAATTAAATGTTAATGAAAGTCTTTATTTTTTAGTGTGTTATTTTTTAAACAAAGGACTGAAGTAGTCATTAATAAAAACTGAACATCAAACAAATGTTTTTCTTTTAAAAACGACTAAACGGAAAACTTTTTAAATAAACTAGAAACAGTCAATGACATAATTTTTTAAGTGTACTCTTTTTAATTGTAATCGACGATGTATTGATAAACGCGATAGATAACCATCCTCAGCGCGGTATTATATGGCACCCTATAAAAATGGATCATCTTAACGATCTTACACTCAAAATAATCACTCTGTTAAATTACAGAGATACTCTGCTGAGCCAGCAGAAAATACCATAGATTTCGAACCAGCAAGATTTTTTGTTATTTTACGAAGAAAACTCTGTAAAATGATTTCAATAATTAAAACTGTAAATTTACAGAATTATCTGTAAAATATTGATAAAACAAAAAAGAATTTTACCAAAAAAACTCTGTAAATTTACAAAGTTTTAGTTAAATGCATTTTATGAGTTCAAAATTTTACAAAAAAAAACTTTGTAAATTTACAAAGTTTTAGTTAAATCCATTTTATGAGTAAAACTTCTCTGCATCAAAAACATTAATTAAAATTAAAAAGAAAAAATATTTAAAATTAAAATTTTAATGCTTCCAAATTGTAAATTTACTTTTTAATTTTTGTGAATATTACGAGTTTATAACGAGTAACTCCAATTTTACACGTCATCTTCGTAAAATTTACCAGTTTTTATTGTAATTTAAGACACTTTTTAAAGAGCGGTTTATCGGTCATATTTGGAAGTTTTTTGAAGTGATTTTTATTTAAAAACTGTATTACAGAGCAATAAGTAAAATTACAAATGAAATTTAGTATTTTGGTTACGAGAACAAAACAAAGTATTTTTCTAAAATCCGTATTTTAACAAAAAAAAACTCTGCTTATTATCTATAAAATAGAGATTACAAAGTAAAAAGTAAAATTACAGATAAAATTTTGTTTTTCGGTCACAAGAAAACAAAGTATTTTCTTAAAATCTGTATTTCGACAGATAACTTTGTAAAATATCTGTCGAATTGAGATTACAGTCATTTTACAGAGTATTTAACAGAGTAATTATTTTGAGTGTACATACGCCAATGATATTGTTTTACTTTCGAATAGAAAAACAGATATGCAGTCGAAAATTGACGATATAGTTAGGATATCTAACCCAGGTGGATTAAAAGTCAATATAGGCAAGACCAAACATATGAACAACAGATCTGAACAGCCAACTTTTAATATTACTGGTCACCCAATAGAAACAATAAACGAGTTCACTTACCTAGGCAGCCAAATAACACCTGATGGCGGAGCTCGTGTAGATATTCTACAGCGTATTAGAAAGGCAAAAGGAGATGTGAGACATGGCTAACCTCTGTAGACCTCAACAACAAGCTACAATGCTTTGTAAACAGATGCCTCCGAAATATCCTCCGAATATGGTGGCCAAACAACTGGATCTCCAACGAAGAGTTATACCGCAAATGCAAACAAAAGCGAGTAGATCATGAAATCCGAGAACGTAGGTGGTGGTGGATAGGCCACACATTAGGAAAACCTACTGACGATATCGACCAAGAAGCCCTCGAATAGAACCCCTAAGGCCATAGAAGGCGTGGCAGGCCAAGGGGAAGTTAGAGACGCAGCTTGCTAGATGAATTACGGTCCTCTAGCCAACAGCTCTCATGGCAACAATGAAATCAATGGCACACAACCGACAAGAATGGAAGAACTTTGTAATGGCACGCCCACAATTTGGCGTAAAAGCATTAAATAATAATAATAATATTATGATTAAAAATATTATTATAACTTGTTTGTAGCAACCATAACATTTTTGTAGCAATCATTTTATGATCCTAAATATTAAAAAAAAAAGTATGATTGCTATAAACATATTATGATACAATTTTCAATCATAATTTGACGCCTTTAAATTATGGTTGCTACAATCATTAGTGTCCGACCGAATATTCGGCTTCGGCCAAAAAGCACTATTCGGCCACTATTCGGCTTCGGCCACAATTTTGGCCGAATAGGCCGAATACCGAATAATTGTATAATATTTGTGCTCACGTGTTAAAAAAAACACACTAAACTAACTTTGAATTACATTAGTAAGACACAAAAACATTTTACTAAGTGTTTTTGCAACTAAAAACATTTTTTACATTCAAAAAAAATTTTCGGTCGAAAAAAATTTACTCTCTATAATATATTTTTTTACAAAAATGTCCAAAAAAATTTTTTTACTTAAATTAAACCCATTCTAGACAACATTCTCATGCATTTGAGTAACCCGCCGTACAGAAAAAAATATGGAGGAAACAAATTTGAGCAAGTGATTGCTTAAATTTAAAAACAAAAATTGAGTAACTTTTTAATTGACGCAATTAAAAATTTACTTAAAAATTTTAAAAACAATTTAAGTAAATTATTTAATAAAAATTTAATAGTTTTTTTTATTTTTTTTAAACTCTCATAGTTTTTTGAATTCTCGTTTAGTTTATAGTTTTTTGTGTATGTATATGAAAGTTTGTAATCGTCTTTATAAAATTTTCCTATGTTTTTGAGACATAAATATGTTTGGTAAAGTTTAAAAAAACAAGTTTTGTTTTTTTTTTGTAAAAAAATTTAAAACTTTTTTAAACTTTTTAAAAAAATAAATAGATAAATTTTGAGTAAATTTTTAATTGTGCCAATTAAAAATTTACTCAATTTTTTTTTCTAACGTTTAATAAATTATTATTAAAATTTTACTCAATACTATTAAATTGTTTACTGGTGCAAAATTGAGTAATTTTTTACTCAATAGTATTAAAAATTTACTCAAATATTTTTTTTAATTTTTTCTGTGCGAGTCGAGTTTTATTTTTTGCTTGTTTTTACTAAATAAATATTTTTTTTTTTAATATTCGACTCGGCTTCGGTTTGGCCGAAAAGTGAAAGTTTGGCCGAATATTCGGCTTCGGCCAAAAAAGGTGTATTCGGTCGGGCACTAACAATCATATCTCTTCTTTAAATGTGAAGAAAAAAAAATGATGTTTGCAGCAAATAAAAATTTTTTACACTACCAACAAAAATATTTTGTTAACGTTTTTTTGTTAACTGGGTTATATTTCTATAGGAAACACTTGACTGTTGACAAAATTAAACCAGTTTTTTTATACAAAATTCACATTTCTTTAATACATTATTAACGGAAGCTGTGTTTTTTTAAAATTAATTTTTAAAAAAATATATGAATATTTTACAACACAAATTTGAAAAAATTTTCTATATTTTTGTTTATTAATATAAATATTTTTTTTTTTATTTTGTTTCCAATCTCTTTCTATTAGTTTATAAATCATGTTTCTTTCTTTTTTAACCAAACGTTTTAAAATTATTTTTTTTTGTTTTTTTTTTTTTTATTTTTGTGTTTAGCCACATTTTGACAAATGAGTTCACATTTGATTAAAAAAAATTGTGTGTGTGTGTTTTTTTTTTTTTTGTGAAATTTATATCAATGATTTTATCGTTCATAATTTGTATTTCGTGTTTGATATTTAAAATAAATTTTGCATTAGTAATTAAAAAATTAAAATTTTGAAAGAATAAAATTAAAATAATAAAATTTATGGTATCATTAGAAATTAGATTCAAAATATTTTTTTTGAATAAATTTAAGGAAAAAAAAAAATAAAATAATAAATGATTTAAAGTTTTGAAAATAGAGAAAGTACAAAAAATATTAAATTTCTTGTTTATTAAACAATAAATATTTTATTACATATTTTTTTTCGGCAAAAACTTTCAAAACACCTAAACCTTGAAATATTTTTAATAAAAAAAAAAATTAAACTTTGTTACAATTACTTTGTGTTATCTTTTCTCTAAAAAAAACAAAATACATACATTCCTATAAAAATTAAATTAAAACAATTTCAACAATTGTTTTATTTTATTATTTAATATTAAATTATTCATAGCCAGTTGGCCTATAAGTTCAAATATATTATAAAAACAATAAACCTTTACTATTTTGTATATTTTATTTTTATTTTTCTTGTTTGCATTTTTGTATGATAACCCCAATAAAATGTATATTTTTTTTTTACATTTAAAAATTCAAAAAAAATATACTTTGTGAACACATGGTGTATAAATATTTGATAAAAATTGTACACACTACAATAAAAATATATGCAAATTAAAAAATAAAAAATGTAAAATTACAAAAAAAAAGTCATCAAATTTATTTTGGAGTGATATGATAATTTTATTAAAACCCTTAAACCAAAAAACAAAAATGTTAAATCAATTTTATGTTAAAGTTTTCATGGTTTATGTTGAAATAAAAATTAATTGTATTCTCGGAAATTGTTTATTTGAGAATATTTTGAAATTAACGAAAAATCTATAAACACTTTTTTCAGAGTTAATTTTAGTGAAAATAGTCAGGCAATAGTTTCAAAGATTGTCACATAACACTCATCAGTATACTTTCTAGTTAATATAGTTTAATTTTTTAAACTCGATGAGAACTAAAACATATTTTGTAAATTACTTGTTGGACAGATAAATCTGGTACACACATAATTTTAATTTATATTGATTTAAATTAAAAATTAATACTAATTTGAGGAAATTGTTTACTTAAAAATATTTCGAAATAAATAAAAAAATCATATACACTTTTTACCAGGGGTAATTGCAGTGAAAAGAATAAGGCAATAGTTTCAAAAATTGTCGCATAACGCTCATCAGTAAACTCTCTACACTCAAAAAAATAACTTAGTCAAAATATTAGTAAAAGGTGTTGTAATTTACTTCAACCAAACTTTAGCAAAAAAATTGTAAAAATTTAACTTTTACATTTTTTTTTGGCAATTTACTATTGGTAAAATACAACAATTTTTTGGTACTTTTAAGGAGTGAGATCATAAAAATGTTAACACACATAAAGTTAAATAAAAAACAGACTACTGAATTTTAAGACTTCAAACCAAATTTTTATTAAATAAAATTTAATACAAAATCATAACAAAAAAACCGCATGGAACTCTAACCACTACGAACAAAGTTATCCACTTTTTCCGGAAAACCTCCCATTAAGGCTTTTATGGTAGTTTCTGTCACCTCCTTAGAGCAGGTGGTCCATCTACGTTTGAAATCTTGCATGTCCTGGGAGACCTTTTTTGTGCCCTTTAATTCTTTTTTAACAAGAGCCCAATATCTCTCCACTGGCCTGAGCTCCGGGCAGTTTGGTGGATTTGCCTCTCTTGGTACAAAAACCACATTATTATCATTATACCACTCCAGCGCTTTCTTGCTGTAGTGACAAGATGCTAAATCGGGCCAAAAGTAAGTGGATACATTGTGCTGACTCAAGAACGGAAGAAGTCTCTTCTGCAAACACTCCTTGATATAAATTTCGCTGTTTATAGAGCCAGATGTCACAAATGACTGGCTTCTTTGGCCGCAGCTACATATGGCTTGCCATACTAGGAATTTTTTGGGGAATTTCGTTTGCTTTTTTGACCGAAATTTTTCCGCAACATTTCCTCGAACATCGGAAACATAAAATTCTTGACCAGGGAGCTGCGCAAAATCAGCCAGGACATAAGTTTCGTCGTCCATTACACAACAGTTGTATTTTTTATAAAATTTGATTTCAATTTTCTAGCTCTGGTTTTGGCCTCCAAATTTTTAAAAGCGTTTCTATCGGGAACTTTTTGAACTTTGTAGGACTTTAGTCCCGCCTTACGTTTCACTTTACGTACAAAAAAGTCTGAGCATTGGGCTAACCGAGCTGTTTTTCTGCCAGATGTGTTAGGAGCTCTCTTAAGGATGCTTTTAACTTTATATGCCTTACCAATGTTACGATAACCAGTCGTTGTTCCTGTTCCCGGCTTCCTTTCAATTGTTAGGTGTTCCAGATACCTTTTTACCACTTTTGAAACTGTTTGGCGGCATACATTAGTTTCTTTGGCAATTTTTTTGTATGTCCATGTTTGGTTTTGTTGAAAATATTTAATTATTTTTGAACGCACTTTTCTTTCATCGTCCATTGTGTAAAAAATTGCAAATTAAAACTCATGATGTAAATTAATTTATTAACTGACATATTTTTAAAATGTAAACTGCCGAAAAAAAAAAAAATTTGGAAGCTTTACACCAAAGTTGTAGGCAAAAATGTGTGTTAACATTTTTATGATCTCACTCCTTACTATATTTTCTTGCTATTTTTTTTTTTTTTTTCAAAAATATTAGTATTTTCCTTAAAGAAATGGTAATACTTTTTATTTTTTTTTCTTAGTTTTAAGAAAAAAAAAATTGTTTAAAGTGTTCTAGTGTGAAAAAAAAAATCATTGCAGATTCTGCTGCTGTTAAAAGTCCAGCTGCCAAGAAGAAGGCAAAAGATGATGCTGCTAACACCATAGACGGTATTTATACACAGCCTTTTTTTGCTTGCAATAAAGTCTTACAACTTTTTTTTGTGGGCAAACGGGGGTGAGAAGCATAGAAGAAGGAAAACAGAATTCATGATTTTTTTCTACCCCGTTTTCTTTTCACCCCCGTTTGCCCACAAAAAAAAATGCAAGACTTTATTGCAAGCAAAGGCTGTGTATAAATACCGTCATAGCAAAGTAGCCATCCATCAACTGAATGTGCGCTCAAAAATAGGCTACACAATTTTTAGTATTTTTTACCATATTTTTTGCTAATTTTACCATATTTTTTGCTAATTTTATATGAAAATTTTTTAAAATTTGCCACCTAAATTGTTAATAAAAAGTTGATAATTTTGAAAAATTATTTTTTTAAAATTTTAACACATACTTAGATATCTAAACTTCAATATCCAAATTTTTTTTTTTTATTTTTTTTTAAATACATGTGAAAAAAATTAAAAATTCGAAAAAAAATTGTTAATTTTTTACAAATTTTACGTGAAAATGTAAGAAATTTCTTGTGTAGACTACTACGCAATTCTCATTTGTTCTAGTTAAGCTAAAAAAATTACGCAAAAAAAATAAAAAAGGTGAAGTGTTGTTCTTTAAATTTTTTGTTTAAAGTGTTTAAGTGAAAAAAAAAAAATCATTTTGGATTTTGATGTTGTTGGAAGTCCAGTTACTGGAACTACAGCTGCTGAGAAGAAGGCAAAAGAAAATGCCATCAAGCCGAAGAAACCATCCAACAACTGAAGTAATAGTTGATGCTGCTATTACTACATTTTTAGTATTTTTAGTATATTCACCAAATTTTAAATCAACTACTAATCAGAGAAAAAAATTACTAAATAAAACAGATTTTTTTACCAAATTACAAATTTTTTTATCTCTTTCAATTTTACCATTTTTTTTTTTGGTAATTTTACCATATTTTTTGATAATTCTACAAGGTTGATTTTTTACAAAAATAAAATGGTATTCTTGTAATTTTACCATTTTTTTTTTCCTAATTTTTTGATTAGCAAAATGGTTTTGCTAATATTACCAAAATTTTTGCAACGTCCAAAACTACAGCTTTTTTTGCTAATTTTAACCATTTTTTTTGCTAGTTTTACAATAGTTTTTTTTTTGAGTGTAGTTAATATAGTTTTTTTAAACTCGATGAGAACTAAAACAAATTTTGCAAATTACTTGATGGGCAAAGAATTCTGATACACACTTAATTTTGAATAATATTAATTTAAATTAAAAATCAATACTAATTTTAGGAAACTGTTTGCTAAAAAATAATTCAAAATTAAAGAAAAGTTCATAAACAGTCTTTCTCAGAGGTAATTTCAGTGAAAAATGTTAGTCAATGGTTTCAAAGAGCATCAAAGTCATCAGTATACATTCTTTTTAATATAATTTAATTTGTATACCCTCCACTCTAGTGATAGAGGGTATATAAAAGTTTGTCATTCCGTTTGTAACACCTCGAGATTTTGGTCTATGACCCCATAAAGTGTATATATTCATGATCAGGGAAACCAAAAATATGCAGTATCATGTTTTTTCCTGCGCTTTGTATTGATAAATGGGTATTTATCCGTTTCAGAAGATTTTAAGAAATCTGGCATCGATTTGTTAGAGCATATTTTTGCATATTTTAGCCTTAAGAGCATATTTTAGCATATTTTAGGTTTAAGAGCATATTTTAACATAAGAGCATTTTTTTCACTTTTTAGAGCATTTTTTTAAGATTTTAGAGCATAATTTTATTTTTAGAGAATTTGTTTTCCAATTTTTTTATAACAACACTTTAAAATTTTTTTAATTTTTGTGGGATGATTTTTTGTTATAATTTTGTAAGTGGATTGAAGTGTTTGTTTTTTTTTTCAAAATAACGGGGTTCTGACGATTGATAACGCTTTGGCCTCTTCTTGCTTCATTAACCCATATTAACCCTCTAACTACCCCACATAACGTTATTTTTTGGTTTATTCTCTAAAAAATTGTAAAAAACACCACGAAAAAGGGGACATATTTTTTTTAAGAGCATATTTTTATTGTTTTTAGAGCATATTTTTAAGGGCATTTTTTAAGCGCATAAAACGTGTTTTTTTGAGCATATTTTTGGTTTCCCAGTTCATGATCCTCGATCGATTTTAATGATGATCTAGCGATGTCCGTCTGTCTGTTTAAAACACGCTAACTTTTGAAAGACTTTACGGAGGCCTCTGAAGTGTGGCATATATGTTGGGCATTTACTTGGTCAGGTTGGTATTGCAATCCAGCGAAATCGGTACAGTGGTTCAAAAGTTATGAGCAAAATACTGAATTTCGGCAAAGGTTTTTCGTGAATTTACGAGATAAAAAACATGCTAACTTTCTAAAGACAATTCTTAGGCTGCTGAAGCACATATATTAGTCGTTCTCCTGGTCTGATTGTTCTTAAATATCAGCAAAGTCGGCCCAGTGCTTCAAAAATTATTAGCAAAACCGTAAATTTCAGATTGGTTTCACCGTAAATTCACCTGTTGAAAACTCGTTAGACATGTTTTTAAACATTGGTAAGTCACAAAAATATTTTACAACATATTTTTGTCACTCAAAATTATTTTTTTTTACACTAAAAAAAAAAAAAAAAATACACTCCAAAAAAATTTTACACTCAAAAAAAATTTTACACTCAAAAAAAAAATCAGTAAATATTTTTTTTTTTTTAATTACTAAAAAAAGTTTTTTTTACACAAAATAAAATATTTTTAATCAAAAATTTTATTTTTTTCACGTTAGAAAGTTTACTATCACTTAAAAAGGGCTTTGTGGAGGGTATTCATAGATTCGGTCAAGTCGAATTTAACTTTTCTACTTGTTTTTATAGCCCTGCAAACAAAACGATACGACATCGATTTGCCGGTTGTATTGCCGATACGATAAATGTTATTGCGGCAATTATCGAATTCGTATCGCCGGCGATACACCTTTCGGGAGAAACTGTTACCCGACGGCAATACATCTCGGCGATAAAAGGGCAATATCGCCAGATAATCGTATAAACGAAAAATAATAGATTTGTATGTATCGCCGGAATATCACCAAAATGATAAACCGGCGATACAGCTATATCGATTCCCTAAAGCTGAAAATAGACATTATTTTTTTCATTCATATTTTTGTCATTTTAACAGGACTAAAAACATTTGCATTCACCAGAAAAATATATCCGCAACATTCGCTGAATTTTTTATTTTATCTTTGAAATCACATTTGTGTTTTTCGGCCAAATTTATATTCTTTCAAAGATTTCTTGTTGTGCTTGATAAATTATTTTATTTTAAACTGACAAAGAAATAAAAATCTTCAATATTTTTTTTGTTTATCGCCAAAATATCGTTCGTATGAGAAAACGGCGATATAATAAAAATACTACTTTGATTTTTTATTGAAATGATAAATTTTCGTATCGCCGCAATATCTTTTCGACGATATATCGCCCTATTGTTTGCAGGGAGTATACCCTCCAACCACAGTGTGGGGGGTATACTCACTTTGTCATTCCGTTTGTAACGCATTCAAATATCGGTCGGGGAACCCATAAAGTATATATATTATTGATCCATGATCGATTCTAAGACATTCTGTGAATGCCCGTCCGTCCGTCCGTTCGTCTGTCTGTAGATGGAACGATGCAGTCCAAAATAAAACAGCTAGCCTCCTGATATTTGGCACGAATATTTCTTGTGGTTATAGGCAGGTTAAGTTTGTAAATGGGCAAAATCGGACCAGGGGGAAAAATTTTCCCCCTTGATGAACTAAACCAACCTCTGAAAATCACGATTTTTGTACCCTCCACTCTAGTGATAGAGGGTATATATAAGTTTGTCATTCCGTTTGTAACACCTCGAAATATTGGTCTAGGACCCCATAAAGTATATATATTCATGATCCTCGATCGATTTTAAGACCATCTAGCGATGTCCGTCCGTCCGTCTGTCTGTCTGTCTGTCTGTCTGTCTGTTGAAAACACGCTAACTTTTGAAAGACTTCATGAAGACTCCTGAAGTTTGGCATATATGTTGGGCATTTACCTGGTCAGGTTGGTATTGCAATCCAGCGAAATCGGTCCAGTGGTTCAAAAGTTATAAGCAAATGAGTGAATTTCGGCAAGGGTTTTTCTGGAATTTACGAGTTAAAACACACGGTAACTTTCGAACGACAATTCTGAGGGTGCTGATGTGTGTCATATATATTTGCCGTTCCTCTGGTCCAATTCGTTTTAAATTTCAGCCAAATCGGTCCAGCCGTTCACCTTAGTTTCACCTTAAATTCACGTGTTGAAAACCCGTTAAACATATTTAAAAAACATTAGTAAGTCACAAAAATATTTTACAAGGTATTTTTGTCACTCAAAAATATTTTTACACTAAAATAAAAAAAAAATACACTCAAAAAAAATTTTACACTCAAAAAAAATTTTACATTCAAAAAAAAATTAGTAAATTATTTTTTTTTTTCAAAAATTACTAAAAAATAGTTTTTTTACACACAATAAAATATTTCTAACCAAAAATTAAATTTTTTTCACGTTAGAAAATTAACTAGCACTTAAAAAGTGCACTGTGGAGGGTATACATAGATTCGGCCAAGTCGAATTTAGCTTTTCTACTTGTTTAACGTGTTTTTTTTATATTTTTGTTAAACAAATGAAACAAATTTATGCAAGAAGAAGTTCAGAGTACTACACTAGGACCGGGGGGACAAAAAAATTCTGTTTTTTTTTGAACTCGATGAGAATTACAAAATTTTTACGAATTGCTTGATGGGCGGGTAATTCTGGTACACAGTTAATTTTAATGGAAGAAGTTGGCAAGTAGTTTTGAAGAGAGTCACCTTACTTTCGTCAGTATACATACATGGTTTTTATTAGAGTTTTATTTTTTTGTACTCAACGAGAATTGTAATTTTTTTTATAAATTGGTAAAATGAAACAATGTACTTCTTTTTTTAAACCCTCAGCTTAGTGTTAGCTGCGAAATTTGATACATAATGGAATTTAAACACGCACAAATATTTTCTAAAAATTTTTTTTGTCAAAATTTTTTTACCGATTTTATATTACCAATTTTTTTTTTTGGACAAAATTTCTTGTTTTTCTAACTTTTTGCGAAATTTTTGCTTTAAAGACATTGCATTACAACAACCACAAAAGCAACATACGAGTACTGGAATTTTTCAAAAAGCTACTAAGAAAATTATAGTCGGTCAAGACCAATCATATAATACCATACAGTGACATAGACTTGTTTTTGTTGCCAATAGACCGATTTTGCTAGAAACCGGGCACTTTTTTATATAGGACTCTAAATATGGTCCAATTACAATCAAATTTAAAAATCGATTAAAACAGGCAAAAACAATTTTTTTCAAATATTTCCTAATTTCAAGAATTTCGAAAGATTTTTGTGAATATCGGGAGGTCAATTTTGTATGGACATTTCAAGAAGAACTTGTCCGATTCCTTTTAAATTTGGAATGGTGACTTGTGGATAGGAAAAACTTTTATCTGAGACATTTTATTCAAATTTCCAGAGATAGTTTGTATGGGGTCAAAATCTAAACATGAACCGATTTATTAATTCGAAAGACTTCGTTCTTAAACACATTTTTCAAAGCATAGTATTTGTTGAGAGCATATCCTAATAGAGAAAGTAAAGTAAACAAAAGTACAAGTTGTGTTAATTCTAAATGGGGAAAATAAATGACCTCGACCTAGAATTCACTCTTTTTTTAATATTTATAACCTTTTGGGAGCTGCTGCTATATGTTACCACTACATTTCTTATCCTCAGTTTTTTTTGTGCTTTTGTGTTTAAATAGAAGATCCGTTGCTCACCAGAGTGTACGACCAAATAGCGCTGACGATAGGGGGTTTCGGCCAATATTGAAAATTGTTCTGAATTTGAGGATTTTGCTGACACTAGCCACTTTTTAAGCTTGTAAACTCTTTTTTCTATATATTTATTCAAGTCTCAATTCAATTACCAATCAGTAAAAGTGCGAAAAATCTACAAATTTTTCTATTAAAAAAAAAAATTCAGAAAAAAAAAAACTAATTGTTACATTAAGCGTCAATACAAAAACAATATCATGGCATCCACAAAACAAAAAACACACTCATAGGCAACAAATGTATGTTGCAAATACTAAAAATTACAAAAAAAAAAATATATATGTAGTAGAGTTGTCAATTATTCGACTTTTAACTTTGTTCGAATAATTCAAATAATTGTTTTTCCTCGTTCGATCAAACGATTAAAGATCAAAATTTATTCGATTAATCGAAGAGAATAACGAATAAAAAAATTATTTTAAAAAATATTTTTATTAACAAAAAAAAAATAAACAATTCATATAAAAAAACTTAAAATAAGAAAGTTAAAATTTTTATTAACGAAAAAATGCATAAAAAACTTAAAAATAAAATAGGTAAAAGTTAACAAAACTTAAAAATTGAATAACTGAGATCACTTTTAATTAATGGATGTCGATTTTAATACTTGTTGAGAAATAATTCAAATACAAATCATTATTTGAAGTATTCAGACAAAATATAATATAAATGATTTTAATTTTTGTCAAATAAGACAATTTAAGTTGTTCTTAAGAAACAATCTTTTAAAATTAAAAGTTGACTAAATTTTTTTGCTTTCAAACGATTTTTGGTTTTTGTTTTTATTAAATTAGATTTTGAATACACTCTTTTGCTAATTGTTAAAGTAGGTGATATAGTAAGAAGAGCACACAAAAGTTTATCTAATTTTTCTATTCTTTTTTTAGATTTTCCCAAATATACCATTCGTCTGATATATCGCTGAAGTCCTTTTTATTTTCTGAATTTTTAATACTTTGAATTGAATTATTTAACTCGCATAAAAGACTTTTATTTTCATTACTAATAACTTCCTCTATTTCAATACTTTTATCTGAATTATTGTGATAACTTTCAACAGAAAATAATCTGGAGTATAATTCATTTGCATATTCTTTTGTTTCGCTTTTTGGAGAATATTTTAAGAAACTTTCATTGCTCGGAGAATTTCCAGAATTTAGAAAAATTATTAACGTTTTTAACACTTTTATACGTCTTTCATTAATTCTTATTTTAATACGTTTTAGTAAGTCTGATGCAAAAGAATTATTAATTTTTTCTAAATTATTTATTAAAAACTTGATAACTCCCTCTAATTATACAATGGATGTGCTATCCAGGGCTATGGCTACAATATATTTTAAATTTCCTACATTTTGTATAAAATCTTTCAAAATTTATGAGAATAAATCAAATTCTAAACATTTATTTAATTTTTTAATTAAAAAAATTGTTCGATTAATCGACATTAATTAATCGATTTATTCGTTATTCGAAAATCGTCCTTTTTGAATTATTCGAACAAGAGTTGGGTTTTGTTTGATCGATTAATCGAATTATTCTTAATCGACTGACAACTCTAATATGTAGTATGCAACATGCAGCAGCAGCAACAGTATTGAAACCAAACCAAAAAAGCCTCAAACGATTAAGTCATATGCTGCCAGTGGAAGAAGTTAAAAAAAGAAACAAAGAGACCATAGGAATAGTTAGGAAAAATAAATACAAACTAAATAAAACTAGGCGAGGAGATTGTTTTTATAAGATTACAAGACCAAAACCAAAGAAAGCAGGTTTTTTTTTTTTTTTTTTTTTTTTTTTTGGAATGTTAAAACACTTGCTTTACGCTAAAAACTAACAATGATACAGGTGTAAAACGGTTGAAAAACGAAATATAGTTACATATATGTTCATGGAAGCCAATACATTTCTTCTTCTTCATGTTGAGAGAGACAAGTTTATTATAGAGGAAATAGTAGGAAAAATAGCAAAACTAACTTGAAAAGAATGTTCCTCTACAAGTTGTAGTAAGAAGAATGTTTCCAAGTAATAATTGAAAAAAGCTAGATTTTGCATGATCAACAAAAACAAATTCGTATAAAGAATCGCATAGAAAAAGAAATGAAAAATTAGTATGAAATTGTGTGAAAAATGTTGTTTTTGAACTGAACTGCAAAAAAAAAAAATCTAAAACTAGTTATTGACATGCAAAATCATGTGAAAAATTGATTCTGTTTTTGTTCTTTATAAGATCGTAAACCAAAAATAACCATTTGTTTTCTATTTCTTTTTTTTCTCGTTTCTTTTTTTTTGTAGACTCATCTAGTGATCATGAGGAAAATGGTACATGTTCACCTTTGGCTGCCACAACCGCCAATGAAGATAGTGATTGTGATAGAGCAGAATTAACCTCAACAACAAGTAATGAACATGTTAATAAAATTACATCCACACCCGCCGATATACAAACTTCATCTTCATTAGCCTCTGTACAGGCAATAGAAGGAGGAGATCTTAATCATAATAATAATATAGTAATGTCTACAGAAGAGCAACTTCAACAGCAGCAACAGCAAGAATTAAAGATACAATCTCACCAACTTCAAAGAGAACAAGAAGATGAAGAAAAATTAAATACAGCATTGACACCCACAAAAACATATCCAAAAGATCAGGAGTTTCCTTCACCCACACCACCAGATTTAAATGAAAGCCAAGAGCCTTTAAGAAAAGCTCAAGAAGTAACCGAAGAAGCTGCTGAAGAACAAGAAGAGAAAGAAAATTTAAATACCAACGATAATATGTGTCTAACAACAAGTAAAATTCAAAATCCTTCAAAGGATCAAGATGGGGAAGAGGATGTGGAAGAAAAATTGGATCAAGAATCTAAGAAATCACAGCAAATGGAGTCTGAGGAATCTAACGAAGCAGTGGAGAAATCTCTTACTAAAGAATCCGAAATGGAAGTTACCCAGGCGGAAAGTTTATCTACAACACCTACTATACCTGCTGCTTTAGCCCAACAATTTGGTGCTAGTCCTGTTAATATAGAAGCTATTAAGAATATGCAATTGGCTATAGCCCAAGTGGCTGCTAAGACAATAGCCAATGGTGCCTCGGGTCAAGATAATGAGGCAGCCATGAAACAATTGGCCTTCCTGCAACAGACTTTATTTAATTTGCAGCAACAGCAATTGTTTCAAATTCAGTTAATACAACAATTACAGTCACAATTGGCTATGAATCAGCCTAAATCGACTGAAGAGGGTAATGAGTTGGACGAAGAGGAAGAGGAGGAAGAAGTGGAAAATGGTGAGGAAGATACCTATGAGGAGGAAGAGCGTATTGCTCAAATGGAGCTAAGACAAAAAGCTGAGGCTCGCATGGCCGAAGATAAAGCCAGACAACATTTGATTAATGCTGGAGTACCTCTAGATTCTCTGAAAAGAAAAAGAGATACCGAGAGCCAAGATGATTTAGATGTTTCTGCTGCCCGTCGCATGAATGTTGACATTAGTTCAGAATATACTTTGGCTAAATTAAAAGACATGGAAAATAGACCTTTACCGTTTGGTTCAAATTTAGCCTCCTCCTTTATTACCCACCACGATGATATGCCTGAACCAAATTCTTTGGATTTATTACAAAAACGTGCCCAAGAAGTTTTGGATTCCGCCTCTCAGGGTATTTTAGCCAATAATATGGCTGATGAGTTTGCTTTCAAAGAGAAGAATGGCAAAGCCGGTAATGAACCGTTTTTTAAACATAGATGTCGCTATTGTGGTAAAGTCTTTGGTTCAGATTCAGCTTTACAAATACACATACGATCTCATACGGGTGAAAGACCCTTCAAGTGCAATGTTTGTGGTAGTAGATTTACAACTAAGGGTAATTTAAAAGTGCACTTTCAAAGGCACGCTCATAAATTTCCTCATGTACCCATGAATGCTACACCCATACCGGAACATTTGGATAAATTTCATCCACCTCTATTGGATCAAATGTCACCGGATAGTTCACCTAGCCATACACCTGCCGCTATGCCCCAACAAATGCCTAATCAAATGCCACCCATGCAATTTCCAGGAGCCTCAAATAATTTTCCTGGTTTGGCGAATCTCTATCGGCCGCCCATGGATATTTTAAAGTCATTATCCAGCTCGTCTTCGGCACCATTTTCGAATCCCTTTTTTCCTCAGGTTCCTGGTAATCTGCAAGAAGCAGCTGTACAAGCTCAGGCCGCCGCTCAAGCAGTTTTAAATAAAAATCATGAAATACCTACGGATTTAAGTAAGGCTTCAGAACCCAATTCTCCTGTAAATCCTCAAATAAAATCAGAACTACTGGAAGATAAAGAAGAAAATGGGGAAGATAAACAAAATGAACCCGCCTCTATAACGGAAACACCTAAATCGTCATCGCCGTTTGCAATGAAAATCAAAGAAGAAAAAGATGATTGTGAAATTATTCATGATGATATTGAAGATAGAACTGGTAGTCCCTTACCTAATACAAGCAACTCCCATACAAATGTGATGCAATCTCCGTCAGTGTCGTTGAATTCTTTACCCCAAGTACCTAATACCCCGCCTATACCCACCGTTAAACCAACACCACCCCCACCCACCCAACAACATCAATTACCGCCGGTAGTACAACCCATACAACCACCAGCTATCTTACATCCTCAACCTTCACCGGGTTCACACAATAGTTATGATCATTTACCTACTCCTGGACAACTGCCACCTTCAATGCATCATCGTGATGACTTCTTCGCTGAACGTTTTCCTCTTAACTTTACCAAAACTCTCTCACCTGAAAGACATTCACCCATTAGATCACCCGCGCATATGCCTCGCCCTCCCTTCTTTAATCCTATGAAACCACATGATATGGCCTTATTGCCAAGACCTCATAGTAACGATAATTCATGGGAGAATTTCATAGAGATCTCAAACACCTCCGAGACTTTGAAACTTAAGGAGTTAATGAAGAATAAGAAAATCACTGATCCCAATCAATGTGTGGTATGTGATCGTGTTTTATCTTGCAAAAGTGCTTTACAAATGCACTATAGAACTCATACGGGAGAAAGACCATTTAAGTGTCGTATTTGTGGTCGTGCTTTTACTACCAAAGGTAATTTAAAGACTCATATGGCAGTGCATAAGATAAGACCACCCATGCGTAATTTTCATCAGTGTCCAGTGTGCCACAAGAAATATTCCAATGCTTTAGTATTGCAGCAACACATTAGACTGCATACGGGAGAACCAACAGACTTGACACCTGAACAGATACAGGCGGCCGAAATACGTGATCCTCCTCCTTCTATGATGCCAGGAGCTTTCATGAATCCCTTTGCGGCCGCAGCTTTCCACTTTGGTATGCCTGGTGGTCCAGGTATGCATCCTATGGGTGGTCATCATAATGGTACCATGGGTTCCGAGTCATCACTAGGTGATATGGATGATCAAATGGATTGTGGTGATGATTTTGATGATGAAGACATGTCCTCAGATCATATGTCAAATGATTTGGAGCTGGGAAGTGATAGGCCCACATCTACAGATGATTTTAAGGGTTTGTTATTTGAACAGAAACTAAGAATAGATCCTACAGGCATTGTAAATACTAATCCACGACCTCAATCAGCCACCTCAAATCCAAATTCAATAAATTCTCCACCAATAAGTCCCGCAACAGCAACAACAACGGCTACAAAACCGTTAAGTTCTACGCGTGCAACGTCACCAGCTAGATCAACTTCAGAAATATCTCAAGGAGCTTTAGATTTAACACCTCGTGCTGGTCCCTCTTCAGCTAATAGTAGCATAAGTGCTAAATCTCCCTTACCCACAAATGCCGGCAAAAGATCTCCTTCTCCCATTAGAAAATCTCCAAAATTACCACAAATTAGTCCACAATCCTCTGCTGCCCCCGTCATGCCACCCACCTCTGCTGTGGATTGTCTACCTCCCAGTTTACATCATCATTTGCAACAGCAACATCAACAACTAATGCATCAACAGGCAGCCATAGCCGCCGCTCAACATCATCATCAGATGCAACATAATGCTGTTGTAGCCATGCATCAAGAACAACTAAGACGTGAAGCTGTAGCACATGCGCAACTATCACCGAATGCTCCCCAGTCAGGCTCACAGCCACCATCCGCGCAATCGGCTACTTCACCGCAAATACCACATCCGCAAGCACCAAATCCATTATTGACTGCCGCGCGACCACCATTTGGTATGTTTCCAAATCTCCCGCTGTTTCCACCGGCTTCCACGCAAAATATGTGCACAGCCATGAATTCAATAGCACAATCTGTTATGCCGGCGGCACCATTTAATCCTTTAGCACTATCGGGTGAGTTGTGAGTGAAAATTTTTACATACATAAATTCAATGCAAACCAGCTTTTTTTTTTATTGTTTATCATTTACATTCATACGTGGTGCATGGCTTTAATATTATTTTTTTTTTGTGTTGCTTTTTTATTTTTCATTTTGATAATTGCAAATACAGCAGAGCAAAGATCGACAAAAAAAACTAATTTTTATTATTTTTTTTGTATCTTTTTAATTTTTTATAATTAAGGAGTCAGAGGCAGCACTACTTGCGGCATTTGTTTCAAAACATTCCCCTGCCATTCGGCTTTGGAGATACACTATAGAAGTCATACTAAAGAGAGACCATTTAAATGTGATATTTGCGATCGTGGTTTTACAACAAAGGTAAGTTCAATGATGGAGAAAGAATTTGATAATATTTAATTTTAAACCATTTTTTGAAGAGGTCTCTTGAATGATCAGTTTTATAAAGATTTTTATTAATATTCTCATATACTCTCATAGTGTCTAACGATCGTTGAAGGAAAAGGGAGTTACTTAATTTAATGATCTTAAAAAACTGAGCTCCCTTTTGAAAAAATCTTGCAAGGGAGGTCTTTCACAGGGTACCCACCGATTGCCCAAAAACTAGCATATGGGAAAGAGGGGAGGAAAATAAGAATTACCTATTTTTTTAGCTGCCCAATCTCACATTGTGCGTGTCAAATGAGAGGGAGAAAAACTGGATTTTTTTTGGTTTTTTGAGGATTTTTTACATTTCTTTAAAAGAAACTAAACAAACATTTCATACAGATCGAAAGGGCTTTTGAAGACCTATGTATCTGGTATATCGGTCGTGTCCAAATTCGGCTTTGTTAAGTCCATATTTTAAAAAATGTACAAATTTTGGGGTGGTTTATATGGAGAGTTCTATACGTACGACCCCCAAAGTCATATATAATAGGTAATTATAGATCGGATTTTACCGAAAGACCACATTATTTCACGAGGTGGCAACCCTTTTTTAAAATTAAGATTGGACAGTTCAAAAAAACAGGTAGCTATTTTTTTCTCCCCTCATTCCCATATGCAAGTTTCAGCACAATCGGTGGGTGCCCTCTGAAGACCTTCTTTGTTAGTTTATTATTAATATTTTTTCCATTTCCACTTCTTATTCTCAAAGCTGAGACTTTTTTATCAACTTCTTAGTTAGGGAATTCACATGGGTATCGTATTTGGTGTTGTATGTTGTATGTCCTATCTAAAAACAGGGTTGGTTAAACTTTAAATTAATAATACGACACTTACACGATATGACGATACAACATTTATACCTATGTTTTGTGTGCTATTTTCAAGTATGCTAACAAGAAGAGAATCTAAGAGAAAATTATCAAATGAGCGATAAATAATTTTTACTAACCCTGTTTTTAGATACGACATACAACATATACAACAAATACGATACCCGTGTGAATTACCTAAGTGATCTTTTTTAAACTGTCTTTCTCTTTTAATACTCTCTAATGCTCTAAATTATCTAATTTACCACACATAACTTTTGCTCATTATTAATCATTTTTCTTTTATTTTGTTTTTATTTCCAGGGTAATCTTAAACAACATATGTTAACCCACAAAATTCGTGATATGGAACAGGAAACTTTCCGAAATAGAGCAGTCAAGTATGTAAGTCTTCCAAACAATTTTCAAATCTTATAATCCTTAAGCTAGTATTTACCCCTTTTTAACAAAAAAATTATTTAAAACTCCTGAAATTGTACCTTCTGCCACTCAAAAAACATCTCCGACTTTTGGTTTTTACATCTAAATGTAATGGTCAGGCTGTGCCAAGTCCCAAATGAAAAAACAAAACTGAAAACAATTTTGACATGGGCGTTTTGGAAGCGGGGATACTTTCCTCCTCGGGATAAACGTTAATAAACTCATTTGTTATGATTTTGCAGTTAGGTATTGTATGGATTATGTTTTTATATCCACGCCCACAAAAAATGGCAGGTCCAAGCGTAGGACTTTGAAATCCTTCTGATGTAAACATTTTTCATTTGTTTACCAAAAGTTCAAAATACCTTTAAGAAATTATGTTTTTCAGTGGTTTGTTTTGTTCAAACTTCACCAGTTTTTGACCATAAGACATATTCGTGTCAAAGTTAAGGAGTCTAGTTCTTTTTGTTTGGACTTTATAGTGCATTCCTCAGAAGGACGGACAGACTTTGCTAGAAGTTCTTAGAATCGATCAAGAATCAAAAAAATATACGCTTCCAGAGATCATAGACCGATATAGACAATGCGTTACTCACGGAATCCCATACAATTTTTTTATTTTTTTCCTATACTAAAATGGCGCCCAACTGAGGGCCAGTTCAAAAATAAAACAATGTAATTGTTTTAAACTTCAGAAAGAATTTTGATTTCCAAACACCATATAACTCTTGTAATTTAAAAAATTAATAGAATTTGCTTTGACAGCAAATTGCGGACTTAAGTTCATTTGTTAGAAAATATTTGCTCCGACATTGCTTTGATTTTTCTCTTACTTAGTTATCCAGGGAAGGTATTAGAGAGAAAGCTTTCTAGATTATATCTCAGCGAAGTATTAAGGGAGTAGTAATAAAAGAACAATGCAAAAAAAATTGTTACCTTCTGCAAATGAGTTTAACAGTTATCTCATGTTCTCACATAAAAAATAATAAGAACTGTCTGTAAAAGACCGTAACTATTTCCCATTTAACCAAAGCAATCAGCGATACGGTAAGGTTTTTAATGTATAAAGGCATCCAAACGAGACTTTCCGTAAAGAAACCTATAACGTCAGCAAATGAGCATAACTAATCTCTTAAATTCTCATGTTAGAGAAACCATCACTTTCTTACACTGAAAGAATTTTCTTTGTTATAGTTATGAAAATCTTCATTTGGATAACTCAGTCGTAAAGCTGAGTTATGCACCCGTACCCTAACGTTACGAGATTTTTATACCTTTTATTTTGTGGTAGAGGGTTTATATAATTACGCTATATTGTTTGCTACTTGTCGAAATATCGGTCTGGAACCCCACACAGATCTGTGATCGATTCTAAGACATGCTAGCGATGTCCGTCCGTGTGTTGACTGTTACTTAACATATTAACTTGTTGTTGCGTCGAAAAGTTTGCATTTAAGCGATATGTAAGGACACCTCGCAAATTTTGGAACATTCCACATAACCTACAAAAATACAAAATTTGTTTATTTTAAAAATTGTTAGCCAAATTTGTTCACTATTTTTCTGCCATTTTTTATTTAAATAAAGTTTTTTGTAATAATCTTTTTATGCCCTCCAACTACAGAATTGGGGTTTACTCATTTTGTCATTCAGTGTGTAACGCATCGAAATATCAGTCGGGGACCCCATAAAGCATGCGCGGGTACAAGGGTGGGGGAAGGGGAAATCCCTCCCCAGACCAAATTTAAAAAAGAAAAAATGGAAAAGAAAGAAGAAAGAATAAAAAAGGAAGAAAACGGAAAAAAATAAAAAGAAAAGAAAAGAATAAAGAATAAAACTTTTTAAAAAATTTTGAAAACCGAAAATTTTTCATAGAAAAAATCTGAACATTTTTAAAGGAAAAATATAAACGTTTTTATAGGGAAAATCTGAAAATTTTTAAAGGAAAAAAATGTGACTTAATCTGAAAATTTTTTGTGAAAACTTTGTCAATTTAGAAGTTCTTATTATAAAGAGAAATTTTCTGAGGGGAAAATTGTTTGATCGTGACATTTTTGGCATATAAAAAATTAATTAGATTTTTTTGAGACTTTTTCTATAGAAAAAATATCACAGAATTTAATAAGACTCTTTCTAAGGAAAAATGTCTCAGAATTTGAGCCTTATAATATAAAGGAAAAATGAGTCGCAATCTGAAACTTTTTCTATAGGAAAAATTAAAAAATGTCTCACAATCTGCGACTTTTTCTATAGGGAGAATGTGTCAGAATCTGAGACTTCTTCTATAGGAAAAATGTCTCAGAATCTGAGACTTTTTCTATAGGCAAAATGTCTCAGAATCTGAGACTATTTCTATAGGAAAAATGTGTCAGAATCTGAGACTATTTCTATAGGAAAAAAGTCTAAGAATATGAGACATTTTTTATAGGAAAATATTCTTAAATGCTTTAGAGTATGATACTTTTTCTGTGGAAAAAAGTCCTTAAAGTCCGAAAATTTTTCTATAGGAAAAAAAGTCTTACAAGGGAAGTATTTCAATCCTTATGAACCGATTTGCCTGAAGCTTAAATTATATATAAATGAGACGATTTTAAGGTTGGGGTGTCTCGGCTTATCGGCCATATCAGTGTTTCAAAATTTCGTTGTCCCCTTAAGAAACAATGTGGACCTCCGGGAAAATTTCGATAACTCCCGAACTAACAGGAATATCCTCTAGAGCAAAAATACGTGTCGACTTAAATTTAATAAAGATTATTTCGTATTCATATGAGCATCGTAGGTATATGCCCTCTTATAAATACACATTTTCATGAAAAACGTATTTAAGGAAGCCAAACTTTTACAATGTTATGCCACCGTTAGATAGGCATTAAAAACCATTTCTTCTCATATGTAAACATCATATAGTTTCTTCGAAAGAAATGGCTGAAAATCCAAAAAAAGATTTTTCGTCATTTTTTGACCCATGTTTTGAACCCCTAAATCCCCGATATGGCCGATAAGCCGAGACACCCCAACCTCTCTTTTATATTTCGTTACGTTTCATGCAAATCGGTTCATAAGGGTTAAGATACTTCCCTTGTTAGTTAAGAAAAAATCTCGGATTCTGAGATATTTTTCCTATAGAAAAAGCATTTCTTAACGAAAAATGTCTCAGAATCTGATATTTTCTAGGCATGAAGAATTTCTTCTATAAAAAAAAATCGCTGATTTAGACATTTTCCCAAGGCAAATGTGTTAGAATCTGAGACTTTCGTCTACATAAAAAATGTAAAAATTTATTTTAAAACAAATTAAACAAAATTGATCTTACCGAAATATGATCATGAAAAACAAAGTTCCTTTTAAGAAAAGCTCTGATCTGGCAATCATTCGAAGTAAAAAAATCACCCCCCCCAAACTCAAAAGCTGTACCCGCCACTACCATAAAGTATATATATTATTTATCAGTGATCGATTCTAAAACATGCTAGCGATGTCCGTGTGTCTGTCTGTCCGTCAGTCTGTAACACGATACAGTCCAAAATAAAAGAGCTAGACTCCTCAAGTTTGCCACGAATATGGCAGGTTAAGTTCGGAAATGTGGAAAATTGCACCTGGGGGAAAATCTTCCCCCTTGAAGAACTAAACCAACCTCTTAAATACACCATTTTTTTTACACCAACCTCTTAAATTCACCATAATTTAAATAATAACAAAAATATAATACTTTGGTGCACAAATCAGAATAAAATTAACTTGTAAACATATATTTCGATGGCCAAGGAGTCCCCCAACTTGCCGCCCCTCCCTCTCCTAAAAAACGCTTTGTAAAAAAATGTTTTTTTAATATTTTTACATATTGGAGAGTATTAAAGATTCGGCACATCCGAATTTGACACTCTCACTTACTTACATTGTGGAGGGTATCCATACATTTGGAATGTCCAAATTTAACTTTTGGCTACACTACGCTTAGGTTACGCGTATATAACTCAAAACTGTACTCAGAGTTAAATCGTTGACCTCGATTATTCTTCATAAAATTCTTTCGCCTTTAACTGGCCGATATCTCTTTCAATTTAGTTTTCTCTCTTATTGTATTCATTAGTGGAGCCCCCGAAGGCTAGTTAGTAGCGTGAGTTCAATTCCCACCAGAACACTTGTTTTTTTCGCTACAACGAGACGACGGTCATTGCTACCAGTTTTCGGTTAGATTAAAATTATTAAAAATGAGTTGTAAATAAATAGAAAGAATAAATAAAATAATTGATCATGTGTTCAAAACTATTATTATTATATTAGTTTGTTTTTTGTTGTTGAGTTTTTGTTAGAATTTTTTTTAATTCTCTTTTAAAGTTGCTATACAATGACTTTTTAGCAGACTTTATTATTGGTATGGACCTATGTGAGGAGCTCAAAACTTTGAGCTCCACCACCCCTAACCTAACCGGTTTGAATTTCGCTGCAATCGGTTCAGTACTGATTGGCCGAATTAAAAAATAAGCCCTTGTTCACCGTTGCGTATGATTGTTATTAAAAGGCAATTAAAAAATTAAGTATACGCCTCTTATACAGTTTTCAAGTAATTAAAATTATAATAATTGTTCACCAACTTTAAATTCGTGTAAAAAAATCTTGCACTAAACTAAAAAAAAACGTTAAGGGGTTTGTTATGGAAATGTCAACTTTCATTTGCTCTTGGTTTAATTTTGGCTGTTGTACTGTGTACAAACAAAACAAAAACAAAACCCTCCAACCCTAAAAAAGGTCCCTAAAAATATTTTTTAATATGTTGGAGGGTATAAAAGAATCGGCACGACCAAAATTAAAACTCTCACTTATTCTCTCTGTTTTTCTCTTTTAACTTTTGTGATAGTTTTTTCAACTTAACTAATTTTTCTCTCTTCTTTTTTTTTCTTTTTAGATGAGTGGTGGCAAAGAAGATTGAAGATCATATAACCACACATTCTCTGCTCTAGAGTTTTTAACACATCCTGCCTGAATACCATAATGATGTAAAGGGTAAAATAAAACTTTTTTTTACAAAAAAAAAATCAAAAACAAAAGTTATTTAAAAAAAAATTAACAAATTATTTTGCTAAAAAAGAGAATGTTTAAAGAGAGAACACAAGTACTTAATTTTACAATTAAATTTCTTAAAAGCTCTCTCAGTTTGTCTCTCCACAAACACTCACACACAAAAAACACAACACAATTAAATCACTCGCATATAAATGATCTCACTCATACTTAGGAAGTAAAGAAAAAAAACAAAACAAACAAAACTTACACACACTCTCAAATACTACCCGCTGATGATGATAATGATGATGACTTTTTGTGAATTGTTAATAAGATTGTTAACAAAACAATATGTGGCTAACAGAGTTGTAAAGTAATGCATTGTTTAGTTTTTGATAAACAAATAAAATGCATCTAAATTTTTTTTGGTGGTAGCGTTACAAAATTTTGTTGTTTCCAATATATTTGTATGTGATAATCAAATATTTGGTGTTTTCAACTAGAAAATAGTTATATCAAATGAATTCAGTTCTCACTAATGATATTCAATTATGACAACCTATTGGAAAATATATCAGCCATCATTTTTTTTCATCAAAAATATTGATTAAATGAAGGAATATGAATTAGGCCAAATGAATACAAATCATAAGGAATTTGTTAGAAGTTTTAAAGAATTAATTCTTAATTTTTCTATTAATTCGGAAAACAAAATTTAATTAATTCTAACAAATTCAGTTGTCACTAACGATTTTTAATTATGACGACCTGTCAACTATCAATTTTTACATTAAAATTATTGATTAAATAAAGGACTCTGAATTATATCAGTTGAATACAAATCACGTGGAATTTATCAGAACTTTTAAAGAGTTAATTCTTTTTTTTTTTGAAAAATTCGGGAAACAAAATGTATTAAAATCGGTTTATAAGAAACTTTGCATAATTTTTCTGGAATTCATTATTTAAAGCTCTGATAGTCTGGTGGGTTGGTTGCGGGGTAATGTTTGTTTTCTTTTTTTTTATAATTTCTATACACTATATTACCACTACTGCTAAAAGCCTACACCTTAATGAAGATGAATGTATAAAATATTAAATGATGTATAGCATAATAAAAACATTTATAAGATGAATGAAATAAATAAAAAAAAAGAAAAATCATAAAAAATTTAAATTTTAAATAATTTAAACAAAAAAAAAAAAATGATTAAAACATTTAAACAAATTGTTTTTAACCATAAAAATATAATTTGTAAAAAAGAAATCATTATTATTTTTTTTATGGTTAAAACAATCAACACAGTAAAGAAACTAATTTTATTGAAACAAATCCAAAGATTTATTTAGAAAAATACAAATTTTCAAAATATAAAAAAAAGCTAAATATTTTTCGTTAAAATCAACAAAAAAAAATACATCAAAGAAAAAAAAATTAATAACGAAAAAATATACGCTTTAAACATATAAAAAAAGAGACTGATTTCGTTTCATAAAAAAAAAATATTAAAAAAATAATAATAATACAAAGGATTTGCGGCTGAAATAAACAAAAACAAAAAACAAACAAATCATAAAGAAAATCAAAATTCGAATTTATACAAACAAAAAATCTCTTTAAAAAAAAAAACATAAAAATAATTCATAGTCATAAATAAAAATTAAAAGAAAAAAATGTATTATATTAACAAAAATATCAATAATTGTGCAATAAATATATAAATCTTAAACAAAAAAAATTGTCAAAACAAAAATATTTATAATTTTTGTATAAATAAAAAATTACAAAACTTTTATTCCTTGTTTTTCAAAATTTGTATATATTTTTATTAATTCTAAAAAAAACGACGTTTATTTTTTTATTTTAAAAACCACAAAAAAAAATTTAAATTAAAAAAAAAAAAACAAAAAGTTTAAAATACAAAAAAATTTTTATAAAAAATTGTGATACTATTTCATACTTTATTTCATTTTTTATTTCTTCCGGCTTTTGTACATAATAATAAAAATTTGTTTATATATTTTTTTTTTATTTTATTTTATACATATTTTTCAAACTAAATTGCTTTAATTAATTTTATCAGCCAATTTGTTTATTTTTTAATTATTTTTTTTTTAGTTTTAATTGAAATTGTTGTTTTTAAGTCTCTTGTCTATATAATCATAATCATTTAGTTTTTAAGTCTTTATTGTAATTGGTATATAAAATTTTTTTTAGTAATATAATTAATAATATTAAGTATAACATAAAAAAAAACAAATCTATATCATTTGTATTAAAATATAAGTGTATATTTAGTAAGTTATAAAAAAAAGTAATTTATATTATTATTGAAGAGCGTAAAAAATATTAATTTAGGAAAAAAAATACAAAAAAACAAGAAAAAAAAATTGAAGAAATATAAAAAATTTGTGAAAAAAATAATTGAGATTAATGCGTTTTATTTATTTAACCCTAAAATGGTAATGTTGGTCTTTAAGTCCCTTTTATGATTGGAGTATATTCCAAACTCTGGCTTTAGAAGATTTTCTATAAGTAGCATGCCCGGAATTTGCTAAAGGTTATGTATATTAAATACCTTATAATAAAAGGGATCAGGATTTGAATGTCCCTTTAGGAAATTCTTTGCAACGAAATCCTTATTTTATATAATTTGGGCCGTTTGAGTCCTTCACAAAAATTGTTTAGAATGATTTAAACAAAAACTAGTAAAAAAGTTAAATTCGACTTGGCCGAACACTCAAAAAAATAAACTGGTAAAACGCCTGGTAAAATGCCTTGTAATCCCGTTCTACCAATTTTTAACAATTTTTCTTGTTTTTTAACAAAAAATCTTGTACTTTGCTCAAACGAGAACTACAGTTTTATTGGTAATTTTACAAGTTTATTTTCGTAATTGTATTCTACCATTTTGAAAGGTTATTTTACAAAAAAAAACTGTAATTTTACAACAAAGTTTTTATTACGAGGATTCTAGTTGAATTACAAAAAAAACTTTATTTTACAAAAATTACGTTATACGACGATTTTTGTTGTTTAACAAAAAAAACTTTTTTTTTTGTATTTTTTTTTTTTTATTGAAAAATATTTTAAAAAAAAGTTGACAAAATTTTGAAAAATTTATTACGAGGATTAATTTAAGGAAGAGTAGTTAATTTACAAAAAAACAGTCATTTTACAAAAAATGATTTTATTACGAGGATTTATGTTGTTAACAAAAAATTTTTTTTTTTTGTAAATTTACCATTTTGGTTTGTAAATTTACCATTTTTTTAAACATATTTACCATTTTTTCTTGTAAGTTTACCATTTTTTTTTTGTGTTTTTCCGGTTTTAAAACAATATTTTTACCAATAAAATTGGTTATTTTACCAATTTTTGGTGCATTCAAAATTACGAGGAAATCCTCGTAATTTTACGAGAATTTTACCTACGTCATATTTTACGAGAATAGCCTCGTAAAATCACGAGATTTATTGGTAACTTTACAAGTTTTTTTTTTTGCCCTCTACAATGCCCTTTTTAAGTAAATTTTCTAAAGACATATTCTCACCTGCAGTGAAATCTCGTTTGTACGAAATTTCGATCATATGGTTCTTCAAGATTGAGAAAAATGTTGTCCAAACAGGAAAATTCACTTGGTAATCTACGGGCCTCTAATGGCACCTGGACCGAAAATACAACGGATACGCTCAGTACATTGTTTCGGACACATTTTCCAGGGTGTGAGCTAGGACAAAGGCACGTTTCAATTTCTGTAGCTCATGGGAAAGTATCATATCCGGAGGCTACAGACATTATAGATTTGGAGACTGTCACGTGGGCAGTCGGTACCTTCGGACCTTACAAGTCACCAGGCATTGATGGAATCTATCCAAAAATGCTGCAGGAGGCATGTTATTGGGGAAGACCTTGTACAAGTGTACAGAACTTGTCTAAGGTACACGTATGCTCCCATTTCGTGGCGAAAGGTTAAGGTAGTTTTTATACCGAAAGCGGGTAGGATTCAGCACTTCGGTGCAAAGGACTACAGACCTATAAGCCGTTCCTCTTTTTTGCTAAAGGCCTTAGAGCGGATCTTGGACGAATTCATAAGGAAGAAAATTCTTCCAGCTGGAATTTCGTCTAGTCAACATGCTTACCTTAAGGGTAAATCTGTGGACTAGGCTCTACATTCACTGGTTCATCAAATTGAAAAAACGCTTTCTGTTGGTGAATACACCCTGGGCGCCTTCTTGGACATTGAGGGTGCTTTTAACAATGTAGAATCGAGTGCAATTAGGACCGCTTTGCAGAAAACTGGCATTGATAATCCAATGGTCGATTGGTTTATGGAAATGCTGACAAATAGACACATATCCTCGGAAATGGGCAGCACGAAGTTACATGCTGTGGCAACTAGGGGCACACCTCAGGGGGGTGTCATTTCTCCTTTGCTGTGGCTACTGGTTGTGAATGAGATTCTCGATTCGCTGAATGCAAGGGGTGTAACTGTGGTTGCTTACGCAGACGATCTAGTCGTTTTATCATCAGGCAAATACCTGGACACAATATCGGATATCTTAGACGATTCTTTGAGAATTTTGTCATCCTGGGCTAGGAGTTGTGGTTTGAATGTGAATGCAACGAAAACGGAGTTAGTTCTTTTTACAAGAAAACGAAAAATAGAAAATTTTTATACTCCGAAAATCGATGGTACAGCGCTGGTTTTATCACCTTCAGCAAAATTCTTGGGGGTTAGACTGGACTCTAAGCTAAATTGGAATGAAAATCTTAAGGAAAGAACAAATAAAGCGTACGCGGCTCTTTAGTCATGCCGAAAACTTATAGTTGGGAAATGGGGTGTGAAACCAAAACTTTTTCATTGGTTGTACACTGCGGTAGTTCGACCTGTAGCCACTTATGGTTGTCATGTTTGGTGGCCAGTGGTTCAAATAGGGGTACATGCGAACAGATGTACCAAAGTTAATAGAGCTGCTTTATTGAGTTTAACAGGTGCAATGGGTTCAACCTCTACAGCATCCCTAGAGAAGCTTTTAGGTATTACGCCTTTGGACCTTCATGTTATGGAGACGGCGGCCATAACACTCACTAGATTGCATCAACTTGGGTGTTTACGAAATCGAACGGTTTGGCATACTGAGATTCTGGGTGGTCTGGCTACAAACCTTAACACGGACTATAAGACTCCGGCGAACATAGTGTAACAAAATTTTAGTTATCATTTGCATTTTTGTCTTGATTTGCCATCACAGCGATGTTTCACTGTAGTTGATTTCAAATACAAAACAAAAGAACAAAATCATGTTAAATTCTAAAGTTAATTTTAATTATTAATAAACAGGTTTTTGTTAAGAGCAAACTAACTGAAAGAGAATAAATAGTTTTTTTTGTGCATACCGTCGTAAACAAATTAGCGAGGAGTTTTATTTTTGGAAACCTATGCTCATATTTATATGACATTAGTTATTCAACTTATGAAGGTCAGAGATAATAGAGACTTATATTTTTTTTTAGTTTATACAGTACATTGACGTAAATGTATTGGTGTGAAGTTGAATTGAGACAATAGAGCTATACTCATTATTATAGGGCACTTACCAATACATTAACGAGTATCGTATAATGGTCTGATATTATAGTGCGAGTGAGTGTATTTGGGAGTAAATGTAGCTGTCATGAGTTATTTGAGGGGGGAGTGAAAGGGGAAAATAATGACACAAGAACAGGTTACTGGGTCAAAGGGGGTAATTAATTGTTGTCTTTTACTTTATACGGTATTAAACTGTTGTATTGATGCCCTTTCTCTTGGATTTTCTGCGCATGTCAATTTTGGGAGATCGTCTCAATTGTATGTGTGATTTTTTTTTGTATATGGGTTTTTGGTAATTACTACCATGCTCCATGGTTTTGAAAAAAAAAAGAAACAAAGACCTGAGTACACCAGGAATTGGTTTTAAAATTGATCTTGGATCATTACTCTGGGTGTGCTTAAGACGAAAAGTTAAATTTATCAGCCAAAATATTTATTGTTCCGTGCCATTAAAGTCAAAGTAAAGTACAGTTTAACAAAATTTAATTCAATAAAGAATTTTTATAGCGCTTGTTGTTTTTATATTGTATACCCCTTGGCAGTTAAAACAAGGTAACTATAATGTTTATAAAGAATTAGACGTGACTATAGATAATGACCAACTAGGATTATAATTAAATTTCTTTTGAAAATCCTAGGGGTATTCTTAATATTTAATAATTTTGGAAATATCATGTTCTGGGTATATGATATCTTGGACAAATAAACAGAAGAATCAGTTTCATCCTCCCCAGACATATTAAGCCTATTCCGTGCCCATATTGGTGAATAGCATATGGTGATTGGTACGTGTTGACGGAGTTTTGATAGTCCTGCTGTATAGGTAACTGACGGAATTTCTCAAGAAAAAGGAAGCGATGCTGGTTATAATGTGGTTCTAACAAAAACAAAAATTTTAAATATATATATATATATATATAAATAGTTTTTTTTTTGAACCCATGTGGTTTCTAATTATCCCCGCCATTTTTTTATTTTTAACTTCAAACAAGATATTTGAATTTTAAACACGTTTTGTGAATTTACAAATCAATGCTAAATTTTCATAAAACTGGAGAACAATAATGTTTAATTTTTTTTTGCTAATAATTTTTTTTTATTAAATTTTGAATCAAAAGCAAATCAATAATATTATAATTGTTGACAATTTGGCCACAATTATGATAATATGAAAGTTTCCTGTTAAATCATTTAAATAATTAAATGCTACAAAATTATCACCGTTATAAATAAGTTAAGTAGCAGTAAGCATCATCACTGTAAAATCAACTTATATCATCGACGCCGAGAGATCTTTCGTCATCGTTGGAGAGTTGTGAGTATAAAATAAAATTACATTTTTATATAAGTATCTTAGCTTATTGGTAGATTTTGTTTATTAGAACATTTAAAGCAATGATCTTTTTGTTTTTTTTTTAATTTTTGAATTATAAAAAAAAAAAAAACAAATATAAATATTTTTTTTATATAATAGCATATTTGAGTGATGTATAACAGTTTTTTTTTTACACGTTAATATAACATGGTTAAGAATATAACGGTGAAATTTGATTATAAGATAACCTCAACTAGATTATTAGTTTTTTTACTCAAATGAAGTATTGTATAATAAATATGAACTGATTAAAGAAAAAATGTAAATTCTAATCAATGGTGTGAAATTTAATTTTGGGTTCCACGAAAATAATAGCTACAGGTGGGACACGGTCGGGATAGGGTTAAGAAAATGTAGCAGGGTCATAACATCTTGACCTATTTAAAAATATAAAAGAAGAATCAAGAAAATAAAAGTCTTATTAAAAACAAAAATAAGTCACATGCGAAAGTTTGATTGTAAGGCTAAGGAAATAACACAGCCCACCCCATAACGACGACGCTAGCAACGGCACAAAAAGCATGTGATAGTTATTCCAGCACGAAGTGCAGCCGAGCAACCTTACATAAATGGCGCCCAACGTGGGGCTCGAACGGTAGTCAATATTGCCTAAATAAAATGAGTAAAAGTTGTGAAAAATCATCCAGCAACTTACTATCGTTTCGTTTCCCAAAAATTTCAACCAGTTGTAATTGCGACTTTGTTATTAGTTTTTGTTTTGTCTGTGAGCTTTAGGCTTAAACGTGAATTCAATGGAAAAGTTGTGAATTACTTGGGATTTTGTTATTCAAGAGTCACTTGTCCGACTGTACCCTATTGACATGTCCGTTTCTTTATGTTGTAACTAATAACACGGTAAAAAAGTCAGTTTCTTGTATAAGGTAAATTTGTTTGGAATTGCAGTTATTATGACACTTTAGTTCGCATTAACTGACCTCGAATTTTACGTTTATTTGAAATTGATTTCGCAAAATAGAAAAAGTTTATTACAACATCTAATATTGGGTGATAAGATTTTTTTTTCTTGTTTTCTCTTTTTATATTAAAAATTATTATTAATTTTTTTATTTCACACCATTTCTGATTGGAATTGCATAATTAAAGAAAAATACATTTTTTTATTAGAAAAAAAAAAAAATTTTAAATATATATATATATATATTTTTTTTTGTTTATGAAAATGGCAGTACGTAGAAGTATGGAAAGTATTCCTGCAGTTAGTTCAGAAGATCCAACCGATTGTACAATTTGTAAAAATCGTTTCAATGGTAAGGATATACTTGTGTCGGCTACCTGCCACCATGTTTTTCATAAATTGTGTATCACTCAGTGGATACGTACCACACCAACTTGTCCAAATTGTAGAGGTCCTTGTACCTCAGCAAGTTTAAAACCATATAAACTAAAAACTGGTATTGCTTCTAGCTTAGAACAAACACAGCCTCAAAATAAACCTACTGGTGCTATTCCGAAAAGACCAACTACACGTTCACAAAGTAATCCTTTGGACTGGTCTTTAAACAATACTCCAGCCCCTAGTTCTCTAAACAGTGAACTTAACGACAATGATGTGGCAGATCAAAATTTAAATAACAATGTAAATAATGATAATATATCTATTAACAGATTTCAAAGAATGATTCAGGAGGCACTGGCCCTTCAACAAGAACAGTTATTTCATAGAATGAATAATCATGTTGAAAGAATCGTTAATGAGAGTTTAATTCGCAATACAAATAATTTAAATTTAAGTGACGTTCAAGATAATGATCGCTCACATTTTTCAAGAAATAGCTTTAATTCCAGGTCTTTGAATCAAAGTAATCGGGAATTTCAGGATAATTATAACTTAGAATTACCTGAAAGCAACAGGATAAATAGACCTAGAAACAATAATAATGAAAGACCTATTAATCGGGAAATTCAAGATAATTATAATTTAGACTTACCAGAAAACAACAGAATAAATAGACCTAGAAACAGTTACAATGAAAGACCTGTCAATCGGGGAGCTCGTCGTCGTAGATCTCCTATTGAATACAATGTTAATTCTTTAACTCCAGATAAAATATCTAATATAATTACAAATTGGAAAATAAAATTCAGTGGACTTAACGATGATTACACTATAGGTAAATTTCTATATCGAGTACGTGAGCTAACTAGAAAAAACCTTAGAGGTAATTTCTCAATCTTATGTTCGCAATTTCATTTACTACTATCTGGCTACGCGTTAGATTGGTACTGGAGGTATCACGAAGAAAATGGTGATGTTGTTTGGGAAGATTTATGTGATGATATGAAAGATAGTTTTAAAGATGGGAAAGATAGTGAAGATATTATGGAAATGATGAGAAATAGAAAACAGAAAGAAAACGAAAATTTTGATCAGTTTTACACTGCTATTCTAAAAATTGCGGATCGTCTAGAAGAGCCAATAAGTGCAAGCCGCCTCTTAAAGTTGCTAAGAAGAAATTTAAAACCGTCGATTAAAACATCAATACTTCAGTTTAATATTGTCAATATCCGAGAATTAAGAGAACGGTGCCAAAAGTATGAAAACGCAGAAGAGGAAGAAAAATCTAAGGGGAATTCTAAACCTATTTCTCATAAACGATTCTTGAGTGAAATGGTAGGAGCACAGAGTGATGGTAGTAACAGTGTAGTAAACGAAGTAGAGGCACTTTCTCAAAACGTGTGCTGGAATTGTAATGAAACCGGCCACAAATATAAATTGTGTACGGAACAGAAAACTATATTTTGCTATAATTGCGGAGCTGAAGGTCAATACATACCAACATGCTCCAGGTGTTCCACTAAATCAAAAAACTACAGACGCCCCACCCCGGTAGACATAAAACAATAACATCTACACATTCTCAAACTTCTTTATCAACCGCCGAACAAAATATTAACTCATTAGAATCAATCCAAACAGAATCTAATTTCGATGTTTTTAACATTATTAAACCCAATAAACCATTTCATATACTTCAAAAAGAACATTTATTTAAAAACAAATCTTCTATTCAAAAAACCAATTTTTTTGATAAAACAACACGTTCTGCTCGAAGAATTAAATTTTTTTGGAAGAAAATTCGTGAAAATCGTAAAATTTATTGTTCTGCTATTTACAATGATAAGCCAAAAGGTGATATCAGACCATACGCAAACATAACTATTTTTGATGATCAGATAATGGGCCTAGTAGACACAGGTGCTACAATGTCCTGTATCGCATCCGATTTTGCCAAATCATTTCTTTCTAAAAACTTGCCTTTCAAGAAATTTTTAACTTATATTAAAACTGCGGATGGTAATAGACATACTGCAATAGGTACCGTTACTGCAAATGTAGATTTTAACAACCTTAAGAGTGAGATTAATTTTCTTATTGTACCAACACTTTCACAAAATTTGTATTTAGGAGCTGATTTTGTTAGGAAATTTTCGTTAGCACCTGCATTGTTTTCGAATGCCGTTGAAACCTTGCAACCAGATGGTGAAAAATACAAAGTTGATGAAAATGTTCACATTTTGGATTGTAATCAGAGGGCAAAGTTATCCACAGTAATTTCCATGTTTCCATCGTACGCTATAGAAGGTTTAGGCCGAACAAACTTAGTGACTCACGATATAGATGTGGGGGAAAACAAACCCATAAAGCAGAGACACTTTGCGGTGTCACCGGCAATTGAAAAACTGCTTTTTGCCGAAGTGGATCGAATGATCACAATGGGAGTTATCGAGGAGTCACAAAGTGCGTGGGCGTCGCCTGTCACGTTAGTTGTAAAACCAAAAAAAGTGCGTCTTTGTCTCGACGCGAGAAAAGTCAACAGCGTAACAAAGAAGGACGCTTACCCTCTCCCTTTAATAGACGGTATCCTAAGCAGATTACCAAAGGCTCAGTTTATAACCAGCCTCGATTTAAAAGATGCCTTTTGGCAAGTGCCATTGACTGAAGCTGCAAAAGAAAAAACCGCCTTCACCATCCCAGGACGCCCGCTCTATCAATTTGTCACCATGCCCTTTGGGCTTTGTAATGCGGCCCAAACCATGTGCAGATTGATGGATCGGGTCGTACCAGCTCACTTGAGGACTCAGGTTTTTGTCTACTTAGACGACCTGTTGGTTTTAACAGAAACTTTTTGTGAACATCTAATGGTACTTCAGGAGTTGGCAGTTTGTATTCGTCGAGCTGGACTTACTATAAATATAGAAAAAAGTAAATTTGTACTCAAAAGTGTCAAATATCTAGGGCACATAATCGGGAATGGTACTCTTTGCACAGATCCCGAAAAAGTTGAGGCAATAGCAAATTTTCCTATACCCAAAACCGTTAAACAGCTTCGTCGCTTCTTAGGGATCTGCGGATGGTACAGAAGATTTGTGAAGGATTACGCCACCGTTACACATCCTCTTACAGAACTTTTGCAGAAAAAAGTACGATTTGTCTGGTCCGATTCAGTTGACAATGCTTTTAGAAGTTTAAAAGAAATTTTAAGTACTGCACCAGTCCTCCATAGTCCGAATTTTAGCCAAAAGTTTTCAATTCAGTGCGATGCGAGTAAGACTGGAATTGGTGCCGTCTTGGCCCAAACTGATGAGGAGGGGAATGAATTCCCTATCGCATACATGTCAAAAAAGATGAATAAAGCACAGAGGAATTACACTGTCAGTGAGCAGGAATGTCTTGCAGCAGTGACCGCCATAAAAAAATTCCGAGGCTACGTAGAGGGTCAAGAGTTTGAAATAATAACCGACCACGCGTCTCTTAAATGGCTAATGTCACAGTCCGATTTAAATGGTCGTTTAGCCCGTTGGGCGTTAAAATTACAATGCTTCAAATTTACAATAAAACATCGTAAGGGTACACAAAATATTGTCCCTGATTCACTATCTCGTGTGTTCGAAGACGGAACAGTAGATCCACAAGTTAGTAGTATGGATGATTCATGGAACAATACTTTAGAAATCGATTTGCAGTCAGAACATTTTAAATCGGAACAATATCTTAAAATTATCAGACAAATTGAGGAAAATAAGCAGGCATTACCAGACGTGTATGTAGAAAGTGGTTTAATTTATAAACGCACTGGTTTCAGAACAGGTTCAGTAGAAGATGAAAACAAAATTTGGAAATTGTGGATTCCAGAAAACATGACAATTGAGATAATTTCTCGATGTCATGACCACCCTTTGGCCTCTCACGGAGGAATTTTAAAAACATTAGAACGCATAAGAAGCCACTTCTTCTGGCCAGGTCTTTATAAACAAGTCAAGGAGTACGTATCAAACTGTGATATATGTAAGAAAACTAAATCTAGCACCCAAGTGCAAAGACCACAAATGGGTAGGCAAATGATTACCGATCGTATTTTCCAAAATTTGTTTATAGATCTAGTAGGTCCATATCCACGCTCTCGTAGTGGGAATATCGGATTATTGGTAGTACTAGACCATTTATCAAAATTTTCATTTGTTGAACCTTTGAGACAATTTAATGCAACCAACATTGTTAAATTTGTGGAAAATAGAATTTTTCACGTTTTTGGAGTGCCGGAAACGGTTACAACAGATAATGGTGTGCAGTTTAAAGCCGTACAATTTAACAATATGTTAGAAAAATATGGAGTAACTCACCGTTACACTGCTATATACTCTCCGCAAGCCAATGCGTCTGAGCGTACCAATCGCTCAATTATAGCGGCCATACGAGCGTATGTTAACAAAGGACAGACCAATTGGGATGAACAAATTTCAATGATAAACTGCGCTTTAAGGAGTTCTCACCATGTTGCAATAGGATGTTCCCCTTATTTTGTTCTGTTTGGGCAAAACATGGTCGGAAATGGCAAAACGTATTCTTTATTAAGGAAGCTTTCACTTGTGAGTGATCCCGATGCAATGGTAAAAGACATGGATAGATTAGAACACATTAGGGAACAGGTTAAAGACAATTTGAATAAGGCCTATCTTTCAAATCAATATGCCTACAATCTCAGAGCAAGGCCAATAGAATACAAAGTGGGTCAGAAAGTTTATTACCGGTCATTTACCCAGAGTAACGCGGGGAAACATTATAATGCCAAGCTGTCTAATAAATATGAACGTGGTGTTATAAAACGAAAAATTGGAAACGTAAATTATGAGATAGCAGACGAAAATGGTAAAATAATCGGAAAAATGCATGCCAGCGATTTAAAAATTTAGAACTTTATATAAAACTGCACAGAAAGAGTTGAGAACGAATTTCAATCACCAAAAACGAGGCTTCAGGTGTTTTTTTTTTTTTTTATTTATTGAAACTCCTCTGATGAATAAAATTGTTATACCAATCATCAAAGTGTAGGTGGTTAATTGATTTTTTTTTCTTCAATCAAACACTTTTTCGATTTTAATCAAAAATTTAGTCAATTTGTTGAATTAAAGTCAATCAAAATAATGATTCAAGTAACGAATGATTTGTAAGCTTATGACAGAATTGTGAAGGGATTCATATTTTTTTTTTTGGTCAACTGATTTTCTGAAATTCAATTATGTGTTTCTGATGATAAATTGGAAAAGATGCATGCATGTATAGAAGAAAATATAGAACAGGGGAAAACTTTAAAATTATTTTTTTTGTTAAATCCAATTGTAAAAGTCAATAGTTTTTGTTTTCAAAATTATTATTTTTTTTTGATAAAGTTTTTTCAATGTTTTATTTGAGTTTAATAAAGAGTGGTATGTCTTTACAAATACATGATATTTATGTTTTGGCTTTAGTTAAAACAAAGGCAAATACAATTTGTACTAAAAGTAAAAGTTTTTTTTTCATATTTGAAAAATTTTTTTTTTTTGCGAAGGGTAAGGTTCTCCAAAATTTTGAATTTAATTATTTTATTATAAGATTCAATGTTTTGGTGAAATTTATTTAAAGGGACAATTATTTTTGGATATTATATGAATAAAAATCATTCTTTTTTTTTTGTTTGAAAATATACAATACGAATGTCATTTCTATCCCTGTTGCCAAACATACATTTATGTTTTTTTTTACCTTATTGTATAATATAATTAGCAGTAGATTTTTGGTCTTCAGATCTTGATTGCAAAATAAGAAGTATTTTGTAACAATATCTGTTTTGTAACAAAATTTTAGTTATCATTTGCATTTTTGTCTTGATTTGCCATCACAGCGATGTTTCACTGTAGTTGATTTCAAATACAAAACAAAAGAACAAAATCATGTTAAATTCTAAAGTTAATTTTAATTATTAATAAACAGGTTTTTGTTAAGAGCAAACTAACTGAAAGAGAATAAATAGTTTTTTTTGTGCATACCGTCGTAAACAAATTAGCGAGGAGTTTTATTTTTGGAAACCTATGCTCATATTTATATGACATTAGTTATTCAACTTATGAAGGTCAGAGATAATAGAGACTTATATTTTTTTTTAGTTTATACAGTACATTGACGTAAATGTATTGGTGTGAAGTTGAATTGAGACAATAGAGCTATACTCATTATTATAGGGCACTTACCAATACATTAACGAGTATCGTATAATGGTCTGATATTATAGTGCGAGTGAGTGTATTTGGGAGTAAATGTAGCTGTCATGAGTTATTTGAGGGGGAAGTGAAAGGGGAAAATAATGACACAAGAACAGGTTACTGGGTCAAAGGGGGTAATTAATTGTTGTCTTTTACTTTATACGGTATTAAACTGTTGTATTGATGCCCTTTCTCTTGGATTTTCTGCGCATGTCAATTTTGGGAGATCGTCTCAATTGTATGTGTGATTTTTTTTTGTATATGGGTTTTTGGTAATTACTACCATGCTCCATGGTTTTGAAAAAAAAAAGAAACAAAGACCTGAGTACACCAGGAATTGGTTTTAAAATTGATCTTGGATCATTACTCTGGGTGTGCTTAAGACGAAAAGTTAAATTTATCAGCCAAAATATTTATTGTTCCGTGCCATTAAAGTCAAAGTAAAGTACAGTTTAACAAAATTTAATTCAATAAAGAATTTTTATAGCGCTTGTTGTTTTTATATTGTATACCCCTTGGCAGTTAAAACAAGGTAACTATAATGTTTATAAAGAATTAGACGTGACTATAGATAATGACCAACTAGGATTATAATTAAATTTCTTTTGAAAATCCTAGGGGTATTCTTAATATTTAATAATTTTGGAAATATCATGTTCTGGGTATATGATATCTTGGACAAATAAACAGAAGAATCAGTTTCATCCTCCCCAGACATATTAAGCCTATTCCGTGCCCATATTGGTGAATAGCATATGGTGATTGGTACGTGTTGACGGAGTTTTGATAGTCCTGCTGTATAGGTAACTGACGGAATTTCTCAAGAAAAAGGAAGCGATGCTGGTTATAATGTGGTTCTAACAAAAACAAAAATTTTAAATATATATATATATATATATAAATAGTTTTTTTTTTGAACCCATGTGGTTTCTAATTATCCCCGCCATTTTTTTATTTTTAACTTCAAACAAGATATTTGAATTTTAAACACGTTTTGTGAATTTACAAATCAATGCTAAATTTTCATAAAACTGGAGAACAATAATGTTTAATTTTTTTTTGCTAATAATTTTTTTTTATTAAATTTTGAATCAAAAGCAAATCAATAATATTATAATTGTTGACAATTTGGCCACAATTATGATAATATGAAAGTTTCCTGTTAAATCATTTAAATAATTAAATGCTACAAAATTATCACCGTTATAAATAAGTTAAGTAGCAGTAAGCATCATCACTGTAAAATCAACTTATATCATCGACGCCGAGAGATCTTTCGTCATCGTTGGAGAGTTGTGAGTATAAAATAAAATTACATTTTTATATAAGTATCTTAGCTTATTGGTAGATTTTGTTTATTAGAACATTTAAAGCAATGATCTTTTTGTTTTTTTTTTAATTTTTGAATTATAAAAAAAAAAAAAACAAATATAAATATTTTTTTTATATAATAGCATATTTGAGTGATGTATAACAGTTTTTTTTTTACACGTTAATATAACATGGTTAAGAATATAACGGTGAAATTTGATTATAAGATAACCTCAACTAGATTATTAGTTTTTTTACTCAAATGAAGTATTGTATAATAAATATGAACTGATTAAAGAAAAAATGTAAATTCTAATCAATGGTGTGAAATTTAATTTTGGGTTCCACGAAAATAATAGCTACAGGTGGGACACGGTCGGGATAGGGTTAAGAAAATGTAGCAGGGTCATAACATCTTGACCTATTTAAAAATATAAAAGAAGAATCAAGAAAATAAAAGTCTTATTAAAAACAAAAATAAGTCACATGCGAAAGTTTGATTGTAAGGCTAAGGAAATAACACAGCCCACCCCATAACGACGACGCTAGCAACGGCACAAAAAGCATGTGATAGTTATTCCAGCACGAAGTGCAGCCGAGCAACCTTACAATAGTCAAAGGGAAAATAGACGTATTGTGTCCATCGCTTGATGACTGGATGATGGATAATGTTGATTTTTCACAGATAAACGTTTTTACGGATGGTTCAAAAACAGGGACAGGCACAGGAAGTGGTGTGCACTGCTCTGAGTTAGGTATTGATGAATCTTACCGCTTGGAGAATGATTGTAGCATTTTTCAGGCCGAGGTCTATGCGATCGCCAAGGCAGCTGAGCTAATCTCGATGAGGCCAATATTCTACAGCGATATTGCTTTCTTTATCGACAGCCAAGCGGCTTTAAAGGCGTTAACTACGGATAATATCAACACCAAGGTAGTCAGCCGCTGCCACAGAGAACTACAAGTTCTCAGGGAGCAGCATAATATACGACTGTGCTGGGTACCTGGTCACAAGGATATTAAAGGTAATGAGAAAGCGGATGTGCTTGCGAAGGCGGGAGCAAGCCTTCCACATGAGCTCGCCGTTGAGGGAATTTTTCCACCACTCTCCCTTACTTTTCACAATATTAAGCTGGACACTAGAAACAAGTGGATTAATAGATGGACGACATCAAATGATAGCATACAGACGAAAATGCTATGGGATGAAAAATCGCAAGGTTACAGCAAAATTCTTCTGGATATTGACAGAAGACAGATAAGATCAGTGATAAACCTTATCACGGGGCACAGTAAACTAGCGAAACACATGGTAAGAATCGGGGTTATGGCAAACGACACTTGCAGATGGTGCAATGAGTCTGTCGAAGACAGCTTCCATTTCTTATGTGAATGCCCTGCATTATCATTTAGAAGATTTAAATGTTTAGGTTCTTACGTCTTTCAGGGCCTTCAGGACCTACGAGGTATAAACCCTTGGCTACTAATGTCATTCATCAAAGCGTCGAAGTGGGAAACGTAAAAATGCGTGTTTGAATGGAGAGAAGAAAGGAAACAATAGCAGGAATCATAATGGGCCAAACATTGGCCTCTATGGATGACATTCCCGAAAACTTTTATGTTTTGGGGATTGGCGTCATCCTCACTAACCTAACCTAACCATCATTTTATACACAACCGTAAGATCGAAATGGCCTTCGAACGAGATTTCACATCAGGGGGTCTTCTGCGTAACTCAAATCGAAACGAAAGTCGATTCGAACAGAATTTTTATTTCTAAAATAATGTAATAAAAATATTTTTATTAAAGAAAAATTAATTGGAACTTGTAAGCGCTTCTCCAGACAATGTAAAAAGAGAAAAATATAAAAATTTACATACACGGTTGTATTGTTTTTAAAAGGTTAAAAATTTCCGAATTCGAACGCTTTCTTTCGATTCGAATTACGCAGTAGACCCCCAGGTGAATTGGGTATTACGTAAAAAAATTTAAAAATTTTGATTAGAAATATTTTATTTTGAGTAAAAAACTTTTTTTTCATTTTTGTTTAAAAAAAAAAATACTTTTTTTCAGTGTAAGATTTTTTTCGAGTGAATTTTTTTTTGTGTAAAAATATTTTTGATGGCCAAAAGTACTTTTGGCATAAAATATGCCAACTCTAAAAAAATATTTGTTTTTTGATATAGTAATAAATGCCATCTCTGAAAAATACGCAAACAAGTGCAAAATATAAAATTTTTGGCATTGGTAAAAATTATTTAGAATATTTAAACCATCTTATGGAAGGTACATTGTTCTTTCTTAAAATAATATGCGAAATAACTAGTTTTTTAGCTCTCCTGAAAAGTAAGCTTTTTCGATTTGGCATTTATTGAATATAGTTCGACGATATGGATGATTTTATTGTTGTAATGAAGCATCGTTAATGATTTCCATTCATTAGTTTTTCTACCAGTGTAGTATAGAAGACATAATGCCCATAATGGGGATTGTGGCCATTATCCCCATAAATCTGGGAATTATGTCCGTTTTTTATTGGGATTATGTCCAAATAATTTTCGGTCGTTGTCCCCACTACCATTATGGGAATTATGACCGAAATGAATTTGGTCATAATCCCCATAACGGAAATGAGGATTATGTCCGTGGGGATTATGTCATGTCACCATATTTTTATTGTTTTTAGAGCATATTTTCCGTTTTTAAAGGCATTTCTTAGCGCATAAAACGTGTTTTTAGAGCATATTTTTGGTTTCCCTGGTTATCACTTATTTAAGTTAAATAACGGTTTTTAAACAGAGACCCTAAGAGGAATTGATCGTGTGGTATCACATCCGATCTCAGTATTTTCCTACCTTGCCCTTTTATTAAAAATGTAATAAAAATCAGCTTTACTGCTACACAACTTTTACCGGCTTTCAATAACTAAGCAATCGTATTGTGGTAGCGAAATTTGTTAACATTTTTATCGTTTCCTGTTAACAAAATACCCCCGAAAAACAAACAACAAATGTCACACAATCAGCAACTGCAAAATTGGTATATAAGCTGAAACAATATCGAATATAAGCAAATATTACCAATAAAAATAAAAAACAAATCTAAAACTAAATATAAATGGATATTATTTTATAGATTGTCTGAATGTGTTCTCGTACTCGTATCAAGACTTTTTCAAAATAAAACGAAGAAATCAAAATATAAAAAAAAAAATACAAATTGTTAATACCATTTAAACCATCTTTAGAAATAGAAACAAAGGCAGGGATTTTTATTTCAAAATTTGTTATTGAACTGAGTTGGGTGTAAGATGTGGCTTATAGTTATTGGACACACGTTTCATATTTGTTAGACAATATGCCAAGGATTATGAAGAGTATGATAACAATAACATTGTATAAATCGCAGGTTCATTAGAGTTGGCCGAATACGATGAATTTGAAGCTATCAAAGCTTATGTGGAAACTTACTCTGCGAACTCCCATTACTTCATGGCAAAAGGACGAAAGTTACGGGACATTTGCTGACTCTCTCAGAATTATGGGAACGAAATCATTGGTTTTTTTTAGAGCCTCAACATTTAGGGCCATTACAAAACAAAATTTACAGATCGTTGCCACAACCGTTAATATTCCAACCTTAGTTTTGAGGTTGTCGTAACCAATATGAATATGACAACCGCAATATGGTTGTGACAACTGCCAGGAGTTTGCGACATCCTTATTATAGTTGTATCAACCGAAAATAACTGGTTTTGCAATATGGAAAATATGAAGGGTGATTTCTCCTTCTTTTATGGTACCTCGTGATCAATGAAATTCTCATATATTTGATAGAACAGGCACTAAGGTGGTCTCATGCACTAACATAACAAATTCATTTGCCAAAACCGTAAATATTTTAACCAAGGTTTTAAGGTCATCGTAACCAGTAATGCAGTTGTCACAACCGCAATATTGTTGTAGCATCTGCAAAGAGGTTGAGACAACCGAATTTCAGTTGTAACAACTGAATGCCCGGTTTCCCAATGTGATTGTGACAACTGCAAGGAGGATGTAACAACCGAATTGCAGTTGTAACAACCGAATAACAGGTTTCGACAACCTCAAAAATTCGTTTGGAATATTTCTAGTTGTGACAAATGGATTTGTTATGTGAGTGTACGTTCAAAATCTTAAAGGTATCGACTTATCGACGATCAGCGATTTAATGGAATAGACACAGAGGAAACTGGTAAAATGGGTAAAGGACAACGGTCTGCAAGATATTTCCCATAACGCCGAGCAAGTTTGATCTTTTAAGAAGATATGTCACAACTTTGGAATTCTCAAAGAATTAGGAGTAATTCTGGAAAATATACACTCTTAAGAAAGCGAAGAAAAGACGTGCAGATCTGAAATTTCATATCATTCACCTAATGTATTCTGCGATAATCAGAAACTGGTCAATAGAGCCATCGGATCGACACTTTGAATAGATGGTCTAGTGGTAATGCTGAATATCATGCAGCTGCAAATTGTATCAAGAGCACGGCGACGAAGGCGACCTCCGTTTAAATACTTTTATAATATAATCCAACGCTCGTAGGGTCACAGCTTAATTCTACAATTTTCGTCAGGCCCATATACATACACTCAAAATATTTTGTAGGCAAAAACAAATAAAAAACACACTTAAAACAAGTGAATAAACAATTGAAAGCCATCCCAGTAATTATTTATTTGTTTTAACAAACATCAACATTTAGTTTTTACTGTTGACAAAATTTTCTAAAATAAATAACATTAAACATTAAAAAATTACGTTTTTATACCCTCCACTCTAGTGATAGAGGGTATATATAAGTTTGTCATTCCGTTTGTAACACCTCGAAATATTGGTCTAAGACCCCATAAAGTATATATATTCGTGATCCTCGATCGATTTTAAGACGATCTAGCGATGTCCGTCCGTCCGTCCGTCTCTCCGTCTGTCTGTCTGTCTGTCTGTCTGTCTGTCTGTCTGTTGAAAACACGCTAACTTTTGAAAGACATTATGGAGGCTCCCGAAGTTTGGCATATATGTTGGGCATTTACCTGGTCAGGTTGGTATTGCAATCCTGCAAAATCGGTCCAGTGGTTTAAAAGTTATGAGCAAAAGACTGAATTTAGTCAAGGGTTTTTCGTGAATTTACGAGATAAAACACACGCTAACGAACGGTGATTCTGAGGATGCTGAAGCTTGGCATATATATTTGTCGTTCCCCGGGCCTGGTTCGATTTGAATTTCAGGCAAATCGGTTCAGTGGTTCAAAAGTTATTAGCAAAACCGTGAATTTCAGATTAGTTTCACCTTAAATTCATGAGTTGAAAACCCGTTAAACATGTTTTAAAAACATTGGTAAGTCAAAAAACGTACTTTTGTCACTCAGAAACGTATTTTTGTCACTCAGAAATATTTTTAGACTAAAAAAAAATGCACTCAAAAAAATTTTACAATCAAAAAAATTTTACACTAAAAAAAATTTTACACTCAAAAAAAAATTTAGTAATTTTTTTTTTTTCAAAAATTACATAAAAAAAATAAAAACTTATCAAAAATGTTATTTTTTCAAGCTGGAAAATTTACTATCACGGATTTACTATTTTTACTATCACGGGCGGATTACTCAATGAAAAGTTAGCTGCTAACTGCCGATTTAACGGAGTCTTATATCAAAATTTGTATGAAAAAGTTAGATTTAACGGAGAGTTATTTTATAACGGAGAGTTATTTTATAACTGAGCATTGAGTAATCCAGCCTTAAAAGGGCATTGTGGAGGGTATTCATAGATTCGGCCAAGTCGAATTTAACTTTTCTACTTGTTTTCATTCTGTTTTTACCAACAAATTCGAAAAAATAACCTACGAAAACATTAAAAATTAATGATAGTTCTGTTATTTTTACCAACAAATCCCAAAAAAATAACCTACGAAAACATTAAAAATTAATGATTTCGTAGGTTATTTTTTACAATTTTCTATTGAAATATTTTTTCGATTCCGCAATCAACTACATTCTGGCCAGACACTCTACCCATCGTGCCAAAGTCACTTGATACAAACATGTTTTTATATTTCTCTAAATAATTTTTTGAATTTTTTTTCTATAAAAAAATAACCTACTTGTGTAGGTAAAAACTAATGATATCTCATTAAAAAATACCAACAATTTAAAAAAAAAAATGACTTACACAAATCATTAAAAATTTAAAGAATAATCAGTAGTTTTTACTTACAGAACAAAAATAAATGACTTTAAAGATTAAATGTTAATGAAAGTCTTTATTTTTTAGTATGTTATTTTTGAAACAAAGGACAGAAGTAGTCATTAATAAAAATTGAACATCAAACAAATGGTTTTTCTTTTAAAAACGACTAAACGGAAAACTTTTTAAATAAACTGCAACCAGTTAATGACATAATTTTTTGAGTGTAATATAGAGTATCCGTTTGGTGGATGTCATTTAATAGGATCCTTAAGACAAGTGCGCTGATGATAACGGGCGCATGTCGTTTTAAACTGACGAAATGTCTACTTGTAATGCTCAACTGGCTGCCAGTAGACCTTCTTTCACGACAGTTAGCCGAGAACACTGCCATTACACTTGATCATATAAATGCATGGACTTACAAACTACACAAACATGCGAGAATCCTAGAGCATCTTGGTGCCGTATCGGACATTGGCTATTGCACCCCTACACTGAGGGAAAAAATCGTAGTCAAATCAAAAATTTTCATACTCATTTTTAAAAGCCTAAAACTTTTTAAAAAATTTTAATTATGAGGTTGAATTTTTTAAAATTTAATATGTTTCGGTATTAATTTTAAAATTTCCATTTTAAAATTAAGTATTAAAGAACTCCTTTTCATTTTATGGTGCCGCCATGTTGAAAATCATCATTTTGATAATAAACATTTTAAAAATGAGTTTTAAACAATTTTAACAATGACGCTTCAAATTATATTAAAAAATATAGAGGTGTAACATTAGTGAAAACAAATCTTAAAAAAAAAACCATAAATAAGTAATTGAAATAAAAACACTAACGAAATTTGTGTTAAAAATTATGTTTAAAAACAGTGAAAAGAAAAGTTTAAAAAAGTGAAATGAAAAGTATAAAAAACAGTGAAAAGAAAAGTTTAAAAAAGTGAAATGAAAAGTATAAAAAACAGTGAAAAGAAAAAGAAAATTTTTGAAAGGGCAAATTTATATGAATTACTAGAGTCCAGGAGGGGATCAACAACTTTAAATGACCTCCAGGAATATGTCCTTTACATTATGTGATTTCTTTTTTTATACCGTCGCTGCCCTTACGCAAATACCTGTGTGTATTTAATTTTTTTTTTAAAGCCTTAAAGATAAGCTAGGTTGCGAACTTTTAGGTGATTTTTATAAGTCACCTTAGTGGAAATAGAACATTGCAATATTATTTTAAAAAAAACTTGTAAATATGTATTACTTTAAATCACTGCGAAAGGATAAAATTAAGCAAATTTGTGGGTCATCTTCAATTTTTTTTGAAAATTACATAAGTGTTTTCTTCAGAGCAGCGACGATATATTATTTATTAAGTACAAATGTGCCTTTTTAATTATTTTGTAGTAAAATAAAAAAATATACAAATAAAAAATTTTAATTGTTTTATTTCAATAGAAAATTTCAATAGATAAGTATAAAGAAAATTATATAATTATAATGCTCAATCTTAAATTGAACATGACTGTCATTTTAATTTGATTATGGGCACCGTTGATTCAAAAATAAAACATATTCATCTCAAGGTTCTATCACTTCATTTTTAAAATGTTTTTTGTTACTCAAGTCATATTAAAAGCGTCCATGAATATTTTCAAATTGAGAAAAAACAAAGTTTGTTGACTTTCGTCACTGTTTTATTTTCAATATGAGATTGTTTTTGCTTGATTTGAGAATTTTTTTTTCTTAGTGTACACTCTTCGAACCTGTATTAAAAACAATCATGGTCATAAAACGGGCTGTGGATTGGATAGGGAGCCAACGGATATCATTCAGGAATATCTGACAACCAAGCATCTATTAAATCCCTGGTGGGTGTGACTACCACATCTAGATTCTTGAATTGTCCGAGAATGCCTGGCGTCACTTAATGAGATGGCCAATCATTCGAATCTGCCATTATCTGGGTGGCATGACATATGGTAACTGTGGCAACTGCGTTGCGGATGATTTAGCCAGACGGGGACGACTATTCATTCCAATAAGACTGATAATACGCCTGGCATCTCACTTAATTCGAGTAAGCAGCGGAGCGAAACTTCTCTATTATATATCGCAAACCACATCATTCAAATTATTATAGTTGCAGCCGTTATGGAGCACAGTGTACGCTTCGACGCACAAGTCAGTAAAACGGGAATCCGCCAACAACTATTTTGAAGGATGTCAGGACGGGGAGGAGGAATGTGCGGTTTATCGAATGACCGACTGGATTCCTGCTGGAGGTGACTGGACCTAAGACTTTGTTATACACATAACTGAGATCTAAGTTTAGGCGAATGGTTTACTATAAGGATTTTGAGATTCAAGTATATTTAAGTCTTCGGAACGAATGTAGGCCGAGATTCTGGAAAATAATTTTGGAACGGGATGTAATCAATAATATCATGAAGATCCTATTTGCTCTTAAGAAATTAGCCTCTCAACGATGGGTTCCAGGCAACAGTAAAGTAATGGGAAACGAGCTAGCTGACGAGTGTGCTCGAAAGATCTCTGGGAGATTATTGACACCAATATTTTTTTTCACTTTATCGGTATTGCCAAATGTCATAGACAAAGACGCTAGGACTAAACGAATGTAAACATGGACAACTGACTTTTTGTAGAATAGAGAACACCAAACATGCTTATAGAAGTATTGACAGGACCCAAGACCGTACGCAGGGCCGGGTTAAGGTATACCGGGGGCCCTGGGCACACAAGTATTTGGGGGCCCCACTGGAAAAAAAAAAGTTTTTAAATTTATATTTATTATAGTTAATTGGTACAAATTCAATTCATGTTATTAACTGTTTTAAGAAACGGAACCTACACAAAAAAAAAACAAGTAAGAAAATTATAGTCGGTCAAGACCGACCATATAATACCCTACACCAGAGTTTCCCGGAAAATGGGCCCCAAGTTCAAACATGGACTGATTAGATCTATATTTTGGCAAATCTTTAATAAGTGTAAAAAGTACTCACAAATCAAATTTGAGTGGAATAGGCTTCTTTTTGTTGACAATAAACCGCTTCAATTGAATATCGGGCGAAATTTTCACATGGGACCTAGGTCCAAAAATGGTCCGATGATAATCAGATTTGATAAGGTTATTAAAGTACGCGTTTAACATACACAAACAGAATTTTAATTAAATATTTTCTATTTTCATGAAATTTGAGAGTTTTATGTGAAAAAGGTGGTTTGTATGGGGGCTACAAGAAGAACTGGTCCGATTTCTTTAAAATTCGGAATGGTGATTTGTGTGTATGAAACATGATAACCTGCCAAATTTCGAAAATATACCTATTAAAATGCGGCTATTAGAGTCATTTGAGCCACAACTAAAGTCATTTGAGCCACAACTTTGTATGGGGGCTAGGTCTAAATATGGACCGATTTTTTTTAATTTCAATAGGCTTCGTCCTTGGGCCAAAAGAGGCTTAAGTTTCAAATTTTAAGTCAATAGATTAAAAATTGCGACCTGTATCGTGTTTACACCGTTTACATGGACAGACGGACGGACGGACGGACGGACGGACAGACGGACGGACGGACATCGCTAAATCGACACAAAAAATGATTCTAACCCCCCTATTCTAAGAAAATTGTCATCTATAATAAATGACAAAACTGTAACAAGACAAATTTTCTATGTAAGTATCTTCACAATTAGCGAATTTTGCAAAACATTTTTCATGACAAAGGCTTTGCCAAATTTAATTTATGTATTTACACATTTTTTGAATCAATAAAAATTATTAATATCGCGAGAAATCAAAATACAAAATTCTATAACAAATTGTTATAATGCCAATTTTTTCTAGAATAGGGGGGTAAGTCTATCGGTTACAAACATCAGCACAAACTCATTATACCCTGTACCACAGTGTGGTGTAGGGTATAATAAATAAATAAAAAACAAAAAAATAAAATTAAAAATTATACTCAGCCTTATTGATAACTCAACCGACTAAGTGTTATTGCATAAATTTGTATATAAAAAAATTTTTTTGTAAGCGAATATGTTACACTTTCTACTTCTGGGGGCCCCCTTGAGGTCGGGGCCCTGGGCACGTGCCCAGTGTGCCCTAAGGGTTAAAGCGCTACTGACCGTACGCATGTCTTAAGACTAAAATTTCGTAGGAGCTCTATTTATTGTAGGGATACAAGGCCAAAATAAACGGTGATTCCAAGCATTAAACAGACAAAGACTGATCCTATATATAAGACTATTTCGACCCACTCTAAAATCATATAAATTTAACATAATATTAATTCAGTGTTCTTCTTGTCAACACAAAACCCATATAAACATAAAGACAGACAGACATACACCCATCATAGTATCTTGGGTGTCTGTCTTTTCCAACTACATACGAAGACAGTAATAATTGGTATCACATTTTGTGTATGTTTATTGTACTGTTGTGTTAATATTAGGCAATTGTGGTTAATATTTGTTTATTTTCTTGGTATAGACCAAATATTAACACGGCACGTGTTAATATTAAGCCAGGCACCATGTTTGTGCAGGGGGCGTTTGTTTTTGGTAAACGATACGTTTTAAGTCCAAACACTCTGATTAAAGATTATGATTAATTGTTAAAGATAAATTGTGATGGGAATTATACAAAACACCAGATGAAATTTTTATAATTTTAAAGCGTAAATAGATAAATTTAAAAGGGCTGGAAAAATATACCTAAATTTATCGATTTAGGAAAATTTAAATTAACCATGAACTCCAAGGTTGGAAAAAAAAAAGTCGGTATATATTGCGTAAAGTGGTATTGGTACAACTTTATAAATTTGCTTTAAATATCAGAAATTTGAAACATTGCCGACTAATGTACAACCTTAGAGTTTTATGCAATGCCCCTTTTTGCCCTGCAATTCATATGCTAGTCCATTTCACTTAAAGATGCGCAGCATTTAAAGGAAGTTACAGTTTTTGCGTAGATATTTAGGAAGCGTCTTTTGGAATTTCTCTTACCCAAGAGATCTAGCAAGGTAAAAAAAATGTGGCTGAAACATTCTTCGAGAAACAGTGTATACCCAGTCAGAAATTGCTAACCAAAAATTTTGTGTTCGTACAATATCTGGCTTACTAAAAATATATATAATTTATATGTTTAAAATTTTTATTTATTAAAAAAGTTTTTGATTTACATAGATCTCAACACTTTAATCTAAGTGAACACTTAAATAGTTGCTTTTTCAACCAATTTGTACAAAATGGTAACTAACAAGCAATATATCCGGATTTTTAATACATCCCTAAGCAAGAGGTCAATCCAATGTCTTAAATTTGTAAAATCAATGTTAACCCAACGTCAAAACAAAAGTCGAGCGATCGTTGGCGATAGAGGCTACATATGTTTGCTGGCGTAATCAAAATAGAAAATTTTTCTAGTCAAAGTTTTTGTGCATTTTTTTTTAAATAAAAAAAAAAAATTACAATCCCTTAAAAGTATTTCCAGAATTTTGTGAAATTGTGGAGGGTAAAAAAACAAATCCCGCTTTTTCAACCATTCGATCCCGCTTTTCAGTCAAAATCAGTTGGTCAGGTTAGGTATACCCTAAACAAGAATCTATCATAACGGTATGAGCCATGTTATACTGATAACTAAAAACGTTATCCGGGTTCATTTTGGTCCAAAAACCTTCGGCACCGAATTCAGTTTTTTTTTCATGTTTTATGTTCGATATTTGCAAAAAAATGCAAATGGTTATATCACCAACCTACATATCGTCACCTAAAATGCAAAAGGCCCTAACTAACATTTTATTAATTCTACAGGAGAAGCAAAAAAACAGTATTGAATGATATTTGAAATTTGTTAATAACTTTGTTGTTTTTAATGGAATTGGTTAAAATTTTGGGAGGACGTTCTCTTAATAAATATGAATCAAAATAAATCAAAAAATATTAAAAAAGTTTTTTTTTAGCTACGTCTATTGGCGATTGCCCAAATCACGTGTTTATTAATTTTGGCTATAAAGTCGCTAATTTTTATTATGAAGCCCTAATTTTTTGTGGAGACGTGTATGTTGATAAAATAATCCAGAACCAATAAAAAACTGATTTTGAATTTTTTGTTAGTTAGGGCCTTTTGCATTTTAAGTGACAATATACACTGTTGCTGACCAACCTACACTCAAAAAAAAAACCTTGTAAAGTTACCAAAAAATCTCGTGATTTATTCTCGTAAAATAGGAGGTAGGTAAAATTCTCATAAAATTACGAGGATTTCCTCGTAATTTTGAATACGCCAAAAATTTGTAAAATAACCAATTTTATTGGTAAAAATATTGTTTTAAAACGGGAAAAATAAAAAAAAAAAAATGGTAAACTTACAAGAAAAAATGGTAAATATGTTATAAAAAAAATGGTAAATTTACAAACCAAAATGGTAAATTTACAAAAAAAAATTTTGTTAATCAATATAAATCCTCGTAATTAATAATTTTTGTAAAATAATTGTTTTTTTTTTGTAAATTAACAAGAATCCTCGTAATAAATTTTTAAAAATTTTGTCAACTTTTTTTAAAAAAATTTTCAATAAAAATAAAAAAATTGTCTGGGACTTGGAAAATTAAAAAAAAAAATAAAAAAAAATTTACATAAAAAATTGTTATTTTTTTGTTAAACAACATAAATCCTGGTAAAACATAGTCTTTGTAAAATAACAGTTTTTTTTTTGTAAATCAACTAGAATCCTTGTTATAAAAACTTAGTTGTAAAATTACAGTTTTTTTTTTGTAAAATAACCTTTCAAAATGGTAAAATACAATTACGAAAATAAATTTGTAAAATAACCAATAAAACTGTAGTTCTCGTTTGAGCAAAGTACAATATTTTTTTTTAAAAAACAAGGAAAATTTTTAAATATTGGTAGAACGGGATTACAAGGCATTTTACCAGGCGTTTACCAGCTTTTTTTTGAGTGTACATATACACTGTTCTTGGAGACTAGAGAATTTTGGAGTAACCATTACACTCAAAAAAAAAACCTTGTAAAGTTACCAAAAAATCTCGTGATTTTACGGGGCTATTCTCGTAAAATAGGAGGTAGGTAAAACTCTTGTAAAATACGAGGGTTTCCCCGTAACGCTTCATTTTGTTTTCCTGTTTATATTAACTAATTGGATGTAAATTCAGAAAAAATATAAAAAAAAAATTCTGGACTTGATTTTACCCACTTTTTAAGAGTTAATCCTAATCTCAATCCGGTCTGCAAAAAACAGGGCTACTATTATTCTAGCTCGAGACCCAAAAATATTTTTATTTATGATATTCTCAAAATAGAATTTTTTATGAGGATATCATAAACAGAAATATTTTTGGGCCTCGAGCTAGAAAAAAAAATCTATACATATGGGGCATTCCAGGCCAAATCATTGACTTTTAGACCCGACCCCTTAAATTTTTTTTTATTTTTGGATATGTTTTAGTACTTATCAAATGCAGCTTTGACACCGATTTTCAGTCTTTTATTCCAAGATGGTGTTGAGTAATTAATTTTTCAAAATGGCGATTTTTTCAAAAAAATTTGAAAATTGAAATTTTCAATTAATTTTGACCAGTTAAAATTATGGTTAAAATTAATTAAAAATTTCAATTTTTTAATTTTTTGACAAAATCGCCATGTTAAAAAATTGATTACTCAACACCGTCTTGGAATAAAAGGCTGAAAATTGGTGTTCAAGTTGCATTTAATAAGTACCCAGCAAAAAATAAACGAAGTGGTTCAAAAATAATTAATGGTTTCACTACATACAAAGTAGCGATAGGTGCCGAACTTCATATTCCGTAGGAAGTACTTTTAAAATCACTTCCAAAAATGCTACAAAATAACAATAAAACCATCTTTCACCGGTTCTTTACTTTATGATTTTGAAGTACCTCTTTCATATGCTCTTAGAAATTAAATCAAATCACCACAACATATGAACTTCTTTTTCAACTGAAACATTTAGAATGGGGGTGATACACGAAGTATGCAATTTTTTCTACTTCCAGCTTCGAATAGATGTAGGTTTTGTAAAAATGGTGACAAAATTTGGTAATGGCAAATTTTTAGAGCTTAAAAAATCGAAAAGACGAAAATCGATTATTGATAAATTTCTCAAATTTTATACAAGCAATTTGATGTTTACCTACCATTCTATATCTTATATCGAAAAAAGTTGGTCCTAAATTAAATAAATACATTTACGAACTAAAGCGGATGTTGGTGCACCACATTATAAAAAATTGTTTAAGCTTTTTAGAAAATTGAGGTTTAGGCTTGTGGTCAGAACAAACTGGTGAATCGATTCGCCGTGAATTTTAATAGTTTTGTAATCTTTATAATTACTCCTTTTTTAATTCGAAGTATATACGTTTGATTATAAATGAAATTAATTTTTCTATCACGTAAGGTTTTTAAGACATTCGCGTTTGAATATTGAAATATTTGGGTCTCCTCTGTAACGTATTCTTAAGTTGCTCAAACACAATAGTACCCGATTTAGTTAAAATAAGACATCTTTATTCCAAATCTGGTATCCAAATTTTTCTATCGCGTACACTGAGGGAAAAAAGCATACTTAAATCAAAAATTTTCATTTATGATTTAAAAATACTACATTATTTTCAAAAAATGTTATTATTTATACTGAAGTATGTTGATTTAAAAATAAATATTTTTGTTTTAAAGTTTTTAACCTCTCAATTTAAAAATGAATAATCTTAAATTTATTGTCGTAAAAAATCGTTACAAATTTGAATTATTGTCAATTCAAATTTTCATTTTAAAAACAATATTGTTTCATTTTTAATATGATGTTAAACAATTTTAATTTTATTTGTGAATTGACATTTCGAAATCATATGTCAAATTTTAAGATGAAAACATTTTCAATTTGAACATGTTCATTTAAAAAAAAAAATGAATTGCGTCATGGCGTAATTTTTGCAAAAAAATAATGTAAATTTTTGTTAAAAAGGGAATAATCCCTAAGATATACATATATCTTTGTAAAAATTTAAGTGTGTGGAAAATGTCTATAAGTATTGGTAAGTTGTAAAGTTTAATATGTTTTTTTTTATATCTAACACGATTTTTTGTTCTTCTTTGGTTTAGGGGCTTCTTTGGTTAAGGGCGTTGTCTTGGAAAAAATAATTGAAGATATTATAAAATGAACTTAACAATTCAACTTCCAGAGAGGATAATAATAAAATAATTAAGTTTAAGAAGTTAAGTATAATAGTGAAATTTGTAAATTATATAAGTTTTTACCACAGTCAATATAGTCTGATTACAGAGTTTATCATTTTACGAGGCTACATTGACTAGTTTGCACATAAAAAAACAAATCACAAATCTTATACAAAACTGCATATAATTTTTTATAATTTTGAATAAATTGTTTAGTTTAAAAATTAAAAAATATAGTTTTAATTAATAAAATAAAATGGAACAACATAAAAATAAAGTTATATCAACCTCAAATCAAAAATTTCTCAATTTTAAATCAAAAATGAAGCAACTTTGATTTTAAAATGTTAGTTTTTATTCGTCCATTTTAAAAATGAAAATAAACATTTTCAAATTAAGCAAAAAAAGTTTGGATTTCAGTTTTGGAATCAGGTCCTATTTGGTGGACGCAACTGAAGAATTCGGAGACCAAAATCTATAAGGACCAGTTAGAAATTTCACTGGGAGCTTTTTGCTGTCGAACAGTGTTTTTAGTGTAAATATTACAAAAAATCGTCATCTAAAATGCAAAAGGCCCTAACTAACAAGAAATTCAAAATCAGTTTTTTGATTGGTCCTGGATTATTTTATCAACATACACGTCTCCACAAAAAATTATGACTGCATAATAAAAATTAGCAATTTTATAGCCAAAATTAAAAAAACATGTGATTTGGGCAATCGTCAATGGACGTAACTAAAAACAAATCCTTTTTAATATATTTTGATTTATTTTTTTTTTAAATTAATAAAATGTTAGTTAGGGCTTTTTGCATTTTAGGTGACGAAATACTCTTTCAATCAATCTTACAAAAATAAGTGAAAAAGAACTTATAATTTAGAAGTTCTAAATCACCAAATAAAAATTAAATAATCCCACCCAAAATGCCAAGAAATATGTACTTCTAAAGAAGTGATGAAAAAAGCCCTTCCAAAAGGTCAAGTTATATTAACATCCAGATCAATACTTCAGAAGTTGTGATAAAAATGTTAATATATATGTACATAATAAACACTAGTGATATATGTTATACTTAAGTGTCAATCTTTCGCCACTGAAAAGTGGCGAAAAAAAGAACATACATTGTGTGTCACGCCCATATTAAATTCATCAATGTTTCAGTTGAAGAAGAAGTACATCTGGTTCATAAGTTGTGGTGAATTTTGTAGTGAATGGTAAGCTCTTTTTTTGCTGGGTACTAAAACATATCCAAAAATAAAATAAATCGAAAAGGGTCGGGTCTATAAGTGAGTGATTTGGCGTGGAATGCCCCATATATAAAGGCCGAATAATTAAATTTTTATTTCGATGTACCTTTGGGTACTAAAAAGAAAAAAAACACATTTATAACAATAAATCTTATTTTCAGTACAATTAATTTTTTTCCCAATTACAATTGATTTTTTCGAATTGAAGTTGTTCATTCTTAGATCACAATTGGAATAATCGAATTACAATTGATTTTTTTGAAATAACAATTGATCCTTTTCGAATTACAATTGATCTTGCATGAATGTCAATTGAATTACAATTGGAATTTTCAAATTACAACTTGAATTTTCGAAATACACATAGAATATTCAAATATATAAAAAAAAAAAAATTTTCGTAAAATTAAAAATTGTATCTTCAACTACAATTGATTTTTTTCGATTTACATCTGTAAATGGTGCTGTGGTGCACATTTAACAAAAATTCTTACCAAATGTATGTCTCGTGTAAATCCACCTTAATAAATCGTCTTAATTCTATGAAATCAATAATAAAAATTTCTATATTTCTCTATTAATAAATTGATTGAAATCTTTTTTAATAACTCTTTCAATATTACTACGTGATCTAAAATTTCATATGCTGAAGACGGGAATTAAATCTTCGATAGTTATCATGGGTGTTCTTTTCTTAGTTTTTTTGTGTTTTTTAAATCGTTTCTATTTCATTTATATGTAAACACAAAAATTCATAAGAAAAATTAATAAAAATCTATTTTATTATGTCTGTTATTGTTTTAAAACTGTTTTTTTAATATACGAGTCTCTGTTTTTTTTTGTGAATTTTTTTATGATTGTTTGTTTAGATTTTGAATTTGTATTTGAGTTAGGCGTTTTTGTTGTGTGTGCGTTGAAAGTTGTAAATCAAAATATTTGTCAGCACAATAACAAATCATAATTTCAAATTGAATTTTTTTTTAAATTTTGTTTAATGATAATGATGGCCAATGTCCTGTTGTGAATTGTGGAAAAAAATAAACAAAAACAAAAGAAAGATCTTGTTAAAGAGGCTTGACAAAGAAATATGAGTTCAGATTTATTTGTTCTGGACAACAAGTGTAGCACAAGGTGAAATTTAGTTAAAAAACTAGATCATTTTCAATGGTAAATTAGAGTAAAAAATTTTACGAATTTGGTTTACAAAATATGGCACCAATAACCTTCAACTATGTAAAATTATGATTTATTTAGGTTAATAATTTAGTTCAAGGTTGTATTTTTTTTAGAAAAACTTTATCATTTGTTATCATATCTCGGTACCTTAGTATGTGGTGGATTGTGTTTTTAAACTAGTTTTTGAGAATTTTACGAAAGATAATGTTTTCTTAGTGTCCTTTAACCATAAAAAACTGTCCATGATCTTATTGTTAAAATGGGTTTCATTAGGCGGGAAAATCTACACCACAACAAGCCAGAACAAATTTTTAAAATCACCTTTTTACTTAAAAACCAGTAAAATGTTACACTGAAAATAATAGGTCAGTAAAAAAACTTCAATATACTCGCCCCCATTAGAGTCTTCTTCAGTACCGATAAGAACATGTCATGTTTATGAAAATGTTCCTCAAATCAACAACATCTTGTTTTAACTCTTATTTGTGTGTGGGATAATCGTTCAACTGTTGACGAGTGTGGACGTGTTTTATTTTAACTCCGTGCTATAAATTGAATTACTAAAATTGTTCGTAATAGGTTTGTTCGTAATAGGTATTTTTGTGATATTTTCATTACCACATCAAGGAAAATGAAAATATGGACACAAATGATACCGATTTAGTTCGAGGCTCTGCCTCACCGACTGGTGCTGGTCCTAGCACTGGTCTTAGGGTTGCGACCTTGAAGTCCGGCCTTGATTCTGGTAGGGGTGCTCAGCCTAATATTGGTGGTAAAAAGAAAAAGAAACTTAAGCCATCAAAGGTCAGGCACAACCAGAGAAGGCTTTGTTTGAAAATAATTAACAGACTAAGCCAACTCGATGGAACGAAGCTCTCCGAACGTGAGAAGGCGTCGCTATCATGGGCGAAAGGAGTCATTGAAGAACAGGACAAACTTTCGGCAATGCGCGCATCTGACAAACAGAGCGCTGTTTCGGCCTCGTCATCGAAGTCTGGTAAAAGGTTGCGCTCGCCCGACGAGAAACCTTTACCTAAAAGATCTAAGGTGACCGGCAACGTCTGGACTCAGTCTTTTAGTGAAGTGGTGAAAGGTAACTTCGTTAGGGCTGTGATAAACAGGCAAAATGGGGATTGTAGTATTCCAAGGGACAAGTGGAGTTTAGTTGAAACTAAACTAAATGAAATCTACTATAGGCTTCTTGAGAGTATGCCTGATTTTCTCCCTACTACTGTCAACGCAGGTTGGTATCAGGGGCGAGTAAAACTCGTTGCTTTTGGAAACGAAAGATCCGCAGCCGTGTTTAAGGTTGTCATTAGCCAAGTGGGAGAGTTATGGCCTGGAGCCAGACTGGACGTTGTGGAAAAACATGATATCCCCTCGCAACCCAGAGCTCATGCATGGATCCCAATGGCTACAAGTGACACTGCGGTGATTCTAAAGATGATAAAAGTCTGCAATCCTGACCTTCCAACTCAGAATTGGCAAATTGCCAGATTGGGTGAGATGGAGGGCGCTCGTCGTCAAGCAGTGGTCTTGGTTAATGAGGAATCGCTTCCGCTTTTAGCCAGGACTGACGGCATTATTAGATTTGGCTTTTTTCATATAAGAGTCAATGTCTACAAGGGCGACCAGAAGCCTATTTTGGAAGCAGACAAGCCAGTGGCAGAGTCGGCTGGGGAGGAGAATCTGGAAAAGGTTGATATTCAGCTGACCGATTCTAGGCTGATGGGAGATGCATCTGGCATTTTCGAAACCGAATCTGGCAACGAATGCGACCTCTGTGATGGCACGGAGGATAAAGCTGATGCCACTATGGGTGACATTCAGGACGAGGCCCATGCAGTGAGGAATTCGGAGAGTTCTGTTGCCTCCGATTCAGAACAGATGGGACACATATCTGGCTTATTCGAAACCGAATCTGGGGACGAATGCGACCTCTATGATAACACGGAGGATGAAGCCAATAACACGGTGGTGGAAAGGATGGTGGAAAAAAAGCAAGATGTTGCGGTTCCTACAAATAAACCTCCATCACTGTAAGGCAGCCTCAGCTGCACTATTGCTGCGCCTGACGACAGGAGCAGTTGACTTGGTTTTTATCCAAGAGCCCTGGGTGCGGGGTGGCAGGGTTTGCGGATTGAAGACCCCTGGGTTTAAGTTGATGGTTGCCAAAGGTGAGGGCTCACCAAGAGCCTGCATCTTGGCGAAAAATGGCTTAAATATATTCTTTTTATCAACTTTTAGTGATATGGATGTTACAGCGGCTAGCTTAGAGCTTCATGGGAAATCTATTTGGCTCGCCTCTGCGTATTTTCCTAATCCGGGGCCAATACCCCCGGAGAAGGTTGGCGGTCTGATTCGGGAGTCTGAATCTAGGGGACACCAGTTACTAGTGTGCTGTGATGCTAATGCACATCATTCGATATGGGGTAGTACAGACACAAATGATAGAGGCGAATCACTTTTGGAGTTTTTGTTAAGCACTAACCTGTATATTTGTAACAAGGGTAGTGAACCAACTTTCGTTACAAGTACGCGGCAAGAGGTTCTTGACGTAACACTTGTATCAGATACATTGTCTGATAGAATTGATGACTGGAGAGTTTTGGAAGAGCATTCTTTCTCAGATCATCGGTACATTGAGTTTTTACTCAGGGAGCGTGCCCCGGTTGAGACAGTCTCTAGAAATCTGAGAAGAACAAACTGGGTGAAATATAGGGAGACTTTTTCTTTGCTTTTGGATAAAGTACCCCTATCTGAACCGCATAGTTTAGCGGAAATTGACTGTCTGGTTGACCATATAACAAATGTTTGTAATAGGTGCCTGGATGCGTCTTGCCCTTCTGCAAAGCCTAGAGGGAAAAAAAAGCCACCTTGGTGGTCAAATGAGTTGCAGACGAGCAGAGATTCCTGCAGAAAGCTCTTTAATAAGGCTAAATTTTCAAGAGCGGACGAGGACTGGTCTGCATACAGGCTGCAACTTAAGAGTTATAAAAAGATGATCAGAAATGCCAAATGTGATTCTTGGAAAAACTTCTGTGGAAACATAGAAGACGTTTCTGAGGCATCCAGGCTGCGCAAGGTTCTGGCTTCTTCTCCTTGCACCCTAGGATACCTGAAAGATCCTAATGGGGTGTGGTCTTCCTCCAGTGGAGAGTCGCTGGATCTCCTTTTAAACACGCATTTTCCGGGCAATTCCATGACGCCGTTTCAAGCTTTGGAACGTTCTGACGCCCAAGCATCTGAAATTGCTTCGGAAATAATAAATATGCCAACATTAATCTGGGCGATAAAAAGCTTCAGGCCCTATAAATCTCCGGGACCTGATGGTATAATCCCGGCTGAGTTGCAGCAAGTGTTGGACTATATAGCCCCGTTGCTGTATAATCTATACACAGCATGCATCAACTGGTCGTATATTCCTTTAAAATGGAGGGATACCAGAGTCGTATTTATCCCGAAGGCTGGGAAAAGTTCCCACACAGCTCCGAAGGATTTCAGACCAATTAGTCTGTCTTCTTTTTTGTTAAAGACAATGGAACGAATGATAGACTCATATTTGCGTAGAGTGATTGACCCGAGGTTGCTTTCGACAAAGCAACATGCATACAGCAAGGGACGATCAACGGAAACAGCTCTTCATGAGCTCGTTGGTACCATCGAGAGATCGCTTTCGGTAAAGGAGTACACTATGGTGGCCTTTCTTGATATTGAGGGGGCTTTTAATAATGTCATTCCAGAATCGATAATATTGGCATTGTCTGGTCTGGGAGTAAAGCGTGAAATCGTTTTAATGGTGGAAAACCTACTTGCCAATAGACGTATAACGTCTGAATTGGGAGCGTCCGTCATATCTCGATTTGTCAATAGGGGCACACCACAAGGAGGTGTTCTTTCGCCGCTTCTTTGGAACCTGGCACTGAATTCAATGCTACTATCTCTAGAAGCACGTGGTTGTCATGTTATCGCATATGCTGACGATGTCGCGATAGCGGTAAAGGGGAAGCATCTGCCAACATTGCGGGACATTCTTCAGGGTTCTCTGAAAGATCTGTCTAAATGGGCAAGAGACTGTGGCCTAGGAGTTAATCCTAGTAAAACAGAGCTTGTTTTGTTTACAAGGAAAAATAAGATTCCTGCTTTTGATCCTATTTCTCTGGACGGTACTGAAATCACCTTCTCAGATGGAGCCAAGTATCTTGGAGTATTTCTAGATAGGAAGCTGAATTTCAGGCGTAATATTGAGGAACGGGTGAGAAAAGCAACGATTGCTTTGTATTCCTGTAAAAGGGCCATTGGAAAACGATGGGGTTTTAGCCCTCAAGTCGTTCATTGGATCTATACAGCAGTGGTGCGTCCAATTTTGCTGTATGGAATCATTGTCTGGTGGCCTGCTTTGGAAACAAAAGCGAACTTTGTCTTTATCACGAAGGTACAGAGAATGGCGTCAATGTGCATCACTGGTGCTCTTCGTACTACACCTACGGCTGCATTAGAAATCCTCCTTCACCTGATACCCTTGGACATATTGGGTAGGCAGTATGCGGCTGCGTCGGCAATTCGACTTAATAGCACGCTGCAATGGAGGAGCAGTGATTGTGGCCATAGCGCAATCTTGAAAAAGATAACAATACCACAAAATGTGGACTGTGCTCCCTCTTTGAGCCTCTTTGAGCGCCACTTTACCACTATGATACCATCCAGGGAGTCTTGGATGGGGGATACTCCGGGTAGTGGAGCTACCATAAATTTTTACACAGATGGATCGAGGCTGCACGAACAAGTGGGCTTTGGAGTCTATTCGGAAGAGCTTGGGTTGAGCCTGGCTCGTAGATTGCCAGATCATTGCAGTGTTTACCAGGCAGAGATGCTGGCAATAAAAGAAGTGGCTGACTGGTTGAGCTGCAATGTCTTGTCTACAACCGCAGTCAACATCTATACTGACAGTCAAGCCGCGGTCAAGTCCCTGGATTCAATGTTTCTGAAAACAAGATCTGCCCTTAACTGCCGCACGTCTTTAAATGAGATGGCCAAGCAGTTTAACATACGACTCATATGGGTCCCAGGGCACAGAGACATTCCAGGGAATTGCAAAGCCGATGAGCTTGCAAGACTAGGAACTACCTTACAGGTTCCAACAGAATTGGAATGTGTTGGTACGCCTCTAGAAACTTGCAAGCAAAACCTACGGCTTTGTTCTGCGACGGAGACTAATCAAAGATGGGCAAATGGATGGACGTGTGAGACAACACGACTGATTTGGCCTTCTCTTAATCAGGGGCGCACAAGTGAGCTGATATCGCTTCCAAGAGGAGAGATTTCAACGGTGGTTTCTATAATTACCGGACACTGTCTTATAGGGAAGCACGCAGAGCGGTTAAATGTGCCGTCGAATGACTTTTGCCGAAGTTGCATGGATGAAGAGGAGTTGGAAACTATCGAACACTTTATTTGCCATTGCCCGGCACTTTCTGGTCAGCGACTTGCTTCACTGGGATCTAGGGAGCTGTACGATCTTTCAGATTTGTCGGATGTCAAAATTCAACATCTAAGGAGTTTCATAAGAAGCTCAAACTGGTTTAACGACAGGGACTAGTAGGGAAACCTATTACGATCCCGTGGTATCACAATGGACCTCAGAGTCTACGTGTGTTGACGTAAAACGTCAGCAGCCACTTACAACCTAACCTAACCTAACCTAACTCTTATTTGTGATTTTCCAACTCTTCGGGGTCGCAATACTTGTTTTTACAGGCCAATATTAACACACAAAAATATTGGACCTGTGGAGCAATGTCTTTGGGTTCCTTTTTATACCCTCCACTCTAGTGATAGAGGGTATATATAAGTTTGTCATTCCGTTTGTAACACCTCGAAATATTGGTCTAGGACCCCATAAAGTATATATATTCATGATCCTCGATCGATTTTAAGACGATCTAGTGATGTCCGTCCATCCGTCCGTCCGTCTGTCTGTCTGTCTGTCTGTCTGTCTGTCTGTCTGTCTGTCTGTCTGTCTGTCTGTCTGTCTGTCTGTCTGTCTGTCTGTCTGTCTGTCTGTCTGTCTGTCTGTCTGTCTGTCTGTCTGTCTGTCTGTCTGTCTGTCTGTCTGTCTGTCTGTCTGTCTGTCTGTCTGTCTGTCTGTCTGTCTGTCTGTCTGTCTGTCTGTCTGTCTGTCTGTCTGTCTGTCTGTCTGTCTGTCTGTCTGTCTGTCTGTCTGTCTGTCTGTCTGTCTGTCTGTCTGTCTGTCTGTCTGTCTGTCTGTCTGTCTGTCTGTCTGTCTGTCTGTCTGTCTGTCTGTCTGTCTGTCTGTCTGTCTGTCTGTCTGTCTGTCTGTCTGTCTGTCTGTCTGTCTGTCTGTCTGTCTGTCTGTCTGTCTGTCTGTCTGTCTGTCTGTCTGTCTGTCTGTCTGTCTGTCTGTCTGTCTGTCTGTCTGTCTGTCTGTCTGTCTGTCTGTCTGTCTGTCTGTCTGTCTGTCTGTCTGTCTGTCTGTCTGTCTGTCTGTCTGTCTGTCTGTCTGTCTGTCTGTCTGTCTGTCTGTCTGTCTGTCTGTCTGTCTGTCTGTCTGTCTATCTATCTGTCTGTCTGTCTGTCTGTCTGTCTGTCTGTCTGTCTGTCTGTCTGTCTGTCTGTCTGTCTGTCTGTCTGTCTGTCTGTCTGTCTGTCTGTCTGTCTGTCTGTCTGTCTGTCTGTCTGTCTGTCTGTCTGTCTGTCTGTCTGTCTGTCTGTCTGTCTGTCTGTCTGTCTGTCTGTCTGTCTGTCTGTCTGTCTGTCTGTCTGTCTGTCTGTCTGTCTGTCTGTCTGTCTGTCTGTCTGTCTGTCTGTCTGTCTGTCTGTCTGTCTGTCTGTCTGTCTGTCTGTCTGTCTGTCTGTCTGTCTGTCTGTCTGTCTGTCTGTCTGTCTGTCTGTCTGTCTGTCTGTCTGTCTGTCTGTCTGTCTGTCTGTCTGTCTGTCTGTCTGTCTGTCTGTCTGTCTGTCTGTCTGTCTGTCTGTCTGTCTGTCTGTCTGTCTGTCTGTCTGTCTGTCTGTCTGTCTGTCTGTCTGTCTGTCTGTCTGTCTGTCTGTCTGTCTGTCTGTCTGTCTGTCTGTCTGTCTGTCTGTCTGTCTGTCTGTCTGTCTGTCTGTCTGTCTGTCTGTCTGTCTGTCTGTCTGTCTGTCTGTCTGTCTGTCTGTCTGTCTGTCTGTCTGTCTGTCTGTCTGTCTGTCTGTCTGTCTGTCTGTCTGTCTGTCTGTCTGTCTGTCTGTCTGTCTGTCTGTCTGTCTGTCTGTCTGTCTGTCTGTCTGTCTGTCTGTCTGTCTGTCTGTCTGTCTGTCTGTCTGTCTGTCTGTCTGTCTGTCTGTCTGTCTGTCTGTCTGTCTGTCTGTCTGTCTGTCTGTCTGTCTGTCTGTCTGTCTGTCTGTCTGTCTGTCTGTCTGTCTGTCTGTCTGTCTGTCTGTCTGTCTGTCTGTCTGTCTGTCTGTCTGTCTGTCTGTCTGTCTGTCTGTCTGTCTGTCTGTCTGTCTGTCTGTCTGTCTGTCTGTCTGTCTGTCTGTCTGTCTGTCTGTCTGTCTGTCTGTCTGTCTGTCTGTCTGTCTGTCTGTCTGTCTGTCTGTCTGTCTGTCTGTCTGTCTGTCTGTCTGTCTGTCTGTCTGTCTGTCTGTCTGTCTGTCTGTCTGTCTGTCTGTCTGTCTGTCTGTCTGTCTGTCTGTCTGTCTGTCTGTCTGTCTGTCTGTCTGTCTGTCTGTCTGTCTGTCTGTCTGTCTGTCTGTCTGTCTGTCTGTCTGTCTGTCTGTCTGTCTGTCTGTCTGTCTGTCTGTCTGTCTGTCTGTCTGTCTGTCTGTCTGTCTGTCTGTCTGTCTGTCTGTCTGTCTGTCTGTCTGTCTGTCTGTCTGTCTGTCTGTCTGTCTGTCTGTCTGTCTGTCTGTCTGTCTGTCTGTCTGTCTGTCTGTCTGTCTGTCTGTCTGTCTGTCTGTCTGTCTGTCTGTCTGTCTGTCTGTCTGTCTGTCTGTCTGTCTGTCTGTCTGTCTGTCTGTCTGTCTGTCTGTCTGTCTGTCTGTCTGTCTGTCTGTCTGTCTGTCTGTCTGTCTGTCTGTCTGTCTGTCTGTCTGTCTGTCTGTCTGTCTGTCTGTCTGTCTGTCTGTCTGTCTGTCTGTCTGTCTGTCTGTCTGTCTGTCTGTCTGTCTGTCTGTCTGTCTGTCTGTCTGTCTGTCTGTCTGTCTGTCTGTCTGTCTGTCTGTCTGTCTGTCTGTCTGTCTGTCTGTCTGTCTGTCTGTCTGTCTGTCTGTCTGTCTGTCTGTCTGTCTGTCTGTCTGTCTGTCTGTCTGTCTGTCTGTCTGTCTGTCTGTCTGTCTGTCTGTCTGTCTGTCTGTCTGTCTGTCTGTCTGTCTGTCTGTCTGTCTGTCTGTCTGTCTGTCTGTCTGTCTGTCTGTCTGTCTGTCTGTCTGTCTGTCTGTCTGTCTGTCTGTCTGTCTGTCTGTCTGTCTGTCTGTCTGTCTGTCTGTCTGTCTGTCTGTCTGTCTGTCTGTCTGTCTGTCTGTCTGTCTGTCTGTCTGTCTGTCTGTCTGTCTGTCTGTCTGTCTGTCTGTCTGTCTGTCTGTCTGTCTGTCTGTCTGTCTGTCTGTCTGTCTGTCTGTCTGTCTGTCTGTCTGTCTGTCTGTCTGTCTGTCTGTCTGTCTGTCTGTCTGTCTGTCTGTCTGTCTGTCTGTCTGTCTGTCTGTCTGTCTGTCTGTCTGTCTGTCTGTCTGTCTGTCTGTCTGTCTGTCTGTCTGTCTGTCTGTCTGTCTGTCTGTCTGTCTGTCTGTCTGTCTGTCTGTCTGTCTGTCTGTCTGTCTGTCTGTCTGTCTGTCTGTCTGTCTGTCTGTCTGTCTGTCTGTCTGTCTGTCTGTCTGTCTGTCTGTCTGTCTGTCTGTCTGTCTGTCTGTCTGTCTGTCTGTCTGTCTGTCTGTCTGTCTGTCTGTCTGTCTGTCTGTCTGTCTGTCTGTCTGTCTGTCTGTCTGTCTGTCTGTCTGTCTGTCTGTCTGTCTGTCTGTCTGTCTGTCTGTCTGTCTGTCTGTCTGTCTGTCTGTCTGTCTGTCTGTCTGTCTGTCTGTCTGTCTGTCTGTCTGTCTGTCTGTCTGTCTGTCTGTCTGTCTGTCTGTCTGTCTGTCTGTCTGTCTGTCTGTCTGTCTGTCTGTCTGTCTGTCTGTCTGTCTGTCTGTCTGTCTGTCTGTCTGTCTGTCTGTCTGTCTGTCTGTCTGTCTGTCTGTCTGTCTGTCTGTCTGTCTGTCTGTCTGTCTGTCTGTCTGTCTGTCTGTCTGTCTGTCTGTCTGTCTGTCTGTCTGTCTGTCTGTCTGTCTGTCTGTCTGTCTGTCTGTCTGTCTGTCTGTCTGTCTGTCTGTCTGTCTGTCTGTCTGTCTGTCTGTCTGTCTGTCTGTCTGTCTGTCTGTCTGTCTGTCTGTCTGTCTGTCTGTCTGTCTGTCTGTCTGTCTGTCTGTCTGTCTGTCTGTCTGTCTGTCTGTCTGTCTGTCTGTCTGTCTGTCTGTCTGTCTGTCTGTCTGTCTGTCTGTCTGTCTGTCTGTCTGTCTGTCTGTCTGTCTGTCTGTCTGTCTGTCTGTCTGTCTGTCTGTCTGTCTGTCTGTCTGTCTGTCTGTCTGTCTGTCTGTCTGTCTGTCTGTCTGTCTGTCTGTCTGTCTGTCTGTCTGTCTGTCTGTCTGTCTGTCTGTCTGTCTGTCTGTCTGTCTGTCTGTCTGTCTGTCTGTCTGTCTGTCTGTCTGTCTGTCTGTCTGTCTGTCTGTCTGTCTGTCTGTCTGTCTGTCTGTCTGTCTGTCTGTCTGTCTGTCTGTCTGTCTGTCTGTCTGTCTGTCTGTCTGTCTGTCTGTCTGTCTGTCTGTCTGTCTGTCTGTCTGTCTGTCTGTCTGTCTGTCTGTCTGTCTGTCTGTCTGTCTGTCTGTCTGTCTGTCTGTCTGTCTGTCTGTCTGTCTTTTTTTTTTTTTTTTTTTTGGACGTAGTGATAGTGAACTATCATCTAGTGGCCCCACGAAAACTCCTCCAGACCACCCCGGGACTATGTCAGCATTTCATCAGGGCGGGTGGTTATATCTGCAATTGCAGTCTACTGTATCATTTCTACATCCTCCTGGCGTAGGAGGTTCGGACATATCGAGCATCTCTCCTTCATTATTGTGTTAATGTATTTCTCACAATGTTTCCAATTTTTCTCTGATCTCAGCATAGTTGTCACCATATTCTCCATCGTTATACGCTCACCAAGTTTGTCGAATAACTCCAGGCGCATATTTACCCACTTTGCACAACCAAAAAGTATGTGCTCCGCGTTCTCCTCTAGAGTTCCACAAGTGTCACAGTTTGCGTTATTTTTCAGCTTGAACCTATGAAGGTATTTGTTAAAGCTTCCATGGTTCGTCATGACTTGCGTCAGGTAGTAACCAATTTCACCATGTTTTCTCTCGATCCAGTTTCGGATGTTTGGGATAAGACTGTATGTCCATCTCCCTGTCGCCTCGCTGTCCCATCTTTCTTGCCATTTTGACAATGTTTCGGATCTGGCGTTCTCCTTAATTTCCAATTCTTTACGTTTTCGCTCCGATGGACTAGTAACATTGTTATCAATGAGCTTTACCTGATCGTATATCTCCCCTCTTTCGAGTACTAGTAGGTCTATTGGTGGCACACCTGCAAGTACTAGCGCAGCCGATGTTGATACCGTGCGATACGCCGATATTGTTCTAAGAGCACTGATCCTCTGTGGTTTTTGTAGCTCTCTTACACTTTTTTGTCGGTTGACTGTTGTAGTGAATGTTGGTGCTGCGTATAAAAGTTGTGAGTGGACAACACTATTTATCAATCTTCTAGTAGAAGGCTTTGGTCCTCCACAGTTTGGCATCATTCTAGCCAGTGATTTTGCAGTACACATTGCCTTGTTCCTGACTATTTCCACGTGTTGGCCGAAACCTAGTTTGTCATCCAGCTGTACTCCTAGATAACATAGGTTACGTTTGAAGTTTATTTCATTGTTTTGGAGCAGTATTTTTGGAGTATTAAACGATCTTCTTGCCGTCACAAGTATGGCCTCTGTCTTTGACGCCGCAAGTTGTAAGCCATTACTTCGTAGCCATCTATTGCATCTACTCAAGCTGTCATTTGTTACTATCTGTATAAGGTCAGAAGTTGATTGGGATACTACCAGTGCGATATCATCTGCATATCCGATTAGTTTGGCTCCTTTTGGCAGCTCCATATTTAGAAGTCCGTCGTACATAACATTCCAGAGGAATGGTCCCAGTACTGAACCCTGCGGTACCCCAGCAGTTATTCGGTATTTTTCTAAACCGTTTTCCGTCTCGTATAGAAGAGTCCTGTTGTTTAGATAGTCTGCTATTATGTTGTGCAGGTATCCATTAACCCCTTTTTTCTTAAATGCCTCCAGTACGACACTCCACTTTACGGTGTTAAATGCGTTGCGTACGTCCAAAGTAATTATTGCGCAAAAACCCTTTGAGTTTCTGGCTATGGTGGCCGTTCTAACTACTTCGTTGATGGCATCGACAGTACTCTTTCCCTTGCGGAAACCATCTGTCTGTCTGTCTGTCTGTCTGTCTGTCTGTCTGTCTGTCTGTCTGTCTGTCTGTCTGTCTGTCTGTCTGTCTGTCTGTCTGTCTGTCTGTCTGTCTGTCTGTCTGTCTGTCTGTCTGTCTGTCTGTCTGTCTGTCTGTCTGTCTGTCTGTCTGTCTGTCTGTCTGTCTGTCTGTCTGTCTGTCTGTCTGTCTGTCTGTCTGTCTGTCTGTCTGTCTGTCTGTCTGTCTGTCTGTCTGTCTGTCTGTCTGTCTGTCTGTCTGTCTGTCTGTCTGTCTGTCTGTCTGTCTGTCTGTCTGTCTGTCTGTCTGTCTGTCTGTCTGTCTGTCTGTCTGTCTGTCTGTCTGTCTGTCTGTCTGTCTGTCTGTCTGTCTGTCTGTCTGTCTGTCTGTCTGTCTGTCTGTCTGTCTGTCTGTCTGTCTGTCTGTCTGTCTGTCTGTCTGTCTGTCTGTCTGTCTGTCTGTCTGTCTGTCTGTCTGTCTGTCTGTCTGTCTGTCTGTCTGTCTGTCTGTCTGTCTGTCTGTCTGTCTGTCTGTCTGTCTGTCTGTCTGTCTGTCTGTCTGTCTGTCTGTCTGTCTGTCTGTCTGTCTGTCTGTCTGTCTGTCTGTCTGTCTGTCTGTCTGTCTGTCTGTCTGTCTGTCTGTCTGTCTGTCTGTCTGTCTGTCTGTCTGTCTGTCTGTCTGTCTGTCTGTCTGTCTGTCTGTCTGTCTGTCTGTCTGTCTGTCTGTCTGTCTGTCTGTCTGTCTGTCTGTCTGTCTGTCTGTCTGTCTGTCTGTCTGTCTGTCTGTCTGTCTGTCTGTCTGTCTGTCTGTCTGTCTGTCTGTCTGTCTGTCTGTCTGTCTGTCTGTCTGTCTGTCTGTCTGTCTGTCTGTCTGTCTGTCTGTCTGTCTGTCTGTCTGTCTGTCTGTCTGTCTGTCTGTCTGTCTGTCTGTCTGTCTGTCTGTCTGTCTGTCTGTCTGTCTGTCTGTCTGTCTGTCTGTCTGTCTGTCTGTCTGTCTGTCTGTCTGTCTGTCTGTCTGTCTGTCTGTCTGTCTGTCTGTCTGTCTGTCTGTCTGTCTGTCTGTCTGTCTGTCTGTCTGTCTGTCTGTCTGTCTGTCTGTCTGTCTGTCTGTCTGTCTGTCTGTCTGTCTGTCTGTCTGTCTGTCTGTCTGTCTGTCTGTCTGTCTGTCTGTCTGTCTGTCTGTCTGTCTGTCTGTCTGTCTGTCTGTCTGTCTGTCTGTCTGTCTGTCTGTCTGTCTGTCTGTCTGTCTGTCTGTCTGTCTGTCTGTCTGTCTGTCTTTTTTTTTTTTTTTTTTTTGGACGTAGTGATAGTGAACTATCATCTAGTGGCCCCACGAAAACTCCTCCAGACCACCCCGGGACTATGTCAGCATTTCATCAGGGCGGGTGGTTATATCTGCAATTGCAGTCTACTGTATCATTTCTACATCCTCCTGGCGTAGGAGGTTCGGACATATCGAGCATCTCTCCTTCATTATTGTGTTAATGTATTTCTCACAATGTTTCCAATTTTTCTCTGATCTCAGCATAGTTGTCACCATATTCTCCATCGTTATACGCTCACCAAGTTTGTCGAATAACTCCAGGCGCATATTTACCCACTTTGCACAACCAAAAAGTATGTGCTCCGCGTTCTCCTCTAGAGTTCCACAAGTGTCACAGTTTGCGTTATTTTTCAGCTTGAACCTATGAAGGTATTTGTTAAAGCTTCCATGGTTCGTCATGACTTGCGTCAGGTAGTAACCAATTTCACCATGTTTTCTCTCGATCCAGTTTCGGATGTTTGGGATAAGACTGTATGTCCATCTCCCTGTCGCCTCGCTGTCCCATCTTTCTTGCCATTTTGACAATGTTTCGGATCTGGCGTTCTCCTTAATTTCCAATTCTTTACGTTTTCGCTCCGATGGACTAGTAACATTGTTATCAATGAGCTTTACCTGATCGTATATCTCCCCTCTTTCGAGTACTAGTAGGTCTATTGGTGGCACACCTGCAAGTACTAGCGCAGCCGATGTTGATACCGTGCGATCGTGCGATACGCCGATATTGTTCTAAGAGCACTGATCCTCTGTGGTTTTTGTAGCTCTCTTACACTTTTTTGTCGGTTGACTGTTGTAGTGAATGTTGGTGCTGCGTATAAAAGTTGTGAGTGGACAACACTATTTATCAATCTTCTAGTAGAAGGCTTTGGTCCTCCACAGTTTGGCATCATTCTAGCCAGTGATTTTGCAGTACACATTGCCTTGTTCCTGACTATTTCCACGTGTTGGCCGAAACCTAGTTTGTCATCCAGCTGTACTCCTAGATAACATAGGTTACGTTTGAAGTTTATTTCATTGTTTTGGAGCAGTATTTTTGGAGTATTAAACGATCTTCTTGCCGTCACAAGTATGGCCTCTGTCTTTGACGCCGCAAGTTGTAAGCCATTACTTCGTAGCCATCTATTGCATCTACTCAAGCTGTCATTTGTTACTATCTGTATAAGGTCAGAAGTTGATTGGGATACTACCAGTGCGATATCATCTGCATATCCGATTAGTTTGGCTCCTTTTGGCAGCTCCATATTTAGAAGTCCGTCGTACATAACATTCCAGAGGAATGGTCCCAGTACTGAACCCTGCGGTACCCCAGCAGTTATTCGGTATTTTTCTAAACCGTTTTCCGTCTCGTATAGAAGAGTCCTGTTGTTTAGATAGTCTGCTATTATGTTGTGCAGGTATCCATTAACCCCTTTTTTCTTAAATGCCTCCAGTACGACACTCCACTTTACGGTGTTAAATGCGTTGCGTACGTCCAAAGTAATTATTGCGCAAAAACCCTTTGAGTTTCTGGCTATGGTGGCCGTTCTAACTACTTCGTTGATGGCATCGACAGTACTCTTTCCCTTGCGGAAACCATATTGGTTTGGGGAGAGACCTCTGTCTGTCTGTCTGTCTGTCTGTCTGTCTGTCTGTCTGTCTGTCTGTCTGTCTGTCTGTCTGTCTGTCTGTCTGTCTGTCTGTCTGTCTGTCTGTCTGTCTGTCTGTCTGTCTGTCTGTCTGTCTGTCTGTCTGTCTGTCTGTCTGTCTGTCTGTCTGTCTGTCTGTCTGTCTGTCTGTCTGTCTGTCTGTCTGTCTGTCTGTCTGTCTGTCTGTCTGTCTGTCTGTCTGTCTGTCTGTCTGTCTGTCTGTCTGTCTGTCTGTCTGTCTGTCTGTCTGTCTGTCTGTCTGTCTGTCTGTCTGTCTGTCTGTCTGTCTGTCTGTCTGTCTGTCTGTCTGTCTGTCTGTCTGTCTGTCTGTCTGTCTGTCTGTCTGTCTGTCTGTCTGTCTGTCTGTCTGTCTGTCTGTCTGTCTGTCTGTCTGTCTGTCTGTCTGTCTGTCTGTCTGTCTGTCTGTCTGTCTGTCTGTCTGTCTGTCTGTCTGTCTGTCTGTCTGTCTGTCTGTCTGTCTGTCTGTCTGTCTGTCTGTCTGTCTGTCTGTCTGTCTGTCTGTCTGTCTGTCTGTCTGTCTGTCTGTCTGTCTGTCTGTCTGTCTGTCTGTCTGTCTGTCTGTCTGTCTGTCTGTCTGTCTGTCTGTCTGTCTGTCTGTCTGTCTGTCTGTCTGTCTGTCTGTCTGTCTGTCTGTCTGTCTGTCTGTCTGTCTGTCTGTCTGTCTGTCTGTCTGTCTGTCTGTCTGTCTGTCTGTCTGTCTGTCTGTCTGTCTGTCTGTCTGTCTGTCTGTCTGTCTGTCTGTCTGTCTGTCTGTCTGTCTGTCTGTCTGTCTGTCTGTCTGTCTGTCTGTCTGTCTGTCTGTCTGTCTGTCTGTCTGTCTGTCTGTCTGTCTGTCTGTCTGTCTGTCTGTCTGTCTGTCTGTCTGTCTGTCTGTCTGTCTGTCTGTCTGTCTGTCTGTCTGTCTGTCTGTCTGTCTGTCTGTCTGTCTGTCTGTCTGTCTGTCTGTCTGTCTGTCTGTCTGTCTGTCTGTCTGTCTGTCTGTCTGTCTGTCTGTCTGTCTGTCTGTCTGTCTGTCTGTCTGTCTGTCTGTCTGTCTGTCTGTCTGTCTGTCTGTCTGTCTGTCTGTCTGTCTGTCTGTCTGTCTGTCTGTCTGTCTGTCTGTCTGTCTGTCTGTCTGTCTGTCTGTCTGTCTGTCTGTCTGTCTGTCTGTCTGTCTGTCTGTCTGTCTGTCTGTCTGTCTGTCTGTCTGTCTGTCTGTCTGTCTGTCTGTCTGTCTGTCTGTCTGTCTGTCTGTCTGTCTGTCTGTCTGTCTGTCTGTCTGTCTGTCTGTCTGTCTGTCTGTCTGTCTGTCTGTCTGTCTGTCTGTCTGTCTGTCTGTCTGTCTGTCTGTCTGTCTGTCTGTCTGTCTGTCTGTCTGTCTGTCTGTCTGTCTGTCTGTCTGTCTGTCTGTCTGTCTGTCTGTCTGTCTGTCTGTCTGTCTGTCTGTCTGTCTGTCTGTCTGTCTGTCTGTCTGTCTGTCTGTCTGTCTGTCTGTCTGTCTGTCTGTCTGTCTGTCTGTCTGTCTGTCTGTCTGTCTGTCTGTCTGTCTGTCTGTCTGTCTGTCTGTCTGTCTGTCTGTCTGTCTGTCTGTCTGTCTGTCTGTCTGTCTGTCTGTCTGTCTGTCTGTCTGTCTGTCTGTCTGTCTGTCTGTCTGTCTGTCTGTCTGTCTGTCTGTCTGTCTGTCTGTCTGTCTGTCTGTCTGTCTGTTGAAAACACGCTAACTTTTGAAAGACTTTACGGAGGCTCCTGAAGTTTGGCACATATGTTGGGCATTTACCTGGTCAGGTTGGTATTGCAATCCAGCGAAATCGGTCCAGTGGTTCAAAAGTTATGAGCAAAAGACTGAATTTCGGCAAAGGTTTTTCATGAATTTATGAGATAAAAAGCACTATAACTTTCGAAAATCAATTCTGAGGATGCTGAAGCTTGGCATATATGTTTTTCGTTCCTTCAGCCTAGTTCGTATTGAATTTCCCCCAAATCGGTCCAGTGGTTCAAAAGTTATTAGCAAAACCGTTAATATCAGATTATCTTCACCTTAAATGCACGTGGTGAAAACCCGTTAAACCTGTTTTAAAACCATTGGTAAGTCACAAAAATATTTTAAAACGTATTTTTGTCACTCAAAAATATTTTTATACCAAAACAAAAAAAAAATACACTCGAAAAAAATTTTACACTCAAAAAAAATTTTACACTCAAAAAAAAAATTAGTAAATTTTTTTTTGAATGTAAAGTTTGAAAAAATTTTACACTCAAAAAAAATTTTACACTCAAAAAAAACTTAGTAATTTTTTTTTTTTGAATGTAAAATTCGAAAAAATTTTACACTCAAAAAAATTTTACACTCAAAAAAAAAAATTAGAATTTTTTTTTTTTTCAAAAATTACTAAAAAAAAATTTATTTACACAAAATAAAATATTTCTAACCATAACTGTTATTTTTTTCACGTTAGAACATTTACTATCACTTAAAATGGGCATTGTGGAGGGTATTCATAGATTCGGCCAAGTCGAATTTAATTTTTCTACTTGTTTGACTTGAAAATGGAAAAGTACCGAACAAAGAGAAAAAAAATATACTGGATTTTCTCTTTTGCTGAACATTGTAGTTAATATAAGGATATTTCTGAACATATGGTAATCGCATATTTGTTGGTACTTACACTTGTTCCTCCATATCGGAAAACGTTAGGAACTGTATACAATCCAGTGTCCAAATCCAACATCACAGACAAGCTAATCTGTGTCTCTGGACATAGTGGCGTCGCTGGGAACGAATTGGCTGATCAATGAGCAAAGATTGGCTCTGACTTGGTGGGGGATAGGTAGAACCTGTCATCTCAGTTCCTCTGGTGGATATCACTGACTAAGTGCAGAGGATTATGACAAGGGACCTAAGTCCTTGACCATTTTCGTGAAGAGTCTTGTATCTCTAAAGGCCTTACAAGGAAGGTCTTTCACAGTGCACCCACCGATTGTCCTGAAATTTTAATATGAGAATGAGAGGGGAAAAATAAGAGTTACCTGTTTTTTTAGCTGCCCAATCTCAAATTTAAAAAGGGGTTGCCACCTTATGAAAAATTAAGGGCTTTCGGGAAAATCCGCATAAATGCCGAACTAATAGGTATTTCGCCAAACGAAAAAATACAGGTCAGCTTAATTTTGATAGAGATTATTTTATATGATTTTGGTGATCTTACGCATATACATCTCCATATAAACTACCCCAACGATTATACATTTTTGACAGTAACGAACTTAAGGACTTCGAATTTGGACACGACCGATACACCATTGGATAGGCCTTTAAAGCATTTCGACTTGTATAAAATGTTCATATAGTTTCTTTTGAAAAAATGGGAAAAATCCTCAAAAAATCCAGTTTTTCTCCCTCCCCTTTGACCCGCTAAATGTGATTGGGCAGCTATAAAAAAAACAGGTAACTCTTATTTTGCTGCCCTCTTTCCTCACAGAAAAAAATAAAAAAAAATTTGAGTAAATTTTTAATACTATTGAGTAAAAAATTACTCAATTTTCCACCAGTAAACGATTTAATAGTATTGAGTAAACTTTTAATAAAAAATTATTAAATGCTTAATAAAAAATTTGAGTAAATTATTAATTCACACAATTAAATCTTTACTTAAAATTTTTTAATATTTTTAAAAAAATTTTTTAATATTCCAAAAAAATTGCTTTTACAAACTTTACCAAATATACTTATGTCTTCAAGACAAAGTAAAATTTTATAAACATGATTTCAAACTTTCATATACATATACAAAAAACAATAAACTAAATGAGAATTCAAAACACCAAGAGAAAAAAAAATAAATAAAAAAAAATATTAAATTTGTATTAAATTATTTACTCAAATTTTATTTTCAATTTTTGAGTAAATTTTTAATTGCGTCAATTAAAAAATTACTCAAATTTTTTTTAAAAAATTAAACAAGTGATTACTCAAAATTTGTTTCCTCCATATTTTTTTCTGTGCTAAATGCAAGTTTCAGAACAATCGGTTGTTGCCCTGTAAAAGACCTTTCTTGTTAGTCAAAAAAAGTAAAATCAGGAATCGATAGGTACTGAGTACAATCCCTTCGTCAAATAAGTCAGCAAAAAGTTAAGCTAATCTGGGTTCCTGGACATAGTGGGGTCGGTGTGAACCAACTGACTGCGCGAAATGGCTCTGACAAGGGAAGTATCTCAACTCTTATGAACCGATTTGCATGAAACTTAAAATATATAAAAGAGCTAATTTTAATTGAGGTTGGGGTTTCTCGGATTATTGGCCATATCGAGAATTTAGGGGTTCTAAAAATGGGTAAAAAATGGCGCAAAAATTGTTTTTTGGATTTTTCAGCCATTTCTTTCTAGAAAACTATATGATGTTTGCATATGAGAAGAAAGGTTTTTATAATGCTTATCCAACAGTGACATAACTTTATAAAAATTTGCCTTTATTAAATATTTTTTTCATGAAAACGTGTAAATTTTGGGTAGTATTTATGAATAGATCTACGATATGAATACGAAAAAATCTTTTTTAAATTTAAATCGACACGTATTTTGTTCTACACTCAAAAAAAAACTGTAATGTTAGCAAAAAAGCTTGTAAATCACAAGAAAATTTTGCTAATTTTGAACCCACAATTTTTTTTGGTAAAGTTAGCAAAACTGTTTTGCCAAAAACTAGTTAACTGAAATTTTTTTTATTTCGACTTACAATTAGTTCATACATTTGAGGACCCCATTGGGGTCCCATTGGGTTCGGAACCGATAGGTCCTCCCCCCGATGGGCCTAGACCTAGTTGGGTTCCTTAAAAATTGTCGTAGTTTTTGATTCAAAATTTTTGTCCGTTTCGCTCTATCTTGCTTAGTTTTTGAGATACGTGATTTTAGGGGACCACAGGGGTTTTGAGAATTAAAAAGCTCGATAACTTCAAAAATATTACTCGGAGGGCTTTTGATTATTTTGTGGTCTTGTTCTACGTGTTGAGGGCTACAAAAATGCTTTTGGACTTTTCATCGTGTCGGCAATATTTACCGAGATATGAGCATTAAAATTTTCGGGAATGCTAACTTTTTTGGATCCAAAGTTAGGACCCATTAGGGTCCACACATGTGAAGAGGAGGCGATACTATGGAGAACTCGAGAACCAAAAATGGCCTTTTCCAAGATAACGCCATTTTAAGTTTTCTTAAAAAAAAAAAAAAATTACCATTTATTTTTGCTAATATTACCAAAAAAGCTTGTAAAAATTTGGTCAACTCAATTTTAAATTTAGCAAAAAAAATTAGTTCAAATTTTGTTTAAAATTGCTAATGCGCTAAATGAAGTTTACAAGATATTTTTGCTAACATGCTAATCTCAACTAAAAATTTGCTAAAGGTTAGCTAACTAGCATTAGCAAAAAAAAAAATTAGTAAATCTACTTATGTAGTACTTTGAGTGTAGACGATATTCCTATTAGTTCGGGAATCGGGGTGGTTTAAGTAGTTAGTCTTTGTAGCAGAGGGGAAATTGGGGAACAACAATAAAGATATCGCAATGGGCCATCTGACCTCTAAATGAATTCGCTAAATGGCGGACAACCCTCCAACGTAACCTAACATGTATGTATGGGGTTTTAATTCTGTTAGAGGAGCCCACATTTCAAAAATATTTTTTTTTACCATAATTTTAAGAGACCGATAAAGTACGAAAGAACTATTTTTTGCTAATAATCGAAACTTTCTAAAAAGTTCATTTGTTGCAATGTTTATGTCGCTGAAATATTCCAACATTAAAAACTTCAAGTTTCGAGAGCAAGTTTTTCAGGAGATCAAAAAATACCAAAGTAATTTTTTACCTCTTTTACCCGATTTAAATCGGGATTTCCAATGGTACTTTTTTTGGAATGTTTTTTGTTTGATCTTTCATATTAAATTTCTAGTTTCTATGACCATTATATAAGGATATGAAAAAAGTACCAAAGTTTTCTGTTTGCTTTTCGCCCCCTTAGAATCGGTATTTCGAAAAAGTAGGTTAGGTTAGAGGTGGCTAAGTCAATGACTATAGACTATAGACCGGATGGATCATAGCGAAACCACAATAATTCCTTAGCAACACTGATGGAAATCGTTAGTCCTTATCGTGAATTGTGGCAAAAGATAAGTTAGACCAGCGGTTACCACCCTTTTTGGCTCGCGTACCCCTAATTTTAAATTTTATCAGCCGCGTACCCCCTAGCGAGATTTTTGTTTTCGTTAAAAAAACTTCACATATAAATATTAGAGTTAATTCTGATAATTCGGATTTCGGGGAGATCAAAACAATGCTGGTATTTTTTTTTGGAAAAATGTTCGCTCCTTTGGGTGGTTAGTTCAATGCATCTGAAAACGCGGATTTTGAGCTGATTTTTCTGCAGAGCAAAAACGGCTGAAAATATTATAAATCTGACTTCACCAGTCAATTCTACACTAAAAATTAAAACAACGGACGTTTTTTGAACTCTTAAAAAAAAAAATATAATTTTTTAATTTTTCTTTTTAAATGTTTTTTTAATTCGAGAGAAACACCCCCAATTACAATGGAAGGGCATTTTGAGCTTAACAAAATTGTACTAAAATTTCCACTCTATTACAACCCGTCTCAAAAATGCCCAAAAACACGTTTTTTGAGAACTTTGACATAAATTTGCTCAAAAACCAGCGTCAAAGAAAAAATTGGGAACCATATTCGGAATCAGCATCGAAAGGTTAATCGAAAACAAGTGGTCAGAACTCAAAATATCATAAAAAAAATCGAAAAAATGCTCTCTAAATTGCACAAAAATACGTTTTTGGTGAACTTTGAAAGCCTGACGTTATGGAAAACTTTGGAAGCCAGATGCCGAGCCAGCATTGAAAGGTTAATCTAAAACGAATGTCCAAATTACTAAAATTTGGCGTACCCCCGCGGACAGTTTCGCGTACCCCCTAGTGGTACGCGTACCATAGGTTGGTAACCGCTGAGTTAGACCATTTCCTTCGTGTTAAGTTCATCACACCTACTGCAGTGTGCATAGGAGATTAATCCCATTTTCTTTCTATGATAACCTACAAGGCAGTAGCCGTTGATCACTCAAGTTTGTGTACGGAAGTTCCATTTGGTAAGTGAGAGTAAAAAGTTAGTTTTCTTTAGATTATAGCATGACCACAATCTCCTACTGATCGTACATGTTGTTTGCTCTCCCCACTTTCTGTTGGCCATTGCGTTGTTTAGATTACACAGGGCAACACTTTTTTTTGCCCGGGTTCTGATAGCTAGTTTTTGGTAATTGGGGTACCCCGATTTCAAATCTGGCTATCCTTTTTTTGGATCAGCTCTAGCTTTCGCGATATAGCCTAAGGAAACTTAGGCTATATCTCGATCACTATATCACTAGTCTTACATCCAAAAAGTCAATGACGATTTTAGGTATGTTGGATATCGAGGGCCTATATTCAAAACCCTCTATCTTAAAAAACACAACTTTTCAGGAGAGCCAAAAAACTGTTTATTTCGCGTATTGTTAGAGTAATTAAAATTCGATATTCTACAATATTTTTTTAAATCAACTACTGAATCTCACATATAATTCGTTTTTAAAATTTTGCAATATTGGGGATTTTAGAGGATAGATAGAGGGTTTTGTTTCTCAAAAATATTAAGTACATGAATGAAAATTATCAGATAGAGGGTTTTGCATTTTAATAAAAATTAATTATTATGATTTCATTTACGATATCGGTAAATTTTTAACGTGATTTATTAATGATAACGGCTTATAAAAAATTCCAAAATCGCGGTTTTGGTCCACAGGTGCTAATTTTTGAGACAAAAATATTTTTTACCGAATTCATCTCAAAAGTTGACAAATAGTTGAGTAAGTTATGTAAAAAACAGTAACAAAATTAAAAACGCGATTTTGATCCACAGATGCTGTGGACAGCATCGCGATTTTTAAGATTAAAATTTTTGTTTCATGATGTTCACAATACATCAAAATTTTGAGCCTTATTTTTCAAAAAAATCAAACAAGAATTTTGAGAAAAAATTAGCATCAGTGGACCAAAATCTTGATTCTGGAATTTTGTTGACAATTCATGTTCAGCATGCAAAAATTAGTATGAAAACATGTAATGCATGATGAAATTATTCCAAAAAAAATATTTATAAATTAATAGATAGAGATAGAGAAAACAAAAATGTAAATAAAATAGCAAAAAAAAATATTTTTGTTCTGAATTTTACACCATAGATGAGGGCCATTTTACTGAATATTTTGTCATCAAAAAGTCATTTTCGTGAAAATGGAAGATAGAGGGTATTGAATATAGGCCCTCGATATGCTGATTCCAAAAATGCTCTTACTTTTGTTGAGTCATATTTAAAATAAAAATATTAAATTTATGCCCTCTTTGATTTTGTCTGAATATTTATTCCCTTTTTAATAACTCGAAAACTAAAGCTGTCAGAAAAAAAAATAATACCAGTTTTGGAATCCTCACATCCAATAAAGTTAAATTCATGTTTAAAACTGAGGCTCTAAAATTAGTTTTAGAAATTATAGCTAAGCAAAGTTGGTAAAAAAACGCACTTTTTCGACTCTTTAACAGCGATTTGCTCGCGAACGCGAGCTGGTGGAAAAAATTTAATAACAGATTCGGAATTAGCACACTAAAGTCCATATAAATCAGTTGTCAAAGGTCAGGCAAATTGGAAAAGTTCAACCTGTGTTATCGAGTAGCGATCTGTACTGTTTGATTTGAGGATCAATATATCAAGGAATACCAATACCGTCAGCACCTTGTTTCTCTAGTTCGTCCTTGTTTTGCTAGTTCATCCTCTTTTTTCCCCGTAGGCTAGTTGGTAGCGTGCTAGGCTTTCAACGTGGGGGTCGTGGGTTTGATTCCCGCCAGAACCCTTGGTTTTTTTTGCTACAACGAGTCATTGGGTACGTTCAGCAGAGAAAGCTGCTACTCAGCTGCTCCCCAACATTCTGCTGAACGGTTTAATTTTTGACATTTCAGTCAACATGTTGAGTGAGCGCTTCTCATCACTGGTAGCGTACAAAAATTATGCTACATTTGATCACAAACTGATAAATAAGCTGTTATATTGAAATTATTTTTTTTTTTACGTTATTCAAGGAAATAAACAAAAAAAAAAATAATAAAAAAGTATTTTCCACAGAAAAAATAAATGAAAATATAAAAAAATAATAATTTATTCCAATATTTTAAAACATTCATAAAAAAATGCGTTCAGCAGAGTCAACTAATCAAAACATGCTACATCTCAACTGTTGAGTAGCAGGTTTCTCTGCTGAACACGCTCATTGTTACCAGTTCTCGGTTAGGGTGAATTTATTAAAAAAAAAAAAATGAGTTGTAAATAAATGGAAAGAATAAATAAATAAAAAAAAATAATTGATCAAATGATCAAAACTATTATATTATATTATTATTATCCTCTTTTTTCCTATGTGATCTGATACCCATATTAGCTTCTCCGTGTTCATACTCTCTAAATTTTGTAGGTTCTCCAAGCATTCGAAAACTACTTTCGTCTTGATACTTAAGCTTCTAAGAGCTTTTAGAGCAGACTGGCTGTCAACTTAAAAGTTTAGTTAAATTGATTCCTCTTATTTTTTAAAGAAATGTCTTAAAAGTAAAGATATTTTTTCATAGATTTGAGGAAAATTTCTTTGGGGGTAAGAATTTCGTTTATATATTAGAGAACTGCATTTTAAGAAAACTATGAACAATTTGTACTTATGTAAATCCAATTTTTTTTCTCATAGTTGGGAAACAAATATAATTATGTCTTTGTTTTGAATGCCGTACGTACAAAAGTAATCAAATTTCAAATTCCTCAATATTGATCTGCATCGATCTATTTTTAAAAATAATTTTTATTACCTTTCATAAATTCATCTCTGACCCAAATCAATCAACATGATTTGTATGTTACAGTAAAAACAATTTTTACAACTTTAACAACATCAACACAAATGTAACAACAGCAGCAGGCAGGCAGGCAGACGGGCATAACTTCATAATTATGCATTCAATTACAACCAGTACAACTACTAAATGCTAAAGAATGCATTCAGGAGTTGCAGCACATAATCGTATGATGCATATGTCTTGTCTGTCTACTTCTGTTTTGAATTTGGTGTAAAATAAACGATCATCACAAATTAACTTTATGAATGTAAAAAATGTAAACAATGTACAAGTGATATGATGATGACTACACTGTTTTAGGGCAACTGTTACACATCATATTCCAATGGTTGGTTGAATGATGATACCATTGGAATATTTTTTTACTCATATTTTAACAAATGGATCTGTAGTTTAGTAGAGGATATACACAGCAAAAAAAAAACGAAATATTTTAAACAACCCTTCTGTTAAAGGTAACAAAACGAAGAAGAACTGAATACAAAATGTAAATAAATATCAGCCAACTTTAAAAACAAATAAACAAAATTTTTATGACAAACAATCAATCGACAAGAAATGTTTTCATTTCGGTAAAAGAATGAATTCTTTTATGAATAAATTGTTTAAAAATGTACGGAACTTAAAGGGAGACAAGGAGATTTTGTGAATCTTATAACGATGTCCTAGGTTATGGAAAGTTCAAAAAATCTGCTAGTGTGTAAATTTTTTTTGATAGCCTTAAAGAAATCGGTAACCTAGGTTAGGTTAGATGGGCGTCCACCAAGTTCGCGAATTAACTCGGAGGCCATAAAGCCCATTGTGATTCCCTTAATTGTCATTTCCCTACTACCATCTGATTCAAAAAGTTTTTACTTTTTGAACCACCCTGATTCTCTAAGATACTCGGCTAGAAATGCCAATGAGACACAATGAGATGCCTCAAATGCATAAGGTTCTTCTCAACAGACCTGGACAATCACATACCAAGTGCTTCACTGACTCCTTCTCCTCCACTTTCCCGCAATTTCTACATTATTCCCTATCAGAAATTCCCATGCGCACGGCCATTTGTCCAACTTATACAGTGTCCTGTAAGTTCACTAATAGCCTAACCGTCCGTTTGCCAAAAGTAAGAAGACTTTTTGTTCTCTCAGGGTTTGGCAGTGGCCATATGGCTCGCTATATCCTGCATGTAGTCAGTGATACACCTATCCTCCATTCTATTATCAGATATCCCATCAATTTCGTTCATCAAGTCCACTATAGGAACCCAGATGTAAGTCTACACGTTCCCCCACCGATTCCGAGCCTTTTCTCGCACATTCATCAGCAGACCTGTTGGCAATATGGGAAGTTGTGAGCTAGCTACTCCAAAAGACAAGTTACAGTCATATCCCTAGAAACATTGCTGATGAAATCTACATCTGTCCTTAACTGCTGCATATCTCTAATAAAGATGGTCAATCAACTAAACATTCGATTCATATGCGTCCGAGGACACAGCATGACCGATTAGCTTATTAGTCTGGAAAGTTAGGTAAGAGTGCCAATGTACGAGTAACACGCATATACCACTTGATGCTTTTTCTGGGTTCCAGGACACACAGACATTCTAGGAAAGTATAATTGCTTATTTGTCTGGGAAGGTTAGGTAAGAGTGACCATGACTACAGCATTTTTTCAGAAAGAGCTACGAGCTTAGGTTGTTGTGTACTAACTGAGACTGAAAAAGAAGCCTAAAACATATAATCCGAAAAATAAGCCACACGCATATCCCTAGAATAACTTTTCATGAAATCCACATATGCCCCTAACTGGCGCATGATTCTAATTGAGATGGTCAATGAGCTAAACATGCGACTCATATGAGCCCCAAAAAACAGAATAGCTTTTTAGCCTGGGAAAGTTATGTAATAGTGCCGATGTCTGATTGACACCTCGCATAGACTACTTGCTGCTTTTTCTGCCAAGTCGCAAGTTAAATACATTGAATGACATTTAAATTGGCTTTAAACAATCGCAGTCAACATCTACTTTAACAGTTAATCCGCGGTCAATTTATTGACCAAGCATTTTGACATAAGGCCTCATATGGGCCCAAGTTAGAGTAACATTCCAGTGACTCGCAATGCCGCCATGCTTTCAATACTAACTTACAGGTACATTTGATATGTGTTGTTGTATCTAGAAACTAGCAAGCACAATCTGCGGATCTCAATTTGTTTGTCGAGGGAGACTCTAGTACTGTAGTATCACACGTCCATCGATGTTCCCATATCTGATAAGTATCCGACACAGAACGTTCGCAAGTTTCTTGAGGCAAACCAACACATTCCAATTCCGTTGGAACCTGTAAGGAAGTTCCCAGTCTTGCAAGCTTATCGGCTTTGCGATTCCCCGGAATATATAAGTCGTATGTCAAACTGGTTGGCCATCTCATCTAAAGACGTGCGGCAGTTAAGGGTAGATCTTGTTTTCAGAAACATTGCCTCCAGGGACTTTACCGCGGCTTGACTATCGGAATAGATGTTGACTGCTGTTGTAGACAAAAAAATGCAACTCAACCAGTCAGCCTTTTTCTTTTTTCGAGCCTGACTCAACCCAAGCTCCTTCGAATAGACTTCTAAAACCACTTGCTCGATAGCTTTGATACATCAGTGTTAAAATGTATAGTGGCTCTACCACCCAGAATGCCCTACACCAAAGCCTCCCTGCATGGTATCATAGTGGTATAGATATAGGCTAAAAGAGGGGGTTTCATCCACATTTTGTGGCATGGTTATCTTTTTAAAGATCGCGCTATGTCAACAAAAGCTGCTCTTCTATGTCTACTGGTATTAGGTGAAGGTGGATTTCTAATGCAGCCGTATGTGACACCCATCGACGCCTTTCTCTGCACCATCGTGATAGGTTAGGCTAGGTTGTAAGTGGCTGCTGACGTTTTACGTCAACACACTTAGACTCTGAGGTCCATTTTGATACCACGGGACCGTAATAGGTTTCCCTACAAGTCCCTGTCGTTAAACCAATTGAGATTCTTTTGAAACTCCTTAGATATTGAATTTTGACATCCGACAAATCAGAAAGATCGTACAGTTCCCTAGATCCCAGTGAAGCAAGTCTCTGACCAGAAAGTGCCGGGCAATGGTAAATAAAGTGTTCGATAGTTTCCAACTCCTCTTCATCCATGCAACTTCGGCAAAAGTCATTCGATGGCACATTTAACCGCTCTGCGTCCGGTAACTATAGAAACCACCTTCGAAATCTCTTCTCTTGGAAGCGATATCAGCTCACTTGTGCGTCCCGGATTAAGAGAAGGCCAAATCAGTCGCGTTGTCTAATAGGTCCATCCATTTTCCCATCTTTGATTGGTCTCCGTAGCGGAACCAAGCCGTAGGTTTTGCTTGCAAGTTTCTAGAGGCATACCAACATATTCCAATTTTGTTGGAACCTGTACGGTAGTTCCTAGTCTTGCAAGCTCATCGGCTTTGTAATTCCCTGGAATGTCTCTGTACCCTGGGACCCATATGAGTCGTATGTTAAACTGCTTGGACATCTCATTTAAAGACGTGCGGCAGTTAAGGACAGAACTTGTTTTCAGAAACATTGAATCCAGGGACTTGACCGCGGCTTGACTGTCATAATAGATGTTGACTGCGGTTGTAGACAAGACATTGCAGCTCAACCAGTCAGCCACTTCCTTTATTGCCAGCATCTCTACCTGGTAAACACTGCAATGATCTGGCAATCTTCGAGCCAGGCTCAATCCAAGCTCTTCCGAATAGACTTCAAGGCCCACTTGTTTGTGCAGCCTGGATCCATCGTGATAACAACACAGTTTATTTTTGTCTCTAAATCAGGCCAATAGATAATGTTACCATACAGCAGAATTGGACGCACTACTGCTGTATTAATGTAGTGAACGACTCTATGGCTAAAGCGCCGTCGTTTTTCAATGGCAGCAATATAAAGCAACCGTTGCTTTTTCCACCCGTTCCGCAATATTACTCCTGAAATTCAACTTCCTATCAAGAAAAAATCATGATAATTGGCTCCATCTAAGAAGACAATTTCAGTGCTGTCAAAAGAAATTGGGTCAAAAGCAGGAATCTTATTTTTCCTTGTCAACAATACAGTTCAGTTACACTTGGATTAGCTGCAATACCAAAGCCTCTTTCCCATTTGGGCAGATATTTCAAAGTACTTTGAAAAATGTTCCTTAATGATGGCAGGTGCTTTCATTTTACAGCTATCGCGACATCGTCAGCATATGCACCATCATTAAAACCACGTTCTTCTAGAGAAAGCATCATTAAATTCAGTGCTTGGTTCCAAAAAAGCGGCGTAAGAATACTTCCCGGTGGTGTGCCCCTATTGACAAATCGATATATGATAGACACTTCCAACTCAGACGTTATAGGTCTATTGGAATCTATATTTCCCACCATTAAAACGATCCCATGCCTCACTCCTATACCAAACAATGCTAGATTTTGCGAGTATGACGAGATGACATTATTAAAACCCCTCTTTATTAAGAAAGGCTACCATAGTGAACTCCTTTCCCGAAAGCAATCTCTTGATGGTACCAATGAGCTCTTTCCGTTGATATGCCCTTGCTGTATAAATTTTGCCTAGTCAAAAGCAACCTCGGGTCAATCACTCTAAGCAAATATGTGTCTATCAAATATTGTTCCATTGTCTTTAACAAAAATTATGATAGGCTAATTGTTCTGTGTGTCACAAAGTTCCAGCAGGGTGTCACAACGTTCCGCGATGTCACAACGAGCCTTAAAGTCTATTTGTTCTGACAGAACGATCTTTATCAACATTTTAAGATTGGCGACTTCATTTTCGTTCATTTTTTGTATGCTCTTAAAACATTGATGGAGTTTCCTATAAGTTTGAACTGTTGAAGCGCTGGTTAAATGAAACTGTGATACTTAAACCATTAGATCCAAGTTTCGTGAGTGACTGAGAATTACAGATTACAAGAGAACTGGAATGGCACGCCTCTTGGATAAATGATGGTAGGAAAACATTCTAAATATATTCTTAAATGACGCGTATTCAAATTAAATGATTTCTGCCGATAACGTCATCTAAGACTGAATTTGTAGGTTATGTACGTTTAAGTAATCATACTTTTATATAAAATCTTTAGAGCAATCTGCTGCACGTATGAAAATAAATATTCGAACACCTTTTTATTATGCCATTGGCCTGTGCTTTTTGGTGTTGACTTTAATTATTAGAATCATGGTAGTTATAAATTATTCACTTCTATTGTAAAAATCAGGGAACCATACTATCTGTAGAGTCTACCCAGAGCACTAACTCCTCTTCTGCCCACTATGGATTTAATATTGTTCTTCAATTGTTCATCTTGCATTATATCGCTCTACTTTTTTTAAGTAGTTTTTGCCGAAATGCAGATTTTTTTAACGCCTTGTAGATTTCAGTCTCTTTGGGATCATTTCCTGAGGCATGCATTTCTGTTATGATTGCGGCATGATTAACGTAATCTGTATATTTAAGATTATATGTTACTTAGGAGTAGCGTTGACTCCATCTCTTAGCTAATTCCACTAGAATTTTAAGTTAGTTTTCCAAACATAAAATAGGGCGGTAATGTCAGGGAATATAAGAGTTTCAAACGCATTAACCTTTTCGTTCTCGATTTTATTCTTAAATTAATAATCGAACCCATTCTTTTATAACTCACAATCAGTCAAGAAATGAGTTAATGTTATGAAGTGTGTTTATAGGTTTGTATTGTATTTTTAATACCCTCAGCAACATGTAACAGTAGCAGATCATACGGAAAACACGAAAAGAAATAACAAAATAAATGATGTTTATGTCAAACAACAGCATGGGGTGCTAAAAAATTGGCCTTTTAAACCTTTCAACATATAAAATATGAAACGTTGAAAAATTAGTTTTTGTGTATTTTGAATGATCATTACACGAATATGTTGTTGCTGTCTGGGTCTAGGGTGCGCATGCGCGTTATATTAAAACTGCGTGTTTTTAGGGTTTGATCGACTTTAATTACCACGAAAATTTGTCGTTGACAACTATGCTTATGGTTATTATACGCATTTTACATAATGTTGTTGATTCCTCGGAATGTTTAATGTGGATGACTTGACAAAATTTAGAAACCTTATTTAAATATTGAGTGTAGAATATTTTAGTTGGGATTATTAATGAATTTGACAGAGTATTTTAAGATGTATATTGAAAAGAGAATTTGTAATATAAAAACTCACGTTTTAAGAAACGTTATTGTGCCGGTACCTCTGCCAATCTGTAAGCCATTCAGTGGTTCGGTTATCTTTAAGCTAATCCAAACTCCTTTGAGTACTTTCTGAATACAACTTGGTCTCGTAGTTTCGGTCTGTTTGTGTAAAAGTTGATGGAGGTTCTTCTTATCATAGAATGCAATATGACCCGTATGTCCATAGTTTAAACCCTAAGGTTAAACTTCTCTGCCATCTCATTGATAGACGTGCGACTTTTATGTTCTGTTCTAGATTCCAGCAACTTTTATTTCAGGGATTTGACTACGTCTACATTATCACGTAGTTTCGATCAGTTTGTGAAAACGTTGATGGAGGTTTTTTTTTACATGTTCAAACGTTTTTCCATAACGTCTTAAGTTCTACAGGGTGGCCCAAATAAGACCAGCTGATGTGAAACACAAATAACTTTTTTATTTTTTAACATAATTTATTTTTTCTTTTTGCGGATTATAACTGAACTCTTGAAAATTTAAAATGAATACATACAGTTTACAACAACGCATTAAAATTATCGCTTTTTATATATGGTTTGAATTGAGAAAGGTGTGAAAGAAAAATTTATTTGTCTAAAAATTTAAGACATCCTGGTTCGTTTTTTACTAGTTTCATATAATCCAGTTATTATAATCATCAGAAAACTTTTAATGTCAAATTTATTCAGTTAATAGTTAATTTTATTCTATATGTGAAAATTATTAACAGATCGCAGCCGCCAGGGATTGAATTTTTATTATTCTCCTCAACGATCAATTGTTCTGACGCAGCGAAATTTCCATTGAATTTACATGAAGCGCATTTCCATTTAAGTGGTTAAGTGAATAAACAAAACTGTAGGTTGTGGGGCTCCGAAAATCCAAGGGCAATACATCACCATCAGTCACACCTATTCAGATGCACTGTTTGGTGCGGTGTTATGGCCACAAAATCATCGGCCCATATTTCTTTGAGAATGAGGATGAAACGCCAGAAACGGTCTCTGGGGCTTCTTACAGAACAATGATCTACAAATTTTTGCGGCCAATGGTGGAGCAACATCCTAATTTGTGATTTCAACAAGATGGAGCCACTGCGTATACTGCTAGGCAAACTATGGACATGCTGCGTGAAATTTTTGGTGAACGCATATTTTCAAGAAATTCAAATTTCAGATTTAAAAGACAAAGTGTATGTTAACAAACCACAGACACTTGGACAGCTCAAGTAAAATATTCGAGACGAAATACGGCGCCTGCAACCAGAAACATTACGCCATGTAATGGAAAATGCGCTAAAAAGATCCAATGCCTGTATCGAGCAAAATGGTGGTCATTTGTCTGATGTCATATGTCACACATAGTCACGTTAAATTTCCAGAAAATGTATTTAACAGATAAAAATAAATTATTTAAAAAAAAAAAAACGTTATTACAAGAGTTACACGTCGTTTAACATCAATAGGTCTCATTTGGGCCAACCTGTACTTTCGGCCTGGGATTTCCCTAAAGTAACTAGAATGCCCTTCATGATCTTGTTTTCAAGATTGAGAAGGGTCTTGATAAACAAAACTACACTTTAAGTGTATTTGAGGATAATGAGGGAGCCTTTGATAATGCCACCTTTGACTCTATGAAGGCTTCGGCTAAAGAGCATGGTGTGAATCCAGTTCTTGTCAAATGGATCTACTTTATGCTCTCTATTAGATTGATGACCACTGAAAATGAGTGGGGCACAAAAGTCAGGGTTGAGGTAAACAAAGGCTGTCCCCAAGGAGGTGTCCTCTCTCCGCTACTATGGTGTTTTTTGGTCGACTCACTTTTGGTGGAAATACAGTCTCTGGGTGTTCACGTACAGAAGTATGCGGATGATGTGTGTGCATTAATTTCTGGAAAGTCTCTTGAAATGGTCTACAATACAATGCAGACTGTTATAGACTTGATGGAAAACTGGTGCAACAGGCATGGATTGTCCGTGAATCCAGCTAAAACAACACTCGTGTTGTTTACGCAAAGGACCTAATACAAGGGTCTTAAGCTTCCTAAGCTGAAAGGTATCCCTGCAAACAAAACGATACGACATCGATTCGCCGGTTGTATTGCCGATACGATAAATGTTATTGCGGCAATTATCGAATTCGTATCGCCGGCGATACACCTTTCGGGAGAAACTGTTACCCGACGGCAATACATCCCGGCGATACGAAAATAATTCGCCTTGGCGATAAAAGGGCAATATTGCCAGATAATCGTATAAACGAAAAAAAATAGATTTGTATGTATCGCCGGAATATCACCAAAATGATAAACCGGCGATACTGCTATATCGATTCCCTGAAGCTGAAAATAGACATTATTTTTTTCATTCATATGTTGGCCATGTTAACAGGACTAAAAACATTTGCATTCACCTGAAAAATATATCGGCAACATTCGCTGAATTTCTTTTTATCTTTGAACGCACATTTGTGGCCAAATTTATATTCTTTCAAAGATTTCTTGTTGTGCTTGATAAATTATTTTATTTTAAATTGACAAAGAAATAAAAATTTTCAATATTATTTTTTTGTTTATCGCCTAAATATCGTTCGTATGAAAAAACGGCGATATAATAAAAATACTACTTTGATTTTTTATTGAAATGATAAATTTTCGTATCGCCGCAATATCTTTTCGGCGATATATCGCCCTATTGTTTGCAGGGTATTACTTTTCAACTGTCCACAGATTTAAAGTATAAAGGGGTCACTGTAGATAGTAAAGTAATAAGGACAAAACAAGGTATATCGGGCGCTCATATTTTCGGGCAGTGTCGGAGAGCTTTTGGGAAAACGTGGGACCTAAAACCTGCGGGGGTGCACTGTATGTACCTAGCAGTCATTAGACCTTTTGTGATGTATGCGGCGGTAGCCTGGTGGCCGAGAACGGTAGTGAAATCTACACGGGCTCTGCTGGACGGACTACAAAGATCTGAGATTGCCGATTCTTTGGCAAACATGGGCTCCGATACAATTCTTCACAATCCGGAGTCTCAGAATGAAATCAATTTTCATAGAAATATGGTCCAATGAGTTAGGTTAGGTTAAGTTAGGGTGGCGGTGTCCGAATAACACCTCGCATAGACCTCTTGGTCCATAGCGGCACCACAAAACTTTTTTTCCGCTAGCGGTGCAAGTTAAACACGTTGAAAGTCATTGCGAATCTTTTCAATATCCTAAGATCCATTTGCGTTATATCCTCCAAAGTACCGAAACTTATCTGACCGGGAATGGATCGGCGACTCCTTGCCACAGCTGGGCAGTGACAAAGTATGTGTTCTATCGTTTCATCTACTCCTGGTGGTGAAGCGCATCTTTTACAACTAGCGTCTGAAGTAAGTCCAATATTCTTGGCATGGATGCCGATAAGACAATGACCAGTTATTATCCCAGTCAGAGCTCGGCATTCCCTTCTCGTAAGTGATAGTAGATATTGAGTTTTCCCTTGATCATAAGTTGGCCACAAAGTTCTGCTGATTTTGCATGTTGTCAGTTCTCTCCACCTCCTGTTTGCCTTTGCAACATTGATGGAATTCCGTTTAAGTTTATAGTGTTGAAGTGGTGGTAAAACTGGCACCATGGTACCTAAACCATCAGCTCCAAGTTTTGCGAGTTCATCTGCCTTTTCATTTCCCTGTATTCCGTTGTGTCCTGGTACCCATAATAAATTAACCTGGTTGTGTAGACACAGCATCAGCAAGTTATCGTAAGTCCAATGAGTTGAAATGTAAGAATACTAAATGATTTGTGATAAGGCCAGACAAGAAAGTGGCAAACTATTTTCTCACTCTGAGTAGAAAAGACTGTTGCAAACTTTCTGGCCTAATTACGGAACACAATGCCTGTGCTCGTCATATGACGGGATTGGGTGTCTTATCAGAACCTCTTTGTGCAGCTTGTCTTGAGGATGAGGCCAAATCCAATTCTGATGTATGGAATCATTGTCTGGTGGTCTGCTTTAGAAACAAAAGCGAACTGTGTCTTTATCACGAAGGTACAGAGAATGGCGTCGATGTGCATCAGTGGTGCTCTTCGTAAAACACCTACGGCTGCATTAGAAATCCTCCTTCACCTGATACCATTGGACATAGTGGATAGGCAGTATGCGGCTACGTCGGCAATTCGACTTAATAGCACGCTGCAATGGAGGAGCAGCGATTGTGACCATAGCACGACCATGAAGAAGACAACAATACTACAAAATGTGGACTGTGCTATAAGGCTTTTTGAGCGTAACTTTACCACTATGATACCATCCAGGGAGTCTTTGATTAGGGACATTCCGGGAAGTGGAGCCACCATAAATTTTTACACAGATGGATCGAGGCTGCACGAACAAGTGGGCTTTGGAGTCTATTCGGAAGAGCTTGGATTGAGCCTGGCTCGAAAATTGCCAGATCACTGTAGTGTTTACCAGGCAGAGATGCTGGCAATAAAGGAAGTGGCTGACTGGCTGAACTGCAATGTTTTGTCTACAACCGCAGTCAACATCTATACTGACATTGAAGCCGCGGTCAAGTCCCTGTATTCAATATTTCTGAAAACAAGAACTGCCCTTAACTGCCGCACGTCTTTAAATGAGATGGCCGAGTAGTTTGACATACGACTTAATGGGTCACAGGGCACAGAGACATTCCAAGGAATTGCAAAGCCGATGAGCTTGCAAGACTAGGAACTACCTTACTTGCAAGCAAAATCTACGGCTTTGTTCTGCGACAGAGACTAACAAGTAGAAAAGTTAAATACGACTTTGCCGAGTCTATGAATACCCTCCACAATGCATCTTTTTTAACGTGAAAAAATTAACAATTTTGATTAGAAATATTTTATTTTGAGTAAAAAACTCTTTTATTGTAATTTAAAAAAAAAAAAAAAATTACTAATTTTTTTTGGAGTGTAAAATTTTTTTCGAGTGTAATGTTTTTTTTACTGTAAAAATATTTCTGAGTGAATGCACGTACGTATGTACACAAAATATTGTCATTTTTGTAAAAAAAAATATTTTTTTTTTTTGGGTAAATTTTTTTTGAGTGTAAAATTTTTTTTGGGTGTAAAATTTTTTTGAGTGTAAATTTTTTTCCAGTGTAGTTTTTAAGTTACCACTGCTTTTAAAACTAAACAAGTTTAAAAAGCATTGCTTTAAAATTAAACAAGTTTGAAAAGCATTGTTTAGTTACCACCAATGCTTTTAAAACTTGTTAAAACACGTGGCATTTTAAATGAAACTAATCTGAAATTCAGGGTTTTGCTTATAACTTTTGAACCACTGGACCGATTGAGGAACGGCAAAGATACACGCCAAGCTTCAGTAGTCTCATTATTGTCTTTCGAAAGTTATCGTGTTTTTTATCTCGTAAATTCGCGAAACACCCTTGCCGAAATTTACTCTTTTGCTCATAACTTTTGAACCACTGGACCGATTTGGCTGGATTGCAATACCAACCTGACCAGGTAAATGACAAACATATTCGCCAAACTTCAGTAGCCTCTGTAAAGTCTTTCAAAAGTTAGCGTGTTTTCTACGGACGGAAAGACAGACGGACGGAGAACGCTAGATCGACTTAAAATCGATCGAGGATCATAAATATATATACTTTATGGGGTCCTAGACCAATATTTCGAGGTGATACAAACGGAATGACAAACTTATATATACCCTCTATTACTAGAGTGGAGGGTATAATAAAAGATGGGCAAATGGATGGACGACACGACTGAGACAACACGACTGATTTGGCCTTCTCTTAATCAGGGACGCGAGTGAGCTGATATCGCTTCCAAGCGGAGATATTTCGACGGTGGTTGCTATAATTACTGGACACTGTCTTATAGCGAAGCACGCAGAGCGGTTAAATGTTCCGTCAAATGACCTTTGCCGGAGTTGTATGGATGAAGAGGAGATGGACACTATTGCACACTTTATCTGCCATTGCCCGGCGCTTTCCGGTCAGAGACTTGCTTCACTCGGATCTAGGGAGCTGCACGATCTTTCTGATTTTTCGGATGTCAAAATTGAATACCTAAGGAGTTTCATAAGAAGCTCAAATTGGTTTAACGACAGGGACTAGTAGGGAAACCTAACCTATGTTGTTGCCCAGCGTTCTCAAGAGCAAGAATGCGGATAATGGGCTCTGATATTTCGTCATTGAACATGGTCCATGAACTTCCCTTGTCTGACTTTCTCAGGTTTGTGAAAGCAACTGAGAAGTTCTGAGCAAGCATTTGTCACTGTCTTTGAACATTCTCATTTTCTTTACTAGCCTTTTCTTCTAGGTACGGTACAATGGTCTACTTTAAGTCTGAGCGCCATGGACTCGCCTTACTTTCTTCAAGGCTTGTACAACACACTATCAACTCAACAGGATTGTGGTCATGCTACAATCTAGAGAAAACCTACTATTTACTCTCACTTACCAGATGTAATTGCCGCACACTTACTTCAGTGATAACCGGATACTGACTTATAGGTTATCATAAAAATAAAATGGGAATTATCTCCGATGCCAGCTGCTGGTAGTGCAATGAACTTAACAATGCGGAAACGGTCGAACATATTTTTTGAAAAATTCTTGCTTTATCCAGAACCCGCACATATTGGGCAGACATGACTTAGAGAGTTTGAATGTCGACCTAAGACAGTTAATACAATTCTCTTTGAGGACTATTGCGTTCTATCAGGGTCGCAAAGGAATTAATGTGGTTTCGCTATGGACCATCCAATCTATGTGAGGAGTATTTGATTCCGCCACCTCTAACATTACCTAACCTTACTAAATTTGGAATTGAAAAATAAATAAATATTCCTTTAGTTCTTAAGTTATTATTTGCTTAGAAAAAAGTAAAAAAATTGTATATCTCTATATTTGATACGTGTAACACCTTTTCATTCATACTGCGATTATTTGTTCAACATAAAGAAGAAGATGAAAAAAGTTCCAATCATATAACTAATGTTTTCCATGCATGAATTTAACAACAAAGTAACAGACAACAAATTGTTAGAAATAAAATACAGAAAGCAGAGAACATTAACTTAGATTAGCTTTAGGAAGAAGAAACTCTCACACACACACACAAAAACAACCGAATGAAGGAAAGAAATAAATGAATGAAGGAGTGTTGGAAAAGACGTGATAGCTTACTTTGGAACTGTGTCCGTGACAGATTAAATATGGTTGAGGGAGTTGCATGATTTAAATTTTGCAATCACAGAAATGGACATAAAGAAAAATTATTCCCTAAGAGAGTTGGAATGGAAAAACACCAACCAATAAGTATGAAGGCACAAAGGAAGGATATGAAAAATAGATTTGAAATAAATAAAAAAACAAAAGAAATAGGAGACCACAGGAATAGAGGTGAATAATATTAGCAGCGAATGTACAACAAACCATAATGGTCAAATATTTTTTTGCTTATCCTAGTCAAACTAAAATACCTTGCTAAAGCATTTTTTTACTACACCAACACCAAATTATACGGCTTTTATAGTTTATGAAAAATAATGCTAGAGCGAAATGACATAAAGCACATTTAAAAATAATTTTCCATAAAATACTTGACAAGATAAAATATGTATACTCGAAAATAAAAAAATGATAGTGTTATACCCTCGAACATGTAACCAAATTTAAAGAACAGTAACATTGAAAGTGGTGTTTTTGTCGGAAGGATAAGAAGGGAAAGTAGCGGCTCGGAGGTGTGGCGTGGAGCACCTTTTTCTTGCGATAAATACATAATAAACAAGTAAAAAAGTTAAATTCGGCCTTGCCGAATGTAGTGATACCCTCCAAAATCTCAAAAAAAAATTATTGCAAAAAACTTTTTTAAAAGGAAATAACTTTAAGAAAAAAAAAAAAAAGATTTTTGGAAAAAAATTTCCGGTAAAAAAAAAAATTATGGTAAAAAAAAAAAATCCGCAATTTTTTTTGTCAAAAAATATGTTTGTACTTGTTTAAATACCATTTGGTGTTCAATTATGTTCACATATGTCAACCAGCAGCCGAATTAAAGCATTTTGTATTTTTAGGTTATATTGAATGTACCAACATTTTTGAGGTGTTTTTACATTTTCGTTTATAACTTTTGAACCGCTAAACCGATATCGCTCAAATGCAATACCAAACTTCTCGGGAGAACTTCCCATGAATATGTTAAGTTTCAGTCATATCCGTGTAGTATTTTGGTCGTGATAACCATTTCCACAGACAGACAGACGGACAGACAGACATCGCTAGAATATTTTAAAATCGATCGGGGATCATGAATATATATTAGAGTTCGTTTGGTGACTATGTCACTTCATCTGTTTATCGGATATCATCATTTTTTTAAAGGATTTAGGGGAGCTAAAAAGAATGCCGGTATTTTTTTTTGGAAAAATTTTCACTCCTTGGGGTGCACTGTGGGCCAGGATTTCCATTTTTTGGCCAATAAGGTCTGTAAGGCAACACATATTAAAAAATATTTTTTCGGAGTGTCGACATCTTGAATTTTGTCCACCTTTAATATCTTTTTATTATAGCTTAAAGTTTTTTTTTACATGATGTTAAAGTCAATGTTTGAGATTTTTTTTATATTTTTTATTTATGAAACAAATAATTTTTTTTGTACTTCGACACAATATTTTATTCAAATTTTCGGTGAAGTTCTCCTAAAGACATACCTGTTGGTTCAACACATGATATAAATTGCCAAAAAGTAAGCTATAAGCATATTTTTTTTAAATAAATTATGGAAATTCATACTTTTGTTGAAATCCGCCTTTTTTCAACACCAAAGTCCAAAAAAGTCCAAACGATATTGACAAACCTCGAACTACGATCTGTCTCTGACAATGTATTCTATTCACATTTTTGCGACCCTTTGCGACCGTTCATAAACTTTTGATCTAGAGACAATAAACCAAAATATGACGTTTAGAAATGCCCTAAAATGGAACTTCAACATTTTTCGATATTTTTGTTTCTACTGATTTCTAATAAAAAATGCCTCACTTTTTCAACATTGGCGTGATAACTGCTGATGGGCACGTGAGTGAATTTTGACTCACGTTGACTCACGCTCACGAAAAAAAAACATAATTTATTCAACAGTTTTTTTTTTTTCACATTTACTCACTATTTACGTGAGTAAACAAAACACCACTCACGTGTGACTCACGCTCACACGTAACTCACGCAAAACATTTAAAACACGAAAAAAATTGTAAAAACTGAATCAATACAATTAAATAGTTTTGACTCACGCAAAAAAATTGCACTCACTACGAATCACTCACGCAAAAAATTGTCTCACTCATTTATCACTCACGAACAAAAAATTTTAATCACGCTCACCTTTGATCACGAGTAATTCATGTGGCAAGCGTCCATCTCTAGTGCTAAACATTAAAGCTGGTAACGCATTTAAGCGGGCTTATTTTGGCAATAGCATTTTTAATATTTTTTACGAAATTGTAAGCTTGTAGCATTATTTGTACATTTAGGATGGCAAATGCTTATTGGAAATAAAAAAATTCTCTCTTAAATGAGCCACTGAATATATCAACTTTTTGACGCATTTATAAGAGAAATATTTTATTAAAATCTTCTAATAAAAGCAAAAAGAGGGATTTATAAAAACTTAGAAATTTAAACATTGTACATTTTTTTAAAAAGCTATGTCCTAAATTTTGGATCCGCCATTTTGATTTCAAAAAATCTGAGTTCGTATTCGTGTTGTGCAATCATTTCCTAGTGATATTTTGAAACATTAATCAATAATTTAAATATCTTGTCCGCCATATTGGATCCGCTATTTTGAATATTTGATTCTTAAATCAGATTTGGCATTCCAAAAACCATCAAAATCAGACAACACCCTAGTAAAAATATTATGCTAATTTTACTGAATAGATCTAATTTGATCCGCAAAATGGTTGTATCAAATAATATCTAATTGTGTTACTTTAGATCAAAAAATATAAAAATTGATACAATTTGATCCTGAATTTGGTCAAATCTAATTAGATCAATTTGATCTTATAATATCAATTTTTATATAATTAGATGAGCAAAACCAAAATACGAATCTAATCATATATGGAGCAATATCTAACCATATAAAGTGGATCAACCGTATCAAAGTGATAGATACAATTTTATATAAATTTATACGGAAGCATATTAACTCATATAAGATTGTATCAAATTATATATGATTAGACCAGAAAATTTTTACTCGGGCATAGAAAAAAACTTAATATTTTATTTGACGCCATATTGGATCCGCCATTTTGAATTTAAAAAATCGTATTCGTAATTACTGACCCTAAATACATAAAAAATTACTAATTTAAGTACAATTAGCTAAGAATTGCAAAAGCATATTCGCCATATTGGATCCGCCATTTTGAATTTCAAATCTTTAATTCCAAAATCAGTTTTAAAATCCGAAAAACCATTAAAATCGAAGTTTTTGGCCAAAAGAGACAACATATAAACAATTTTAAATTTAAATTTGTCACCATATTGGATCCGCCATTTTGAATTTTAAAAGTCTGAGCTCATATTCGTTATTAACGATGCCAAATACATCGATAATAATTATTTTAAACACAATAAACAAAGAATTAAAAAATCATGTCCGCCATTTTGGATCCGCCATTTTGAATTTTGAAATTTTTTTTCCAGAATCGTGATCAGCGATCATTTAACACTCATATGCAATATCTTTTTGACATATAGGTTAAGCGGTCTATTTATGGCCAAAATTCAGGGATGCTGGCCCACAGTGGGGTGGTTCAAAGATTCTATAAACGCGGATTTTGAGCTGATTTTTCAGCAGAGAAAAAACGGATGAATATATTGCAAATCTGATTTCACCAGTCGCTATCTACAAATAACAGCAGTTTTTTAAACTCTTAAAAAAAAGTTTCAATAACCCACTGCAGGGGGCGAAAAAATCGATTTTTTTTTTAAAAATTTAAATTATTTTTTTAATCATGCACGATGAAGAGGCAGTTTTTACTCAGAAAATTGGTACAAAAAGCACCTTTCTATCACAACACATTAAAAAGTTATAAGGCTTCAAAGTTTTTTTCTAATGGAAAAATTATAAAACACTGACCGAAATTTGAAAAATTTTTGGATGGGTCAGCGGTCTGAACACTCGTTTTCGATTTTCATCTCAATGCTGATTCCAAATCTGGTTTCCAAAATGTTCCGTAACGTCAGGTGTTTGAGATAATTGAGGTCAAAGTTAAAAAAAAAACGCATTTTTGTGCATTATTGTGAGCATTTTTTTATAATGTTTTTGGATGATATTCTGCGATCATAAAATTTGTTTTCGATTAACATTTCGATGCTGATTCTGAATCTAGTTTTAAATTTTTTCTATCACTTCATGTTTTCGAAAAAATTGTGGTCAAAGTTCTCAAAAAACGTGTTTTTGCCGATTTTTGAGAGCTTATAACTTTTTAACGGGTTGTGATAGAAAATTTGGTACCATTTTGTTAAGCTGAAAATGCCCTTTAATTGCGCATATTAAAAAAAATTAATTTAAAAAGAAAATGGAAAACCCTTATATTTCCGCCCCCTGTAGTGGGTTTTTGGAACTTTTTTAAGAGTTTGAAAAACGACCATTGCATTATTTTTAGCTGTAGAATCGACTGGTGAAATCAGATTTGCGATATATTGAACAGTTTTTGCTCTGCAGAAAAATCAGCTCAAAATTCGCGTTTTCAGATGCGTTGAACCACCCCAAGGAGTGATTTTTTTTTTTCAAAAAAATACCGCCATTCTTTTTAGTTCCCCTAAATCCTTCAAAAAAATGATGATACCCGCAGATCAAATTTTTAAAATTAACTCTAATATTTATATAAGATCGTATCTACATATGAGACATTTCACACCAAATGCCCCGCTGCAGAAAAACATGTGTTCCGTAAATTTCTGAATAGGTTGTTTGGATAGCCCTATATGGAACTAAGAAAATTGCGTTTTTTGTTTTTCAAATTTTCAAAAAAAATTGTCAAATTTGTGACGAGTTGCCTTGATAAAATACACCGCTCTACTAATCTGAGGTTTTGCGTTTTGAATGAAACCAAAAAAAATTATAAGTTTTTGTTTCCCGATTCCAAAACGGTCACTCAAATTTTTCTGTCACAAGCCACAAGTGCTTTAAATCTAATATTTTGGTGTGTATTTGTATGGAACTTTGTTAAAATACACTTTGTAAATAAACTAAATATTTAAAAAATGGAAGGTTTTTTGTTAATGATTTTTTACCATTTTAGAAAATTCAATTCCAAGAACATTTTATCTTGTCTTATAGAGAAAATTTCATACTTTTGAATGAGCTTGATACCAAGTCAATCGCATGTCAGGATCTTATGTTGTAAGCTTTTAAAAAGGGTCCAAAATGGACTTTTTAGGCACGTTAACTGCGAATAACTCAAAATCCTGACGTGGTAGACACATTTGGGTCGCGGATTTCGAATCAGCGCAACGAACACTACCTAAATCACTTACCAGAATTCAATAAGCATTTTCATGTTGAGCTGTGATATTCATCACATTAAAACGGAATGCACCACAATCCCAAAAATATACATTCATATATAGTTTTCTATGGGCTATCGATTAAATTTTTTTTTATTTGGAAAATTTTCAGAACCCCTTCTGAAATTTTTTATGTTTTAAAAAAGTCAATTTATCAAAAATCCGGCCACTTTTTTTTTATTTTTTTTTTATAGTTTAAAGGTGTTATTCATAATACTTAAAGTGTACTTAAAGTAGGTTTATTTGACAAATATTCATGCAATATCAGTCAAATAAACCTACATTAGATTTAATTTACTCATTATGAATAGCCCAGTAAATGTTTGTCCATCCACACAAAAAAATTCAGTCACGCGTTTTTCGTTTTTTTTTTTGAGAAAATCGCATTTGAGTTTTAAATTTCATAACAATTTTGTAATTTGCTTGTATTTTCTAAGTTTTAACGTTGCGAATGAGTATTATTAATTGCATAAATATTACTCATACGCTCTGTTGAAACAAGAAAATACAAGCAAATTACTAAATTGTTATGAAATTTAAAATTCAAATGCGATTTTTTCGAAAAAAACGAAAAACGCGTGTCTGATTTTTTTTGTTGTGGATGAACTTAAAAAAAAAATTAAAAAGAAAAAAAAAGTGACAGGATTTTTGATAAATTGACTTTTTAAAAAATGGAAAATTTCAGAACAGGTTCTGAAAATTTTCCAAAAAAAAAAAAATTAATCGATAGCCCATACAAAACTATAGTACAATGTAAATTTTTGAGATTGTGGTGGATTCCGTTTTAATGTGATAAATATTTAATCAAGGCAACTGGCCACAAATTTTTCCATTTTTCCAATATTTGACCACGCCTCCTAAGACCAGTTTTTGAAAAATTGAAAAACCAAAAACGCAATTTTCTAAGTTCCATATAGGGCTATCCATACAACCTATTCAGAAGTTTACGGTACACGTGTTTTTTTCGCTGGACATTTGGTGTGGAATGCCTCATATATATAGATTTATGTATATTTTATATTAACTTTGTTTACCATTACGGTTAAGTTTTGTTATTGTTTATACAGTTTAATTCAAGTCTTATGCCCTGTGGTTGTTACCAAATCTAGGAAATTGTTAAAAATGATATAAAAATTACCAAAACGGTTACACAGACAAGTTAAATGATCATACCACACATGCAGACATTTAATAAATGTGCAACACACAAAAATAAAGATTGGAAAGAGGGCAGTTCCTGGCAAACAAATTTACTAAAAAAAAACTTTACAAAAATAATAGTAGGAGTTTCAACTCTTGGCATTAGATTATTTCTGTTAGACAAGTGACAATGCTGTATGCTGCTCCACATCAGGAGATGGTGGCAATGATGATCAAAATGACGATGATAATGATTGTTATAACTATGAAATGCAGGCATGCATTTGATGTGGATGATGATAATAATGGTCATGTTATTTAAAAGTTTGAACTACAAAAAGAAATCCCCAAAAGGAAGATTTACAACATAAAGAAGTGAACCAAAAGTAGTTTATTCTGGAGTTCATAGATGTTCTCATATGTAGTTGTAGTAGATGTGAATGTATGTATGATTTGTTTATAAATGCATTGAATGTCAAGTCAGCGTAATTTAAAATCATAGAGTTCAGATTTGTTGAAAAAAATCGCAGCAATGTTTTTTGTTAACAAAATTACTGTGTGTTTTACACAGATTCCAACTTTCCAAGAAGAAAAGACCGGTGCAATTCAGATAAACTTCTCAGAAATTACTCTGATAGTTTCTATACGGACGATTCTAGTACATCAGTTGGTTCTGGATCTGGTTAGTATTTGGACGACGATACTAAATACTCTCATGCTATGGGTAAAACAACAACAGACTTCAACACTGAAGTCCTTGCTAGATGGAGGAATAGCAGAATCAGTATCTGTAATGACTATAAAGCTGCCCTAAAGGCACTAGATTCTCCAGTCACATGAGTCATTGTCTCCTGTTGGAACAGGCTCTGTTTCTTGTGAGTTCCGGAGAAAAAAGTTTGCCCATTCTTTGAAAAACATTACCTCCAATACAATTCTTCAAAATCAGGAGACACAGAATAGATCAACTCTCACAAAAAATCAATTTGTATGGATAGATTGTAGAAAAAGTTGATACGCAAGAATACTAAATGTTTTATGATAAGACCAAAATGTTCAGAACACTACTTCTGTTGTTGCCTAGCGTTGTTACAAGCTATACTGCTGATAATGGGCTCTGATATTCTTTCAATGGACATGCTCAAGTGACTTTCCTTGTCTGCGTTTCATAAATATGTAAAAGCAACTGAAAGTTCTGAGAAAGCCACTTTGACTCTCTTAAAACTTTCTCACATCCTTTACTAATTTTCCTTTCCAGTTATTTCACCGCGTACAAACTTTGGCAGAACCTTAAAAGTCCATATACCGACTATAGAAAACTTGGTAGCAAACTCTGTTATGGCAAAGAATGCAGTCTTAGTTATTATCGACGGATCAAAGATATATTTAGATTTGTGTTAGGGAGTATACTCTGAGCGCCTTGAAATTAGGGCCTAATTGAGACTTCCGGACACTTGTTGTGTTTTCCAAACAGAGATGCTTGCAATTGCAAAAGCCGCGAAAAAATAATGGCAAGAAACTTACATCCATGTATCATAAACATTTTAATAGGTACACTCAAAAAAAAAACTGTAATGTTAGCAAAAAAAGCTTGTAAACCTACAAGAAAATTTGCTGATTTTGAACCCACAATTTTTTTGCTAAAGTTAGCAAAAATGTTTTGCTAATAATTAGTTAACATTTTTTTTTTTTTTGACACATTTGAGGACCCCATTGGATTCGGACCCGATAGGTCCAGCCCCGATGGGTCCAGACCTAGTTGGGTTCCTTAAAAATCGTCATAGTTTTTGATCCAAAATTTGTGTCCGTTTCGCTCTACCTTGCTTAGTTTTTGAGATACGTGTTTATAGGGGACCACTGGGGTCTTGAGAATTAAAAAACTCGATAACTTCAAAAATATTACTCGGAGAGCTTTTGACTACTTTGCGGTCTTGTTCTACGTATTGAGAGCTACAAAAATGCTTTTGGACTTTTTGTTGTGTCGGCAATATTTACCGAGATATGGGCATTTAAAAATTTTCGGGAATGCTAACTTTTTTGGATCCAAAGTTAGGGCCCATTAGGGTCCACACATGTGAAGAGGACCCACGAAAGTATGGAGATTCTAAGAACCAAAAATGCTCTCCATTTTGCTCTATCTGGCTTAGTTTCCGAGATAGAGCCATTTTAAGTTTTCTGAAAATAAAAAAAAATTTACCGTTTATTTTTGCTAATGTTAGCAAAAAATCTTGTAAAAATGTTGTCAACTCAATTTCAAATCTTAGCAAAAGAAATTAGTTCAACGTTTGTTTAAAATTGCTAATGTGCTAAATGAAGTTTACAAGAATTTTTTGCTAACATGCTAATCTCAACTAAAAATTTGCTAAAAGTTAGCTAACTAGCATTAGCAAAAAAAATTAGTAAATCTACTAACGTATTTTTTTGAGTGTAGTCTTGCATCTCCGCCAAATGGCGCGCGTATAGTGATCTCTAACAGGGATTATTGAAGGAGTTGTGAGAAGAGGAAGAGTAGAAGTAAGTGCAACACTAGTAATGAAGAAGCGGCGCATTAAGCTTTTAAGGCGAATATGTCTCGATGACGTAAATTGCCTAAATGATGTCTCGCTGACTTCTTTAGCGGAATATCTCGGGAATTTGGGATGGATTAAGAAATTGTGAATATAATAAAGGGAACTACAATGGGCCTTATGGCGTTCAAGTCAACTAGCCATAATAACGGAAATTAGGATTAATTTAATCTTACCTTTATAAGATTATTAGCAATTATTTTGGTCCAGTTAAAAGATGAAGGTCACTTGAAAGAAAGGGTACAGTAAAAGGAGAGAGCAAATGTGAAAAAATCTGAATTGTAGAGTAAAGTTGGTTAAAAGGATATATACTTGTCAAGTGAAATGTAGCCAACTCGGATTGGAAACTGTGTATAGCTACAAACATTATCGCATATATGAATGCATATTCTCGTATATAATATACATTTCTGTAGTTTTTTATAAAACTCCCTAGAATGCAATTTTAAATTGTGCTTCTATTCAAAATAGTTACAACAACAGAAAATATTAAGACAAAAAAAATGAATAAAAACCCCAATGCAACATTAGTGATTTGTTGGTAACACAAATGGTGCTGATGATGATAATGACAATAGCGATGTTAATGTTGGGTAGTAGTGGTAGGTCATTTACCAGTAGGAAATTTACATATTTATGCCGCTGACTTTTATGGAAGTAATAGAGGGGTTTAAATTATAGACTAAACATTTGGGAAATCGGGAAAGTGACAGATTTTGTAGTTATTACAAATTGACAAATTCGAAGATGTCCATAAACCAAATGGTAAATTGGATGTGCCTTTGGAATGTATTACCGCAAGCATCCATTATAATCTGCATTTTATTGCTGACCGTTTCAAGAGACTTTCCGGAAACTAATGCACAAACGTCGTCCGCATAAGCTTTTACGTGAATACCTAGAGCCTGTATTTCCTCTAAAAACACTGAAGCAGCGGAGAGAGGACACCCCCTTGGGGACAGCCTCTGTAAACCTCAACCGTGACCCTTGTGTCCCACTGACTTTCAGTGGTTAACAATCTTCTAGAGAGCATAACGTAGATCCATTTGGCAAGAACTGGTTCCACACCATCTTCAGCCGAACCCTTAATAGAGTCAAAGGTAGCATTATCAAAAGCCCCCTCAATATCCACAAATAAGCCCCAGGTGTAATTTTGTTCATAAATTGCCGACTCACAAGATCTACCACTTTGGTACGCGTGTTGCTGATTATTTAAGGGGCTCTCGACTTATGTTACTGAACTAATGAATTTTTTTACCATTCATTTAAGACTTTTCCTTTCCCGGTTTGGGGAAAAAGACGACTTTGACATCGCACCAGAATGATGGAATATAACCATGGGACAAATTGGCCAAGAAGATTCTTTCAAGATTCTTCACAAGGATATCTCCACCATTTTTTAGCATCATAGAATTTATACCATCGGGACTAGGGGATTTGTCGTTATCGGACGACGAAAAAGTATGCCTAATCGAATATTCAGCGACTTCTCTTGATGCTATATACCAGGCCCAACCCGTGGGACTTCAACAGGCTTCTCAATGATTTCTGTTTTTGTCGTTGTCGCTTTTTACCCTGGAAAGTGACAATACAAAACAATAGAATATCATTGACTTCTGTTGGTTGTCAGTAAAGGTTCCATAGGATTTTTTGAGAGAGTCAAATTTCGATATGTCTAGCTCAGACCCTCGTGACCTTTACCATTCACAAAAAGTTTTATAAGACTCAAACTACGCTAGCCACAAATCTTTTTTATAGTCCCTTTGAATGAAATGACAATTGTTTCAGTCAGCATCTTAATGCTCTATTAAGTAGCCTCCTAGAACTTTTTCTGAGCTTTTCAAGTTTCCCATTCCACCAAGGGACTGAATAACCATGTCGGCTCTTCCTTAACGGACATACAGTCTCGGATCAGTCCATAAGAGTTTTACCTAATATCTTAGATTCCACTTCAACCGACTCTATGCTACCAGGTATTGGAATAAGATGCAATCTCTTATGTATAATTTCCTCAAATCTTACCCAATCCGCTCTACGAGGTTTTCGACCAGACGGAGTTGTTGGTTTGTCAATTCCAAGCCTAAATCCTATTTAGCTGTGGTCCGACATCATTCTTTATGGAGGTGGGTACAGGTTCGGGAGTGTACTCTGAATGCCTCGAAATAGGGGCCTCACTGAGACTTCCGGATAAGTATAGTGTTTTCCTGGCTGAGGTACTTGCAATTAACAAAGCCGCGCAAATGATTATGACAAGGGACCTTCGTTCTTGCGCCATTAACATTTTTGTGGATAGTCTCGCAGCTCTAAAGGCCTTAGAATCAAACACTATAAAATCGGGAATAAGTAGGAGTTGTATACAATTCCTTCGCCAAATCAGTCAGCACACAGTCAAGCTAATCTGGGCCTTGGAAATAGTGGGGTCGCAGGGAACGAATTGGCTGATGAATGTGCGAGAAAAGGCTCGGAATCGGTGGGGCAACGTGTAGAACCTGACATCTCGTTTACTGCACTCAAAAAAAAAAAAAACTGTAAAGTTAGCAAAAAATTTAGTTAAATTTAACTAAAAAAGCACCTGATTTTGGGCCTACTAAATTTTTAGTTAATTTAACTAAAAATATTTAGTTAACTTTTCGTAGAATGAATGTAGCAAAAAAAATCGTAACTTTAACTAAAAATTTTGCTGAAATTTCGTAACTGTTTTATGTACATATATTAACAAAAAAATTAGTTGAATTCAGCTAAACTTTTTGTTACTTTTCGTAAACTAAAATTTACAAAATATTTAGTAAAAAATTATAAGTTTATTTTTTCTGTTTTTTCATCAGCTTAAGTAGAACTTATGAGATTCGCATAGGAGGCTACACAAGAAATTTCACTTAACAAATTTGTTACGAAAAATCAGCAAATTAATTAGTAAAAATTCGTAAACTCAGTTTTGAAGTCAACTAAAAAAATTAATTCAAAATTTGTTCAAAACTAGTATTTTCGTAAATTGAACTTAACTAAAAAAAGTAGTTAAAACGCTGATTTTAACTAAAAATTTGCTAAAAAGCCAGTAAACTCGAGTTAACAAAAAAAAATTTGTTAACTTTACAGTTTTATTTTTTTGAGTGTGAATTGATTACCCTAATTGATAGGATATCAGAGAATAGAATGGAGGATAGGTGGACATCACTGACTACGTGCAGGATATCGCCAATAATGTGGCCACTGCCAAATCCTGAGAGTACAAAAAGTCTTTTTATTTTTGGCAAACGGACGGTTAGCCTATGAGAGGGAGTACTTACAGGACACTGTATAATTGGCCAAATAGCCGTGCGTATGGGAATTTCTGATTGGGACTATTGTAGAAGTTGCGGGGAAGTGGATGAGGAGGAGTCAGTGAAGCACTTGTTATGTAAATGTCCGGGTCTGATGAGAAGCCGCCTTAAGCATTTGGGGCAAAGATTTTTCAATGGCCTAGATTGCCTAAACGGTGTCTCATTGACATCTCTAGCCGAATATCATAAAGAATCGGGGTGGTTCAAAAAGTAAAAAGTTTTTGTATCAGAGGGGAGTAGTGAAATGACAATTAAGGGAATCACAATGGCCGAGAGAATTTGCCAAATTTGCGGACGCCCTTCAACCCAACCTTCCTCCATCTTGCCCTCCTTACGAAAACGCACACTAATCGCAACGACGTTTTGACAATAAAATTGTCTTATCACCGAGCTCTCGATTGTCCAATGAACAGTCATACTGTGCCGTGGCCGCTGTGATCTTGTGCCATACAAAATCGATCTCCATCTAATCATACTAAAAGCACAAACCCGTCCCTTGACTACCTATGGTTCTTGAATTAAAATTTTTTGGAGACCTGTATGCAACTTTGCATGACTACTGCTTAGACGAGCAGAAGCCGCTTTGCTATGTTGCAACTTAATCTGGGTGAATGAAATATCGTACGATATTGCATAGACAAATTTAGCTAGACCTTCAAAATTTGAAATTATTCATTATATGTTTAACATAGGATATCTGTATTTCTGTTAAACAAATGAAAAATTTTGGTGCAGTAGAAGTTCACAGTGTTCGATTTGGACCAACTGGAATATTGGTATACGTTCTCTGTGAGTCCCATTTTGTTGTGGAGTGTTTTAAAATTGTTCCTATTTCCGACTGGGATTTTTCTTTTGGATTGCGTTCAGTGCTAGCACTGTTGTTAACTTGAACCAATTTCTCATGATGATGAAAAACTGGTCTTTTTATTTCTGTCTATATAATTTTCCCATACATTTCAAATTCAGCTCTCATTCTCTTTAACAATTTTAAACTCCAATTCATTCTATATAAAAATGTATGATTATGTATTTTTGGTTTTGTTGTATTATTGGTTACTCCACATGCATATAACGTGGGGCTGTTAAGTCATTTATGTATATTTTTCCAAAGCCCCATCATCATTCTCATCACCATCAGCATCATCATCGTAGTCGACATCGTCGTCATTATCATCATCTATAGAACATCTGTATAAATTGTAGTAAATCAAACGTTTGTTTCTGTTTCTGAGTTTTATGGTAAATCAAACTTTTAAGCAGCATAAAAAATCTCAAATGAAAAAAAAAAATAAAAATAAAATTGCACTCAAAAAATCGTTCCTATTTTCAAACCATTTTGAATACAACAACATTTAACAAAACGTTTGGTTTTGTACTTTTAGTTCAAGCTTAACATAATTGCCGTTTTAAAAAAAACAAGTAAGAAAGCTATATTCGGCTGTGCCGAATCTTTAAATACCCTCCACAATGTTAACCAATGCACTATGGTTTCGCGGACGACCTTTGTTGGACAAAATTAAATTTTCTCAAAATGGATTTTATAGAAAGTCGTAAACACTTACAAACAACAGAAAACATATTTTATTTTTGTACAAACTCATTTATTGTTCAAAAACAAATTTAGCTAAAAATAAAAAAAAAGTATTTTTTTAAATTTTTTCAATTAATTTTTTGAGTTTAAATACAAAAAATTTTTTATAATATTATACATGGAAAACAAAAAAATTATAACAATTTTTACCACAAAACCTATTTAAAACCAAAATTTTTTCCATTTTTGTAATTTTGGCCAAGAAAAGTGATAATCGGAACTATAGTGCAATGCAAATATTTAAAAAACAAAAAAAATATTTTATAAATATGTATGTATGAAAATTATATAAAAATTATATAAAAGCAACCACGTGGCACGTGTATGACACATACTACGTATTTTTAACTTCTTTTGATACAAATAACAACAAGCCAAACAACCATCAACAACTACAAAAACGCGCTGCCACGCCATATCATAGAGGTTTATATTGAAACTCATCTCAATTGCTCATAGCTTCTTAACCCCTGAACCGATTTTGCCATAATTGGTACCAAAATAACCAGAAGAACGTTGAGAACAATAAAATAAGAACCTATTTAAAATTTTATTTGAATATGTCAACCATGAGCCAAGATAAATCATTTTAAAATTTTGGGTTAAATGGCTGGTGCTACGCCCCATTGTGCGATTCGGCCCAAATTTTTTGTGAGTGTTAGGAATGATAAACTTACATTAAATTCAAAGTTTCGTTTACATTCATTCAACAGGTGTCAAGTTATAGCATTTATTTTGTGTAAAATTCACATTTTCACTCATCAAAATTTACATTTTCACTCATAACTTTTAAACTACTTAACCGATTTAAAAAAAAACCATTAGATTCTGCCTAGGAGAATTACGCAACTTTTGGTACCCCAGGCGTTTAAATCGGTTCTGGATTATAGCCAAAAACGTGATTTCAACAGACAGACAGACAGACGGACGGACAGACAGACAGACAGACAGACAGACAGACAGACAGACAGACAGACAGACAGACAGACAGACAGACAGACAGACAGACAGACAGACAGACAGACAGACAGACAGACAGACAGACAGACAGACAGACAGACAGACAGACAGACAGACAGACAGACAGACAGACAGACAGACAGACAGACAGACAGACAGACAGACAGACAGACAGACAGACAGACAGACAGACAGACAGACAGACAGACAGACAGACAGACAGACAGACAGACAGACAGACAGACAGACAGACAGACAGACAGACAGACAGACAGACAGACAGACAGACAGACAGACAGACAGACAGACAGACAGACAGACAGACAGACAGACAGACAGACAGACAGACAGACAGACAGACAGACAGACAGACAGACAGACAGACAGACAGACAGACAGACAGACAGACAGACAGACAGACAGACAGACAGACAGACAGACAGACAGACAGACAGACAGACAGACAGACAGACAGACAGACAGACAGACAGACAGACAGACAGACAGACAGACAGACAGACAGACAGACAGACAGACAGACAGACAGACAGACAGACAGACAGACAGACAGACAGACAGACAGACAGACAGACAGACAGACAGACAGACAGACAGACAGACAGACAGACAGACAGACAGACAGACAGACAGACAGACAGACAGACAGACAGACAGACAGACAGACAGACAGACAGACAGACAGACAGACAGACAGACAGACAGACAGACAGACAGACAGACAGACAGACAGACAGACAGACAGACAGACAGACAGACAGACAGACAGACAGACAGACAGACAGACAGACAGACAGACAGACAGACAGACAGACAGACAGACAGACAGACAGACAGACAGACAGACAGACAGACAGACAGACAGACAGACAGACAGACAGACAGACAGACAGACAGACAGACAGACAGACAGACAGACAGACAGACAGACAGACAGACAGACAGACAGACAGACAGACAGACAGACAGACAGACAGACAGACAGACAGACAGACAGACAGACGGACATCGCTAGATCGACTTAGAATCGATCAAGGATCATTAATATATATACTTTATGGGGTCCTAAACCAATATTTCAATGTGTTACATACGGAATGACAAACTTATATAGACCCTCTATCACTAGAGTGGAGGGTATAAAAATCAACCAAAAACAGAATCGTTCAATGCAAACCTTTTTTTTTTTTTTGGTGGGGAGTTATTGTGTTGTTGTTGCGAATAGTATTTAAACTGTGCTCAAAAGTTATCAGGATTATTAAAATGACCACTTTAAATTGATCAACTTCAAAATTCGTTTGACCACCAATTTTTTGTAAACAAAGAAAATATGTTATTGTTTATTAATATTAGTAGACCTATTAGAATATGGTAATGCGAAACTACACAGAAAATAATATCTTATATTTTATTTTAATTAAAATTTTAATTGTTTTTTAATTTAATATTAATTAAACTTTTAATTAATATAATTAATTGTTTAATTAAATTTTTAACTTTATTTTAATTAACATTTTAATTGTTTTCAAATTTAATATTAATTAAGTATTTAATTTACATAATTAAATGTTTAATTAAATTTCTAGCTTTTCTTATTTTTTTTTTTGTTTTGTTTTCCGTGTGTGTGAGAGTGTGTGTTTTTCTCTTGCATTGTATTACATACAAAAAAAATACGTAAGTATAAAAAGTTTGTTGAAAGTTTTTTTTATTTTTCACATAGGTTTTTGAATTCTCATTTTGTTTATAGTTTTATGTGTATGTATATGAAAGGTTTATAATCAACTTTATAAAATCATCTCACTGACTATGTCTTTACGGCATAAATAAATTTGGTAAAGTTTGAAGAAATATTTTTTTTTAAACTATTTTGTTCAAAAAGAATGTTTTTACAATTTTTTTTTTTTTAATATAATATTTTTAATTAATTTTTTTAATTTATACAATTAAAATTTTAATTATTTTTTTTTTAAATTTTAATTAAATTTTTAATTTATAGTATTAAGTTTTTAATTAAATTTATTTTTAATTAACGACATACAAATATTTTTAATTTATTTGCGCATTTTAGTGATTGGTCCGGATTTAATTAATTTTTTAATTAAATCTACGAATTTTTTAATTAAATATTTTTTTTATTTTTTTCTGTGTAAAATAATTTAAATTATTCCTTGTTTACAAAAAATTGGTGGTCAAAATAGTTGGAGGTCAAAAAATGCGGATTTCTTCTACTGTATGTAACCAACTTAATTTTTTGTTTAGGATGTTGGAAAAATTATTTGTATGCTGAATAAAAATTATTGGACAATTTTTAAAAATTTTAATTTTTGAACTTAAAAAAACGACTTGCATAACATTTTTAATTAGTTATACTATAGAAACGTTTCTAATTAGTTGACAACCACTGTATGTATTCTTAGTTCATTAGTGTATAACACCGCTCTTCAAATCTGAGGTTTGTCGCTGCGTTTTGGATGAAACCAAAAAAAGTTGACAGGGTTTGGTGCGCCGATTCCAAAACGGTCACTCAAATTTTTCTATCACGTCACAATTTTGAGAAAATCGCAGTTTAAGTATCTAAAAAGGCCCATTTTGACCATTTTTGTGTAAATAAACTCTGTGGACATATGACAGAAGCACTTATCTCGACATAAGAAAATTTCCCAATATTTTTATGATAATATAACTTTTAAAAACGGATCTTTCTGTCTAGTCAGCGTGATTGTAGCTCGTCTAGATCCAAAGATATCACACGTGTCAAATCAACTTATTTCGAAATTTTATCAATTTTCATTTGACATACCAACTTATCTGAAATATGTTGACAAAATAGTAACGCCTTTTTGACAAAACAACTTTTATAAATTTAAGCATATTGAACTTTTTTAAAAAAGTTTATGACAAAACAACTTGTTTCGAAAAAAGCTATTTTATCAAATTCAAAATCCTTAAAATGTCAAGCTCAAATAGAAATAGGTTTTTTTACACAAATATTTTTCAGTAAACCTCAGTGTGACAAAACACCTTGTGTTGGATAGTGTGGCTTTGTCAAAAGTGAATTTAAAAAAAGTGATTATTTATTTCTATTTAAGAGTTTTTGTCGTGTACATTATAAAAAACCTTCATTATAAATTTATATTTTATTTCTGTCAATAAAACTGTTTTCAAAATTAAATTAGCAAACTGACTATTTTACTTTAACTTGGAAATATAATAGATTTATGTTAAATTCTTTAAGGACATTTAAAGAATGAAACATCAGCTTTTCAGAAATTGTGTTTGGGGCCACCATGTTATAACACGGTGTGACTTGTGACTTGATGTCAAAATAGCCCCATCAGATAAAAAAATTCACAGCTTATTACTTTTACATTAAAGCATTACTTAAAATTTTATTATTAATAGAAGAGGATCATGTACATTGAGGCACTCTGTGCCACCTAGTAATATATAAAGAAATATTACTAGATGGCAAGTATTGACACAAACCCAAAAAGAGAATTAAAGTACTTTATATTCCCTTAAAACACCAGTTACACCAAAGTGAACCAAACAACGGTTTATGAAAATCGGATATTTAAGTCGTTATACGTCCTTACAGAATGCAGCAATAGATATTAGTGAAATAGTAAGTTTGACAGATAATGGAAAATAAAGGACTGTGATCACGTAAAATGATAGTTGACTATCGTCGATTTTTGGAGCTTTGTTGCTCCTAAACTAAACAAAATGTTTCCAATTTTTTAAGTGTTTCTGGATTAAACAACACGCTTTAATAATTTTATAAAAAAAAACTTTAAAATTTCCCTTCAAAACGATACATTAATTTTGATGTCGTTTATGCATCGTCAATCGTTTTACGTGATTAGCCCACAGGTAAACATATTTCCGGGACGTTTAGTGATAATATCCCAGCAAAACTGTTATAACCAAATAATTTATAAAATATTTCATACAGTTCCTAAATTAAACTATGCACCATTGATGATTTTTACATGAGATGATACTGAAAGTAATGCATGTAAATTATTGCATAGCATTCAGTTAGTATAAAAGTAATGCGTACCAATAAAAAAAAAATTAATTGTTTATTATTTAATCAATCCTAAAATATACTATTTATTAGTGGCATACATTACCTGGAAATGTATTATATAATCACCTTCCATTACTTTCTGTTGGCTATTTGTGCATTTAAGTCAGTATTTAAAAGAATTACTAAAGTGAGTTTTTTTTAATTCAATGGAAAGTGAAAAATCCTACGAAAAGGCACCAATGATTTTTTTTTTGGACTCATTCTGTCCAGAATCGCTTCTAAATTGGATGAAATCGATTTTTTAATCATGAAACACCCACTTTTTAGTTCTACATTTTATAGCTTTTAGTTCGAATGAACTTGGGGTAAATTTTAGAAAAATCAACTTAAGTATTTTCTGTCTTTTTACATTTTTATTTTTAACAAAAGAACATAATTACTTATAAGTGGCAAAATTAATAATTTTTTCGACAAGAAACGTATATGACAAAAGAACTTAACTGAAATAAGTTGAATTTTTCATCAAATATTCTTTTCACAAAACAACATTTTTACATTTTAAGCGTTTTCTCAAAAACCGTTACAGCTAGAATAAAACTTGAAATTGGTAAATATTCCTAGGAAGTTGCTTTATAACGTCAGCACTTAACATTTTTAAGATTGAGAACACTAACACATTTTGTGTGACTGTAAATGTGTTTTTTTGCTCTCCTGTAAAATTGACTTTTTGGAAATAAGTGCTTTTGTCAAAAGACCACAGAACTAAATATTGAAAAAATGGAAGGTTTTCTGCTAATGATTTTTTTTACCATTTTAGAAAATTAAATTTTTAGAACATTTGATCTTATCTTTAAGAGAAAATTACAGGCTTTCGAACGAGCTTGATACCAAGTCATTTGCATGTCAGGATCTTATTTTATAAGCTTTTAAAATTGGTCAAAAATGCCATTTTTCGTCACTTTAACAGCGAATTACTCAAAATCCTGACGTGATAGACAAATTTTAGCTCCCGATTTGGAATCAGCGCAACAGACACTATCCAAATCACTAACCATAATCCAATACGCATTTTCTTGTTGAGCTGTGTAATAGTTCTTTAGCACAGTATTTGAAATTACAATCATCTCTGTTTGAAAAGAGTCGGTTCAGTCGTTCATTCATTTGGTCATGTTTTATTTGGTAGGTCTGTCATGATTTTTTTTTGTGAATTTTTGTTTTAAATTTGGCTAAATTTTATAACTCTACTGCCAAATTTAAAATATTTTTTGTATTTTTTTATAGATTTAAATCCCTCAGCCATAATTTGTCAGAGTATGTGAGTTTTTGTTATTCGAATCGTTATATATTTTTTATTTCCTGTAATTTTCTTTGGATTTTTTGATAATTTTTTAAATTGCAGTTATTGTCAGTGTTACAGAAAACGTTTTATGATTTTAAAATTGTTGGCAAATAAAAAAAAATTAATAACACTGTACAACACGAAAAAAAAAGTTTTAAAAGATAACATCGAAATTTAATGTTAATGTAAAATATTTGAAAAAAAGTCTTTATTTTTAAGACATATTCCCCTTCTTTAGTTTTAGGACTTATTTTTCAACCAATTAGTTCATCTTCTTGGATTTGAGGAAGTTTTTTCCACTATTTTAGTAAAAATTTTTATAACTCGGGGATTTTTTTCTTTTCAAAATCTGAAAATGGAGATGTCTCGAAAACTAAACCAGATAGAGCAAGCATGGGTGGACCCCAACGGGTAATAACTTTGGATTTAAAAAGTTGGCATTCTCGAAATTTTTTAAATGTTCATATCTCGGTAAATATGGCTAACACAACAAAAAAATCAAAAGCATTTTTGTAGCTCTTAACACGTAGAACAAGACCGCCAATTACCAAATCGGGAAAATCCCAATAAAATCCAAACTAGCATAAATTTCGCTAAATGCAAAATACGGGTCTGCTTAATTTTAATAGAGATTATTATATATTATTTTGGCGTATATATCTCGCCATACAAACAACCCTAAAGTTCTAACATTTAAAAAAAGGACTTATCGAAGCCGAAATTTGACACGACCGATACACCATTGGATAGGCCTTTAAAAAACCTTTCGATCTGTATATAGTTTCTTTTGAAGATATGTGAAAAAATACTATAAATCCCATCCCCCCCCCCCCTTTGCCTCGCTAAATATGAGATTTCTAAAAAAACAGGTATGTTCCTCCCCTCATTCCTATATGCAAGTTTTAGGACAATCAGTGGGTGCCTGTGAAAGACCTCCCTTGTAATTGATGCAACCGATGCAAATGAAGTTGTTTGTAAAAATTTAATTTTTAGTTTAAATTATAAAAAAATGTTTCAACATTAATTTTTATTTTCAATAAAATTTTTTTTTCATAAAATCGTAAATTAAAAAAATTTTGAATAAATTGATAATTATTAGCAAAAAAAAATGTAATGTGTTGAAATATTGGCTAATTAAAATGTATAATAAAACTATAATTGCATACACATTATTGACATGAATGTAATTGGAAATTATTTCCAATATAACAATATTTTATACATATAAAATTTACGAATTGTAATGTATGGATGGATGAATACAGCAAAATATTCAAACATACAGACACGTATGCAAGTAATGAGGAAAATTACATATAGCAACAGCAGCAGAAATAGTAAATCGAACGAAAAAAAAAAAATCAATATTTATTTCGCACCATTTGCAATAAATCTTAATTTATTGTGTGGCTAAACAGTAACTGAAAACAAAATGCGAAAAATATCATTAATATGAGGGCAAAAAAGCTAAAGTTGTAAATTACAGCTTAAGCGACAGGCTACAACTACAATTAATTGAAATATTGTAAGCAGACGTCAGTTTTATTTTGGTCGAAAGAACATATCAAGGGGTTATAGTCAAAACCCTCTATCTCGAAAAATATTATTTTTCAGAGGAATCAAGAAACTGTTTATTTCGCTTAAGGATTTCAAAATTCTATAATCTGCAATATTTATTACAAAAATACGGCTGAAAATAATCAGCGGTAATCTTAAAGTGCATTATTTTTTTTAATTTTAAAAATCTTCGACCAAGCACTTTTTGTAAAAATTGGGTAAAAATTGCAAAAACAATAAAAGTATTAAATTTGTCTGTGCCAAATCTTTTATACCCTCCAACCACTGCCGACCCCTGGGTCCAAATGCAGGACTTTGAACTTCTTGTAGCAAAAAAATGTTGCATTTGTTAAACAAACACACAAAAAAATCATGCAAACAATTTGTGTTTGTCAGAGGTTGGTTTAGTTCTTCAGGGGGAACTTTCTCCCCCTGGTCCGATTTTGCACATTTACGAACTTAGACTGCCTAGGCACATAAGACATATTAGTGCCAAATTTTAAGATTCTACCTCTTTTATTTTTGACTGCATCGTGTTAACTACAGAAGGGCAGACGGACGGACGGACATCGCTAGCTAGAATGTCTTAGAATCGATCACTGATCATATATATACTTTATGGAGTCCTAGACCAATATTTTGATTCGTTACACACGGAATGACAAAGTGAGTATATCCCCATACTGTAGTTGGAGGGTATAAAAAAGCTCTTCAAAATTTTATATAGAGACATTTTTCAGGGTTCCTTGAAGGATCTTACTAAATAGGCAAGAGACTGTGGTCTGAGAGTTAATCGAAGTAAAACAGAACCTGTTATGTTTACAAGAAAAAATAAGATTCCTTCTTTCGATCCTATTTCTCTGGACGATATTGAAATCGCCTTCTCAGATAGAGCCAATCATCTTCGAGTATTTCTAGGTAGGAAGTTGAATTTTAGCCGTGATGTTGAGGAATGGAAGAGAAAAGCAACGATTGCTTTATATTCCTCTAAAAGAGTATTGTAATACGATGGGGTGTTAGCCCTTGAGTCGTTCATTGGATTTATACAGCAGTGGTGCGTCCAATTATTAAATTTGAAAACAATTAAAGTTTTAATTTAAATAAAATAAATATCCTATCTATTTCTTAAAACACAAAATTTTAAGACACATTTGAGAAAAAAAGAAACTAGACTGTGGTTAACGCCCTCAAATCGTATAATAATAATAATAATAATTTGATCCAATGATCAATTTTTATTATTTTTTCCAATTTAAATACAAATAATTTAAACCTAAACGAGAAGTGGAAACAATACCGTCGTCTCGTTGTAGCGGAATCGACCAAGGGTTTTTGTGCGAATCAAACCCAAGACCCCCTGTTTCATAGGCAAGCACGCTACCAACTAACCTACAGGATCTCCCTAAAAAGCCCCCTTAAATCAAATATATTTTTTCAATTTAATATTATAGCCTGTATTTCATAGTTTTCATTGTGTTTTCTCTACAACCCATTAAAAACTTGTCTACAAAATATAGCAAAAATATGAATTCCTAAAAGTTACCAACAATTTATATCTATCATTTCTATACAAAGAAGAATTTTTGCGTAGACCAAAATAAACATTACAACATTTATTAAAAACTATAAATTTAATTACGAATTAAAAACTCAAAACAACAAAAAAAAAAAAATAAATAAAAAACTCGTTGAAACAAGATGTTAAAAAATGTTGTTAACATAAATTTCCTTTTAAAATGTTTTTTTTTTTTTAAATTATGACACTTGTTGGCTTAAAATAAAAATAAACGGAAAATTACATTAAAAAATGTGGTCGACTGACATACGTAAAGAGACTTACAAATATACAACTATATGCAGGCCGTAATTTAAGTACAAAATTTTGATATGTGTAATTTAACTAAATATGGAAATTTCAATTCAAATCAAGTCGCAAACTTTAGTACAAAAAACAAACTGTACAGCAAATAGAATTCGTTGGAGTATGCAGAGTTTTATGGCTTAAAAGTGACAAACGGAATACAGTAGATCATTAGATTCTGAAAATAAACTCGTATAAATGTGTGTAGTTATAACACTGTGCAACAAGAAAAATGTATGGCCGTTCTTTTCTTAGAATATATTTACCCTCTAACTACCATTTTAATGGGTCCTTTTTCAAAAACTAAACACAGAAGTCTAATAAAGTGACATTTAAAGGGTTAAAATGTTTATATGAGGCATTCCACACCAAATGTCCCGCTACAGAAAAACATGTGTCCCGTAAATTTTTGAATAGGATGTTTGGATAGCCCTATATGGAACTAAGAAAATTGCGTTTTTGGCTTTTCCAATTTTCAAAAACTGGGCTTAGAAGGCGTGGTCAAATATTGGAAAAATGGTCAAATTTGTGGCGAGTTGCCTTGATTAAATATTTATCACATTAAAACGGATTGCACCACAATCTCAAAAATGTACATTCTTATATAGTTTTGTATGGGCTATCGATTAAATTTTTTTTTTTTTGAAAATTTTCAGAATCCGTTCTGAAATTTTCCATTTTTTAAAAATGTCAATTTATTGAAAAACATGCCACTTTTTTTTTCTTTTTTAAATTTTTTTTTTTAAGTTTAGATGTTTGTCCATTTACACAAAAAAATTCAGAAACACGTTCTTCGTTTTTTTGGAGAAAATCGCATTTGAACTTTAAATTTCATAACAATTTTGTAATTTCCTTGTATTTTCTTGATTTAACGTTGCGAATGAGTGTTATTAGTTGCATAAATATTACTCATTCGCAACGTTAAATCAATGAAATAAAAGCAAATTACAAAATTGTTAAAGTTCAAATGCGATTTTTTCGAAAAAAACGATGAACGTGTTTCTAAATTTTTTGTGTGGATGGACAAACTAGGGTTATATAGTCGCAACAAAAAGTCGACTTTTCGACTTTTCGACTTTTTTCAATTTCTAAAAAGTCGATTTTTCGACTTTTCGACTGTTTTCAAATTTTAAAAAGTCGACTTTTCGACCTTTCGACTTTTTAAAAAGTCGACTTTTTTCGACGTTTTTCGACTTTTTAACTTTTCTCGACCTTGTCCAACTTTTAAAAAGTCAATTTTTTTTTGTAAATAAAAGTTTAGTTTTAACTTGTTGTAAGCATTTAGGTGCTATTTTTTTTTGTTGTATTTTATTTATTAAAAAAAGTCGAAGAAATCAAAAAGGTTGAAAAAATCGAAAGCAAAAGAGTCGACTTTTGATTTATAGAACCCTATCACTGAGGTGTTTATAATGATCAAAAATATTGGTAAATATTGCACTTAACACTTTCTAACTCATGAATTTGGCTTTGACATTTTTGCTTCATACCCGAGTAAAAATAAACATATATAACAATATATAATTTGATACAAACATAATATATCATATATGATTATATATCTCGTTGGATATTTTCTAAATTTTTAAATGCAATCATATGCAGTTATATATAATTTAATCATGATTCGGATTAAAAGGTGTACGGTTGATATAATTATATAAAATTATATGAGGGTCAATACAAAATTTGTTTTTCTGTATAATTTAACATAAAATTATATATAGCTTATTCTGTTCCATACAAAACTATATATATATTTCAAATTAACCAAAAAATTTCTAAGTTTTTAAGGCAAAGTATAAGAAACTTTTTAAAATGTTCCTAAACATTTCCTTGTCAGGGTTATGTATATCACCTATCTGGTTCGAAGCGTACCCAAACATTTTTTTTGTTTTAGAAAATTATATGTTTGGTGAATGTATCGTTGACCTGTGGTGTATCTCAAACCAAACCAAAAAACACCAGGATTTTATATGTTTTTATGCAATTAGATCTAATTAAATCCACCAATATATGACAATGTCTGGTCAAAACTCGGATGAAATCAAATCATATTTTATACAAGTTGATCTTTTTTAATGCAAAAAGATCCACCATTATTCGGATCAAATTGCGTATAAATATATATTGTGTTACATATCATTATATATTGCATCATATCAAAATTTTTACTCGGGTATACAAAATACATGGAAATACCAGTAGCTTCAGTTGTTATTAAACTCGGCTCTCATTTGAAATTTTTTTCAGAAGAAAGAAATTATTTTCATCTGGCAAAAGTAAAAAAAAAAATCGAAAAAAGTCGAAAGCAAAAGTCGACTTTTCGACTTTTTAAGAACAAAAAAGTCGACTTCGACTTTTCGACTTTTTCATACAAAAAGTCGATTAATCGACTTTACGACTTTTCGACTATAGAACCCTAGGACAAACATCTAAACTTTAAAACAAAATTGAAAAAGAAAAAAAGATGTGGCATTTTTTTTAATAAATTGACATTTTTAAAAAATGGAAAATTTCAGAACGGGTTCTGAAAATTTTCCAAAACAAGAAATTTTAATCGATAGCACATACAAAACTATATAAGAATGTAAATTTTTAAGATTGTTGTGCATTCCGTTTAAATGTGATAAATATTTAATCAAGGCAACTTCCAACAAATTTGACCATTTTTCCAATATTTGACCACTCCTCCTAAGCCCAGTTTTTGAAAAATTTAAAAACCAAAAACGCAATTTTCTAAGTTCCATATAGGGCTATCCATACAACCTATTCAGAAATTTACGGTACATGTGTTTTTTTCGCTGGACATTTGGTGTGGAATGCCTCATATATATATTTTTTATATATATTTTTATTGCATTTTTTTGCATAGCAGTGCTAAATCACACGAAAAAATAGTGTAAATATACTTCAAAGCTAAAAATTATATTCAGAAGTGTTTTATAAAATTTTATGACGATTATTTTCTTTAAAAAAATTTACCCTTTAGCTCTCGTTTTGAGGTGTAATTTTTGTTATTTTTTTTAAAGAAATACATAAAAGTCCCTGCAAAAAAAGTCATTACCACTTCCCAGTGGAGTGCTTTAAAACTAATACAAATGTAATGAAATACAACAAAAATAACAAAAAAAACACAAGACAAAAACACACAAACAGTTTTTTCTACTCCAGAATTCATAGATATTCAGCTCTTAACTCATTACCTATCGCGACACCTCCATACAAATGTAAGTAGATATTCAGTTGATAAGAACTACTCCAGGGAAGTAGTTGGAAGTTGTTTGAAAGCTCGGATTACTTCTTATCTACTGAATATCTATTTACTTTTGTATGGGAGTGTCGCGGAAGGTAATGAGTTAAGAGCTGAATATACACTTTTTATGGAGTAGAAAAGAAGTCCTTTGCGATTTTTTCTTGTGTTTTTTGTTATTTTTGTTGTATTTCATTACATTTGTTATAGTTTTAAAGCACTCCAAATAGAAGTACTCCGCAATTTTTTTGCTGGGAGTCTATAAAAAAGGCAGTTAAAGGGCTAAAATGTTATACAAATAATTTGTGAATTAAATTTCACTACATGGCTAAATAAATTTTTAACCCATAAACTAGAGGTAACTTCTCTAAGGGTTTGAGTTGCGCTGAAGCCGAATCTGGTCTCAGAATTTGCCTATCACATCAAGTTTTCGAGATATCTTAGCTTGAAGTTGAAAAAAAAAACGATTTTCGCCATATTCCAGACGTTATAACTGCGAAAATTCACCTTTGTTTATAAAACCTGATATGTCCTACAAATTACCATTCATCTTGTTTTATATTGTTAAAAATTTATTTTAAAGGTCTGAAGTAGGACTTTCAGACTACATTTCAGGATTTATAAATAAAGGCGAATTTTCGCAGTATGGCGAAAAACGTTATTTTTCCACTTAAAGCTAAGATATCTCGAAAACCTGGGTTAAAAATTTGTTGGCCTGTGTAATTTTAATACTTTAACTTTGATAACCTTTGACCCCTAATGAAATTTTATGAGGAATATTTTTGTAAAATATTTTAACCCTTTAAATGAACGTTTTATTAGACTTCTGTGTTAAGTTTTTGAAAAAGGACTAAAACGACCCCTTTAAATGACAGATAGATGGTTAATATGTTCAAAGAAAAGAACCGCCATACAATTTCACTGAAGACATAAAACCATTTTTTGAAGCTCAGATGTGCTTTTATTATAGTGTTCTGTGGGGGCCCCTGTAGGCTAGTTGGTAGCGTGCTAGCCTATGAAACAGGGGGTCGTGGGTTCGATTCCCACCAAAACCCTTGGTCGATTTCGCTACAACGAGACGACGGTCATTGTTACCAGTTCTCCGTTAGGTTAAAATTATTTAAAATGAGTTGTAAATAAAAATTGGAAAAATAAATAAAAACTGATTATATTATATATTAAGAAGATAAGAAGATTACAGTGTTTTGACGTTTTCCAAACGCCTTTGAAAAAAAAAATTAAAAACTGAATTTGCAAAAGCCTTTGCTGATTTTATCTATTTGATTGTATACTTTCATATGACGTTGAAGCCATTTAGGCTCGAAGCGATGACCCAAAAATATTTTAACCCTCTAAATGAACGTTTTATTAGACTTCTGTGTTTAGTTTTTGAAAAAGGACTAAAACGACCCCTTAAAATGACAGATAAATGGTTAATATATTCAAAGAAAAGAACAGCCATACATGCTGATTTGCATTGAATTTCATGGGCATATAAATTGCGGTGGTCAAGTGGGAAAATTTTTTTCATTTGCAGAATGATGAAACTTAACCATATATACCAGAAATTCCATCTTTTTCATACATAAATATTTTTTTGAAAAAGTTGTTCTCTACTCTTCGAAAAATCGAACAGAGGATCAAAATGGGTTAAATGAACGATTTATTAGAATTCTGTGTTAAGTTTTTGAAAAAGGACTAAAACGACCCCTTTAAATGACAGATAGATGGTTAATATGTTCAAAGAAAAGAACCGCCATACAATTTCACTGAAGACATCAAACCATTTTTTGAAGCTCAGATGTGCTTTTATTATAGTGTTTTGACGTTTTCCAAACGCCTTTAAAAAAAACTGAAAAAAACTGAATTTGCAAAAGCCTTTGCTGATTTTATCTATTTGATTGTCTACTTTCACATGACGTTGAAGCCATTTAGGCTCGAAGCGATGACCCAAAATTTGTGACACAGTGTAATTTACAAGGAAACTGTATGAATTATAAGTAATATTTTGAACCAAAAAAAATCAGAAATGAACACCCTAACCCTAGCAGAAATTGAAGAATCTTCAAAACAAAATCTGAAATCACTGTAACCTTGCGAGCATATTCAAAAAGCATTTCAAGGGTACTTTATTTACAAAATATTTAATTGCTCCAGGACATAAATGGGTACACAGAAAAAAACCAATTGTTATATTGCCCCCATATTTGTGAATACAATTAATTTTTTCACTGCAAGTGCTCCTATACGGAAATTTGTTATATCAACAAATGTTTGTAAATTTTCATTGTTGAAAAAAGAATTTTGTTTTTTACAACAAACACAAAAACAATTTGTTAATCTGACAAAAGTAAAAAATCTTAATCTTATTTTCAACAAAGAAATTCAACAACCACAAACACAATTTATTGACATGATAAAATAAATTTGAAATAAAATTACTTGACTGAGTTTGTTGAAAACAAAATCGAAATTTTGTATTATGGACTAAATGGCGGCCGTTTTACTAAATGTTTGGTTGATATCAAGTTTGGTTGATATCAAGTTTGGTTGATAACAAGTTTGGTTGATATCAAGTTTGGTTGATATCAAGTTTGGTTGATTTACAATTGATGTTTGTTGATTTAAATTTGACGATATTATTTCCTGTGAAAGGTTTTTGCATCAAAATTAAATTAATGTTTTAGTTTTCTTTTGACAAATTTTCAAAGTTCCGAAAGAATTTTTGTCCCGGACACAAAATTTTTTTGAATTACCAACATTTTTATTAAAAATTTTGAATAAATTTAGTTCAAAAACACCTTTATCGTGATTGTATTTTTTTCAACGTTTTTCTAAAGAAAATTTTTGAGTGTTTAATTTCTTTGATAGCCAATACGGATGCGATGCTATATTTTCTCAACATTCAGCCACAGAATGGTCATAAAAACCTGTACTGCAGGACGGGAGATACTTTGACCACAGACTAAATACAGACTCGACAGTAGAGTTTTATAAGAAAAAATGGGGAAAAACTAAGCGATTTTAGGAGAAAACACAGCGGTTTTTAGTCCGTTTTACGCTAAAATGGCAACACTTTCTACGACTTAGGAGTGAGTGAAACAACAAAAACCGATCTGGCATCCATTTTTCTTATGGCGCGTTATATCAGTTTTCTCTTTCTAACCTAATTCGTAGAATAATTTGAAAATATTTACCATATGGTTCAGAACTACTTTTTTGTCACCTGTCACGTATGTCGAGTCTGTATTAAGGCCTAGTTAGCCGAGAAAACGTAACCGTATCTTTACCCTAACCGTAGCGTATTTATTTAGTGCAATTATCGAAACTTAATAACGTGTCATATGTTTTTGACGTAAAAAAAACTCGTCGTTCATTTTTGTTATTTTATTTATGTTTTTTTATATGTAGACTTTAAATTAGTTTGTTTATTTAAATCGAATTAGTGATTTTTCTATTTGTTTTGCACTTTTAGTTTTGTATCACATTTTTTTTTGGAAATAAACAAACCGAAAATCAGCTGTTTACAAATGTCACGTAGAAACGTTGTAAAATTCTATTTTAAACAGGTCGGAACGTTCCGTTTACGTGACAATTGAATTCGGTAATCGTTTTCATAGTTTACGCATATCAAAAACAATCAGCTGACTTTTTACGTTAGGGTTACGGTTACGTTTTCTGGGCTAACTAGGCCTTTAGTCTGTGCTTTGACGTTACACTTAACAAAAAAAAAACTTGTCAAATTACTAGAAAAAGTCTCGTAATCCCATTTTACCAATATTTTAAAGTTTTCCTTGTTTTTTAACAAATAATTTTCGCTCGAAATTTACATTTTTTTTTTGTTATTTAAAAGCTTTTTTTTGTAATTTTACAAATTTCCAAGATTTTTTATAGAAAAAAATCTGGAAAATTTGCGAGAATTTTTTTTTAGTTTTATTTCGCCAAAAAATATTGTAAATTTACAATTTTATTAGTAAAAATCTTGTTTAATTACAAAAAAGTTTTTAAATTTTACTAGGAATTCTCGTAAAATAGAAGGTAGCAAAAAATCTTGTAAAATCACGAAACCTCCTTGTAAGTTTTATCGCATCCAAAAAATTGTAAATTTAAATTTTTTTTCGTAAATATCGTGTAAAATTACAAAAGTATTAGTAAAAAGCTTGTAAAATAACAATGAATTCTGTCAAACAGGAAACCTTGTAATTTTACAAGGTTTTTTTTTTTGAGTGTACGTAAAAAAACTGGAAAAATTAAAATTACTATGGGGCGGTGCTAAGCTTTAAGTTATTCTCTGACATTTTGGGAAATGCTTTGAGGAGTCTCTCTCATAGGTGCTTGTTTTCAACAGATAGACAGACGAAAGGAAATCGTGAGATCGTCTAAAAATCGAACGAGGTTCATGAACAAAAGACATCGATATACTCTATGGTACCTAGATCGATATTTCAAGGTGTTAAAACAGAATGACAAACACATTATACTAGTGCCTACGGTCAGTACCGTAGTACCGGGAATACCGGTATTCCCGGTTCTCGGTATTACCGGGAAATGGTACCGGTTTCCCGGTTCTTAATTCATTCCCGGTATTCCCGGGAATACCGGTATTCCCGGTTCCGGTTCTGACGGTATTCCCGGGATTACCGGTATGTATATTTTTTTTAAATTTTGTACAATTACAATTTTTTCTTTGCTTTTACCAAAATAAATACAAAACATGTGAAAACACCATTTCCAATTTATTTTTTTTTTTAATTTAAGAAGAAATAGTTGCATGATTTTTAAATAATTTTACAAACACAACTAAATATTACTAAAATACTGATTAAATAGTGTAATTTAAATATTTTATGGTACAGTATTTTTTTGGTTTTTGAGAACCGGTACCAGGATCAGAACCGGGAATACCGGTATTCCCGGGAATATATCTAGAACCGGGAAACCGGTTCCAGAACCGGGAATACCGGTATTCCCGGGAATACCGAGAACCGGGAAATGGGGGGCACTACATTATACCCTCAATCTACACTTGAATTTTTTTATTTTCTAAGGACAAACTCTTAAATATAAATCATTCTAATATTAAAGTTTGTCCATCACTGATAAATGAATAATATCAACATACTAATATGAATTGGTAATGAATGTGGTATAATGCCAAATTGTAAATTATTTATGTATAACTAATAGAAACTACTACTATTTCTACTGCTTATAGGATTTCAAAACCCACTAAAGATGGAGTGCGGAGGTGCTCAATACTAACTAAGGAAGGAGCGCAGATAAAAATGATTCAATAATTTCTAACTCAACATTTCATCTGGAACTTTTAGTTTGTTACCAGGTCGTAGAAACGCGATATTTTTATTTTTTTTTGTGGTCTCCAGTTTGTTTGGTCTCACTCTCATCGTATGTTAATTTTTAGTTATTCATCCAAAAGTTCAAAATCATCATGACAATTTTTACTTTTAAAGAGTTTGTTTTTTTCTGATGTATAATTAGTTTGTCATATCGTTTGTAACATCTTAAAATAAAAATGTAGGTACCAATAAATTGGTCATCTAGGATAGATTTTAAGAAAATCTAGTGAAGTCCGTCTGTCTGTTGAGCACTTGATAACTTTCGAAAAACAAGTGCAGTTTTAAAGATGCTTGGCTTTTAAAGTGTCTTCGCCATGATGATTGTTGTACTCAAAAAAATAACTTTTTAAAATGACATGAAAAGTTTGTAATTTTTTTTGTTGTTACCTCTTATTTGACAAAAATTCCCTGTAATTTTACAAGCTTTTTACCAATAGTTTTGTAATTTTGCAAGATTTTTACCAATAAAATTGTAAATTTACAATTTTTTTGGCCCAATAAATCTTACCAGCAGGTTTCGTAACTTTGCCAGATTTCTTGCTACCTCGTATTTTACGAGAAATCCTAGTAAAAATTACAAGCTTTTTTTGTTATTTTAGAAGCTTTTTACCAATAAAATTGTAAATTTACAATTTTTTTGGCGCAATAACACTTACAAGGAATTCTCTTGAATTTACTAGATTTTTTTTTGTAAAAAACCATTAAAATTTGTAAAATTACAAAAATAAAATGTAAAATTACCAAAAAATTTAAATTTCAATAAAAAATTGTTTGTCAAAAAACAAGAAAAACGGTCAAATATTGGTAAAATGAGACTTTTTTTTAGTAAAAAGTTTGTGCACTTCGAAAAATGTAGTACATTTATATATGTTTTTTAGTGTTTAATCAAGAAAAAAGCTCACTGGAAAAAATTTTACACTCAAAAATTATTTTGCTCAATTTATATTTCATTAAAATACATATTTTTACGGAAAAAAACAATAAAATAATCACTCAAAAAAATTTTTGCACTAATTTTTTGTTTTTAAAAAATGTTTTGCTCTCAAACTTAAATTATACTCAAAATGTTTTGTACATTGTGCAGGGTATTTATAAATTCGGCCATACTAATTTAATTTTTTTTTACTTCTTTTTCAGTAACTAATTTTTTTTTAGTAATTTTTTCTCTTAAAATTCCTCTTTTAGTTGAAGACTTTTTGTTGCTTCCATTAGATTTTAGCTTCGCTGTTTTTTTTTGTATTATCTGTATGCAAAAGTTTTTCATTGGATTTTATTCTATTGAATACATTGGTTGTTTAGAGGTTTTCACAGTGATGTCAATGTTTTTAAATAAAATACGTTTAGTTTAATTCAAATAACTGTTTTCAAAATTCTGTCGTTTATAAAATGTAGTTTGATAATGTCACAATGACACAAAATAGTGACGTAGTCCATAGACAAAATATTCAATTGACCTTTCCAGGCACGTGTCCGGAAGGGGGTCATCGAAAAAAAAAAAACTTTTGGAAGTTTTACACAAAAATTAATCAACGTTTTGGTTATTGTTTTCAAAATATCTATACAAAACTGAAAAATAGTTCTCGACAAAAATTCTACAGTGAAACAAAATCGGAATGGGATGAAACCAAAAGCAAATGACAGTTGACAAATTCCATAAAAACACCCTTAAGGTTTTTTTTGTTTGCCGCTAGATTTTTTTTACACGCATTTAAAGTTAGTGAACTTTTATTATAATTATAATAATTGCTGGAAAACTGTATAAGTGGCGTATGATTGATATTGTAATTGGCTTTAAATAACAATCATACGCAATGGTATACAGTGGTTTGTTTGGCTATTTGGCTATTCAGTAAGTAGGTACTAGACCGATTGCAGCGAAATTCATACCGGTTATAGCTATCGTATTTTCTAGCTTAAATTTGGACGCTGGATCCAACATGTCCAATAATGGCACCACCAGGGGCCCCTAAAGTAGGACATAAAATTGATAAATGATGATTTTGCTACACGAAAACTGTTTCAGATTTTGGAATTTTTTCTATACGAAAAATGTGTCAGTATCTGAGAATTTTTCTATATCTTGAACCTATATTCAAAAAAAATCATTGAACACGAATCTGGTACAGATTTTGATATCTAATGGCTCGTTTTCGAGATATTGGCATTTTTAAAATATCGGTTAATAGTGTTTGCAAAAAAAAAAATTGCTTATATAGATGTAACTTTTAAACTATTTATCAGATTGAAACATTATGAGTGGGGCAAATGAAGTCAATGATATAAGCTTTCAAAATAGCCGGTTTGGAGTGACCCTGATACAATACAGCGTGAGTTACAGAGTGCCAAAGTTGACCACCCTGAGATTAAAAGGATTTCGGAGCTAGTAACTTTTAAAAATATGCAAAGATTTTTAATTTATTTTTCAGTTTTTGCAATTATCGTACTAAGGATAACAAAAACCAAAAAAAATGTTTTGTTTATTTTCCGACAAAATATGCCAACTCTAAAAAAATATTTGTTTTTTGATATAGTAATAAATGCCATCTCTGAAAAATACGCAATAAGAAATTTTTAGCATAGGTAAAAATTATTTAGAATATTTAAACCATCTTATGGAAGGTACATTGTTAATTTTTAAAATAATATGCGAAATAACTAGTTTTTTAGCTCTCCTGAACAGTAAGCTTTTTCGAGTTGGCATTTATTGAATATAGTTCGACGATATGAAAAATGTCTCAGAATCTGAAAAATGAGTTTGAGGCATTTTGCGAATTTTTTTTTTTTTCAGTTTCTGAGACATTTTTTGCAAAGATAAATGTCTCAAAATCTAAGAATTTTCTATAAGCAAAATGTCTCAAAATCTGATTACTCTTCTATACGATCAATATCTTAGAATTTGAGAGTTTTTTTATATAGTCCGAGAATTTTTCTACGCTTACAATTTCTTTTAATTAAAGAGTATTCTGTACGAAAAATGTCTTAACATTTGAGAATTTTCTATGCGAACAATGTTTGAAATCTTAGTATATTTAAAATCTTTCTGTAGTAAAAATATCTTGGAATTTAGAAGTGTTTCTGTGCAAAAATGTATAAGTAACTGTGCAAAAATGTATAAGTAAAAATGTTCCTCAGTTTAAGATTTTCTTGTTCCAAAAAATCTCCCAAAATTTTATTTTTTTTAACTTAAAATAAAAATGAATGCTTTGTTTTCTTAAAATGTAAGAAAAATAGACTTAAAAACATTGATTAAAAAAACCATCAACCAAAATTAAGCCACCCCAAAATAAATACCGGTCTACTTGCCTGACCCTTGCAACCGTTATTTTGTGTTTACAAATCATCATTCCAAACTTTAAGGATGGGACTTGTTTTTCTTCTGTTCTCATACCAACCACTCTTCCGATATTCACATAAGAGGCATTTCACACCAAATGTCCCGCTACACAGACAAAAACGAATTGTTATATTGACCCCCATATTTGTGAATAAAATAATTTTTTTTACTGAAAGTGCTCCTATACGGAAATTTGTAATATCAACAAACTTTTGTAAATTTTGATTGTTGAAAAAAGAATTTTGAAATAAAATTACTTGACTGAGTTTGTTGAAAACAAAATTGAAGTTTTGTATTATTGACTAACAGACGGTCGTTTTCACTAAATGTTTGGTTGATATCATGCTTGGTTGATTTACAATTCATGTTTATTGATTTAAATTTGACGATTTTATTTTCTGTGTACAGATATACTGGTGTCCCATGAGTTTCTAATAGGTTGTATTAACTCCCCATTGCAATTTTGTATATCGCCTTTTCGATGAAACAGCTTGAGAAAAAGGGTATTTTTTGACCTGGGGTCTTTAGATTTTTTTCATATTGTGTATATTTACAGTTTAATTAAATTCTAAAAAATATTAATTAAAAACATTTAAAATGGTAAAAGTTGACAAAAATGCACTAAAAATGCATTTACATTTAAAATGCCTTTTTTTAAGAGACATTTTTTTTCTACTTTAACGTTTAAAGAACATGACTTTAGCTTTTATTGAAATGATGACAATCCCGGGTTTCTTAAGAAGTTAAAGCTCTTCAAACTACACCACCTTATACATTTTTTGGGATTTAAAAAAAAAACGAAAAATATCGATTTTTGTCTTTGGAATTTAATTAAACTGGAAATGGGAATGTTCAAATGGCTCAATAGAGTATCTGTGTTCCTAATATAAAAAAAACTGAAGACCCAAGTCCAGATTTGTGCACTCAAAATAGTAACTCTGTAAAATACTCTGTAAAATGACTGTAATCTCAATTTAACAGATATTTGGCAGAGTTTTCTGTCCAAATAAAGATTTAAAGAAAATACTTTGTATTTTGTTGTGAAAAGAAACAAAGTTTCCTTTGTTATATTACTTTTTACTTTGTAATCTTAATTTTACAGATAACTAACAGAGTTTTCTGCTAAAATACAGATTTAAGCAAAATACTTATTTTTTATAACCAAAAAAATTTTCTGTTTTGAGTAGTTTTTGTTACCAAACATCAAAATTTTATCTGTATATATTTTTTTGTTGAAGTAGCAAAAAAGTATTAAAAAAAATCTTTTGAGAAATCTTATAAAAAAATTACAAAATAACATGCATTAAACTAAACTCTGTTAATTTACAGAGTTTTTTCTGAAATTTTTTTTTGCATCAAATGCATTTTAAAAATATATGTTAATTTACATATACTAAAAAAATATGTTATTAACTGTTTGTAGGTTATTTTAAAAAGTAATCAGTAAAGTTATTTTAAAAAAAATCATTAATTTTATTATGGATTTTTTGTTTTCTACTGTTTCTGTAGTTAAAAAAAAATAATTTACTGTCTTAAAACCAGGGTTGGCAACCGAAACGAATAACGGTATCGGTAACGGTATTGGTATAACATATTTTTTATATCGGTAACGGTAAAGGTAACGGTATTTTCGATTATTTCGGTAACGATAAACCGTTACCGAAACATCGATACCGGTACGTACCGGTATTATGAATAAAATTTACCCAATGTGTTAAAATGTAACAAATTTGTTAAAAACACGTAAAAGATCAAGAATTTATTTAATAAACTTACAAGGAAGGTCTTTCACAGAGCACCCACCGATTGTCCTGAAACTTGCATATAGGAAAGAGGGGAGCAAAATAAGAGTTACCTATTTTTTTATAGCTGCCCAATCTCACTTTTAGCGGGTCAAAGGGAGGGGGGAAAACGGATTTTTTTCGTTTTTTGAGGATTTTTCCCATTTCTTCAAAATGAACATTTTATACAGGCCGAAATGTTTTTTGAAGGCCTATCCATTGGTGTGTCAGTCGTTATTGTCAAAAATCCGTAATCGTTGGGGTAGTTTATATGGAGATCAAAATTAAACTGAGCCGCATTTTTTCGTTTGGCGAAATTCCTGCTAATTCGGATTTTATATGGATTTTTCCGAAAGCTCGAATTTTCGCTAAAGCTCTTATTTTTTCATAAGGTGGCAACCCTTTTTTAAATTTTAAATTGGGCAGCTAAAAAAAACAGGTAACTCTTATTTTTCCCCCCTCATTCCCATATTCAAGTTTCAGGACAATCGGTGGTTGCCCTGTAAAAGACCTTCCTTGTTAGTGCATTTTTAACACATAATTATATAGTTTTACTAGTATTTAATACTATTAATTAACTCAGAATTTAATTAAAATGTTCACGCAATATTGTAATTCAACAAATATTTTTTGATTTTTTACTTGTTTATTAAATATATCTGTCCAATCAGCAGGAAAATCTGCATTTATGTGTATTTTATGACAACCGAAATAAAACCGATATAATACCGGTAAAAATCCCAATAAAGGTAAAGGTTTTTTATCGGTAACGGTATTGAAATTTTTTTATTTCGGTATTGGTAACGGTAACGGTAGTCAAAATTAAAGGGTTTTTAATCGGTAACGGTATTGAAAGGGTAACGGTAGCCAACACTGCTTAAAACTGAATTTTCTGTTACATTCAATTTTGGTAGTAAGAAATTTCTTCTATAGTGTGGAGATCTGGCATCGCTGTTGATTGAGTTTAGTTAGTTGTCGAACAGCGCTAGAACTGTCTTTAGTGAAATGTGCATAAATGTTATTATCTTTATTAAACATATAAATCAAAAACAATTGAATTAGTTAAATATTTTGTAGTTCGGTTTTATTGAATTGGTGAGTTATTACCAGGGAAACCAAAAATATGCTCTAAAAAACACGTTTTAAGCGCTTAAAAAATGCCCTTAAAAACGGAAAATATGCTCTAAAAACAATAAAAATATGCTCTTAAAAACACCTCTCTTCGAGGTGTTTTTTACAATTTTTTAGAGAATAGACCTAAAAAATACCGTTATATGAGGTAGTTAGAGGGTTAATATGGGTTAATGAAGCAATAACAGGCCAAAGCATAATCAATCGTCAGAACCCCGTTATTTTGGAAAAGAAAAAGAAACAAACATTTCAATCCACTTACAAAATTAAAAAAAAAAAAAAACATCCCAAATAAAATTTAAAAAATTTAAAAATAAGTGTTGTTATAAAAAAAATGGATAAAAAAAAATTTCTAAAAATTAAAAAATGCTCTAAAAACTTAAAAAAAATGCTCTAAAAGTGAAAAAATGCTCTAAAAATTAAAAATATGCTCTAAAAATATGCTCTTATGGTAAAATATGCTCTTAAACCTAAAATATGCTAAAATATGCTCTTAAGGCTAAAATATGCAAAAATATGCTCTAACAAATCGATGCCAGATTTCTTAAAATCTTCTGAAAAGGATAAATACCTTACCCATTTATTAATACAAAGCGCAGGAAAAAACATGATACTGCATATTTTTGGTTTCATATAGTTTTAATGTTTTTCAATAAAAAATAAGTGAATATTCACTAGTTTTTGAATGTTTTGGATAGTCATTAAATTAACATTAAAAATTGTTTTTATTTTAAAAGAAAAAACACTGGAATGGTTTTTAAATAAAATTTCATTTGTTTTAAGTGAATTTTTTTCACTGGAATTTACCTACTCGGATTCAAAAAAAATATATTACCCAGAACAATTTTTAATTTCAAAAGTAGAAAATTTAGGTTTTAGTGATTTAAAAATGCATGTTCGTCATTTATTATCTTGTATTTTGTCATTTATTATTTAGTAATCAAAACTTCTAAAGTCGATCATTGACAAATGATTTTCTTAAGATATAAATGTCGATAAATGATTTAAAAAATTTATTGAGATAAAATTACACAAAAATTACACAAAAAATTTCATTATCCAAAAATTACTCAAGGATTTTGAAATTGTCCTACTTTTGGATAATTATCTAGAAAGTGGCAGCACTGATCCACACAAAAAAAAAATCAAAAGCGCGTTTTTCGTTTTCTTTAAGAAAATCGCATTTTAATAATAATATAATTTTGAATTGTATTTCCGTGATCCAACGTGGCGTATAAGTTACAAAGCAACGGATTTCGCAAATATTTGTTACTCATACGCTATTTTAAATCAAGAAAAACATATTACAAAATAATTGTGAAATTTAATAAATTGACTTTCTTACAAAATTAAACATTCAGAACGGGTTTTAAAAATTTTGAAAATTGTAATCAATAGCCCATAAAAAAATATACAAAAAAGTAAATTCTTGGGATTGTGGTGAACTCAGTTTTAATTTGATAAATATTTAGTTTAGGCAACTCGGCACAAATTTGATAATTTTTTTAAATGATTCCAGTTTCCTACTATAAATTGAATAAATTTCAACAAAATGTGTAACTTTACTTAAAATAAATTGGAATTTACTCAAACTCTAGTAGAAATAATTGAAATGTGTTATAAGTTATCCAATTTATAGAAGGAAACTGAACTCTTTTTTTAGACTGCAGAGAAAGACAATGTTATAAATAGCGCCTTTAACTAACAATAAGTGTATGGTTAAATAAAACCGCCAAAACTAAAAATCGCTAATGTGTCACCTTTGGATTTTTTCTTTGATTTCTTTTTTTGATTTATTTCCTTTCAATGTTTTAGATTTTGTTTTTTATTTTTTTTTTATTTTTACTATATGTTTTTTGTATTGGATTTTACATTTGCAAATACAAAGTACGATATACTGCTGACGCCACCACATGCGATAACAAATCTTTGATACATAATTAAATTACAGCGTTTTAATTTCTGTAATTAGTCACGATTTTTTAGTATAGTTTTTGTTTGTTTTTATGCGACAGTGAAAAATATACATAAATAAAACCCTTAAAATCAATATAAAAAAGAAACACAAAAAATATTTATTTGAAAAATATATTTTTGCTAACGTAACGAAAGAATGAGTCAATGGAAAAACTAATCTTACAGAGGAGGTATCCCGAGTGCCTATGTGAGTTTCTTGTTTAAGCCTGAATAAATGTTGAATTAATTTTGTATGGAGTTTAAAGAAAATTCGAAGTAGACACCCGGATACTCCCACCTGGATTTTCATTGCAAACTTATGATAAATAAACGTTTTTGAATAATTAATCTTTGATTTATTCTAAAATAAAAAATCTTCTGATTTTAGTTGAAAAATCTGCCGATGTCAGCTGAAAAATCTGTATCTGAAAAATTTGCAAATTTTATTTGACAAATCTGCTAATATCAGCAGAAAAATAGTCAGGTTTTAGGAACCTTTATTGAATCACGCATTAATCGGTTGAAATTCCATCGAGTTTGAGCCATACGACAAATCTGATGATTTAAGTAGACTTAATATTTCTAAAAGACTCGATATTGATTCTATTACTGCTTTCAAAAAAGGCATACGTCTCTTTAAGAATAGTTTTCGAAAATTTAAACGTTTAAATTTGTGAACCTTTTTTAAGGAACGGCTTCCCCTCCCCTTGTGGAGAGTGGGCTTCCTAAAGATCGAAAAATGCCAACAATTTTATTTAATATAGATTTTTAACTAAAGAAATTCAATTTTATCACTGTTAACAATCAATACTTTATACACCCGCCCACAAATGGGCGGCTGGCCGACAAAATTGCATTTTATAATCCACTGGCTCTTATTGCAAGACATTGAACTTCGTCTGACAAAAAAATTAAAGGCGATATTCTCATTTTGTCATTTCGTGAATAACGCATCGAAATATTGGTGTAGGATCCAATAAAGCACATAAATAAATGATCCATGATCGATATTAAGACATTCTAGGAATGCCCACCTGTCCGTCTGTCTGTACACACAAAAAAAAATTTGTCAAATTACTAGGAAAAGTCTCGTAATCCCATTTTTAGCAATATTTGACAGTTTTCCTTGTTTTTTTTAACAAATTGAAATTTACATTTTTTTTTGTAATTTTACATTTTTTTTTGTTAATTTACAAATTCCCAAGATAATTTTACAAAAAAAATCTAGTAAATTTATGAGAATTCCTTGTAATTTTAATTGCGCCAAAACACTGTAAATTTACAATTTTATTGGTAAAAAGCTTGTAAAATTACAAAACTATTGGTAGAAAGCTTGTAAAATTACTAGGAGTTCTCGTAAAATAGGAGATAGCAAAAAATCTAGTAAAATTACGAAACCTCTTTGTAAATTTTATCTTGTCAAAAAATTTGTAAATTTACAAAAAAACAAAAAGGAAAGAAAAGAAAAGAAAAGAAAAGAAAAGAAAAGAAAAGAAAAGAAAAGAAAAGAAAAGAAAAAGAGGAAAGGAAAGGTGGAATGAAAAATTTATAAGAATTTTTAAAATTTTCTTAAGAAAAAATGACTCGGAATGTTAGAATTTTTCTATATGAAAAAATTTAATAATTTTTCTATAGGAAAAATTTGACAAAAAAAAAAATTATTCTCTAGGAATAATTTGTGAAATTTTCTGCAGAAAAATCTGAGAATTTTTCTATAGCAGAATTTTTTTTTATAGAAATTCTTCTATCAAAAATGACTAAAAATCCAAAAATTTTTTTAGAAAAAATACTACAATTTTTGTAGGTGAAAAATTTGAGAATTTTTCTATACCCGGTGAATAATGTTCGTATATGGAAACATATACGAGAATATATGGTTACATATATGAAGATACATGACCATATATGAATCATATATGAACACATATGTACATATATGAACATATGTGTAGGCATACATAATTATGTATGAATCATATACGTCAATATACGTAAAGTACACTCATATGTAAATATATGGCATACATGTACATATATGAACATATTTGTGAGCATATATGATCATATATGCTTCATATATGTACATGTATTCCATATATTTACATATGGGTTCACTTTACGTATATGGACGTATATGATTCATACATGATTATGTATGCCCACAAATATGTTCATATATGTACATATGTGTCCATTAGAGTGTCCCTTATTTTGGAAATGTTGGAAATGTTGAGACGGTACCCCCTCATTTTTTTCCTTTTGACTAAAAAATAACTCAGGAAAAATTTTACGCCCCTACGACCACGCCTTCCCTACGCGACGGGGCCTTAAAGAACGGGGCCTTAAAAATCATTTTTCCATACAAACCAAAAAATTTTTTTTTGATTTTTAATTTTTTTGTTATTAATTGTATTATTACTTGCTTAGCTTATTCACGACAAAAAATTTGATTTTGGCATGGTTGGTTACCGTTACCCTTATTATACCGTTACCGATTCAAAACCCTTTCAAATCGAATACCGTTACCGTTACCGCTAAAAATATTTTTAGAATACCGTTACCCTTACCGTTACCGTTATAATTATTAGAAGTTACCGGTATTGTACCGGTATTCAAAATTTTACCTGTTTAAGGGATTTTAACGAACAAAAAAATAAAATCAAATTGCTAACATAATTTTAAATTTATAATTTGCAAATTATCATAAAATAAATGACAAAAATAATAATCATATCAAATCTATACTGGTTTTTGGGTCTATAAAATATTTTTAGCTTTCAGTTCTATCTTTTTTTTAAATTTTTAACTAAATTAACAATACCGGTACGTACCGGTTTGGTTGGTTCGGTACCGGTACATACCGTTACCGAAACGAATTGAAAACACTTACCGTTACCTTTACCGAAATAAATAAAAATTAGATACCGTTACCGTTACCCTTACCATTATTCGTTTCGGTAACCAACCTTGGATTTTGGTGGGATGAGGCTTTCAGTTCTAAAAAATTTTTCGAAAAAAAAAAATTTTTAGCTTTTGGGGTCCTTCAGTAAAAATTTTTAAAAAATATTTTTTTTTAGTTTTGACAAGAAACCGTTTTAGTTGTAATTTTGCTTTTAATGATATATATTCATAAAAAAATATTATTCATATTTGTGACATCTTGATCGTGTATCGAAAAACATCAAAAATGCATTTTTTACCCTTTTGTGAGGTTTTATTTAGAAAATATTTTCTAGAGTCTGCGACTTTTTCTGAGTGAAAAATGACTTGGAATATGAAACTTTTTCTATAGAAAAAAATGCCTCAGACTTCTAAGAATTTTAGGAAAAATATCCCGGAATCTGAGAAAAATTTTCTATTTGAAAAATGTCTCAGAATCTAAGACTTTTTCTGCAGGAAAATATCTCTGAAATTGAGACCTTTCCAGAGGAAAAATGTTTCAGAATCTTCGACTTTTTTTGTAGGAAAAAGTTCTGAGATTCTCAGTCTTTTTTAAAAAATGTGTCTCAGAAAATTATACTTTTTCTATAGAAAAATTTCTCAAAGTCTATAATTTGACAATAAAAAAAAAAAAAAATTTCAAAATATCAAACATTTTCTTAAGTTCTTAAACCTTTTCTATAGGAATAAATTTTTAAAATTTGGAAATGTTTCTATAGAAAAAAGGAGGTAAACCCTAAAAAACCTTTTCTAATGATTCAAATCCTACCAGAGTATCCCTGCAAAAAAAAAAATTTTTTGAGTAAAAAAAAATTTGCCCCCCCCAAAGCCAAGAGCTGAATTCGCGCCTGGATGAGCCACAATAGCATTGAGTTCAACGGCGACTATAGTGTGGTTTTACTAGAACAGATTTCATGAACAATGTTAAACAAACAATTTTTTCATTTTTCCAGTTATTCCAATTATTTTACAATTTTTCTTTAAAAAAATTTGGCAAAATCTGAGACTTTTTCTATATAAAAAATGTCTCAAAATCTTAGACTATTCTGTATGGAAGAGGTCTCAAATCTGAGACTTTTTCTGTAGAAAAACTGTCTCAGAATCTGAGACTTTTTTTGTAGAAAAACTATCTCAGAATCTGAGACTTTTTCTATAGACAAACTGTCGCAGAATCTGAGACTTTTTCTATAGAAAAACTATCTCAGAATCTGAGACCTTTTCTATAGAAAAACTATCTCAGAATCTGAGACTTTTTCTATAGAAAAAATATCTCAGAATCTGAGACTTTTTCTATAGACAAACTGCCTCAGAATCTGAGAATTTTTCTATAGAAAAACTGTCTCAGAATCTGAGACTTTTTCTATAGAAAAACTATCTCAGAATCTGAGACTTTTTCTATAGAAAAACTGTCTCAGAATCTGAGACTTTTTCTATAGAAAAACTGTCTCAGAATCTGAGACTTTTTCTATAGAAAAACTGTCTCAGAATCTGAGACTTTTTCTATAGAAAAACTGTCTCAGAATCTGAGACTTTTTCTATAGAAAAACTGTCTCAGAATCTGAGACTTTTTCTATAGAAAAACTGTCTCAGAATCTGAGACTTTTTCTATAGAAAAACTGTCTCAGAATCTGAGACTTTTTCTATAGAAAAACTGTCTCAGAATCTGAGACTTTTTCTATAGAAAAACTGTCTCAGAATCTGAGACTTTTTCTATAGAAAAACTGTCTCAGAATCTGAGACTTTTTCTATAGAAAAACTGTCTCAGAATCTGAGACTTTTTCTATAGAAAAACTGTCTCAGAATCTGAGACTTTTTCTATAGAAAAACTGTCTCAGAATCTGAGACTTTTTCTATAGAAAAACTGTCTCAGAATCTGAGACTTTTTCTATAGAAAAACTGTCTCAGAATCTGAGACTTTTTCTATAGAAAAACTGTCTCAGAATCTGAGACTTTTTCTATAGAAAAACTGTCTCAGAATCTGAGACTTTTTCTATAGAAAAACTGTCTCAGAATCTGAGACTTTTTCTATAGAAAAACTGTCTCAGAATCTGAGACTTTTTCTATAGAAAAACTGTCTCAGAATCTGAGACTTTTTCTATAGAAAAACTGTCTCAGAATCTGAGACTTTTTCTATAGAAAATCTGTCTCAGAATCTGAGACTTTTTCTATAGAAAAACTGTCTCAGAATCTGAGACTTTTTCTATAGAAAAACTGTCTCAGAATCTGAGACTTTTTCTATAGAAAATCTGTCTCAGAATCTGAGACTTTTTCTATAGAAAAACTGTCTCAGAATCTGAGACTTTTTCTATAGAAAAACTGTCTCAGAATCTGAGACTTTTTCTATAGAAAATCTGTCTCAGAATCTGAGAGTTTTTCTATAGAAAAACTGTCTCAGAATCTAGACTTTTTCTATAAAAAAACTGTCTCAGAATCTAAGACTTTTTCTTTAGAAAAACTGTCTCAGAATCTGAGACTTTTTCTTTAGAAAAACTGTCTGAGAATCTGAGACTTTTTCTTTAGAAAAACTGTCTCAGAATCTGAGACTTTTTCTTTAGAAAAACTGTCTCAGAATCTGAGACTTTTTCTTTAGAAAAACTGTATTAGAATCTGAGACTTTTTCTTTAGAAAAACTGTCTCAGAATCTGAGACTTTTTCTTTAGAAAAACTGTCTCAGAATCTGAGACTTTTTCTTTAGAAAAACTGTCTCAGAATCTGAGACTTTTTCTTTAGAAAAACTCTCCCAGAATCTGAGACTTTTTCTTTAGAAAAACTGTCTCAGAATCTGAGACTTTTTCTTTAGAAAAACTGTCTCAGAATCTGAGACTTTTTCTTTAGAAAAACTCTCTCAGAATCTGAGACTTTTTCTTTAGAAAAACTCTCTCAGAATCTGAGACTTTTTCTTTAGAAAAACTCTCTCAGAATCTGAGACTTTTTCTTTAGAAAAACTCTCTCAGACTTTTCTTTAGAAAAACTGTCTCAGAATCTGAGACTTTTTCTATAGAAAAACTGTCTCAGAATCTGAGACTTTTTCTACAGAAAAACTCTCTCAGAATCTGAGACTTTTTCTACAGAAAAACTCTCTCAGAATCTGAGACTTTTTCTATAGAAAAACTCTCTCAGAATCTGAGACTTTTTCAATAGAAAAACTGTCTCAAAATCTGAAGCTTTTTCTATAGAAAAACTGTCTCAGAATGTGATGCTTTTTCGATAGAAAAACTGTCTCAGAATGTGATGCTTTTTCGATAGAAAAACTGCCTTAGAATCTGAGACCTTTTCTATAGAAAAACTTCTTCAGAATCTGAGGCTTTTTCTAAAAAAAAAACTGTCTCAGAATCGGAGACTTTTTCTATAGAAAAACTGTCTCAGAATCTGAGACTTTTTCCATAGAAAAACTGTCTCAGAATCTTGGACTTTCCTACAAGAAAATTGTCTCAGAATCTGAGACTTTTTCTATATAAAAAATGTCTCAGAATCTTGAAGTTTTTCTTTATAAAGAATATCTCAGAATCTGAAACTGTTTCAGTATCTGATGCATTAAATATTATAAATAATGTCTTCAATCTCTCAAAAAAATGTTAGGAGTTCTGTTGCCATAACTGACAAATTTTCAAAAGTAAAATTTAGTCAAAACTAAGAATTTGCTATGGAATATTGTAGAAAAAAGTATCACAACCGCATTTCTATGAATCAGTTACATTAAAGTTTTATAGAATGACGGTCGGGAACTTAAAAAAAAAATTAAAAAAAAAAAAAATTTTTTGGGCCCCTCCAAAATCATATATACGCACCTGGTTGTAGGGTATAAAAAGCTAGTGTCATATAGACTTAAATAGCATAATTTAGAATTTAGTTACAACTATTGAATATGTTTAGTTCAAAAATAATGACAAACAATGAAGTCACAACTTAATTGATTAAAAATTTTTATAATATTTAAACACTCATGGAAGGAGGTGTGTAAGGCACGTTTTAAAACAAACAATTACAAACTCAAAAACAATTTAATAACAACAATAACAACAAAAAATCATGCGGTTCTAAAATACAAAACAAAAAAAAAGTATTTAAAATTTGGTACTTTTAAACTTAAAAAACAACAAATCAAATTTTATTTAAATTTTTAAACAGAAAGCTACAAAAAAACCAAAACTCAGCAACGAAGTGGGTTTAGGTGGAACTGGAAAAACAGGTGCAGCTTAAATTTGATTCTTAAATGCATGTTGGAGTTTTGAAAAAAAAAAAATTAAATACAAGCAAATTGTGATTATTTTGTGATTTGCCTACACTTACACTCCAAGTGTGAATAACAAATGAATTACAGCATTTTTTATACCCTCCACTTATTGGTAGACGTCATACATTGGTTTGTCATTCCGTTGGTAACTCATCGAAATATCGGTTTGGGATCCCAAAAAGTATACACCATTTACAGATGTAATTCGAAAAAGATCAATTGTAATTCGAAGATTCTATTTGTAATTCGAACATTCCATTTGTAATTCGAAGATTCCATTTGTAATTCGAAGATTCCATTTGTAATTCGAATACTCCAATTGTAATTCGAAGATTCCATTTGTAATTCGAAGATTCCAATTGTAATTCGAAAAAGATCAATTGTAATTCGAAAAAGATCAATTGTAATTCGAAAAAGATTAATTGTAATTCGAAAAAGATCAATTGTAATTCGAAAAAGATCAATTGTAATTCGTAAAAGATCAATTGTAATTCGAAGATTCCAATTGTAATTCGAAAAATATCAACTGTATTTCCATTGATATTTTTCGAGTTACAATTGGAATCTTCGAATTACAATTGATCTTTTACGAATTACAATTGATCTTTTACGAATTACAATTGATCTTTTTCGAATTACAATTGATCTTTTTCGAATTACAATTGATCTTTTTCGAATTACAATTGATCTTTTTCGAATTACAATTGGAATCTTCGAATTACAAATGGAATCTTCGAATTACAATTGGAGTATTCGAATTACAAATGGAATCTTCGAATTACAAATGGAATCTTCGAATTACAAATGGAATCTTCGAATTACAAATAGAATCTTCGAATTACAATTGATCTTTTTCGAATTACATCTGTAAATGGTGTAGATATTATAGATCAGTGACCGATTCTAAGATATAGTACCGATTTCTGTCTATCAGTCTGTCTGTTGAAATGGCGATCACGGCCAAAATATTAAACAGATATGACTGAAATTTAACATATTTATTTGTTGTTGCCCCGATAAGTTTGGTATTGCATTTGACGACAAGGACAACTCGAAAATTTTGGTTCATTCAACACTTGCGCGGGTACAAGGGGGTGGGGGGAAGGGGAAATTCCCCCCCCCCCCCCAGACCAAATTTTAAAAAGAGAAAAAGAGGGAAAAAAGAAAAAAAGAAAGAAGGAAATTTTCTAAAAAATTTTCTGAAGGAAATAAAATCTCAAAATCCGAAAATTTTTCATAGAAAAAATTTGAAAATTTTTAAATTAAAAAAAAAAAATGTGATTTTTTGTGAAAAAAAAAAATAGCTGTTAATCTTATTATGAATTTTGACATAAAGAAGTTACTTCCCAGCAAAAAAAGTGCGGAGTACTTCTATTTGGAGTGCTTTAAAACTACAACAAATGTAATGAAATACAACAAAAATAACAAAAAAACATAAGAAAAAAACAAACAAACAGTTTTTTCTACTCCATAAAAAGTTGTTATTCAGCACTTAACTCATTACCTTCCGCGACACTCCCATACAAAAGTAAGTAGATATTCAGTAGATAAGAAGTACTCCGAGCTTTCAAACAACTTCCAACTACTTCCACGGAGTAGTTCTTATCTATTGAATATCTACTTACATTTGTATGGAGGTGTCGCGATAGGTAATGAGTTAAGTGCTGAATATCTATGTATTCTGGAGTAGAAAAAACTGTTTGTGTGTTTTTGTCTTGTGTTTTTTGTTATTTTTGTTGTATTTCATTACATTTGTTATAGTTTTAAAGCACTCCACTTAGAAGTGGTAATGACTTCTTTTGCAGGGTTAGAATATGTTTTTTTGTATAGAAAAATGTTAGAGGATCTTAATTTGGTTCACATAAAAAATGTTTGTCTCAGAATCTGAGACTTTTTCTATGTGAAAAAGGTCTCAAAACTTATTTATAGGAAAAAGGTCGCAGAATCTGAGACCTGTTCCCTAGGAAAAAGGTTTAATTAAGAATCTGATAATTTTTCTGTAGGAAAAATGCCTCAGAATTTCTGAATTTGAGACTTATTTTAAGGAAAAAGGACTCAGAATCTAAGTCTTTCTTAAAAAGAAAAAAGTCTCAAAGTCTGAGACTTTTTATTGTTGAAAAATAGTCTCAGAAGATGAAACGTACTCAATTGGAAGAAGGTCGCAGCATCTGAGACTTTTTCTATGGGAAAAAGTTCTTAGAACCTATGACTTTTTCTATAGGAAAAAGGTCTCAAAAAAAAAGTGCCAGAATCGTCTCAGAATCTGATACTTTTTCTATAGGAAAAACGTCTCAGCATCTGGGACTTTTTCTTTAGGAAAGGGTCTCAGAATCTCAGACTTTTTCTATAGGAAAAGCCTTTTAGAATCTAAGACTTTTTCTATAGGAAAATATTTCAGAATCTGATACTTTTTCTGAATCAAAAAGGTCTCACAATCTGAGACTTTTTATGAAGGAAAAATTTTTAAAAATCTGATACTTTTTCTATAGGAAAAGGTCTCAGAATCTGTCACTTCTTCTTTAGGTAAAAAAAAGTGCCAGAACTTTAGTATTTTTCTATATAACAAAAAGCTCTCAGCATCTGAGATTTTTCTTTAGGAAAAAGTCTGAGAATTTGAGACTTTTTTTTGGGAATAAGGTCTCAGAATCTGAGACTTTTACTTTAGGAAAAAGTTCTCAGATTCTGAGACTGTTTCTATAGGAAAAAGGTCTAAGAATCTAAGACTTTTTCTATAGAAAAAAGGTCTCAGAATATAAGATTTTTTCAGTACGAAACAAATCTAATGATCAGACACCTCTCTATAGGAAAACTATCTCAAAAATGCTTTAAAATATAAAACTTTTTCTACAGTAAAAGGTCTAAGACGCTGAGACTTTTTCTGTGGAAAACATTTTTCTATACGAAAAAAGTCTCAGATTCTGAAACATTTTTCGTAAAGAAGAAGTCTTAGATTTTAAGATATTTTCCCTATAAAAAATCATTTTTTCATAAAAAATGACTCAACATCTGATATTTTCTATGTAGGAAGAATTTCCTCTATTGAAAAATTCTCAGATTTTGATGATCATGAAAAACAAACCTCCTTTGGCAAAAACTAATAAATTTGATGATTTTAAAGCTTTCCCATCACTTTTTTTGCAAAAGGTGAATTTATGATTTTTTAATTCGAAGTCAAAAAAAAAATTACCCCCCCCCCCCCCCAAATCCAAAAGCTGTACCCACCACTTATTCAACATAACCTAAAAATACAAAATTTTTTAATTCGGCTGCTCGCTTTCATATTTTAACAGATTTGAGCACCGAATGGTATTAAAAAAAGTAGGAACATATTTTTTTTACAAAAAACGAAAATATCGCGATTTTGTTTTTCATTAAAACTTTTTTTAAAAATTTTTTTTTTCTCAAAAGTAATTTCTTTTTAAATTAAGATTTTTTGCAATAATTTTTTGCATTGTAGAGGAATCAATTCATTCTGCAATGCCTAATTTAACGTTTTTACTTGTTTTTGTTTCTTATCAAAAATTTTATTTCAATTTTTGTTTGTACTCGTATGAAATTAAAATTTTTTTTTTTGTTTGTGTAGAAAAACTGACATTATCCAAAATGTTTTGTGATAAAAAACTACTTTAATTTTATGAGTTTTGAAAAATAAAACATTTTTGATAAAACCTTGTCAATGTTAATTAAGTCATTTATTTATTGTTGTTGCGTTTGTTTTATTAGTTGTTGTTGGTTGTTTGTGTGAATAAATTCCGTAAAAACTTTCCCATCAACAAAATCACTGGTTGCGAGTGTTGATCCTTTGCAACTCATGCTCTAATCTAAATTTATATAAATAAAAATAAAATTATAACTAAAAGTTATGGTTTTTAGTTTTAAATATACATACATATACTCCGACTACTATGTATTGCGTTGCACAGTGGGACGTTTTTTATGGTTTTCCAACATGTGCATTGGGATGAAGCGATTTTTCGTTTTTGTTTTCGATTTCGCCTAGCATTGGGGTCGGAAACAGTTGCATTTGAGGGTCATTATTAGCACAAACAAATCTTGCACCTTTTGTGGAATGTCTTTGGGTTTCTTTTTTGACTTGAATATAAGTTGGCTTCAAGTCAAAAAAGAAACCCAAAGACATTGTCCAAAAGCTCCAATATTCGTTTGTCCTAATATTGACTCTTAAACATTTGTTCCGACCCTGACGCTAAGCGAAATTTAGACATAACGAAAAGAAGCTTCTCCCTGATATACATACAGAAAAATAAATTTCCAATTGAATTTTTCAATAATATCTACTTAAAATTCTTGACAACCGAATTTTGTGCACTAAAAAAAACCTTTTAAAATGACAAGAAAAGCTTGTAATTTTATTTTTTTGCTACCTCCTATTTTACGAGAATTCCAAGTAAAAATAACAAGATTTTTTTGTTAGTTTACAAGATTTTTACCAAAAACATTTTAAATTTACAACTTTTTTGATGAGATAAAACTTACAAGGAATTCTCGTGACTTTACTAGATTTGATGCTGCCGAGTTAAAATTTACCAACATGAACCCCCGATTTCCTTCAATGTCTCCGAATTTGATGATTCTTTGTGTATATGTTGGGACTTATAAGACTTAATCTCAGACAAAATTTGAGACCTTTAACTTTCGTGGTTCCAGAAATATGACGTCTCAAAAGTCAAGAAAATCTTTTAAAGGGTGAAATATAAACATTTATATCTTCAAAAGTATTCCAGCTATAGGTTGTTTTAAGGGCAAACCCATCACCTTTCGAATAGCATTTTGGAAAAATTTTTTGATATATTTTCGCGAAATGCGAATTGTGCAGAAATACAAAAAAGATCCCAAAATAAAAATTTTTGCAAAATAAAATATTTAAGGTGATGGTTTTGCCTTATAAAAAACTATCTGGGAGTCATACATGGGACTAATTAATCACAGAAAGAATTGAAAAAGAATTTTAATCAACACAAACGCGTATTCAATTAATTTTTTAATTGAAACTCCTCCGATGAAGAAAATTGTTATATCAATCATCAAATTACACTGTACAACACAAAAAAAAATTACAAGGTCAGACCAACAAATTTTGATAGAAGAGACAAAAAAAAAAATTACTCGTGTATCGGCGTTTTGAAAGTTTACATCTGGGTTTCATTTTAGGGGGAGGTGAAGTTTCCACCAAATGCAAATGTTGTATTGCAAATCGTCATTGAATATCGAGTGAAGCTTACGTTTAAAGTATATGGTGTGTTAAGCAAATTTATGTAAAATGTTACGGAGAACATTTTTGTGGAATATGTTAACCCTCTAACTCCTCAAGATAAGGGTCTTTTTTGTCATTCTTTTCAAAAAGAGCAAAAAACACCATTAAGAGGATTTAAGGGGTTTGAACGTTCCGCAAAAATATCCGCCGTGAAATTTTACTATAAGTCCCTGAATACACCAAAACGGAAAACTTAACAAGAAAGTCAGAAATAAGACACAACAAAAGAGAGCTTAGGGTTAATTTCGCATTTATTAAGAAAATCGAGTTAAGCTACGTTTAAAGTATATGGTGTGTAAAGCAATTTTGTGTAAAATGTTACGGAGAACATTTTTTTAGAATATGTTAACCCTCTAGCTCCTCAAGGTAAGGGTCTTTTTTGTCCTTCTTTTGAAAAAGAGCAAAAACACCATTAAAACAGCTATTTAAGGGGCTAAAATGGTCTGCAAAAATATTTGCCGTGAAAGGGACTTATAGTAAAATTTCACGGCGAATATTTTTGCGGAACATTTTAACCCCTTAAATCCCTGTTTTAGTGGCGTTCTTTGCTCTTTTTTAAAAAAAGGACAAAAAATCTTGAGGAGTTAGAGGGTTAACCTATTCTACAAAAATTTTCTTCGTAATATTTTACATAAATTTGCTGAATATACTTTAAACGTAAGCTTTACTCGATTTTCTTAATAAATGCGAAATTAACCCTAAGATCTCTTTTGTTGTCTTATTTCTGACCTTCTGGTTGAGTTTTCCGTTTTGGTGTATTCAAGGACTTATAGTAAAATTTGACGGCAAATATTTTTTCGGAACATTTAAACCCCTTAAATCCCTGTTTTAATGGTGTTTTTTGCTCTTTTTGAAAATAAGGACAAAAAAGACCCTTATCGTGAGAAGCTAGAGGGTTAATATATTCCACAAAAATGTTCTCCGTAACATTTTATATAAATTTGCTGAACACACCATATACTTTAAACGTAAGCTTCACTCGATATTCAATGAAGATTGACAATACAACATCTGCATTTGTGGGAAACTTTGCCTCCCCCTAAAATGAAACCCAGATGTAAACTTTTAAAACCCCGATACACGTGTATTTTTTTTTTGTGTCTTCTATCAAAATTTTTTGGTCTGACCTTGTAATTTTGGAAAAAAATTGATTTTGTTGTGCAGTGTTATAGGTGATTAATTGATTTTTGTTTCAATCGATCACTTTTTCGATTTTGATAAAAAATTTTATAATTTTTTTATTAAAAGTCAATTAAAATTATGATTGATTTAACAAATGAGTTTAAAGCTTATGACAAAATTATGAAGAAATTTATATTTTTTGTTTTCCAATATGTTGCCGACAGTAAAAAAAAGTAAAACCCGAGTATAAAGTATATTTTTTTTTAATTAATGTCTTTAAATAAATTTAAGCGAAAAAAATCTGGTATGTAGAAAATTTGTAATTTGATAGTTAAAGAAAATAACAAAAATGTTGATCAACACAATAATTGACACATTAAAATTTTGTTGATCAATAGATTTGATTGAAATTTTTTTGCCAATAATATTTTGTGTGAATGGGACCAATTAATTGATGGTTCAATTACCATTTAATTGATGTCAATGGTAATGAAATTTTTTTCATTACCATTGGTTTTTTTTAATTACCAGTTAATTGGTGTCAATGGTAATGAAATTTTTTTCATTACCATTGTTTGTATCAATGGTTATGGTTTTAATTGAAGCAATTTAATTACTAATTGTTAATTAAAAATAATAATTACCATTAATATGCCATCAATTAAAAAAAATAGTTATCATTAGTAAAATTCGTCACAATATCGTCAAAATCGTTACATTTTTTAAACCAAACACACGTTGATTGCCTTTATATTATACTACATTTGAAATTTTTTATTTTAGTTTTGACTTTTTTCAATAACATTTTCACATTTTTTAAAAAACATACTTAATGTTTAAATTTATAATGTTTCTCAAAAAAAAAAAAAACAAAAATGTGCAATCCAATTGTTTTGAAACCAATTATAATTGTTTTTTTGTTAACAATTGGTGCATTTCATTACCATTGGTGATTATTTTTTTCAATTGAAAAACTTTAATTACCATTAAATAGTAATGACATGTTTTTCATTATCATAGATGTCAACCAATGGTAATTAAATTTCAATGGTAATTAAAAATTCCCATCTATGCTGGGAGCAATATAGCTAAAAAAATAGAAATTAATTGACTTTTGAAACGTCATATTTCCAAAACTGCGGAAGTTAAAAGTCTTAAATTCTGTTTGTGTATAATTCTAGTAAGTCCCAACATACACAGAAAAAAACGAATTGTTATATTGACCCCCATATTTGTGAATACAATTAAATTTTTCACTGAAAGTGCTCCTATACGGAAATTTGTAATATCAACTAATGTTTGTAAATATTAATTGTTGAAAAAACAATTGATAAATGAGTTTGTAATAGTTCTCTAAATTCTTATTTGTATTGACAAACGTACAAAATCTGAATTTTGTTTTCAACAAAGAAATTCAACAAACACAAAACGTAATTTGTTGATCTAACAAAAGAAAAAAAAATAAATTTTGTTTTCAACAAAGAAATTCAACAAACACAAACGTCATTTGCTGATATGGTAAAGGAATTCAACAAACGAATTTGTGATATCAACCAACAGTATTAGATGTATTGACAAATTAAAACTTTTTTTATAGGAAAAAAAATTAAAAATAAATTGATTAAAAATCGAAATAAATGTAAGAGAATATTAATATTGAAATTAAACAAAAGTATTTTGTGAGTCAATATTTTTTTATGATACTTAAGAATGTATTTTACTTTTATCGTTTTGTCGTTTTTGTCTTATGTTGAAAATTCTTTTAAATTCCGTAAAAAAGCAAATTCTGTAAAAAAATTATTCCAAAAATATAAAGGCAAAAACAAAACAATAGTTAACAAAACAAAATGTTTATATAAAAAGATTAATTTGTTTTCGAAACACATTTTTTAATAATATTTTCTATGAAATAATTCCAATTGCTGCCGTACCCCTTGCTAGCTCAGATAAAACTAAATTCATAATCGTTTTTTTTTTAATTGTCTTCTTTTTTCATTGTCTGCTTTTTAAAAGGAAGTACAGGAACAAATGAAAAACAAACTACACGACGAGAGAGAGCATGTGGTCGTTATAGTATGTTTGTGTTTTGTTTTATACTTTACAAAAGCTACCAAATTCTTTATAGGCAGCAATTCCCAGCAAAATTTTCTGTTGCAAAGAACCGATTGTGGAACAACTTATACTTCCCTAGAACCTGTTCTAATTCTTGTGCAACACCGATTCTTTTTACATAGGGATTGTCCCAAAAGCAACAGGTGTTTGTAAGCAAAACTAGAACATATTTTTGTTCCTTGGAATCGGTTCTAGAAGTAGAATTTGGAACTAAAATGAGAATTAAAGAAATATTTTGAACTGCACTAATTTATTAAACAAAGATTAATACAATCATATCTGACATAAAGTATTCACAGTTCTTAACAGTTATATATCCTTTTGCGCCTCCAAAATTGCATTTTGGGCTTTACAATTATGACATACCAGAACATGGATTTTCTGAAACTAAAATAAAAAACATAATATTATTAGTATTTAACCCTACCCATACAATCAAAATTTAATTTACTTACCTTCGTATCAACAATTTTCGCGATTATATCCTGATATTTTCAGAGAATTTCGTGTGTTTTCTTTATTAACAAAAAAAAAAAAGAAATGATTTTATTTTTAATTTTTTTGACACATAATTTTTTTTTAATTCCTGAGAACCAAAATGTAATGAAACTTTGATTGCAGAGAACATGTTTCACAACAATTTTCACTTAACTTGTTCTAAATAATTAAAGTGTAATAGTGTATGATTACCGAAGAACCTGTTCTAGAACAAGTGTTGTCAGAATCGGTTCTGAAAAATTTTCCTGGGTTGTTAAAAAAAAATTACGATTTTGTTAGATTGACAAAGTTCTTTATATTTATTGATTTAAATTGTTGAAAATATGGACTGGTTCCATTTTAAATAGCATAGGCAATCAGCCGATGGTGGTTCAATTTATCCAAAAATTAATATATCCATTCTTCTGATTTTTATTGAATTTCGGTTTTTGTTATTTAGTCGAAATTGTGAATGGTTCGCGTTTTATCGCTGTTCAAAGTTGGTATTTTGCAACAATTTTATGAAAAATACATAATGTTTAAATGATCGTATCTTTGGAACGCATCATCCGATTGTCACGAAATAAAGCGCAAAATAATGGTTATGTCCTGGTCTTAAAATAGAATTTTGAAAAAGGATAGGATGCTTTGCAAAAAGGATATTGAAATTAAAAAAATGTCCTTAATTTGCAAATATCTCAAAATGCGTATCTTTAATTTTCCTATATTTTTTTTCACATATAGCCCTAAATATACTTAACAACATATGCAAATCCCAAATTGGGATGGTAAGCGGTTTAATTGTAAACGCGGTTTCATGAAACGCCTTATTGATTTTTGTTAATAACTCTCGTTTACAAATGAAAAACAATTTCTGCGCACTAACCGCGAATAATTTTTTTATATGTATTTTTGATCGCTAAACTCAAAAATTTCATCAAAAGAACATTTCGCGAATAACTTTTTGTTTAATGAATTTTTTAGCGTTTTTTGGAGGTATTTTGACTATTTTTCTTATATCTTAAGTTCTGTTTATCTGATCTTCTCGCAATAAAAACCAAACTAAAGATAATCAAATTTCCAACAAATCCTACATTCATCATTTTTTCATAAGTTCATAGCTTTACGCGCAAATAATTTTTTTAGCGTTATTTGGAGGTATTTTGACTATTTTTCTTATATCTTGAGTTCCGTTCATCTGATCTTTTCGCAATAAGAACCAAATTAAAGACAATCAAATTTCCAACAAATTCTTCATCCATTATTTTTATATCAGTTCATAACTTTACGCGCAATAGGCAAACATATGACTAAAATAAGTTTTTTGATTAACAAATCATTTAAAAAAAGTTTAAGAAATAGAAATCTTTGCAATTAATTGCATCTTTTTATTTATCTGCAAAGCCTGAACATTGAGAAATATAATAAAGTTGATTTGATGAAAATCTATAGGTTTACTCCGAAGTTATCACAAATTTTATGAATATACATGATAAAATACAAAAAAAAATGATATTTTTTTACAATTTCTGTTTTTAAAATTTTTAAAAAATGAGCTTTGTTAATAAAAAATAGTTTTTCCTTGTTTGCCTATTGCGCGTAAAGTTATGAACTGATATAAAAATAACGAATGAAGGATTTGTTGGAAATTTGATTGTCTTTAATTTGGTTCTTATTGCGAAAAGATCAGATGAACGGAACTCAAGATATAAGAAAAATAGTCAAAATACCTCCAAATAACGCTAAAAAAATTATTTGCGCGTAAAGCTATGAACTTATGAAAAAATGATGAATGTAGGATTTGTTGGAAATTTGATTGTCTTTAATTTGGTTTTTATTGCGAGAGAATCAGATAAACAGAACTTAAGATATAAGAAAAATAGTCAAAATACCTTCAAAAAACGCTAAAAAATTCATTAAACAAAAAGTTATTCGCGAAATGTTCTTTTGATGAAATTTTTGAGTTTAGCGATCAAAAATACATATAAAAAAATTATTCGCGGTTAGTGCGCAGAAATTGTTTTTCATTTGTAAACGAGAGTTATTAACAAAAATCAATAAGGCGTTTCATGAAACCGCGTTTACAATTAAACCGCTTACCATCCCAATTTGGGATTTGCATATGTTGTTAAGTATATTTAGGGCTATATGTGCAAAAAAATATAGGAACATTAAAGATACGCATTTTGAGATATTTGCAAATTAAGGACATTTTTTTAATTTCAATATCCTTTTTGCAAAGCATCCTATCCTTTTTCAAAATTCTATTTTAAGACCAGGACATAACCATTATTTTGCGCTTTATTTCGTGACAATCGGATGATGCGTTCCAAAGATACGATCATTTAAACATCATGTATTTTTCATTAAATTGTTGCAAAATACCAACTTTGAACAGCGATAAAACGCGAACCATTCACAATTTTGACTAAATAACAAAAACCGAAATTCGACACAGATCTCGAGAATTGATATGCCAATTTTTATGCAAATTAAAATAGGTAAGGTCGAAAAAGTGTTTTTTTTGTTTTCAAAAATTTTGGAATCCTTCTATGACTTTTATTTGACGAAGTCGTTTATTGACATAAATAGTTGAAAAAATCAGTTTTATTTACAAATTATTGAACATTAATAACAAACGGGTTATTTGAAAGTTAAAAAAATATTTTTCTTTGTCTTATTGACAAACTGCCACTAATGATTTGTTGAAATTTTCCTTTTATTTTGAAATAAAATTATTTGACGTAGGTTGTTGAAAACAAAATCGAATTTTTGTATTATTGACTAACGGGATGCAGTTTTTACTAAATGTTTGGTTGATATCAGTATAAGAAATTCACAATTACTGTTTGTTGACTTGAATTTTATGATTTTATTTTCTGTGTATATACCGAATTTCATGAAGTTTTGGTCGATTGAGGTCAAAATTCGATTTTTTTTCTATGTTGATATGGAGTAACTAAATAATATTGTAAATTTGTGTTTACAACAAAAAGTTACAACAAATTTTTGTGTCCGGGACTTAGAAAATTAAAAAAAAATGTTTTTTAGAATTATTTTTAATAAAATTCTATGAACTTTTAATTTATTTTTTTTTTATATTTACCACTGTGTTTCGTATCATGGCGTTATTTAAATTAGTTTCAATAAATAGTTTTAAACGTTTGAATGGTAGTGATGTATTTAATAAAGTCAACTTAATTTATATGAGACTAAAAAAATAAATAAATATAACACACGCAAAAAATATACATATTTTAAAGCTCACACTACATTATAGACCCACCATGATTGAGATGAGAGGGTGAGTGACTGGCTTTTTAATTAAAATTCTGAATTGAGATGAGAGCGTGAACAAATTTAAAATTGAAAACTTCAATGTCGAGCATAATGATTTTAAAGGGTTTTACATGTGGGGTAGAGTGCCCAGATTTTTTTTTTTATTTTTCTTGAAAGTCTTACCTTCTTACACAGATAAAAATGAGTTGTTAGATCAAGCACGAAATACACCAGTTTGAGCATTATTTTAATTAAAAGTCAGCTAAAGAGGAAAATTGTTGGATCAAGCACTAAAATTGTAGGTCAGTCAGTGACTGATCCTTGATTAAAGCAATGCTTGATTTGAGCAAATGATTAATCGGTATATTTCTGTTATTTTTGATTAAACCAATGCTTGATTTGAGTGAGTGGTTAATCAATATTTTTTGGTTATTTTTGATTAAACCAATGCTTGATTTGAGTGAATGGTTAATCAATATTACACAATTTCAGTGTTGTTTTGTCAATCCTTTTTTAAATTGTTTTTTTTTTTTGTGTTTTATATTATTTTTTTTTCTTCGGCTTGTGTGCGTTCACGTACTTTTCTGTTTGGCGACTAACGAAAACTACCCAGCAAAAATTGGCATTACTAGTAATGGGTTTTGTAATCCGAAACAGATGTTAATAAGTAGTTACTAATTGAATGAAACACTAGTTATTTTTACAAGGGCGTGAGACAAAAATAACTAGTGAAGAGTATGGAGATAAATAAGTAGTTACTGCCTCGGATTATAAATAAGGAGTAAAAACCCATTACCAATAAGAAGTAAAATAAATAGTTAATTAAAACTTTTAAAATTTAACTTGTTTTTACTAAAACTTAAAAATTGCGTAATTTTTATTAAGTTTTGAAGTACTTTTTAAGTTAATTGAATTGTAAGGGTTAAAAACTGCAAGTGCAAGAAGATATTATTACTTAGAGGTACTTTTATAACATATTACTGAGAAGTAGTTACTTTTGGGCTTAAAATAATGTTAATGGTAATGGGTACTCATTATAAGTAATGTACTTGGTAATGATTACTTTTCACAACTCATTACCATGTTTTTGCTGGGTAAAACAAAAAACTCAACAGCGTTCATCGCATTGTTAATCAAATCCCACATGATGAAATTTTTTGTTTTTAAATGTCATACTGTGATTTTTTCAGATTTGAGCAAATGGTTAATTGATTCAAGTAAAATTTAATTGAATGTCAAATTTTAAGCTGACCAAATATTTAATGGTTTTTTCCATCGAATATTTTTTTCTGTGTAATTTGTTCCTTTTACTGAAAAAAAAGTTTGTTTTTGGAAATTTTTAAAATAACATCTGGAGGTCGCGCTTGCCGCTTTTTACGGAAATGTACGAAGTTAAGTTTTTTAAATTATTTAAAATGTTTAAAAACGTAAAAATGGTCAAATGAAAAAAATTTCATAAAAAACAGAATTACGCCAAAATTTTTTTTTTTTTTAATTAAAAGGAACAAATTAAGGGGGATTAAGACCTTAAAAATTTTTTTTTTTGGGAAATCTTATATGACTAGATCTTCCAATCCTGAAATTCCGATTTTAAGCGAGTAACGAATCTCGCAATTTCAGATTTTCAATCCCGGGATTTTCGTATCGAAATATCGGTCGGGGACCTCATTAAGTTTATATGTATAATAGCGCGTACCGAATTCGGTTTTTTTTCGAATTTGAAAATGCTTGCCCCCTCAAAAGATGGGGATGTAGGACCCTTTTCCCGGAAAAATAACAAGAAAAGTTTTGAACAAAAAACCAGTTGGCTACCAGCGGCTAAAGATTGCAATCTTACAATTAGTGCATTTTAAAAAAAATTTTTTTTTTTCAAAAAATGTTGCTAAAAGTTGCGCAATATAGAGTACATTCCGAGAAAAATATTAATAAAATTTCCATGGAGTAATTTTGGTGCAGCGTTGCATCTTAAAGATGAAAAGTGTGACTTAAATTTTTTTTATTTTTTCTTTTAAGCTAAATTGGTCTCAAAACCTGCGCAATAAAGATCACATTCGTTAAAACTGTGCCAAAGCAGATTTTGAGACTAATTTAGCTTAAAAGAAAGAAAAAGTAAAAATTAAGTACACCTTTTGATATTTGAGATGCAACGCTGCACCAAAATTACTCCATGGAAATTTTAATAATATTTTTACTCAAATGTACTCTATATAGCCAACTGGTTTTTTGTCCAAACAATTTTTTGTTATTTTTGCCGTAAAAGGGTCCTAAATCCCCATCGATTGAGGGGACAAGCTAAACAAATTTGAATTCCGAACGCGCTAATGTAATTGTAAACATTGTATATTATTGATCCATGATCGATCCTAAGACATTCTGTAAATGTTCGTCTGTCCGTACGTCTGTCTGTCAGCAGATGACACTATGCAGTCCAAAATTAAGTAGCTACACTCAAAAAAATAAACTGGTAAAACGCCTGGTAATCCCGTTCTACCAATATTTAACAATTTTCCTTGTTTTTTAACAAAAAATCTTGTACTTTGCTCAAACGAGAACTACAGTTTTATTGGTAATTTTACAAGTTTATTTTCGAGTGTAGTTTTCTAAAGTTTGGTACGCATATGGCCCTGTGAAGGTTAAATTCGTAAGTAGCAAAATCAGATCAAGGGGGAAAAGTTCCCCTTGAATAACTTAACAGTCTCTGAAAAACACCATTTTTTAAGTGATTTTTTTTATATTTTTGGTAAACATAGAAAACTTTTTTATGCTCGAAGAAGTTCAGAGTCCTGCACTAGGACCCGGGTGATCAAAAAATTTTGTTTATTAATTTCATCCGATTGGCCTCAAATTTGTTTTAGGCCTAGTAGAATAAAAATTTGTCTGGACACTGGGGAAAATAAAAAGTTGAAGAAAACACCACTCTAGATAAGGTTACTCACTTACCCATCTCTACTTATGTACAATGTGTGGTAGTGTAAGTAGCAATAGTGTTGATGTCAGTTAGTAAGTAGTCATGGTGGCAGTGATGGTGGCTTTAATTTTTGTAAAGTGACTGACCATTCAAACCATAAGCATTTATAAAAATGTATCAATTTATAAACAAAGCAACACACACAGACTGTATAAAATACCAAAATGAAAAAAAAAAAAAAAAAAATTGAAAATATAAGACCTAAAAGAAATAAAAATTAATGTTAAAATCAGGGTTTGTTTTGCTACTGGCAGTAGTCAAAAATTGCATAGAATATAATAATTTTCTAGTATTACTACAGAAAATATTAGAATACTTAAGCAATTTTTTTAAATTGCTAATTTATAAATTCAAACTTGAACATATTTTCAAAATGAATATATTCAAATTTTAAAATTTCTGAAGAAAATATTTTAGCAAATTTAAAAATTTGAAAATGAAAAAAAACTGGTGACAGCAAATTTAAAAATTTTAAAATTAAAAAAAAAAAAACTGGCCACAGCAAATTTTAAAATTTTAAAATTGCAATTTTAGCAAATTTCAAAACATTTAAAATGCTAAAATTGTAAATTTCAAATTCCGAAAATTGCAATTTGGTAAATTTGAAAATATTTAACATGCTTGTTTAGAAAACTTAAAAACTGAATATATTACAATTTGAAAACAATACAAACTGAATACACATACATACGTATGTGTGTATGGAAAAAAAAAATGATGAACGATATTTATTAAACGAATACATAAATATTAAAAGATAAAAATGTTACACGGTTTTTGTACAGACTTCTAGAATACATTTTCTAAAGTATTTTTGCCTCCTAAACATAAATCTGTCATCAGAAAAAATTGTATCGCCTTCTCGACACATAGGCATTTTAGTTTTTTGTGGACCAATACCTCAAAGCCAACAATTCTTTTAGTATTGGAAAAATGTATGTTAAAAATTGGCATGAGTTTAAAATTTTAAAAAAATGTTAAAATTACTTAAAAATATTTACTTTTAAATGCCGAGTGACGCCTTTTGAATTTCTATGTGGCTGATCCAATATGGCGCCCAATTTTTTAAAAATATTACAGATTCGCTTAAAACGTTTTATATATGGGTTCTTGGGGTCGCTTAAGAAGAACCTGCAGTTGGATTTTTAAAATTCAATATGGCGGACTTAACATGGGGACCAATATTTTTAAAAAATAAACCGATTTGCTTGAAACTTTATATGCTCGGGGTTTTGGGGTCGCTAAAGAAGAATCTGAAGTTAGATTTTCTAAGTTCAAGATGGTGGATCCAACATGGCGATAAATGATCCGACCCAATGGCGTATAAAGGGGGGGGGGGGGGCGGTGGCCCGGGCCCCCCCCGAAATCATTTCACAAATTTCAAGATTTGGTATCAAATAACAAGTACAATATTAAAAAACTTCTTAAAAAAATCGAAAAACATTTAGGAATCTAAAATTTTTTAAAGAAATATGTTTTGAAACCGAAAAAATTTTCTGTTAAAAAATCTCAAAATCTGAAATTTTTTTCTTAGAATTTCAAACTTTTCAACTTAAGATACTAATGAAAAAATATCTTACAACCTAAAGTTTTATGTACACAAAAAATGAACCTAATTGTAAGTAAAATGTAGTCAAATTTTAAAATGCGACTTTGTCTTTGAGAAAAATGCCTCAGAACGAGACTATTTCTTAAAAAAAAAAATGTCTCAGAATCTTACACTCTTCTAAAAAAATGTCTCAGAATCTAAAACTTTCTATAAGAAAAATGTCTGAGAATCTAAGACTTTTTTTTATAGGAATAAAGTCTTAAAATATTAGCCTTTTTCTCAGAATCTAAGACTTTTTCTATAGGAAAAATGTCTCAGAATCTGAGACTATTTCTATAAAAAATTCTCAGAATCTGAGGCTTTTCTACATGAAAAATGTTTCAGAATCTGAGAACTTTCTATAGGAATAATGTCTCTAAATCTGAAAAATGTCTCAAAATCTGAGATTTTTTCTATAAAAAAATCTAAGAATCTGAGGCTTTTCTATATGAAAAATGTTTTAAAAAAAATGTTTCAGAGACACAAGCTGGGCCTTTTTGTGTAGAAAAACGCTAAAAATCTGAGGCTTTTCTATTGTAAAAATATCTTTTTCTATGGGAAAAATAATTCAGAATCTGAGACTTTCGCTTTATGAAAAATGTGTCAGAATCTGAGTCTTTTTCTATATTAAAAATGTTTCAGAATCTGACAATTTCCTATTGGCAAAATGTCTGAGAATCTGAGACTTGTTCTATAAGAAAATGTCTAAGAATTTGAAACTTTGTCTATAGTAAAAGTGTTTAAGCATCTGAGACTTTTTTGATTGGAAAAATGTCTCAGAATCTAAGAAATTTTCTGTAGAAAAAATGTTTGAGAATCTGAGACATTTTCTATAGGAAAAATGTCGAAGAATCTGTGACTTTTTTATAAGAATCTGAGACTTTCTATAGGAAAATTATCTCAGAATTAGAAACTTTTTTTATACGAAAAATGTCTAAGAATCTTAGACTTTTTCTATAGGAAAATTTTCTCAGAATCCGAGAGTTTTTCTTTAGGAAAAATGTTTTAGAATCTAAGACTTTTTGTATACTGTTTTCTTTTTAAAAAGGTCTCAGAATCTGAATAATTTTTCTTAAAGAAAAGGCGAAGATTTTCTCAGAATCTAAAACTTTTTGTGTAGAATGTTTCAGAATCTAAGAAAATGTGCTAGACTAGAAATATCTCAGATTCGGGGAAAATGTCTTACAATCGGAGTCTTTTCTTTTAGAAAAGTATTTTATGAATATATTTATAGAATCATTTTCTAAAGTGACTTTTTCCCGAGAAACGTTTTTCATTGGAAATATGATTTAGAGTCTTTCACTTTTTCTATAACAAAAACTGTCTTAACTGGAAATTGTCATAGAATCTTAGACTTTTCTTTGAAAAAAAATTCAGATTCTGATAATCTTTATTGGAAAAATGTATCAGCATCTGATACAATTCACACATTAAAAAAAGATTTAAGTCTCTCAAAAAATTTTAAAATATTAAAAAATTTTAATTTTTTCCCCAACAGTTTTAAACTTACAAAAAAATTAAGAATCTGATTGTGTTACATTCAGTCATAGAGTAAAGAAAGGAACAGAGGTACGACTAGTGAAAACTTCGTGGAACCCAAAGTGAGAACTACGATTATCTCAAGGCGGGCTCTTTTAGATAATAGAATAGATAAATTGTTTTGTTTTCTTTTCATTTTCCTTTTAAATGCATTCGTTTTTTTTTTCTTTATTTCCTTTTGAAATGTATTTAGGGTTTCACTTTTTTCTTCGATTTCCTTTTGAAAGGTATTTGGGGTTTCTCTTTTTTTCAATTTCTTTTTGTAAGTATTCTGGGTTCTAGCCCGAGATAATCGGAGTTCACGGCTAAAAAAAATTAACAAAAGAAGTGCGGTTTCATCCGTAATATCTCTTATTCTTCTTTACTCTGTGATTCAGTTCAAGGAAAAGATCGAGACAAATTCTAAAACATGTGCTGTTATGAAAATTTTTTGTAAAAAAAAAATTAACAAAAAATTTTGGGCCCCTACCGAAATAAAATCCTGGATACGCCCCTGATCCGACCTAATATTCGGTTCGGCTAAAAAGCCGAGGCGAATATTCTGCCACATTTTTGGCCGAATAAAGAATAATTATAAGATATTGTAGTCACGTGTTGAAAAATGCACCAAACTCGTTTATGAAAAATTTCAAGCAAATCAGGTTACATAAAAAAAATGGTCGCCATGTTGGATCCGTCATTTTAAATTTGGGAAATTCTACTTCAGATTCTAATTTAGCAACCCAAAATGCGTAAATAGTTTTAAGTCAATTATTTTTAAAAAGTATCGCCATGTTGGATCCGCCATTTTGAACTTAGAAAATCTAACTTCAGATTCTTCTTTAGCGACCCAAAAACCAGTGCATACAATATTTCAAGCAAATCGGTTTATTTTTAAAAATATTGGTCGCCATGTTGGGTCCGCCATTTTGAATTTTAAAAATCCAACTGCAAGTTCTTTTTAAGCGAACACAAGAACCCATATATAAAGACTTTTAAGCGAATCTGTAATATTTTTAACAAATTGGGCGCCACATTGGATCAGCCAATAGAAATTTAAAAGGCGTCACTCGGCATTCAAAAGTAAATATTTTTAAGTAATTTCAAATTTTTTTAAAAAATTTTAAACTCATACCAATTTTGGAGAGAGGGGTGGCTCGGTTGACGCAGAAACCCTCATATAAAAATTTAATATACATTTTTCCAATACTAAATAATTGTTGGTTTTGAGGTATTGGTCCACAAAAACCTAAAATGCCTATGTGTCGAGAAGGCGATACAACTTTTTCTGATGACAGATTTATGTTTAGGAGGCAAAAATACTTTAGAAAATGTATTCTAGAAGTCTGCACAAAAACCGTGTAACATTTTTATCTTTTAATATTTATGTATTCGTTTAATAAATATCGTTCATCATTTTTTTTCCATACACACATACGTATGTATGTGTATTCAATTTGTTTTTAAGTTTTCTAAACAAGCATGTTAAATATTTTCAAATTTACCAAATTGCAATTTTCGGAATTTGAAATTTACAATTTAAGCATTTTAAATGTTTTGAAATTTGCTAAAATTGCAATTTTAAAATTTTTAAATTTGCTGTGGCCAGTTTTTTTTTTAATTTTAAAATTTTTAAATTTGCTGTCACCAGTTTTTTTTTTCATTTTAAAATTTTTAAATTTGCTAAAATATTTTCTTCAGAAATTTTAAAATTTGAATATATTCATTTTGAAAATATGTTCAAGTTTGAATTTATAAATTAGCAATTTAACAAAATTGCTTTAGCATTCTAATTTTTAAATTAGCAATAAAGAAAAATATTGAAGGCGTGAAATATTTGTAGTATTATATTGTTTAAAAAATTTTTTGTGTATGCTAATTGTAAACCCTGGTTAAAATGTTAATAAATATGCGTTGATTTGATTTCAGTTTTTATTTTTTGATTTCTTTTATTTATTTATAAGTATTTTTTTTTTGGTTTTTTGTTCAGTCGTTTAATATTTATGGGTTTTCGCTTAAAATGAAATAGATCATTTTTGATATGTGAACGGATTCACGTATAAAAATGAGTTCATTTTTTTTTATTATTGAAATTTAATTTGCATACAACAGCAAAACCATCCATGTGTGTATTGAACAAAGTTCAAAACAACAAAAATATTTTGAATAAAAAAAAACATTTTAATTGGAAGATGGTGTCATATTTTGAAACATTGAATAAATAGCAAAGCGGTCAATAGAGGTTAAAGAAAAATTTCAAAGGCATAGTTTTGATTAGAAGAACTTAGATACTCAGCTACTCCACAAAAACTACACCATTTCCAATTGTATTTTAAAAAATTCCAAATGTATTTTAAAATTGTCCAAATGAATTTTAAAATTATTCAAATATATTTTAAAATTTTCCAAATGAATTTTTAAATTGTCCAAATGTATTTTAAAATTGTCCAAATGTAGTATTTTAAAATTGTCCAAATGAATTTTAAAATTGTTCAAATATTTTTAGGATATTTATTCTGGCTCGAGGTCATTACTTTCTTTACTAATTAAAACAATGATATGCTCATAGCATAATTTCCAAGAAAATTATTTTTTTGTTTTAAATTTATTTATGTTGGTCATTTTTGCAAGACTTAATCGACACGTGTTTCGGAATTTGTCAGATTCCATTGTCAAGATTATTTAGCAAAAATTGAAACGATTTACTACAAAGAAGCAAACGAGTCTAATGACAAATCGTTTGTGCACAAACTAAAATATTAGGTCTATTCGATTACCTTACTACAATCTACTATTTTTTACTTATTTTACTACAGCTGGAAATTTTCAATACAAAAAGTAAACAAGAATTTCCAGTTGTAGTAAAAATAGTAAAAAATTTGTGTAATCGAATTGACCTATTAATACATAATAATTTTCTTGGAAATTATGCTATGAGAATATCTATACAAAAGTCTCAGATTCTTAGACATTTTTTCTGTAAAAAATGTCTCAGATTCTGGAACATTTTTTCCATAGAAAAGGTCTCAGAATCTGAGACTTTTTCTTAAAAAAATTTCTATATATAACAAATGTTCGCGATTTATATGAATTTTTGAGAGCAAAACGTATTTTTTTACACAGAAAAAATGTTATCTTATTTTAAATTTATCACCTTTTTCTGCGAATCCGAATTTGAGGACTTCCATTACATGGCGTACATTTTTGGTCCATTTTTTAACTGCTGCTTGAGTTTAAAATATTCCAATATTCCATTCTTTCTATAAATTAAAGCAAGAAAAATACATTAGTTAATCCGTTGTATCCTTCAAAGTATAAAAACTTACCCATTAAAGCTGTATTTTTCCAGGTCTTGCATCAAATGTTTCAATTTTGAAGAAAAATAAATGTTTTCCTCAATATTTTTTTATTTAATGACATTAAATTTTGTGAAGTTTTGTTTTTTTAATAACACTGTAAGTAAAATTTAAACTTTTGAAATGACATACAAAAACGCCGAGACACCCCAACTTATTTTTGGGTCATAGAATCCAGTGATATACTCCGTTTTAAAAAGTTAGCTCAAAATAACGAGATATTTCGATTTTAAATTTGCAAATGTAGAGTAAAAATTGAATAAATCCAAAAAAAAATTATAAAATTCATCAAAATAAGAGCAAGTGTGGTTCCATGTCCGCTTGAAAATGGACGTCCATTATTTCTAGATATAAATTTTGACAAATAACAAGTTTTTAACAAGTTTTTAAAGTTTTTTCATTCAAATAAATTGAAAAGTCGCCTTAAATATACTACAAATTTAAAATCGAAATATCTCGGAATTTTGAGCTAACTTTTCAAAACGGGGTACACCACTGGATTCTACGACCCAAAATTAGGTTGACGTGTCTCGGCGTTTTGTTGTGTCATTTTCACCTACTTACAGTGTAATCAGTTAAGGAAACCGAGAACTTGAGGTTGTGGCAACCGGAAAATGCCGTTATTTACGGGGTTTGCAGTTGTAGCAATTTTTTTTTTTTATTTTGAGGCAACTGGCACAAAAATATTTTAAAAAGTTATAACAACCTCAATTTACGGTTGCTGCAACCGCGTACGGTTGGGACAACTGCGGTTGTGGCAACCTCATTCCAACCGATTTTTTATGTGAGTATACATTCGGACTATTTTAAAATACATTTGGACAATTTTAAAATTCGTTTGGGAAATTCAAAATACATTTGGACAATTTAAAAATTTAAATGCACTAACTTGACCGCGTCGTGACTGTCAGAATAAATGGTAATTGCGGTTGTAGACAAGACGTTGCATTTCAACCTGGTAAACACTTCCTGATAAACAACACTACAACGATTTGGCAATCTCCGAGACAGGCTCAAGACAAGCTCTGTTAAATGAAACACCTGTACTAGAATCCCTGAATTGTATCACAGTGATGTAGTAGTATTTTTTTCGCTTCAATTTTTTTGAAACATTAATTACAAAATATACTATATACTCGGGTTTTACTTTTTTTTTACTGCCGGCAATATATTGGAAAGCAAAAAATATATTTGTCATAAGCTTAAAGTTCATTTGTTAAATCAATCATTATTTTAATTGACTTTAAATAAAAAATTGATTGAATTTTTGATAAAAATCGAAAAAGTAATTAATTGAAAAAATCAATGAATAACCTACAATTTAATGACTGATATAACAATTTTCTTCAATTCAAAAATTCTAATCCAAAGAAAATTTTTTAAAAAAATTGTCCAAAATTCCAATTTGATCAGATCTTATTAATGAGGTCTACACAATTTACAGATGTAATTTGTAAAAGATCTTCGAAGATTCCATTTGTAATTCGAAGATTCTACTTGTAATTCGAAGATTCTATTTGTAATTCGAATATTCCATTTGTAATTCGTAAAAAACCTATTGTAATTCGTAAAAAATCTATTGTAATTCGTAAAAAATCAATTGTAATTCGTAAAAGATCAATTGTAATTCGTAAAAGATCAATTTTAATTCGAAAAAGATCAATTGTAATTCGTAAAATATCAGTTGTAATTCGTAAAAGATCAATTGTAATTCGAAAAGATCACTTGAAATTCGTAAAAGATCAAATGTAATTCGAAAAAGATCAATTGTAATTCGTAAAAGATCAATTGTAATTCGAAAAAGATCAATTGTAATTCGTAAAAGATCAAATGTAATTCAAAAAAGATCAATTATAATTCGTAAAAGATCAATTGTAATTCGTAAAATATCAATTGTAATTCGAAAAAGATCAATTGTAATTCGTAAAATATCAGCTGTAATTCGTAAAAGATCAATTGAAGGGCTTACTGCAAGAACTTGATAAGCAACATTTTATTTTTTGGTGTTCTTCGCGTTCTACTGCTGTTTCAAAGACAGATTTTTGGCAGAAGTCTAGCTTAAACTAGCTTAAAGTATCTTGAGTATGAAAGTTTACTAAAGTTATATTTTCTACATTATTTCAAAAGTTTTAAGGCAAAAATCACCATAAAGTGAAATGTTGCTTATCGAGTTTTTACAATAAGCCCTTCAATTGTAATTCGTAAAAGATCAATTGTAATTCGAAAAAGATCAATTGAAATTCGTAAAAGATCAATTGTAATTCGAAAAAGATCAATTGTAATTCAGAGAAGATCAATTGTAATTCGTAAAAGATCAATTATAATTGTATTAGTGAAGTAGAATTTATAATACACTGCAGAACATGCGATTACAAAGTTTTGTGCCAATCCTTTGACAAGTTTGGGTCTTATAACGAAGCAAAATTGAGTATTTGAATTTTCTTTTTTATACCCTCCACTTAGTGATAGAGGGTATATATAAGTTTGTCATTCCGTTTGTAACTCATCGAAATATCGGTCTGGGACCCCATAAAGTATATATGCTCCCCGATCGATTTTAAGACATTCTAGCGATGTCCGTCTGTCTGTGGAAATGGTGATCACGACCAAAATTCTACACGGATATGACTGAAACTTAACATATTTATTGGAAGTTCACCCGAGAAGTTTGGTATTGCATTTGAGCGATATCAGTTCAGCGGTTCAAAAGTTATGAATGAAAATGTAAGGACACCTCAAAAATTTTAGTACATTCAATATAACCTAAACATACAAAATGCTTTAATTTAGCTGCTGGTTGGCATATGTTAACAAAATTGAACACAAAATGGTATTTAAACAAGTACGAACATATTTTTGGACAAAAAAAAAGGAAAAAATCGCAGATTTTTTTTTACCAAAAATTTTTTTCGCGGAATTTTTTTTTTCAAAAGTAATTTCCTTTTAAATAAAGTTTTTTGCAATAATCTTTTTGAAATTGTGGAGGGTATCACTACATTCGGCAAGGCCGAAAGTTAAGGTCAAAATCGAGACAGGAGGAAAAAAAAGTTATATATTGTGGTGTTACAAACAAAACGACAGACTTTCATATGCACTCACAGATTAAAGGTTAAAAAAAAAACTAAACAAATTAAAAATTGTTTATATGCTGCATTCAGCGACTATGAATAATATTGTTAACTACAGTAAATTTGTCAATGCCTTTTGAATTGAATATTGTTGCATACTGAATATGCAGTTTGATGCATCTGAAAACATTTTTTTGCGGAAATGTTTAAATGGATGTCATAAATTGTAAGCGAAACTTTTGACTGGATAAAAAATGAATGAAAAATTCCAAAAATGTATAAAGTTTTCATAAAACAAGAAAAATATACTTTGTTGCAAAATATCCCTTTTACTATGAAGGAAAAAAATAACAAGCATAACAGGATAATATATTGCTAGGCGAATCCACAATAAAATTTGCAATTTTAAAAATTTATAAAATTTTAAGAATTTATCAATTTTTAAATTTCAAAATGAAATAAAAAAAAAAACTTGAAAACCATTTAGACTTTGAAGGCAGTCTTAAGAAAAAAGTGCAATATGTGTGTTCAATAAACATTGTAAATATACACTCAAAAAAAAAAAACTTGTAAAGTTACCAATAAATGTCGTGATTTTACGAGGCTATTCTTGTAAAATATGACGTAGGTAAAATTCTCGTAAAATTACGAGGATTTCTCGTAATTTTGAATGCACCAAAAATTGGTAAAATAACCAATTTTATTGGTAAAAATATTGTTTTAAAACCGGAAAAATACAAAAAAAAAATGGTAAACTTACAAGAAAAAATGGTAAATATGTTTAAAAAAATGGAAATTTACAAACCAAAATGGTAAATTTACAAAAAAAAATTTTTGTTAACAACATAAATCCTCGTAATAAAATCATTTTTTGTAAAATAACTGTTTTTTTTGTAAATTAACTACTCCTCCTTAAATTAATCCTCGTAATAAATTTTTCAAAATTTTGTCAACTTTTTTTTAAAATATTTTTCAATAAAAAAAAAAAATACAAAAAAAAAAAATAGTTTTTTTGTTAAACAACATAAATCGTCGTATAACATAATTTTTGTAAAATAAAGTTTTTTTTTTTGTAATTCAACTAGAATCCTCGTAATAAAAACTTTGTTGTAAAATTACAGTTTTTTTTTGTAAAATAACGTTTTAAAACGGTAGAATACAATTACGAAAATAAACTTGTAAAATTACCAATAAAACTGTAGTTTTCGTTTGAGCAAAGTACAAGATTTTTTGTTAAAAAACAAGGAAAATTGTTAAATATTGGTAGAACGGGATTACAAGGCATTTTACCAGGCGTTTTACCAGTTTATTTTTTGAGTGTACATTGTAGTATAATTTTTAATGTTTGTGATTGTTTTTATTTTAAAATTTAATCAAAATAATTTTTATTATTTTTATTTCTAAACTACACAAAAAAAAACTTGTAAAATTACAAGTTTGTAACTTTTTTATCTGTAATTTGACAAGCATTCCTTGATAGTTTACAAGCTATTTACCAATAATTTTGTAATTTTACAAGCTTTTTACCAATAAAATTGTAAATTTGCAAGTTTTTTGACGCGATTATACTTACAAGGAGGTTTCGTAACCTTAGTAGATTTTTTGCTTCCTCCTATTTTACGAGAATTCCTAGTAAAAATTACGAGCTTTTTTGTAATTTTACACGATTTTTACCAATAAAATTGTAAATTTTTTGGCAAAATAAAACTTACAAGGAATTCTCGTAAATTTCCTAGATTTTTTTTTTGTAAAAATTCTTAGAAATTTGTAAAATTAAAAGAAAAACTGTAAAATTACAACAAAAAATGTAAATTTCGATCGAAAATTATTTATTAAAAAACAAGGAAAACTGTCAAATACTAGGATTTCCTCGTAATTTTGAATGCGCCAAAAACTAAATTAACCAATTTTATTGGTAAAAATATTGTTTTAAAACCGGAAAAATAAAAAAAGAATGGTAAATTACTTAACAAAAAAAAATATGTTTAAAAAAATGGTAAATTTACAAACCAAACTGGTAAATTTACAAAAAAAAAAAATTTTTGTTAAAAAACATAAATTTTCGTATTAAAATCTTTTTTGTAAAATAACTGTTTTGTAAATTAACTAGAATCCTCGTAATAAATTTTTCAAAATTTTGTCAACTTTTTTTTTTTTGAATATTTTTAAATAAAAAAAAAATTTGTCCGGGACTTGGAAAATATTTAAAAAAAATAGAAAATTTCCAAAAAAGAAAAAATGTTTTTTTTTTGTTAAAAAACATAAATCCTAGTAATAACTTAATTTTTGTAAAATAACAGTTTTTTTTGTAAATCAACTAGAATCATCGTAAAAAAAACTTTGTTGTAAAATTACAGTTTTTTTTTGTAAAATAACCTTTTTAAATGGTAGAATACAATTACGAAAATAAATTTGTAAAATTACCAATAAATCTGTAGTTCTCGTTTGAGCAAAGTAAAACATTTTTTGTTAAAAAACAAGGAAAATTGTTAAATATTGGTAGAACGGAATTACAAGGCATTTTACCAGGCGTTTTACCAGTTTTTTTTTTTGAGTGTACTAACAAACAACAGCAGGAATCATAATGGGCCATAGCAAATTGTTTGATTTCCATATAGCGGTATGTTACATAAAATAGTCTTTACATGGCAATTACTAGTATCAAATAGTCGTACACTCAAAAAAAAACCCTTTAAAATTACAAGAAAAACTTTTTTTTGTTTGCTACTCCTATTTAACAAAAATTCCTAGTAATTTTACAAGATTTTTACCAATAATTTTGTAATTTTACAAGGTCTTTACCAATAAAATTTTAAATTTACAAATTTTTTGACAGGGTAAAATTTAAAAGAGGTTTCGTAATTTCACTAGATTTTTTGCTACCTCCTATTTTACGAGAATTCCTAGTAATTTTACAAGCTTTTTACCAATAAAATTGTAAATTTACAGTTTTTTGGCGCAATTAAAATTACAAGGAATTCTCGTGATTTTACTAGATTTTTTTTGTAAAATTATCTTAAAAATTTGTAAAATTACAAAAAAATTGTAAAATTACAAAAAAAATGTAAATTTCGATTTGTTCAAAAACAAGGAAAACTGTCAAATATTGGTAAAATGGGATTACGAGACTTTTCCTAGTAATTTGACAAAGTTTTTTTTTGTGTGTACACTCAAAAAAAAAACCTTGTAAAGTTACCAAAAAATCTCGTGATTTTACGAGGCTATTCGCATAAAATAGAAGTTAGATAAAATTCTCGTAAAATTACCAGGATTTCCTAGTAATTTTGAATGTGCCAAAAATTGGTAAAATAAATAATTTTATTGGAAAAAATATTAGCGGTTTTCACAGTGACGATTAAATTTGCCTTTTTTAGTTGGGTATTTGGCAAATTTGCCATTTTACTAAACGTCAAGTATTTGCCACCATTTTTTCTTTACATATCGTGAGCGCACTTTTCGTTAATAATTTGCACAAAATAACTTTAATTAACTTTTTGCATTCACAATTTTAAAATAAACACCAAAAATGTGTATGTTTCTTTTTGTATAAATGTTTTTGTTGCCGCGTTCTAAATTTCAGCATAAACAATCACAGCTGTTGTCATTTTCACGTTTTTTTTATTTGCACAATGGCATTTTGTTTTTAGACAAGGTTTAAGTTGTGCATTTTAAGAAAAATATGCCATATTCAAATTGGCATTTTTTTTGACGTTTGGCACATTTGCCAAATACCAAACTAAAAATGGCAAATTTAATCGTTACCGTGAAAACCCTAATTGTTTTAAAACCGAAAAAAAAATGGTAAACTTACAAGAAAAAATTGTAAATTTACAAACCAAAATAATAAATTTCCAAAAAAATACTAAATTAAAAAACAAATATATTAAAAAAAAAAACTTAGTATAAAGCCGAAACTGTGATACGTAGTGTTAGAAAATTTTTTACTGTGATATTTTTAATTTTATTTGCAATTATTTTTTAAATTAATTATGTGTTTTATGTTGTATTTTATGTGCTGTGTAAAACAATTATTATATTTAAAAATTAAGTGTAAAATTTGACGGAAGATTATTTGTCAGTTTAAATTTTATAATTGTGGTTTTTTTGTCGAACTTATGACTATATACGCTTAGCTCAAACTCACTATACACGCTTAGCTAAGAAGTGAAATTGGCAATGTTTAACAATTAGGCACTTATGAAACTATTCCGAAGCTAAAAACACTATTTTATTGACTTATATTTAATAAAATTACAATTTTTCATTTTAGGTTAGCGTATATACGCTTAAATTTGTATGAAAATTTTATGCAAAGTTCGACAAAAACACCACTAATGCTGTGTATTATGTTGTTGTTCTTTAAATATCAGTTCTCTTATGTTATTTTCTTTTTTGTTTATATGTATGGTTGCCAGATTTAATAAAATATAATCCCTGAGGAGGCTGGAAAAATCCCAGCGAAACGTTGGAGGAAGAAAATTAAATAAATGTCTTTTATTTAAAATTGAAAATTACGTGACCTGAAAGCCTAATTAGAGTATTCTAAAACACAAAAACAAAAAAAAAAAAAAAAAAATTTAATTTACCAAAAAAAATTGTAAATTTACAAGTAAAGTGACAAATATATTTAAAAAATGGTAAATTTACAAACAATTAGGGAATTCACATGGGTATCGTATTTGGTGTTGTATGTTGTATGTCCTATCTAAAAACAGGGTTGGTTAAACTTTAAATTAATAATACGACACTTACACGATATGACGATACAACATTTATACCTATGTTTTGTGTGCTATTTTCAAGTATGCTAACAAGAAGAGAATCTAAGAGAAAATTATCAAATGAGCGATAAATAATTTTTACTAACCCTGTTTTTAGATACGACATACAACATATACAACAAATACGATACCCGTGTGAATTACCTAAGTAATTGTAAATTTACAAATAAAACTGTTTACAATGTACCAATTTTTGGTAGTGATAGTTTTTGATCCACAAAAATTACTGAAAAAAAGAAAATTACTGAAAAAAGAAAATAGAAAATTTGCAACAAAAATTTTAGGACTTCGAAAATTTTATGAAAAAATCTTTTTTAATAATTCTTTACTCCAAAATGCAAAAAAAAAATTGTGTCTGAAATGAGAATCAGAAAATTTACAAAAATTTTTTTTATTAAACATAAATCCTCATAATAAAATCATTTTTGTAAAATATCTGTTTTTTTTTGTAAATCAACTAGAATTCTCGTAAAAAAATTTTTAAAACTTTTTTTAAAATCTTTTTCAATAAAAAAAATGGGAAATTTCCAAAAAAAAAATATGTTTTTTTTTGTTAAACAACATAAATCCTCGTAATAAAATTATTTTTGTAAAATAACAGTTTTTTTGTAAATCAACAGAATCCTCGTAATAAAAAATTTGTTGTAAAATTAAATTTTTTTTGTGAAGTTACCTTTCAAAATGGTAGAATACAATTACGAAAATAAATTTGTAAAATTACCAATAAAACTGTAGTTCTCATTTGAGAAAAAAATATGAAGGAAACAAATTTGAGTAATCACTTGTTTAAATTTAAAAACAAAAATTGAGTAATTTTTTAATTGACGCAACTAAAAATTTACTCAAAAATTTTAAAAACAATTTAAGTAAATAATTTAATAGTTTTTTTTATTTTTTTTTTTTTTAACTCTAGTAGTTTTTTTGAATTCTCGCTTAGTTTATAGTTTTTTGTGTATGTATATTAGGGTGGTTTTTTATTTTATTTTTTTTTTGAATTTCGAGGAGCGCGCAGCGGATTTTTGTGCTATTTGATGTTAAAATAATTGTGCAAAAATTTGAGCTAAATCGGATAAAATTAACCCAAGGCGCAAGGAGGTCAAAGTTTCGAGAAAAAGCCAAAATAGCCAAATTTTGAAAAAACTTAAAAAAATGTAAATTTTGTAGAAATAAAAATAATAAAATATTTTTTATTTAACTTTCTTGCAATAATACTCAGAAAAAATTATCTTAAATTTTTATGACGGCAGTAACACTTTCAAACATGAAATACAAAAATTACCATGCATTTTGGGGGGTACCTGAAATGAGTGTTTCGATTTTTTGAAAATTTTATTAAACAAAAAAATTAAATCTTTCTATTCTATAGCAATGGATTATTAAATACATCCTAATGCTTAAATATTTAAAAAATTGGGGATATCCATCGACTCAATTTTTTTTTTGGAGTCATTTGACTCCTTGAAATCCGCAAAACTCAAATGACTCCAAAAAAAAATTGAGTCGATGGATATCCCCAATTTTTTAAATATTTAAGCTTTAGGATGTATTTAATAATCCATTGCTATAGAATAGTAAGATTTAATTTTTTTGTTTAATAAAATTTTCAAAAAATCGAAAACACTTATTTCAGGTACCCCCCAAAATGCATGGTAATTTTTGTATTTCATGTTTGAAAGTGTTACTGCCGTCATAAAAAGTAAAGATAATTTTTTCTGAGTATTATTGCAAGAAAGTTAAATAAAAAATATTTTATTTTTTTTATTTCTACAAAATTTACATTTTTTTAAGTTTTTTCAAAATTTGGCCATTTTGGCTTTTTCTCGAAACTTTGAATTATTTTATCCGATTTAGCTCAAATTTTTACACAATTATTTTAACATCAAATAGCACAAAAATTCGCTGCGCGCTCCTCGAAATTCCAAAAAAAATAAAATAAAAAACCACCCTAATGTATATGAAAGTTTTTAATCGTCTTAATAAAATTTTCCTATGTTTTTGAGACATAAATATGTTTGGTAAAGTTTGAAAAAACAAGATTTTTGTTTTTTTTTTATAAAAAAATTTAAAACTTTTTTAAACTTAAAAAAAAAATAATAATAAATAGATAAATTTTGAGTAAATTTTTAATTGTGTCAATTATAAATTTACTCAAATTTTTTTTAAACATTTAATAAATTTTTATTAAAAATTTACTAAATACTATTAAATCGTTTACTGATGCAAAATTGAGTAATTTTTTACTCAATAGTATTAAAAATTTACTCAAATATTATTTTTATTTTTTTCTGTGTACCAGAATTTTTGTTAAAAAACAAGGAAAATTGTTAAATATTGGTAGAACAGGATTACAAGGCATTTTACCAGGCGTTTTACAAGTTTTTTTTTAGTGTAAAAGTTTGCTTAGTCGCAAAAGTTAACGTGAACATCCTAAATACCGCTCATTGTTATTAAAGATTCTCATTTATTTTAACCTGTAAAAATTTCAAAAAGTTTTGCCCTTCTAATCATTATCTTAGAAACCATAAATCTAGGCAAAAATGTGAATGCACCAAAAAATATAAATGAAAATAAAGTTTTATATTTTCCTGATTTGCTTGCTACTCGTATTCCAAACTGTTGTTTAAGTTTTTCATTTATATCCAGAAAAAAAACAACAACACCAAAAAAAAAAGAAAAAAAGATGAAAAAATAGAAAATGGTGGTGTAAAAGTTTGAAAAGTTAACACCCACAAACCTTCAAAAATTCATACAACAATAACAAAAGTCTTAATATATATATTTTTTGTTCATTATATTTCGAATTTTATAAAAATGAAAAATAAAAAAAATAGAATTAAAATCAACCAACAATAAGAATTTCATATAAACTCGAGTTTTCGTATACACACAAAAAAAATCTTGTCAAATTACAAGAAAAAGTCTCGTAATCCAATTTTACCAATATTTGACAGTTTTCCTTGCTTTTTCACAAAAAATTTTCGATCGAAATTTAAATTTTTTTTTGTTATTTTACATTTTTTTTTTGTAATTTTACAAATTTCCAAGTTATTTTTTTTCAAAAAAAATGTAGTACATTCACGAGAATACTTTGTAAATTTTATAGCGCCAAAAAAGTTGTAAATTTACAATTTTATTTTAAAAAGCTTGTAAAATTACAAAAAAGTTAGTAATTTCTCGTAAAATAGGAGATAGCAAAAAATATAGTAAAGTCACGAAACCTCCTTGTAAGTTTTATCGCCTCAAAACAATTGTAAACTTACAATTTTATGGGTAAAACGGTTGTAAAATAACAAAATTATTGTTAAAAATCCTGTAAAATTACTAGAAATTCTCGTCAAATAGGAGGTAGCAAAAAAACAAAAGTTACAAACTTTTCTTGTCGTTTTACTAGGTTTTTTTTTTAGTGTACGTTTATGCTAGTATGAATGTACCTGAAGCGCATCATTTCCAAAGAAAAATAAATACACATATAACTATGTATGTAGTTAGAAAAAGAAAAATTTTACAATTTTCAACAAATAAAGAGTTGGTGTGAGGTTGAGTTCTGGTGGATAGGTTATAGAAAATAGAAAGAAGAAATGCAGCATTTGATTTATTATCATCAAAATCAGACTAAGGTGTTCATATAATATAAACTTTTAAGCAGAAATGGGCAAACGTTTTAAATTCAGTGGACATCAGTGCAATATCTCACACAGAAAAATAAATTTTCAATAGAATTTTCTGGTTGTGTCAACAGAATATCTACAACCGAGAATTTACACATATGTAGAAAAGAAATAGTAAGATTAATTTAATTTATATTTCTGGTTGGTGCAATTATGATGGGAAAGGAAATTGTGGAAATTCCAGTTTGATGAAGCGAGCTGCCTCGATTAGATTGGTACTCAATCACCTGGGAGTTAATACAGTGGCCCCAAGCGGACATTTGTGGGGTGAAGATTTGAAAAGAGGGTAGGTGTCCGAGACGTCCGAGTTTACTCTGGCCAGGTAACTATTCAGCTCCCTAAAGTAACTTGACGGGAGTTCAGACAATGCGAGACGACGTGACCTTTTCCGAATCGAAAAAGGGAGAAGGCCTGCCATCGAGTACAACATATGGGCTCTGAGCCAATATCGGAGTGGATACGAGCCTACGCCACCTTTATATGCCACCCTGCACTAGATATTTATGCACTCAAAATAATTCTACAGTAAAAGGTTTAGTAAGTGATATTGTACAAAAATCTACTAATTAGTTACTAATTTTAGTATCTTCAAAGTACTAAAATTAGTAATTTTTACTGGTTTTGAATAATATTAGTAAAAAATTTTAGTATTGGTTACCAATTCCTGCACTAGGTCCTTTTGGACTAAAATTTAGACCAAAATTTAGTTTAATTTTTAGTATTAAATACCCACGTTTTTTTTGGGTGTGGCGACCTACGGTCGATTTCTTGGATCGCAAAACAGACCTCACTTGTCTTACACATGCTTACATGCTCGGTCATATAATACCAATGCACAAATTGACGAATGAGTAGTGATCAATGGTTTCAAACGGGCAGAATTTGGTTTTCTTATGTGGTGGTCTTTAGGGTTATTTCTCCACTGTGTATCGCCAATGGAGCACTACCAGACCGGGCGGTATAATCGATCAGGGGACGACCTACTTCATTGTACGTTGTCAAGATCGTCTCCTTATCTTTGCCCTAGGTGCTTTTCGTTAGTGTTTTCAAGATTGAGTTCCTCCCTTTCACCTGCTTTATCATCTCATCAGCTTGGCTGGCGAACATAGAGAGGCTATCTTGGGGTTTTTCAACTTTCAATAATGTTGTTATTGAGATCCCTCTTAATCTTTTAAGCCCATTTGGTGAAGAGTGTGGCCGTCGACTTGGCTTTTGAGAGTTCCAGGTTCCTGTCTGCCGAAAAATTGCGAAGGGTTTGCAGATAGCTGTTCAGATATTTTCCAGGGCTTTAAAATACCTGCCTGTGCTAAAAATGTATCATTCATCAGCATAGGATATTAGTTTCAGCACTGGAGTAGGGGTAGGGATTTTAGAAATGAAGGTGTTAAACGATATGTGGGTAAGGATCCCATGTTGTGTAATTTCTACGAAATCCCGACTTAAGACATTTGAACTATACATAGGACTGCCACCCAGCCATGTAGTTCGCGAACCATCATTTGGGGGCGTTTGAAAGCGAAAATTCATTGACAGACATCTGGCAATAGTTTCGTGCGGCAGACCGTGTTGAAGGCCTTTGACAGATCGAGAGCGACCACTAAGGTCCTTTTGTTTGGCCGCTTATTGTTAAGGCCTTCGTGTCACCATTTCACACAGCGCATTTGTTTTGCTGTGCCCTAAATAACAACATGGTGGTGGACTGCCATGGGGAGATTCTACCCTTCCTTAGAATGAGAGATTCTTAGACCTTTACCATTAGGGACAACAAGGTTATAGGGCTGTAGGAGCTTCCCATGTTAATGGGGTTTTCCAGGTTTTGGAATGGAAACAATTTTCCCAGGCTTCCAAATATCTGGGATCTCCAACGAGTTGACACACAAACTGAAGGGTTTTGCCATGTAAGGCATGCCTTTCTCCAACACGTTTTTGAGCATTAACATTTCAAGACTATCAGGATATATTTCCTTAGAGGCTTTCGCTTCCTTGATAGCTTTGGAAATATCTTCCGAAGTGATCTTAACATCTTCTGTCAGAGTTAGAGATCTATCTTCCTTCGGATGCCCCGGTGGTTCTAATTAAGTCTTGCCGGATGCTCTACAAACTGCCAGGTTAAGGCAGCACAGCACCTTTGAGAGTCAAGCGGCTAAGGTGAGAGTACGTCTTCCGCTTCTATAGGGATTAGAAAGGCTCTTAATGGTTGACCAAAGACGTTTAGAACCTTTATCCGACTCTTTCAAGTGCCATAACCACAGCGGAGACTAGAGTATCAATCTCAACACTCAGTTGCCTTAAACGTGGGTTCGCTGCATTTTCCCTTCGGATGGCATTTCGTCATATATCTGCTAGATAACATGACTCGGACATGAAGTTCGGGAGCATCCCAGCGTTGCGTCCAGCCAGACATCCAACATGTTTTGGATGTTACTATCTCCCTCTGAAGTTTCGAGAAAAAAGTTCTTTCAAAGAACCCAGTTGTATATCTGCCATCTTTTTAAATCTGACCCAATCCGATTTCGGAAAGTTCACAAATGTACATTCTTTAGCAAATAGAAAGTCCGCACTTTTTGCAATCTTAACGGTAGTTGGGATGTGGTCAGGGCGATGTCGGCAAGCCAGATAGAAAAGGCTGCAAGGTCATGGTTGACTATTTAAACATCTGGTGAGATACGACAGTTTGCGGTGATGTGCGTGGGGTGTCTCTCACTGATCAACTTGTTTGACGAAGATGTTAAATCTTGCATCATTTTCCAGTTCAGACTACCAGCTATCGTTGGAAGGGCGATATCCTGGACAACAGACAACTGTTGGAGGAATGTCGAAATTTAAAATCTCAATATCAACCTCTCCATATCGAACGGCGATCCCCTGGAGTTCCAAGTGATCGTGTGGTGGTCAGCGGACGGAAGTTAACAGAGTTATCAACAAAAAAGTAAAGCCGCTTCCTTCGTCTTTCGATACGACACTGTAGCTTGACTAACAGGAGAGGGGATTTCTGGTCGTCATTTTAGTCTCTTGCAGGTCCGCGATTGGTATGTTTTTCTTGTTGTTGATAAGAATTTGTTAATATGATCGATTGTGACAACCAAATGTTATCATGTTTTCTTAAATAATCAAGGTCCAACAAATTTGAGATCATTATATCTTGAATGCGACCTAAAAGGACCCCCCAAATTGTGTTGGTCACCACAGCTCTACTCCTTTTTTGCCTTAAGTTTATATTCATGGCTGATTTCATTCATATACTACCTCCCGAACATAAAACAAGAAAAAATGTATGAGTTTGAACTGAAAACTTTGAATGGTAACGTTTTTTTATGCTATATTTGAAATGAAAAGAATAAAACAAAAAAAAAATCAGTAAAAACGTTAAAACTTAAATTCCATAAATTAAAATACCGTGCGAAACGAAATAAAACTTTTTGGCTACACTACACATACAAATAAATCACAGATCTTTTTACATAAATTTATTTATGCTTGCCATTTTCTATATTTTCGACTATACTATATAGAACATTTTTTCCGTATTGTTTTCAATGAGTATCATACTTTAATGTTTCATACAAAAACATTAGCAAAAGAGAAGACTAGGAAAATTGGAGGGTGTCTGGCAGATATAACAACAACAAAATTTAAAAAAAGGTTAAAAGTTTTTGGTAGAAAACTAAAAATTAAGGTAGTTTCATAATATAGTTGAATCCTTGCGTTTTTTTTTTAAGTGGAAAGAAACGGGTCCTTTTTAAAAAAATTGAATTTCTTTGAAAAACTCATCATTAAAGTAAAAAATTTTTCCATTCCCAATGAAAAATGTTCAAATGTGAATCATATATATTTCACATATTGATTACATATATGAACATATATATTTAATATATGAGCATTAGAGTGTCCCTTATTTTGGAAATGTTGGAAATGTTAAGACGGTACCCGCTCATTTTTTCCTTTTGACTTAAAAATAACTGAGGAAAAATTTTACGCCCCTACGACCACGCCTTCCCTACGCGACGGGGCCTTAAAGAGCGGGACCTAAAATATCATTTTTCCATACAAACCAAAAAATTTTTTTTTTGATTTTTAATTTTTTTGTTTTTAATTATTATATTAATTGGTTAGCTTATTCACGACAAAAAATTTAATTTTGGTGGGATAAGGCTTAAGGCTCTAAAAAATTTTTCGAAAAAAAAATTTAGAGCCGCAGGGGTCCTAAGGTAAAAAAATTTTTAAAAAATATTTTTTTAGTTTTGACAAGCAACGGTTTTAGTTGCTTTGTTGCTGCAAATGATGTATATTCATAAAAAAATAGTATTTGTATCTGTGACATCTGTATCGTGTTCTAAAAAAGGTTAAAAAAATAATTTTTTATGCTTTTCGATACACGATAAAGATGTCACAGATATGAATAATATTTTTTTTAATATATATCATTAAAAGCAGCATACCAACTAAAACCGTTGCTTGTTAAAATAAAAAAAAATATTTTTTAAAATTTTTTTACCGTGGGACCCCAACGGCTCTAAATTTTTTTTTCGAAAAATTGTTTAGAGCTGAAAGCCTTATCGCATAAAAATCAAATTTTTTGTCGTGAATATGCTAACCAAGTTATACAGTGAAGATAGGGCGTAGGTATGTTTTGAAAAAATGTTGTAGGGTAAAAATAAATGGGGGTCGGTCTCAGTAATGACCCCTCTCGGACGCACCATTGGACCGGTAGAAGCTGATAAAATAAAACAAATTTACCAAAAGAAAAAAAAATTGTATGGGGACCGTCTTAAAAGTTAAAAATAGAGGGTAGGTGTGTTCAGAGAAAATGTTTGGACTAAAAAAATATTGTGGGTCGGTCATACATTTTGTTGCTCTAAGGGCACTATTAGGGCAGTTAAAGCGGTTGGAGCAAGTTTTAAAAAATGTCGTTTTGAAATTGGAGATAGGGTATTAGTTTGTTCCAAAGAAATGTTAAGACGTAAAAATTAATGGGGGTTGGTCTTATAAATGACCCCTCTAAGACGCACCATTGAAGCAGTAGAAATGATTTTAAAACTGAAAAATTACAATAAATTTTTTTCAAAAAATTTAAAAAATAGCAATAATCATTATCCACGATCCTCCTGGGCAAAAACTTTGTAGAAGTTTTATACAAAAAAATTAAAAAAATCGAAGAGTACAAACATTTTCAAATATGAGATTTAAATTTTAAAACTTAAAAATTGCTTACTAGAGCGCTTTTAAGAATTTTTTGGGATTTTTTTTTTTAAAATACGTACAAAAAAAAAATTTTTGAAAAAAAAAATTTTAAATTTGGACCATTATTGAAGAAGTAATGAGTAAAAGAAGTTTGAGTAAAGGAACAAACTAAAAATTTATAAAAATTCGATATCTTTTGAACGGGTCATCAAAAAAATCTGAAAATTTACCACGAAGGAGATTTCGAAGGGTACCAAAAACTGTAAACAGATTGGGAAAATCTAAAAAAAAAATTTTTTAAAGTGTCCGCTTAGACAATGCCCCATTTACATATATGTACACACATGTCCATATTTGGACCACATATGATTCACATATGAACACTTTTCACTGGGTTATTAAAAAAAGATGGCAGAGTTAATATGATTTTTTGGTACCTATAATCTTAGTTCTACACTCAAAATAATACATTAGTAGATTTACTAATTTTTTTTTGCTAATACTAGTTAGCTAACTTTTAGCAAATTTTTAGTTGAGGTTAGCATGTTAGCAAAAATATCTTGTAAACTTCATTTAGCGCATTAGCAATTTTAAACAAAATTTGAACTAATTTTTTTTTGCTAAATTTAAAATTGAGTTGACTAAATTTTTACAAGCTTTTTTGCTTATATTAGCAAAAATAAATGGTAATTTTTATACCCTCCACTTAGTGATAGAGGGTATATATAAGTTTGTCATTCCGTTTGTAACTCATCGAAATATCGATCTGGGACCCCATAAAGTATATATGTTCATTAGAGTGTCCCTTATTTTGGAAATGTTGGAAATCTTGAGACGGTACCCGCTCATTTTTTTCCTTTTGACTTAAAAATAACTCAGGAAAAATTTTACGCCCCTAGGACCACGCCTTCCCTACGCGACGGGGCCTTAAAGAGCGGGGCCTAAAAAATCATTTTTCCATACAAACCAAAAATTTTTTTTTTTGATTTTTAATTTTTTTGTTATTATTTATTTTATTACTTGGTTTGCTTATTCACGACAAAAAATTTGATTTTGGTGGGATAAGTCTTTCAGCGCTAAAAAATTTTTCGCAAAAAAAAAAATTTGAGCCGCCGGGGTCCTGCAGTAAAAAATTTTTAAAAAATATTTTTTTTTAGTTTTGACCAGCAACGGTTTTAGTTGTTATGTTGCTTTTAATGATATATATTCCAAAAAAAAAATTATTCATACCTGTGACATCTTTATCTTTTTCGAAAAAAAAATTTTTAGCCGTAGGGATCCTACGGTAAAAAATTTTTAAAAAATATTTTTTTTTAGTTTTGAAAAGCAACGGTTTTAGTTGTTATGTTGTTTTTAATGATATATATTCCAAAAAAAATATTATTCATATTTGTGACATCTTTATCGTGTATCGAAAAAAATCAACAATGCATTTTGTACCCTTTTTTAGAACACGATAAAGATGTCACAGATACAAAAAATATTTTTTTATGAATATATATCATTTAAAGCAACATAGCAGCTAAAACCGTTGCTGGTCAAAACTAAAAAAAAATATTTTTTAAAAATTTTTTACTGTAGGACCCCGGCGGCTCAAAATTTTTTTTTGCGAAAATTTTTTTAGCGCTGAAAGACTTATCCAACCAAAATCAAATTTTTTGTCGTAAATAAGCTAAGCAAGTAATATAATAATTAACAACAAAAAAATTAAAAATCAAAAAAAAATTTTTTGGTTTGTATGGAAAAATGATTTTTTAGGCCCCGCTTTTTAAGGCCCCGTCGCGTAGGGAAGGCGTGGTCCTAGGGGCGTAAAATTTTTCCTGAGTTATTTTTAAGTCAAAAGGAAAAAAATGAGCGGGTACCGTCTCAAGATTTCTAACATTTCCAAAATAAGGGACACTCTAATGTTCATGATGCCCGATCGATTTTAAGACATTCTAGCAATGTCCGTCTGTCCGTCTGTCTGTCTGTGGAAAATGCTGTCGCGGACAAAATATTGCACAGAGATGACTGAAACTTAACATATTTATTAAAAGTTTTCCCGAGAAGTTTGGTATTGAATTTGAGCGATATCGGTTTAGCGGTTCAAAAGTTATGAACGAAAATGTAAGCACACCTCAAAAATTTCAGTACATTCAACATAACCTAATTCGGCTTCTGGTTGACAAATGTGAACATAATTGAACACCAAATGGCATTTAAACAAGTACGAACATATTTTTTGACAAAAAAAGAAAAAAATCGCGGATTTTTTTTTTACCCAAATTTTTTTTCGCGGAAATTTTTTTTCAAAAAAAATTTTTTTTTTCAAAAGTAATTTCCTTTTAAATAAAGTTTTTTGCAATAATCTTTTTGAAATTGTGGAGGGTATCACTACATTCGGCAAGGCCGAATTTAACTTTTTTACTTTTTTTTTTTTATTTTCAGAAAACTTCTATCTCGAAAACTAAGCCAGATAGAGCAAAATGAAGGCCATTTTTGGTTCTCGGGGCTCTCCATAGTATCGCCGGTCCTCTTCACATGTGTGGACCCTAATGGGTCCTAGCTTTGGATTCAAAAAAGTTAGCATTCCCGAAATTTTAAAATGCTCATATCTCGGTAAATATTGCCGACACAACAAAAAGTCGAACAGCATTTTTGTAGCTCTCAACACGTAGAACAAGACCGCAAAATAATCAGAAGCTTTCCGAGTAATATTTTGGAAGTTATCGAGTTTTGTAATTCTCTAAACCCCGTTGGTCCCCTAAAATCACGTATCTCAAAAACTAAGCAAGGTAGAGCGAAACGGACACAAATTTTGGATCAAAAACTATGACGATTTTTAAGGAACCCAACTAGGTCTAGGCCCATCGGGGTCTGGACTTATCGGGTCCGAACCCAATGGGGTCCTCAAATGTGTATGAACTAAGTTGAAATAAAAAAAATTCAGTTAACTAATTTTGGGCAAAACATTTTTGCTAACTTTACCAAAAAATTGTGGGTTTAAAATCAGCAAATTTTCTTGTAGGATTACGAGCTTTTTTTGCTAACATTACAGTTTTTTTTTTTAGTGAAGTTGAAGGCTTCAACATTTACTTCTTTATACATTTAAAAAAAAATAATCTTCGAGATTTAAAGAGTGTATCAAATTCAAAAAATTATTTTTGTTACTAAATGAATACGAAATAATCTTTATTAAATTTAAGTCGACAATTATTTTTGCTCAAGACGATATTCCTGTTAATACAGGAGTTATCGGATTTTTCCCAAAGGTCCACGTTGTTTCATAAGAGGGCAACGAAATTTTTAAACACCAAAGCAACCCAACCCTAAAATCGTGTCTTTTATAAATATTTTAAGTGTCAGGTAAATCTGTTCAAAATGGTTAGAATTCTTCCCTAACCCCCTTCTCCTGGATGAGCACCTGCCTTCGGTACATATATATACGAGTGTTAAATATAAAAAACGCATTTTAAGCTATTACACATGGAAAGAATATGAAAACTATTATATTTTATACAATATGTCTGAAACACTCACACACAAATATTTGAACACAATTTTCCTCACACTCAGAAACTAATAACCTTTGTTCAATCATTGTTTAGAATTTACTGGATCCTTAAGACATTTTGTGAAATTCATTTGAAGGGAAGGAATGATGAGATTAACATAAAAATTGCAAAATCTACAAAACAAGTAAACATTTTGTTATCCAAAGTTTAATTATTTAAATAATTGATTCAACTATATTAAATATTTATTATTTTTTAATTAATAACACTTTTTTCTGTGTAAAAAATAAATCTTCATATTTCGCATAATTTCTTAGCACAGTGTCTACACACATAGTCAAAACTTTCAGAATCATAAGTACTTTATTTTTCAGTAGTTTTTTCAGTTTTCCATTTTTCCATTTTTTTGTTTTTATTATAATGGTTTTAGCAACTAAAGTGCAAGAAGCTGTGAAGCATGATGCACATAGAAACTCTGTAGTGTACCATAATATAAATGAGTTAACATACATGTGTGTGAGTGTATGTAATAGTAAATGTATGTGTGCGTATGCTTAAAAAAGTAATGTAAAAATTTATTTCCTCTCATATCCTTATCTTTTCAATTCCCTATTGGAAATCTTGGATATGTAATTTGGAAATTACTCTTGAGCATAAAATAAACTCATTGGAATATTTTTTTGGCCATACATAATATTATTTAATATATATTTGTGTCAACAGAAAAATGTTTTTCAATACAATTAATTTCATTGCTAATACAATTAAACAATTAAAAATGAGCCTAAATTAGATTTTGCCACAATAGCAATGACTTTTGAAGCTTTTGAAATATTTATCAACTATTTTTTTCGATTAAATTCATTGTTAATTTAACAATGGAATTAATTGAAAACTTTGTAATAAATTATATTAAAAGAAATAAACCGTCAAAAAATTATATTAAAAAAAGTCTTCAAATAGAATAAAATAGAATAACACTAAAAAAAAACAACTTGTAAAGTTACCAAAAAATGTCGTGATTTTACGATGCTATTCTCGTAAAATAGGAGGTAGGTAAAATTCTCTTAAAATTACGAGGATTTCCTCGGAATTTTGAATGTGCTAAAAATTGGTAAAATGAACAATTTTATTGGTAAAAATATTGGTTTAAAACTGCAAAAAAAGAAATTGTAAACTTACAAGAAACAAGTGAGAGTGTTAAATTCGGCTGTGCCGAATCTATTATACCCTCCAACATGTAAAAAAATTTAAAAACAAATTTGACAGGGGCGTTGTTTTAAGGGGGGGGGGGCAAGGTAGGGGGAGGGGTCGGTGAGCTGGGTTGACTCCTTGGCCCTTACGGTATATGTTTACAAGTTCATTTTGTCTGCTAAGTATTGTGCACATAAATATTATAGTTTTATAATTATTTAAATTAAATTTTTATCCACGCCCTTAAAAGAGGGGAGGGGCAAAAAAATCGACATTTTTTAATCCCCTGGGTCCAAGCGCAGGACTATAAACTTTTACGATCATAAAAATGTCTCATTTGGTTCACAAAAATACAAAAAAACTTCCAAAAAATTAGCATTTTTAAGAGGTTGGTTAAGTTCTTCAAGGGGGAACTTTTTTCCCCCTGGTCCGATTTGGCCCATTTCCGAACTTAACCTGCCTAGGACTATAAGACATATTTATGCCAAACTTGAGGGGTCTAGCTTATTTATTTTGGACTGCATCGTGTTAACTACAGACGGACGGACGGACGGACATCGCTAGAATGTCTTAGAATCGATCACTGATCAATAATATATATACTTTATGGGGTCCCCGACCGATATTTCGATGCGTTACCCACGGAATGACAAAGTGAGTATACCCCCATACTGTAGTTGGAGGGTATAAAAATGGTAAATATATTTAAAAACAAGTGAGAGTGTTAAATTCGGCTGTGCCGAATCTTTTATACCCTCCAAAATGTAAAAAAAAATTGACAGGGGCGTTTCTTTTTTTTTTTTGGGGGGGGGGCGAAGTTGATAGGGTCAGTGGGGCACGTTGAGAGCACCTTCCCATCGCGATAAATATACCAAATGTTTCATTTATTTAACAAAAATACTAAAAAAACCTGTAAAAACGTGTATTTTTTTAGAAGTTGGTTTAGTTCTTCAAGGGGGAACTTTTTTCCCCCTGGTCCGATTTGGCCAATTTCCGAACTTAACCTGCCTAGGAACATAAGACATATTCGGCAAAACTTGAGGTTCCTAGCTCTTTTATTTTGGACTGCATTGTGTTAACTACAGACGGACGGACGGACGGACAGACGGACGGACGGACGGACATCGCTAAAATGTCTTAGAATCGATCACTGATCAATAATATATATACTTTATGGGGTCCCCGACCGATATTTCGATGCGTTACACACGGAATGACAAAGTGAGTATACCCCCATACTGTAGTTGGAGGGTATAAAAATGGTAAATTTACAAAAAAAAAAAAAATTGTAAATTAAAAAAAAAAACAAGTAGAAAAGTTAAATTTGACTTGGCCGAATCTATGAATACCTTCCACAATGCCCTTTTAAGGCTGGATTACTCAATGCTCCGTTATAAAATAACTCTCCGTTAAATTTAACTTTTTAATACAAATTTTGACATAAGGCTCCGTTAAATCGGCAGTTAGCAGCTAACTTTTCATTGAATAATCCGCCCTAAGTTATAGTAAATTTTCCAACGTGAAAAATATCATTTTTGATTAGTTTTTATTTTGTGTAAAAAAACTTTTTTTTAGGTAATTTTTGAAAAAAAAAAAATTACAAAATTTTTTTTTGAGTGTAAAATTTTTTTTGAGTGTAAAATTTTTTGAGTGTAAAATTTTTTTTGAGTGTATTTTTTTTTTTAGTGTAAAAATATTTTTGAGTGACAAAAATACGTTGTAAAATATTTTTTTGACTTACCAATGTTTTTAAAACATGTTTAACGGGTTTTCAACTTATGAAGTTAAGGTGAAACTAATGTAAAATTCACGGTTTTGATAATAACTTTTGAACCACTGGACCGATTTAGCTGAAATTCAAACTGAACCAGGCCCGGGGAACGACAAATATATATGCCAAGCTCAGAATTGCCTTTCGGAAGTAAGCGTTTGTTTTATCTCGTAAATTCACGAAAAACCCTTGACGAAATTCAGTCTTTTGCTCATAACTTTTGAACCACTGAACCGATTTCGCTGGATTACAATACCAACCTGACCAGGTAAATGCCCAACATATATGCCAAACTTCAGGAGCCTCCGTAGTGTCTTTAACATTTTAGCGTGTTTTCAACAGACAGACAGACGGACGGACGGACATCGCTAGATCGTCTTAAAATCGATCGAGGATCATGAATATATATGGGGCATTCCAAGCCAAATCACTCACTTTTAGACCCGACCCCTTACGATTTATTTTATTTTTGGATATGTTTTAGTACTTATTAAATTCAACTTGGAAACCAATTTTCAGCCTTTTATTTCAAGATGGTGTTGAGTAATCACTTTTTCAAAATGGCGATTTTCTCAAAAAAATTAAAAAATTGAAATTTTTAATTAATTTTGACCATTGAAAAATATAGATATATTAAAAAAAGTTGGACAACGTTTTGTTGGTATTTAAATGTAGTTTTAGAGAAAAAATATGAAAAAATTATTCGAAGTCATTATCACTTATTTTTTGACGTTTAAAAATTAAAATCGACTTTTTGAAAAAGTCCGAAACCTTCGATTTTTTTGTAAAAAATTATAAAAATTGTACTCTAAATTACGCAACTTTTAAGCCATAATTCGAGATGTGATCACAATTCTTTCTATTTTTTTTTTAAATTTTTAAAATTGCACCTTTTATTTTTTGGCTCTGAATTATTTTATATGGTGCTCCAAAAAAAATAAATTGGTAGATATTAACCCTAACTTACCCTAGATATATTCATTTCGAGGTAAAAATACGTCTCACAAAAATTTAGAACGATCGGAAATGGGTAAGGCGTTTAGCATGGTCCTTGAAGTTTAAAAAACGGATTACAAGGAAAAATATGAATTTTTTTCTGTTTTCGCAATATTTTTGGTATTTTAAGTTAAGTTTTATTTCAAGCAATTACGGAATTGTGATGTAGAGTAAAATACCTTTCTAATAAGGTACTAAAAACTTAAATCGGTTGAAAATCAGCCAAGTTATTACAACTTCCCCAGGCATCTAGCGTGTGTCATACCGCTAGATTAAAGAATACGAGTTCCTTTTTTTAAATTTATTGAAATTTTCTACTGTAATAACATTTTTTCATTATTCATGTTTCAGTGTAATATTTTTCTGGTTTTTCCAAATTTTAAAACAAAAAAAAAAAAATTTTTTTAAATAGAGATTTCAAAAGGATGTTGAAAATGCAGGCATTTTTAGCATTAATTTAAAACATGTTAGCAAAACACAATATGAAAAATACTTGTCATCTTATTACATTTGAACTTGAAGAATAAAAAAATGTTATTACAGTAGAAAATTTCAATGAATTTCAAAAATCGGATTGTATTGCTTAATCAAGTTGTCTGCCACACGTTAGATGCCTGGGGAAGTTGTAATAACTTGGCTGATTTTCAACCGATTTTAGTTTTTAGTATCTTATTAGAAAGGCATTTTACTCTACATCATAATTCTGTAATTGCTTGAATTTAAACTTAACTTAAAATACCAAAAATATTGAGAAAACAGAAAAAAAATCATATTTTTCCTTGTAATCCGTTTTCTAAACTTCAAGGCCCATGAGGAACGCCTTACCCATTTCCGATCGCTCTAAATTTTTGTGAGACGTATTTCTACCTCGAAATGAATATATCTAGGGTAAGTAAGGGTCAATATCTACCAATTTATTTTTTTGGAGCACCATATAAAATAAATCAGAGCCAAAAAATAAAAGGTGCAATTTTTAAAATTAAAAAAAAAATAGAAAGAATTGTGATCACAACTCGAGTTATGGCTTAAAAGTTGCGTAATTTAGAGTAGAATTTTTATAGTTTTTTACAAAAAAATCGAAGGTTTCGGACTTTTTCAAAAAGTCGATTTTAATTTTTAAACGTCAAAAAATAAGTGATAATTACTTCGAATGATTTTTTCATATTTTTTTTCTAAAACTACATTTAAATACCAACAAAACGTTGTTCAACTTTTTTTAAAATATCTATATTTTTTAATGGTCAACATTAATTGAAAATTCCAATTTCTTAATTTTTTTGAGAAAATCGCCATTTTGAAAAATTGATTACTCAACACCATCTTGAAATAAAAGGCTGAAAATTGGTGTCCAAGTTGCATTTAGAAAGTACTAAAACATATCCAAAATTAAAATAAATCGAAAGGGGTCGGGTCTAAAAGTGAGTGATTTGGCGTGGAATGCCCCATATACTTAGACCAATATTTCGAGGTGTTGCAAACGGAATGACAAATTTTTATATACCCTATATCACTAGAGTGGAGGGTATAAAAATAAATTTAAAAAAATTGTTAATTTACAAAAAAAAAAAAAAAAATTTACCAATTTTTGGTTGTGATAATTTTAAAGCCGCAAGAATTATCAAAAAAAGGTAAATTTACAAGTAAAGTGGTAAATATATTAAAAAAAATGGTAAATTTACAAACAATAATTGTAAATTTACAAAAAAAAATTTTTAAAATTTACCAATTTTTGGTAGTGATAGTTTTTAGTTCACAAAAATTACTGAAAAAAAAAGAAAGTTACTAAAAAAAGAAAATAAAAAATTTTCCAAAAAAATTTTAGGACTTTGAAAATTTTATGATTTTTTTTAAATCTTTTTAAATAATTCTTTACTCCAAAACGCCAAAAAAGTGTGTCTGGGAACCAGAAAATTAAAAAAAAAAAATTGTTTTTTGGTTAAGATAAATCCTTGTAAAATAAATGTTTTTATTTGTAAATCAACTAGAATCCTCGTAAAAATTTTTGTCTACTTCGTTTTTTTTCAATAAAAAAAAAAATTTGTCCGGGACTTGGAAAACTTTTTTTAAAAAATAGAAAATTCAAAAAAAAAAAATGTTTTTTTTTTGGGTAAAACAACATAAATCCTCGTAATAACATAATTTTTGTAGAATAACAGTTTTTTTTTGTAAATAAACTAGAATCCTCGTAATAAAAACTTTGTTGTAAAATTACAGTTTTTTTTTTTTTTTTGGAAAATGACCTTTCAAAATGGTAGAATACAATTACGAAAATAAATTTGTAAAATTACCAATAAAACTGTAATTCTCGTTTGAGCAAAGTACACGAATTTTTGTTAAAAAACAAGGAAAATTGTTAAATATTGGTAGAACGGGATTACAAGGCATTTTACCAGGCGATTTACAATTTTTTTTTGAGTGTATGGGAGAACTCTATGATTTTTCCTATGAAAAAATTCTCAGATTTCCCGATAAAAAATTTTCAAATGTTTCTGTAGAAAACTTCTCAAATTCTCTTTTCTTATAGAAAAATTAGATTTTCCGAAACTTTTTTTCATATAGAAAAATTTTATGAAACGTTTTTCATTTAGAAAAATTTTAAGATTTTTAGCCATTATTCATAGAAACCATTTTAAGATTATTTACTTTTCCATCTCCTCTCCTTTCCTTTTCTTTCTTTTTGTTCTCTTGTTTTACTTTTTTTTCTTTTGAATTCGGTTTGGGGGGTGAAATTTTTTTTACCCCAAATTTTGTGTAATTTTACAAATTTCAATGGTTCTTTTACAAAAAAATCGAAAAAATTTACCAGAATTCCTTGTAAGTTTTATTGGGCCAAAAAAGTTGTAAACTTACAATTTTATTGGTAAAAAACTTTTAAAATAACAAAAAAGCTCGTAATTTTTACTAGGAATTTTCGTAAAATAGGATGTAGCTAAGTTACGAAACGTCCTTGTAAGTTTTATAGCGTCAAAAAAATTGTAAATTTACAATTTTATTGGTAAAAATATTGCAAAATTACAAAATTTTGGTAAAAAGCTTGTAAAATTACAAGGAATTCTTGTCAAATAGGAGGTAGTGTGTGAGTTAGATTATTGAGTTAGTATGTGAGCGTGAGTCGATTGTTTTGCGTGAGTTTGTGTGATTAACCTCTTCACATTTCCTTTCTTCCCGAAAAAAAAAACAAAAAAAATTGTAATAAAGCAAACAAAATTTTTTAATTATGGCAAAACCTTAAATTTTGAAAAAATTTTCTTAGATTTTCGATTTTTTTTTTTTTGTATAAATAAGAGTTTTAGGACTCAACGTGAGTGTAAGTAAAACTTGTGTATGAGCACGTGAGTTGTGTTAAATTTATTCACGTAATTGTGAGTGATTGAGTGTGAGTAGAAAAAATATGTTCGTAAAGGAGTGAGTGTGCGTAATTGGAAAATTCCCAACGTGAGCGTGAGTTAGTTTGAGTAAAAGTCACTCACTATTATAATTTCCTACTAGGTAACATTATTATATCCTTTACCTTTAGTTTTTAGTTTTATAATAATGTAGTTGTTCTTTTCTTTTTTTTTAATGCATTGTAACTCTGTATTAGTGCAGAATTTTGTAGTTTATATCAAAAAAGTTTTGACCTTCATAACTCGTTCTTATGTCCATATTACAGTATGAGTTGGTGGGTGTATGGTTAGTAAAGTTACAAAAAAAAAGTTACTCTTCTCTATGAAAGCATAAAGTAGAAACTATTTATGCTGTGAAAAGTACTTTATTGTACACAAAATAAAAAGTTAAATTATATAAAATTTTTTTGTAAAGTTACAAAGAGATTTTTGGTAAATTTTATGTTTGTGTGCTCCACTCTGCAAAATAGAGTGGGAGACTCGAAATTAATGTTCCTTAAATGGTAAAGAATTCATTTTATTTGGTTTTTGCATTTAAAATTTACAATTTTATCAATATGTTTGTACACACGCCCCCAAAGGCTGCGGGTCGAAAAGAACTACAATTTTTTATCCACTGGGTCCAAGTGCAGCCCTCTGATTTTCTTCTGACATAAAAAAGATAAATTTGTTAAATATTAACGATTTTAAACAGCATATTACCATAAGTCATATGCGTTCCAATCTTCAAGATGCAAGCTCTCTTAGTTTGGACTAGACCCTACGGTCAGTACCGTAGTACCGGTAATAACGGTACTACTGACAGGAAAATGGTACCTGATTCCCGGTTCTGGAATAATTTCCGGTTCTCCCAGGTTCCGGTTCTGACAGTATTATCGGTACTCCTGGGACTACCGGTATGTACAATATGTTAATTTTTTTTTCTTTGTTTTTACCAAAAAAAATATACAAAGTATTTCGAAATACATACACTAAAAAAAACTTATAAAATTACAAGAAATGTTTGTAACTTTTTTTTGCTACCTCCTATTTGACAAGAATTACTTGTTATTTTATAAGCTTTTTACCAATAATTTTGTAACTTTACAAGCTTTTTACCAAACTTTAACTACAGCTTGTGTGCACATACTTTATTTAAGAAATGTGTCTTAAAAATAAAGATTTGTTTCTAAGATTTGCGGAAATTTCTTTGGTAGTAAGAATTTTTTTCCATATATTTAAGAAATCCAATTTAAGAAAACTATGAACTATTTATAAGTATATGAACTAAAATTTTTTCCACATAATTAGGGAAATTTGCTATTTTTTTAGTAAAATTTTACTAAATTTTAGGAAAATTTGTGAACTCTTTTCAAAGAAATCTTTTCCAATATTATTATATTTATTCGACCTTTTTTATTCAATTCTATATTAATTAATAGATCCTTGCTGATGGCGAAGATTGTATTCTAACGTTAGAAGACAAAGAACAACAAGAAATTGCGAGAACAAAATTTACAACTATGATAGAAAATCATATGAATAAAAGGAGCCTAGACAAAAGAGAGAGATTCGTATTGAACACAGTGGGCCAGACTAAAAAATTTTTGAACAGAAACAAAAACATACTGATACTTAACGCCGACAAAGGCAACGTTACTGTGGCCATGGAAAACATGATTATGAGACTAGAATGAATGACATTTTGGGTGATCTAATGACATATAGGAGACTAACAAAGGATCCAACTTCATCACTTCAAAAGAAAAACAATGATCTAGTCGAAGAATTATTTAAGTGCAATACAATATCTGTGATAGAAAAAAGACGAATGAAAACTGACGCGGCACTAGCTCCGAGAATATATGGATTACCAAAGATACATAAAGAAGATTTTCCATTAAGACCAATTTTTTCTTCAATAAAGTCGCCATCGGGAGAACTATGTAAGTTTGTTATCAATATTCTTAATAAACTTACCGAAAACTCAGAATTTAATGTAAGGGATGCAGTGCAATTTAGTAATAAGATTAATAATACCTTAATATGTGACGACGAACGATTAATTTCATTTGACGTAGTGTCATTATTTCCGAGCATTCCTGTGGATTATGCTATAGAAGTAATTCAAAGTAAATGGAATGAAATAAAGAAGCACACAACGATGTCCAAGGAGCTTTTCTTAAAGATATTAAAGTTTTATATCAAAGAAAATAGGTATTTTAAATACAAAGATAAAATTTACACTCAGTGCAAGGGCCTACCAATGGGTTCCCCAGCTTCACCTATTGTAGCGGACATAGTAATGGAGGAATTACTCAGACATTGCATCCAAAATCTTGAAACTAAACCGAGACTTTTAACAAAATACGTTGACGACCTTTTTGGGATTATTAACACAAGTGCAATACAGGATACACAGGGGGGCCCCTGTAGGCTAGTTGGTAGCGTGCTAGCCTATGAAACAGGGGGTCGTGGGTTCGATTCCCACCAAAACCCTTGGTCGATTTCGCTACAACGAGACGACGGTCATTGTTACCAGTTCTCGGTTAGGTTAAAATTATTTAAAATGAGTTGTAAATAAAAATTGGAAAAATAAATAAAAAAACTGATCATTGGATCAAAATCAATTACTGGAATTACAGGATACACTGGCCCAATTGAATGGTTTTCACCAACAGATAAAATTTACTATTGAAGAAGTAGAAAATGGAGGACTACCGTATTTAGATATGTTAATTGTAAGAAAAGGCAACAAAATAAAAATAGATTGGTACCAAAAACCGACCGCATCTGGAAGAATCATTAATTTCCATTCATGCCAACCCAAAAATATAATAATGAACACAGCCAGTAATCTTATAAATAGGGTATTAACGATAAGCGATAGGGTATTTCACAAAGAAAATGTGAAAAAGATTAAGGAAATTTTAAGGAAAAACTCTTTTCCAAAAAACATCATCAAAAGCCTTTTGAAACAGAATAAGGAAAAGAAACACATCGTTAGTGAAGAAGAAGAACCACGAATTTACAAATCCATGACATATATACCAAAAATATCCGAAAGAATAGAAAAGTCAGGAATATACAATACGGAAAAGTACAAAATAGCGCCAAAATCGGAGAACACACTCAGAAATCGTTTTTCTAACACAAAAGCAAAAGTGGATAAAATGGAGAAGTCAAACGTAATATATAAAATAGAGTGCAATGGGGATGGCAACAATATATGCGATCAAGTATATGTAGGAACTACCAAAAATAAATTAAAAACTAGAATGGCAGGACATAAATCTGATTTGAAATGTAGGAACGATTCAGTGACACATAAAACAGCACTTGCGGCCCATTGTGCAGAAAAACAACACACACCCAAACTAGACGATGTACAAATATTACAAACAGAGGAGAGATACAACAAACGATTCACATTAGAAATGCTGCATATAATAAACATAACACAGGATAAGAGAATTAATTTTAAGAGCGACGCACAGTGCCACATTTGGCCAATCTAGGACGACAAAAATCCAATTTTAATTATATTGACTTGAAATTCGGTATAAATGTTCGTTTTGACTTCGAAAATAACATTATGAAAACTGTGGGAGGCCGGTTAAGGGCCACGCCCATTTTTTTTTTAAATTTGTAATTTTGGTTATTATTTCTTTAAATTTGGTATATATACTCTCAATAACTGTAGAAATAATATCACAAAAAAAGGGGGCGGTCAGACTACTGCCACGCCCACTTTTTCAAAATATGTGTAAAAAATATGTGAAAACAAGGTTTACATATCGCCCCACTGTAGTCGGCGTCGCAGACGGTCGCAAAAGTTAGCCATTGAAATAAGTACTATGGATATTGGTCAATATATCTGAAAAAGTCCGGCGACCAATACGGACCAAACACAAAAGTTCTATTCCATCGAAAAAATAAATATATAATTTTCTTTTCAAAAATTTGTAATTTGTTAAAAATTTAATAAAAAATAGAAAAATTTGTTAAAAAAAAAAAAAGAAAAGACATGACTTAATGCATTTAAATATACTTTAAAATTACCAAAAAAAAGAGTGGATAAATATCTCTTTTTGTTCAAAAGGTACAACAGTTTAAACTCGACTTAATTTATGCGAAATAATGTGCACTAGATACAGAATTTTACAAGATGCAACTTTATGGACCCACCTGTTAGTAACGAACAAAATTATCGATCTTTTATGATTATTTTCGTGCTATTAGGAATGTTCTATAATATATACAAACATATCACACAGAAAAAAATAAAAAAAAATTTTGAGTAAATTTTTAATACTATTGAGTAAAAAATTACTCAATTTTCCACCAGTAAACGATTTAATAGTATTGAGTAAACTTTTAATAAAAAATTATTAAATGCTTAATAAAAAATTTGAGTAAATTATTAATTCACACAATTAAATCTTTACTTAAAATTTTTTAATATTTTTAAGTAACTTTTTAATTGTGTCAAGTAAAAATTTACTCAAAATATATCAAACTATTTTTTTAAAAAGTTTAAAAAGTTTCTAATTTTTTTTTTCCAAAAAAATTGCTTTTACAAACTTTACCAAATATACTTATGTCTTCAAGACAAAGTAAAATTTTATAAAGATGATTTCAAACTTTCATATACATATACAAAAAACAATAAACTAAATGAGAATTCAAAACACCAAGAGAAAAAAAAAAATATTAAATTTGTATTAAATTATTTACTCAAATTTTATTTTCAATTTTTGAGTAAATTTTTAATTGCGTCAATTAAAAAATTACTCAAATTTGTTTTAAAAAATTAAACAAGTGATTACTCAAATTTGTTTCCTCCGTATTTTTTTCTGTGCATGAAAATTGGGGAACTTTTTTTTTTGATTTTTGTCGTGCTAGATTGGCCAAATGTGGCACTGTGCGACGTGGATAACGTAGCACAAAGTTTTCGTCATATTATAAACAAAAATCGAAAGATCAATTAGTGCAATATTAAATGTAAACACGAGCAGTCGTTGTATTTGGTTATTGTTACTCGTTATTGTGAGTTTTTTCTTATTGGTTTTTTGTTTTTGTTCTATCTGTTTGTTATATTTTTTGTGTATAATTTAAAGTTACAGTGTTTCCAATTTAATTTGTGTTTTTTTGTTTATATCTTTAAGATTCCTGAAGATGCCATCCGAAGGATGGAGAAATATTGAAAATAATAAAAATAAAAATTAATATTTTTTAAAAAAACAACTGTGGCCTCGAGCTTGTCTATTAATTAATATAGGAAATCTTTTCCTTAATTTTGGTTATTTCTTTTTTTCAGTATATTTCTAATTATGATTAAACAGTTTTAAAAATTATAAAATTATACAAAAAATAACTATATATGCCAGGTGACATTATCTTAACAAATTTTTGTTTCTTATTAAAATCTATTTTCTAAAAATAGTAAACAAAATTAAAAAAATAAGTAATAAAATTCAAAAATAATGTCAAGGTTTATCTGTAATTTTGTAAGACCCACATACATAAATAAACATAAACAACTGTCATAAAAAGGATACCCAGCATCTATTTTGGCTATTGGTAACAGTTTTTATTTTATTTTTTAATTTGTCTAATTATTTTATGACAGTTTAGACGCCATCACCAAAGAATAACACTTGTTTTATAAACATCCATTATACATTTTTATTTTTTTATGATGAAATTAAAAGTGCTGATAAGACAAAAAAAAAAAACATTATAAACATTTTTATAAACTGTTAATAGATTCTTAGAATATATAAAAAAAAAATTGATTAACTTACACTTGTTTTTTTTTTTGTTCTTCAGTTTGGGTGGTTGGTTTTACGAGTATTAATGATAATAAAGTCAACTTGTTTCTTAAAAGCAGGAGATGTGGAAAAATGGGTGTAAGAACTTCATAAATCATAAAGAGATTTAAAAATTTGTCACTATTTTCCCCCTGTGTGAGATGGTGAACAATAGAATAAAAATCAGTATCATAAAAATCACCGCATAAATACACAGCAGGATATAAAACCTTAAATTGCCCCGCAAATATTACACAATATGACAAATAAGATTTTTAATAAATTGTTTTGCTGTGGTAACAAACACCAATATTTCTAGTAAAGTCATCAGGGATGAATTTAGTACTTTTGTAAAAAGTACTAAAATGCAACACTACACAGAAAAAAAATGTGCGGGAAAAAATATTGAGTAATCACTTAAAAAAGTTTGTGTTATTTTTTAATTGACGCAATTAAAAATTTATTCAAAAGTTTTTAAAAAATTTAAGTAAATAATTTAATAAACATTTAATAGTTTTTTTTTTTTAATTTTTTTATTCTCTTAGTTTTTAGAATTTTCATTTAGTTTATAGTTTTTAGTATATGCATTTAAAAGTTTGAATTCATCTTTATGATTTTTTTCTTTGTCTTTAAGACATAAGCCATAATTAGTTTAGAAGTGAGGTAGTGAAGTAGTGAGGTAGAGCCTTATATGATTTTCAGTAAGAAAAAAGAGTGTATATAATTTTAAAATTTGTGTGCTCTTTATACGCATTAAATTTTTCCATAAGACTAAAAAGTAGAGAGACGTAAACAAAATCTGTAGAGAATAGAATTTCTCTACCTCGCTCTACTTTTTATTCTTATGTCAAAATTCAATGTGTATGAAGAACACACAAATTCAAAAATTATCTACACTCTTTTTTCTTATTGAAAATCACATAAGGCTCTACCTCACTACTTCACTACCTCACTTCTAAACTAACTATAGCTATAAATATATTTGGTAAAAGTTTGAAAAAAATGTGCAACTTTTTTAAAGTTTTTAAAAAAATGAATTGATAAATTTTGAGTTAATTTTCACTTGACACAAGCCCTGTTTTCGCATAACCGTATATTCGCTCACCCATAAAAATTGTATATTATCCACGCTTATTTTTAGCGTGTATAATTATCGGCGTTAATTTTAAGCTTCGATAAAAAGTGAAGCCAAGTTCACATTTTTAATGAAATAGCATAGACACAACCTTTTTTTCTTGTGATATCATAGACATTAACCTTTTTTTCTTGTTTGCCTTTAATAAATTTTGACACACAACAACAGCGATGCAAAGTACATTTTGTTATACGTGGATGCGTTTTCGATTAAACGGTTAATGTTAACATATATACGGTTACGCGAAAACAGGGCTTATATGTATAAGCTACCGACTAAAAAAAGAAAATTAGAATTACTGTTTTCATTTTCTTAAAACAAAAAAGGTTTGTAACTTCGATTTTTAACTTGGATAATAACACTGTGCTACAAAAAAAAAAAATCGAATATACTTTTCAAATGAGCTAGTTAAGGTTGTAGGTATCGTCGAGAAGGTCACAAAAATGTCCATCAAACTTTGCCAGATACCCTCAAATTTTAAAGTTATTGCCAAAAAACTTTTTTTTTGGGACTTTTCTCACTAAACTACGTGTAACTCAGAAACTTTTCAACCGATTTTCAATTTTTGCTCTGTTTTCGATAGAAGACGGTTAGGCTTTTCATGTGTTTGCATTGATCTATACATATAAGAAAGATATGTGTTGATTTTTTAATAATATCTTGTTTTTATTATTTTTTTGAACATTTTTCCAGTTAACCGATTTTTGTCTGTCATACTTCCTCCAACAACCTACAAATTTATAAAAAATTTCTTAAATAAAGTTTAATTCTGAATACGATAAGCTATATCCTGAACAAATCTAATAACAATTTACAGAGTTGTAATAATTTTTCTAAAAAAGAAAATTAAGATTTTGCATGAAATCGCCCAGGGAAAAAAAGAAAAAAATCAAACATCATGTGAGGTCACGTACCATTGTTTAAAGGGTTTTTGGACCGCTGAATCCAAATTTCACCTCGAAATTGCTCTATCGCATTAAGTTTTCGATATAACAGTTATGTTTAATATCTCAAAAACCTGACGCGATAGAGCAATTTAATTCCGAATTCGGACTCAGCGCGCCCAAAAACCTGATAAAATGTTATACATGAACTCTATGATGAATTAATTTTTTTGGCGAGGGATCCAAACACCGGTTTCCAGCCAAATCTTAATTTTCTTTTTTAGAAAAAAAAATCAAAACTCTGTCAATTGTAAGTCGATATTATATAAAAGTTGTGGAACAAACTATAGCAGAAAAAAATCGATAAACTTGAAAATTTTTCAAAAATATCAAAAAAATTAGATATTATTGAAAAAATCGATCACTTGACAGATTCGCCGACTAAACCAACGATAAGTCGGCAAATCTGTTAAGTCATTTTTTAATTATTCATTTTAGGAGGGACAACAAATTTTTAAGTTTATAAACGTAGTCCTTTTCTTTAGTTCATCCGATTAAATGATGGATTTTGAATTACACAATTAAAATCTCAATGTTTATATAAATGGACTTAACAGATTTACCGACTAACAAGGAGAGTCTCCCTGGTGTCATCCTTCGATCTTCATGAAATTTGGATATGTTGTTTAGAATTAATTCCACACATATTTTGTTTAGCGACCCAAACTCATTTTTAGAAGGGGTCGATTTTTATGGGGGGGAAATTGACCTTTTTCAGTTTTTTACGATTTACGCCTATTTTTACAAAAATAATATAGGCATATGTGGTATCAGATTAAAGGTATTTAAAATAACTGTCTCCTGGTGCTAACAACGTGCCAAAAAAGTTATTATTTTTAGACTTATTAACGAAAATGTCTGAAATTGTTGGAATTTTACTCAATATGGCGAAAAATTGTGCATGTTTAGACATGTGCTTTACACACGTAGATAGGTTTTCCAAAAATCTTTCATTTGGTATGTAAAAAAAAAAATTTCAGTTTCTTCCTCCCTCATTTGCAACCCCTAAATATGAATTTGACCCGCTGTAAAAAATACGTGTCCCTTTATTTTTCCTGCTCTACAAAATAAAACCACCATGGAGATTTCCCTTGTAAGCCAACGATATATCTTTCTTATATGAATAGACCATCCTTCTTCTATCCAACAAATTAAAAATTTTTTGAATTCCACGAGGTTTAGTGAGAAAAGTCTAAAAAAACGTTTTTTTTGACAATAACTCTAAAATTTTACACTCAAAGAAAAAAACCTGTAAAGTTAACAAAAAATTTAGTTAAATTTAATTAAAAAAGCACCTGATTTTGGGCCTACTAAATTTTTAGTTAATTTAACTAAAAATATTTAGTTAACTTTTCGTAGAACGAATGTAGCAAAAAAACCGTAACTTTAACTAAAAATTTAGCTGAAATTTCGTAACGTTTTTATGTACATATATTAACAAAAAAATTAGTTGAATTCAGCTAAACTTTTTGTTACTTTTCGTAAACTAAAATTTAGAAAATATTTTGTAAAAAATTAAAAGTTTATTTTTTCTATTTTTTCATCAGCTTAAGTAGAACTTATGAGATTTGCATAGGAGGCTACACAAGAAATTTCACTTAACAAATTTGTTACGAAAAATCAGCAAATTAATTAGTAAAAATTCGTAAACTCAGTTTTGATGTCAACAAAAAAAAATTAGTTCAAAATTTGTTCAAAACTAGTATTTTCTTAAATTGAACTTAACTAAAAAAAGTAGTTAAAACGCTGATTTTAACTAAAAATTTGCTAAAAAGCCAGTAAACTCGAGTTAACAAAAAAAAATTAGTTAACTTTACAGTTTTATTTTTTTGAGTGTAGGGTCTGGCATTTTTGTGATATACTCGACAAACTCAACAACATCTACTACGTCGTATTAAAAGTATTTTGTCACTGTAGCACAATATAATTTACCTGCTGGTGAATAAAACCTTTTTTTACCAGCTGGTGAATAAAACGTAACGTAATTATTTTTCAACATAAAATTTTTTTTTTATAAAATTTTTTTTTTCATTAATTTTTTTTTTATTAATCTTTTCTTCTTCACCAATTTTTTTAACGAGTTCTCCTGAACTAGTAACGCGGCAAGATTATTCTGGTAATTCCGCTTTAACTCTCTCTATTTCCTGCTCCCCATGAACATACTCTGACAATTACTTGTCGATTTTTGGTACCAAATCCGGGGTTCAATATGAACAAAGGTTCATACACCGCCTGCAAAAAGCTTTGCAAACTCCTTAACTTTCTCGTTCCCGTCTACTCCCTTATGTCCTGGCACCCATATTAGAGAGACGGGATAATTTTAGGATAGTTTCTGAAGTTTCTAGTACCATCACCGATATTAAATAAGTAAAACTTTTATTTAACATCCATAATATACACTCACATTTACAAATTATGAATGGTTGATCCTTTTAACATTAAGATTTCCTTTTTATGATTTTCAATTATATTGTTTTTTTGTATATGCGGATGTATGTTTTTCGATGGGTTGTGTCTATAAAATGTTTGCACATATGTCGTATCTCATCATATTATTTGTCATCCTGAACAACAAAAAAATAAAAAAAAAGTATCATCCTTTTATATGTGTTCTGTCTTGTTTCTTTTACCGAACACACACACATGCAAACAAACCATTCAAAAATACAAACATTACAATAAGCTTTCAAAATTATTTACAAGGAGGGTTCTTTCATTTGTCCTTTCAAATACTTTTTTTTGCGAATATGAAAAACCCGTTTATCGTGTTGGTCCTTTGATATGAATACAACAACAACAACAAAGAGCAACAAAATCTGAAAGTATACTACAATTCAATTAATTGTGACAAATAATTTATGAATGTCTATAAGTGTGTGTGTGTAAGTATAAATCCTCATTTCATATTGTGCAGTCTTAGTTATACTTTTTATATCCTTTCATTTATATCATATCGTGGTACAGTGGGTTAGCTAAAAACAAATATCGTAAAAAATTAAAATCGGTCAAACTGTTTTCGAGATATTGCTATTTGAAATTTGAAAAAAATGCCGATTTTTTCCTACGTTAAAAATTTTTTTAAAAAAATCTCAAAATTTCGTTCATAAAATTCAGCAAATTGTGATCATTTAAACCCGTGGCGTACTAAGTTCAACGTTTTGGTTTTTAAAAAAAATTTCAATAAAAACTCTACAACTTGATAAGAGAGCGCCATGGGTTAAGGTATTCGGATTTGGCTCAAATTAAGTTTAATAAAGTTCGTCTCAAGTTCTATGAAATAGTCAGTGAAATTTTTTTTTTCAGATTCTTAAAAATTTTTTAACAAACTTCAAATGGCGATACAACTTTACCACTATGATACCATCCAGGGAGACTTGGATGGGGGACATTCCGAGAAATGGAGCCACTATAATTTTTTACAAGGATGGATGTGGCTGCACGAGCAAGTGGACTTTGGAGTCTATTCGGAAGAGCTTGGGTTGAGCCTGGCTCGAACCAGACAGAGATGCTGGCAATAAAGGAAGTGTCTGACAGGTTGAGCTGCAATGTCTTGTCTACAACCGCAGTCAACATCTATTCTGACAGTCAAGCCGCGCTCAAGTCCCTGGATTCAATGTTTCTAAAAACAAGATCTGCCCTTAACGGCCGCACGTCTTTAAATGAGATGGCCAAGCAGTTTAACATACGACTCTTATGGGTACCAGTGCACAGAGACATTCCAGGGAATTGCAAAGCCGATGAGCTTGCAAGACTAGGGACTACCTTACAGGTTCCATCAGAATTGGAATGTGTTAGTATGCCTCTAGAAACTTGCAAGCAAAACATACGGCTTTGTTCCGCGATGGAGACTAATCAAAGATGTGCAAATGGATGGAAGTGTGAGACAACACGACTGATTTGGCCTTCTCTTAATCAGGGGCGCACAAGTGAGCTGATATCGCTTCCAAGAGGAGAGATTTTGACGGTGGTTGCTATAATTACCGGACACTGTCTTATAGGGAAGCACGCAGAGCAGTTAAATGTGCCGTCGAATGACTTTTGCCGGAGTTGCATGGATGAAGTGGAGTTCGAAACTATCGTACACTTTATCTGCCATTGCCCGGCACTTTCTGGTCAGAGATTTGCTTCACTGGGATCTAGGGAGCTGTACTATCTTTCTGATTTGTCGGAAGTCAAAATTCAAAATCTAAAGAGTTTCATAAGAAGCTCAAATTTGTTTAACGACAGGGACTAGTAGGGAAACCTATTTCAGTCCCGTGGTATCACAATGGACATCAGAGTCTACGTGTGTTGAACGTCATCAGCCTAACCTAGAATCAGAATCCCAACCTTAGTTGATCTATTTTCCGGAGGGGGAGTCTACATTATAAATTTCAAGTTTCTAGCATAGGTGTTTTTGCTGGGCGATGATGAATTGTATTGATGATGAATTGTATTGATTTCGGGACATAATCAGATTAGTTAGACCCACTGTTTTCTTTTTCCGGTGCTATTACCAGTTCAATCAAATTCATTTGCTCGTTTACCAAATCTTTCACATTGTAAATGAAAATACCATGTTGCACTAAAAAAATAGCAAAATAAAAAAAAAATAGATACAGAGATAAATGAAAGATATGACAAGCATTTCCAATTTGAAGGTGGTATCATTTATTTTTCGTCTCGTTTTCATTCATTTTTCCCGTTTATCAATTTCATACAGATTTATGGGGTTGTTTTATTGCACTACTGGTGACATTTCTTCCATAATCATTCATTCCAATTTTTCTACTTTTGCGAATATTGTTTTTCCCAAAAATGAAACCCCTTTTTTGTGTGTCGGTTATAAGCTGCATATGAGAAGCTTATGTGATGAGCTTGTCACATTGTACTACTTGTCGTCTATTTTGATGGGTGAAATGTTGAGATTTTTTTTTTGTTTTTGACACCCCGTAACAGTGACAGGTGCTTTAATAGCTATTGAGGGATTTTTTAAGTATGATTTGGATGGGGGCAATGAAGTATGTATGTACATTAGGGAGGCAGCTATTTTGCAAAACTTCGAATTTGAAGGAGTGCACCCCTAATTTTTATTACATTTGGTCTAAAAATGCTATGCTAAAAATTTCAGCCAAATCGGACAACGTTAACACGAGGCGCATCGAGGTCAAAGGTCAATGGTCAAAAAATAGCCATATTTTGATGAAAAACATTAAATAAATGGTGTTGTTTTTTGAATATATTGTTAAAAAGTGGTACACGAGTTGTTTTAAGTATAAGAAGATAAATTAAAAATTTTTGGGTTTTCAAAAATTAACCCTTGTAAGTCTTTCGGGGTCAAAATGACCCAATTTTCACAAAATTACCCCTAAAACAAGAAAATCAGCCCCAATTTTTTAAATTTATTGAAATAAACCAATGTAAACCCATATTTATATTCTATTCTATCATAAATACTCAGATATGAAATACTGTCTTTCTAGGATGGCATTCACCCGTTTCACGGTAAGGCCAAAAATATGCATTTTATTTGGCGTGGTTCTCAAAACTGATATTTTGGTTTTTTCAAAATTTTCTTAGACAAAATTAGGAAAAATGCTGAAAAAACCACAGAATCTTATAAAATATATGTTAACATATAAAAAAAAAAATTTTTTTGGGGGATATCCCTCGGACAGTTTGGCGGGGGCATCGATTTAAACTCAGCGGATTTCTAGGAAAATGCCTTTTTTGCCCACAATTTATTCAATATGGAAAAATTTTGGTAAATATTTTAAAATTTGACAAAGTCAGGGCCATAAATTATTAAAAACTGTGTTAGACATTAACCCTAAACGATTTAGGAAAATAGAATAATATTAACCCGGTTTTTATTCGGGTCAAAGGTCAAATTTAGGGATATTTGGATTTTATTTCGAAAAAGGCATCTAAATATGAAATGTTTATTGCGATTTTTTATAAAACTTGGTATAATTACACTGCGTGACAAAACTAACCACTATTTTAGAAAACAAGAGGTACGACCATCATTTCAATATATTTCGGACATGCTGAATCGAATGGCGTACTCCGTTTTTCGATGTATGGTACAGTTTTCTTGTAAAATGTCATTAAAGATTGGCTGATTTTCAGCTGCTTTTTTAACAAAAAAAAATCCAAAGCTAATGATTTTTAAATTTTATGGCATGGAAAACAAAGATATAACTTGTAGCAATATTTCTAATATAATTTTGGTTTAAAGCTTTTCATCTTAACCCCTTTAATTCGCGGATTTCTTCATTTTTTTAAGTTTTCGCGAAATTAACCGCTAAATTGGTCTCTGATAAAAAACTTGCATTTTGTGGATCATAAAGGCGTCCATGACACTACGAATAGTGGACAAAAAACATCTATGTTATATGGACCATCATGAAGAAAATCGCGAAAAACCGTTTTTTTGTATATGGCAGCATCACTTTAGGAGATGATTTGAGGCTTCATCTTTTAGTATATAATGTGGGAACCTTAAACAATGAACTGACCCAAAATTTGTCCAAAAAAGTTTTCATTTGCAAAAGTTATCTTAACAAAAACTGGTATTTCAGTGTTTGCGATACAATAATTATAGTTTTTGTTAAGATAACTTTTGCAAATGAAAACTTTTTTGGACAAATTTTGGGTTAGTTCATTGTTTAAGGTTCCCACATTATATACTAAAAGATGAAGCCTCAAATCATCTCCTAAAGTGATGCTGCCATATACAAAAAAACGGTTTTTCGCGATTTTCTTCATGATGGTCCATATAACATAGATGTTTTTTGTCCACTATTCGTAGTGTCATGGACGCCTTTATGATACACAAAATTCAAGTTTTTTATCAGATACCAATTTAGCGGTTAATTTCGCGAAAACTTAAAAAAATGAAGAAATCCGGGAATTAAAGGGGTTAAGATGAAAAGCTTTAAGCCAAATTTATATTAGAAATATTGCTACAAGTTATATCTTTGTATTCCATGCCATAAAATTTAAAAATCATAAGCTTTGGAATTTTTTTTGTTAAAAAAGCAGCTGAAAATCAGCCAATCTTTAATGACATTTTACAAGAAAACTGTACCATACATCGAAAAACGGAGTACGCCATTCGATTCAGCATGTCCGAAATATATAGAAATGATGGTCGTAACTCTTGTTTATTTTTTAGTGTTCCGCAGTGTTATTGTACGAGCTCAGAAAAATAATTATTTAATTTTTTTAAAATTAACCCATAAATGAACATGGGGTCAAAATGGCCCAGCACATTAAAATTTCTTTATATAGATTTTTATATTTTCTTTCAATTTTTATAAAACTTTTTATGATTGTGTGCGAGGTCAGAAAACTAATTATTTGATTTTTTTAATTAACCCATAAATGAACATGGGGTCAAAATGGCCCAGCACGTTAAAAATTCTTAATATAGTTTTTTTTTTTTATTTTTTTTCTATTTCTATTAAACTTGTTATTATTTTTATCATAAAATGCATATTTTTGGCCTTACCGTGAAACGGGTGAATGACATCCTAGAAAGACAGTATTTCATATCTGAGTATTTATGATAGAATAGAATATAAATATGGGTTTACATTGGTTTATTTCAATAAATTTAGAAAATTGGGGCTGATTTTCTTGTTTTAGGGGTCATTTTGTGAAAATTGGGTCATTTTGACCCCGAAAGACTTACAAGGGTTAATTTTTGAAAACCCGAAAATTTTTAATTTATCTTCTTATACTTAAAACAACTCGTGTACCACTTTTTAACAATATATTCAAAAAACAACACCATTTATTTAATGTTTTTCATCAAAATATGGCTATTTTTTGACCTTTGACCTTTGACCTCGATGTGCCTCGTGTTAACGTTGTCCGATTTGGCTGAAATTTAGGGGTGAACTCCTTCAAATTCGAAGTTTTGCAAAATAGCTGCCACCCTAATGGGCATATGCCCTCATTTTACGTATATGGACATACATGTTGCAAATATGATCATATATGACTGCATACAATTTCATATATGACCATATATTCTCAAATATTTACATATATGCAGTCTACGTGTGTTGACGTTAAACATCAGCAGCCACTTACAACCTATTCATATATGCTCATTTTTCACAGGGGACTTCTCTTTAAAAAATGCCAACAATAAAAAAAATAACTTACACAAATCATTTAAAATTAAAGAATAATCACTTATTTTTACTTACAGAACAAAAATAAAAGACTTTAAAAATTGAATGCTAATGAAAGTCTTTATTTTTTATGTTCACTAAGAAAATTATGTCATTAACTGTTTGTAGGTTATTTTAAAAAGTAATCAGTAAAGTTATTTTAAAAGAAATATCTCTTATTTTATAAAGGATTTAATTTTTTTACTATTTCTGTAGTTTAAAAAATATAATTTACTGTCTTAAAAACGAATTTTCTGTTACATTCATTTTCGGCAGTAAAAAATTTCTTCTATAGTTTTACTGCTTTTCAATACAAAATGAGTGAATATTCTGTAGTTTTTTAATGTTTTGGTTAGTCATTAAATTAACATTAAAAATTGACTGCAATATGTTTTTATTTTAAATGAAAAAACAGTGGAATGGTTTTTAAATAAAATTTCATTTGTTTTAAGTGAATATTCACTGGAATTTACCTAAATAATTTTTTGAGTGTTGTTATTTTTGAAACAACAAACAGAAATAGTCGTTTAAAAAAACTGAACATTGACCCATATGGAAAACTATTTATCTGGCATTTTAAATTTGGAAATGGTGTAAGTTATAATTTGTTGTATACCAAACAATTCATGCATTTCACTGAACAAAAAAAAGTTCAATATTTGAACTTTTGTTCTATCAGTTTTAGTTAATCTTTATAGACAAAATAATTTTATCATGGAAAATATGAAAGTATACTTTTAATATTCCTTTTATTTGGTGTTTTTTTTTTTTGGTAGCAAATTGAAAAATTGGCTTATTGTATGAGTATGTTTTGGTATGGTTTATGGGTGAAATTTATGTGGTTTTCAATATTTCTTTCTTTTTGAAAAGGGGAGACCTTTTAGGATGTTTTCATCTTTTGGCAATAAGAAGTCTGCTTAAATGGATTTATGTTGTGATTTGTAACCTTCATATGATTTCATATGTTGTACAAATAAGTCTGAATGAATAAATAAATGAATGGAATATATGTATGAATATGGCCATAAAATGTTATTGAATATTAAGGTTTCTTAGCTAAGATTATCATAAATCATGTATACTATACATTTTCAATGTTTTTTGGTGTATTATGTTCCATCTGAAAGCACTTATTCAACTTTCATTCCTAAACATACGTTTCATATTTTCTTGCAAAACCCCCGTAGTGTGAATTCACCCTTAAGTTTAACGGATTCTTAGTAACGTGAGGGAAATCATATTCACCTTATGATTTTATTTTTTTTTCTCGTAGACACATTTTTTAAGGATTTTTCGTAATTTTCCTTATACCTTAAGAATTTTGTTTCTTTTAGAACGCTTAATGAGCATCCAACTCAATTAGCTTAAGTAGTTGTGTATAAACGTTGAAGGTCTAAAAGCCTAATGGCAATTAATGAAATTGGTTTATATTTTTGTATAATAATGATAAGAAAAAATATGATAAGGGCATTCACGTAGGGAGTTAAAGCAAAGCAAAATGTATTTCGATCAAATTTTTTTGATCAGTGCCATTTCAGAAGACGATTCATTTCTCCATTCGAATCTTCTAAGTGGAGGGCGAAACAGAGTGCTTATCTTATTCAAGTTTTTTTTGACAATAGCCTTTCAAGTCGCCTGAATAGATTTCCAACTTGTTAGTTTAGATTTGATCCGTCTGTTTAACCACTTGTTGAGGACTTTTTCCCCGAATTACCTTCTGACCGGAAAGGTATCAGAGTGGTTTATCGACTCTCAAATAGTATCATAGAAGGAGCATATTCTAAAACATGGGTCGTAGCCCATCTGTAAATGTGTGATAAGGTACGATCGGTTTGTACACCGATAGGAAATCGGATTGGGTCAGATTTTAGGAGATGGCAGGGATACAATTCGGTCAACTGACTTCTACCTTGACAACATCAGAGTGAGGATCATCCGAAATCTTGGTTGCAGCGAAAAATGAATGCATTCCTGCAGTACGCATCGGTAAGATGCGCCCAAACTTCCCGCACAAGACATCTGGTTTTGCAGATAAACGAGATGTCATCCGAAGGGACATCTCGTTTCTCTGAGCGCAAAGATTGATGCTCTGGTCTCAACTAACAAAATATGTGGTTACACCACCTAGAAGAGTCGGATAAAGGTTCGAACCGTCTGCTAACGGAAGACCCGATGCTGTACTGACTTAAATCGGCAGTTTGTAGATCATCCAACCAGAAGCAATAGAGACCACCGAGGCATCCGAAGAAAGATTAGATCTCTACCTCTGAAAGACTATGAAGATTTCAGTCCGGAAGATGTCTCCAAAGCTGTCAGGGAAGCTTACACGGCAATAGGTCCGATGATCTACCGATGATAGTTCTCAAACACGTGGGGAGAAAGGGTTTGCATACATGATTCCAGACATTTGTAGATGGTTCCTGTTCCTAAACCCAGGAAATCGATGGACATGGAACGATCCTACAGGATTATAACCTTATTGTCCTCAGTGGTTAAGGTCCTGAAATCTGTCCTTCTCCCTTCCCTTACCGAGAATCCGACATGGCAGACCACCACATGGCTTTCTTGAGGGCACTGCCAGTGTTCCAAGCCGATCGGCTCAAAATCGGCGGCGCGCCGCCGCCGGCTAATTTTGACATTTTAAGCCGCCGCCGTTTTTATCGGCTCGCATCGGCTTAAAATTCTGCCGACTTAGAAATTTTTTAATACTAAAAATACTAAATGTGTGTATTAGAGTGCCCAGAAAAAAAATTTTTTAGGTCTTACCCCCTAAATTGGTTCTTTTTAATGATTGTAAAAAGCACTAAAGGCACCAACGAAAAATTGAAAAAGCACCAAATTACTGATTTTTCTTACGGCGTTTCTATTCTGCAAAAAAATATGGCACTTTATGCACTTTTTTCTTTGATGACTTTTTGTGCACAGTAATGAAGGCATCAAAAAGCACCATAAATAGTGCCAAAAGCACTAAGTTGGCATCACTGCTCACACATTTATACAAAAAAATTTCAAAAACTAAAATTTCAAAAATCTTACAAAATTTTAACCAAAATTCAAATTTCAGCGGAACTTTACAATTTTTTTTTGCTTTTTCGGGATGAAATCTTAAGTTTAGCCAAATTTTTAATTTTTTTGTTCCTTTTTTGATTGCGAAAGGAAATATAAAAAGAAAATAAATAACGCAAACTTACGCAAACAATTTGACTTACGCACACTCACGCTATTTTTTTAACACACAATTACGTAAAATTTAATTCATTCATGCGTTAATCACGCTTTTATCTTCTCATGTGCCCATCTCTACTATAATCAGACAGACGGACAGAGTCAGTGGGTTGGTCGAAAATTGTGGTCACGCCAGCATGATAATACCAAAGTTTTAATAATTTTCTTAAAAACAAATTCAAACCAAAATAGGTTTTTGGTAAATAGTGTAGACTTGATTCAAGCCTCATTTAAAAATTTGTTCTATAACAAACGTTAAAACGGTTTCTATTTCAGGAATTTAAAAAAAAAAAACATAATTTGTACATATTTTAACACAAGGGCTTTTTTCATCAGTTGTCATTTATTTGCCAAAAATATATATAATTGATTTTAAATACGTTTTATGCAATAAAAATCTATTAAAAAAGATTTTTAAACAAACGTATTTAAAACAAGTGAGAGTGTTAAATTCGGCTGTGCCGAATCTTGTATACCCTCCAACGTTAAAAAAAAAAATAAAAAAAAAATTGCAGGAGCGTTTTTTTTTTTGGGGGGGCTTGTCGGGGGTCCTTGGGGACACCTTCTCTCTGGTCAAAATTTTTTACAAATTTAATTACTATGCTTTTTGTACAAAAGATATACAATTTCATCATTATATAAATTATTTGCTAATATCCACGCCCACAAAAGGGGGCGGACCAAAGAAAAGTAATTTTCAAATACCCTGGGTCCAAGTCTAAGACTTTGAACTTTTTCAAGCATAAAAATATTTCATTTGTTTAACAAAAATACAAAAAAACATATAAAAAGTTACCTCTTTTCATGGGTTGGTTTACTTCGTCAAGGGGGAACTTTTTCCCCCCTTGTCCGATTTTGCCCATCTCCGAACTTAACCAGCCTATGAACATAAGACATATATATGCCAAATTTCAGGAGTCTATCACTTTTTTGTTGGACTGTATCGTGTCTTCCACAGACGGACGGACAGACGGACGGACGGACGGACAGACGGACATCGCTAGAATGTCTTAGAATCGATCACTGATCAATAATATATATACTTTATGGGGTCCTAGACCGATATTTCGATGCGTTACACACGGAATGACAAAGTGAGTATACCCCCATACTGTAGTTCATTGACATTCATTCATTTTGTTTTGTGTAAGGAATAAATCCATGGACCTTACTGGCGTTTATCAAATTATCGAAGTGGAATGCATAGATGCAACTATTGATTTTTTATCGAAGAAGAAGGGAAACTGGAATCATAATGGGCCACAAGTCGGCCTCTATGGGCATTGGTTTTTTTGCCAATGCCATCCACCATAACCTAACCTATACTGTAGTTGGAGGGTATAAAAAGTATTACAAATGCAATCGAGCCGATAAATTAGCCGCCGCCGTTTTTTTTTTTCAAAGCCGCCGCCGCCGACCTAAAATTGTCAAGCCGCCGCCGCCGAAAATTTGGCATCGGCTTGGAACACTGGGCACTGCACAACAACTGATGCTTTAACAGTAAGCGCCAACACGGGAAGACCATAGTGATCGCTCTCAATCTGCCTAAGGCCTTCGATACGGTCTGCCACACGAAACCTTTGCCAGACCTCTAAGGCAGTTTGCTCCCAAACGCCCACAAAATATATTTGGCGAACTACATGGCTGGAAGGCAGTCATATGAAGAGTTCTGAGGTTTTAGGTAGGGATTTACGAGAAATAAACATGGTGTGCCACAAGGCGGGGTCCTTGCCCTCATGCTGTATACTACCTACATCTCCAAAAACCCAATCCGACACTCTAAATAAGTGGACAGAGAGTTCTTACGGTGAAAAACCACAAGATTCGTGGGCCACACTTCGATATCTTCTGTATATTCACCAGACCTCTTTAAATATGAACGCGCTAACGGGCAGCACGATAAGAAAACGGGGGGGCAAAGATAAGAAAATGATGTTTGCAACGTACAGAACCATAGGTCGTCCCTTCGATACGGTCAGCCACATGAAATCTTTGTCAGACCTCTAAGGCAGTTTGCTTCCAAACGCCCACAAAATATAGTTGGCGAACTACATGGCTGGGAGGCAGTCATATGAAGAGTTCTGAGGTTTTAGGTAGGGATTTACGAGAAATAAACATGCTGTGCCACAAGGGTCGTTGCCCTCATGCTGTATTCTACCTACATCTGCAAAAATCCGATCCGACACTCTACATAAGTGGACAGAGAGTTCCCACGGTGAAAAACCACAAGATTCGTGGGCCGCTCTTTGATATCATTTGTATATTCGCCAGACCTCTTTAAATATGAAAGCGCTAACGGGCAGCACGATAAGAAAATGGGGAGCAAAGATAAGAAAACGATGTTTGCAACATACAAAACAGTAGGTCTTCCCCTTATCAATTATACCACCCCGTCCATTGGCTATACATAGTCGGGAAAACTCCAAACGGTGCAGATCACTGCCATCAGAGTGGTAACAGGGTTTCTTTCAATGGCATTTGAAGACCACCTAGATGAGGAAACCAAAATGCGATCGGCGCCGTTGCTCCCTTCTCACTTGTCAATTTGTGTTTTGGTGTCATATGAACAAGCACACCAACCATGCAAGTACCATAAGACAAGTGAGATCTGATCTACGCTCTGAGACATCGGCCACAGATCCCTTCACTACTATGGTGCGCAGTGGCAAACTAAAAAGAAGGCTGGTCCGTCTCCACTACGAAATTGTCTCCGAGTCCATAGGGAGAATAAGCGATAATGTCGTACTAGGCGGCAGGCCTTCTTCCCTTTCTGAATCGGAAAACTCCGGTCAGGCTACTCTAGGGAGTTAAATATACCACAAGACCATATACCTCTTCGAGTGCCCGCTTCGTCCAACGACGCTTACACCTAGGTCATTATGGTAACCTGTTCCGTGTCTCCCATCCCAATTTCCCTTCCCATCCGTGAAAACTTGTGAAAACTCCAGTGGACGTTGCAACAACAACGGCTGGATTTGGCAGCAACATAGGGTCTGCTGTATCCTACACGTTTTGAAATCCACATTTCGTTCGTCTCATTTCCAGCTTTATCGTGCATTCTTTTTAGCACTTCTAATATATAAACTGTACCCCTGCATGTTAGTTGGTATGACACAGAGGGTCGTGGGTTCGATTCCCACCAAAACCCTCGGTTGATTTCGCTACAATGAGACGACGGTCAATGTTACCTGTTCTCGGTTAGGGTAAAATTATTAAAAAATTATTTGTAATTAAGTTGGAAAAATAAATAAAGGATTGGCTGATTATTATTATTATATAAACTGTAAAGATAATTCGATCCCAGAAACCCCAACATTGGTAGGGAACACAATATAGCTTTGTTATTAGGATCGTGTATATTTCTGAACACATACCGCTTTCAACGTAGATTGATAACAATAAATATCTATCCCGCTTTCTCAATTGTGCTTCCCTCTGCCCTAAAAACAATACACTTGTCCGGAAGTCTAACAGGTGCCCTGATATCAAGACTCTCGGAGTGCACTCGTAATCAAGTCATTCTAAGGTCCGCCCATTACAACTGAGATTTCATTCTCTGTGATATTAGAGTTTCATACCCACTTTTCTCTATGTAGTCGATAAATTTCCATCGTGAGTACTCCTATTGCTCTTATTTTATTTGATATTTTGTGCTTCGTTAATCTTGTATTCCACCTTTACGACTTTTTATAGAATTTCCTTCGTTTATGGGTGCAAAGCTCATTATCATAGTCATAATGTTGTGTATGTATGATATTTAAGGATTTTTAGTCATTTATGATATATTTTTTTCTCCAGTGGGGGTAAGACAAAGATGGTAATTTGAGGTGAGTTATTAATTGAATTTTTTGTTGTTCATTTTTTCCGGTAATTTATGTTATTAAGGAAAATGAAATATAAGAAGATATTTTAGTCGACACAAAGTATAATTAATACTGTTGTACTTTAGACACAAAAAATTACACAAATTATATGATTAGACAGTCATTTTCAGTTTTATTTTAATATTATTAGCAATATTATGGTTCACTGAGAGAAGTAATTTTTTATAAGTTATCATAAAAACTTCTACTACAGTAAAAAAAAAAAACAAGTAAGAAAATTGTAGTAAGTCAAGACCAACCATATGATACCATACACTCAAAAAAAAGTGAACTAAAATCTGGGAAAATTAATTCAATTTTGAGAAAAAGAGGGAATGATTTGGCTCCAAAGATTTTTTTTCTTGGTTTTAGTTCATAATTTTCCCAAAAATAAGGAAAATAAAGTTATTTAATTTTAAGCCAATTTTAACTAGAAAATGGGAAAAATTATACTTCACATTTTAGAAATAGATTGGGTCTAGACCCTGGACCCATGGGTTCGGACCCCATTTAACTCGAGACCCCGTTGGGTCCTTTAAGAGTCCCCATAGATTTTGAACCAAAACTTGTGTCCGTTTCGCTCTAACTTGCTTAGTTTTTGAGATACGGTAATAAGGGGCCTGATAGGGTCTTGAGAATCTTAAAAACCGGATAACTCAAAAACTATTAATCGGAGGGCTTTCGAGTATTTTGCGGAAGTGTTCTACGAGTCAAGAGCTACAAAAATGACGTTGGACCTTTTCTCGTGTTGGCATTATTTACCGAGATATGTGCATATATAAAATCTCGGGAATTTCAAATTTTAAATCTAAAATTAGGGTCTTGAGACCCCGACAGATATACAGAGCTAGGCTATTCCATATTTTTCTTTGTAGTCTTTCTTTTGAAAATTTCTTCCGTTTCGCTCTATCTCGCTTAGTTTTCGAGATATCGCCATTTTGAATTTTTAACTAAATTCTAAGAAGTTATTTACTAAATTTTCAAAAGTCATTAACTAAATTCTAAGAAGTACACTCCCTCAATTCAAAGAAGAGAAATACGATGATGTTTTTTTTAGTAAATTTTAACTAAACTTGAACTAAATTGTTTTTTAAGAAATATGTCTTAAAAATAAAGAAAGATACGATTCTTAGATTTGTGGAAAATTTCTTTGGCAGTAAGAATTTTTTTCCTAATATTAAAAAAATCCATTTAAAGAAAACTATGAACTAATTATAAGTAAATGAACTAAAATTTTTTCCTCATAGTTAAGAAAATTTCTCATTTTTAAGTTAAATTTAACTAAATTTTAGGAAAATTCATGATAAATTTTCAAAGACATTTTTTCCTTAATTTTAGTTATGTCTTTTTTTTCAGTGTACCCCAGCGTCTTCCTCAAAATGGGTCCCAAGTCCAAACATGGACCGATTGTATCTATTTTTCGTAATTTCACAGCAAAAAAAGAGCTTACCATTCACTACAAAATTCACCACAACTTATGAACCAGATGTACTCCTTCTTTAGCTGAAACATTGATGAATTTAAAATGGGCGTGACACACAAAGTATGTTCTTTTTTTCGCCACTTTTCAGTGGCGAAAGATTGACACTTAAGTATAACATATTCACTAGTGTTTATTATGTACATATATATTAACATTTTTATCACAACTTCTTAAGTAGTGATCCGGATGTTAATATAACTTGACCTTTTGGAAGCGCTTTTTTCATCACTTCTTTAGAAGTACATATTTCTTGGCATTTTGGGTATTTTTTTGTAATATTTACACTAAAAACACTGTTCGACAGCAAAAACCTTCCAGTGAAATTTTCTAACTGGTCCTTATAGATTTTGGTCTCCTGCTTCCAAATATACCGTCCAAATTTTTCTAGCACGTACCGTTTTTGAGTTATTCGCTGTTAAAAAGTAAAAAAAACACATTTAGGGGACCACTGTTACGCATTATTACGTTGCTTCCACGAAATAGGACTTGATTTCATATAAAATGGACCTCCTGATTCCAAAACTGTAGTCCACAATTTTCAAGCATGTTCTGTTTTCGAGATATTCGCATCTGAAAATTTTAGTGTGATTTATAAAGAATTTAAGTGCGCAACAGTGGAGTTTAGGTTTTTCAAACGCCAATATTCAGAAACAGTACGCGATAGAAAAATTTGGATACCAGATTTGGAATAAAGATGTCTTATTTTTACTAAATCGAGTACTATTGTGTTTGAGCAATTTAAGAATACGTTACGGAGGAGACCAAAATATTTCAATATTCAAACGCGAATATCTTAAAAACCTTACGCGATAGAAAAATTAATTTCATTGATAATCAAACGTATATACTTCGAATTAAAAAAAGGAGTAATTATAAAGATCACAAAACTATAAAAATTCACGACGAATCGATTTACCAGTTTGTTCTGACCACAAGCCTAAATCTCAATTTTCTAAAAAAACTTAAACAATCTTTAATAATGTGATGCAGCAATATCCGCTTTATTTCGTAAATATATTTATTTCATTTAGGACCAATTTTTTTCGATATAAGATTTAGAATGGTAGTTAAACGTCAAATTGCTTGTGTGAAATTCTCTTTTCAATTTTTTAAGCTCTAAATAAAGAGAAATGAAATGGCATTACCAAATTTTGTCACCATTTTTGCAAAACCAAAATCTATTCGAAGCTGGACGTAGAAAAAATTGCATACTTCGTGTATCATCCCCATTCTAAGTGTTTTAGTTGAAAAAGAAGTTCATATGTTGTGGTGATTTGATATAATTTGATTTGATTTAATTTCTAAGAAATATATGAAAGGTGCCTCAAAATCATTAAGTAATGAACTGGTGAAAGATTGTTATTTTTTAGCATTTTTGGAAGTGATTTTTAAAGTACTTCCTACGGAATATGAAGTTCGGCACCTATCGCTACTTTGTATGTAGTGAAACCACTAATTATTTTTGAACCTCTTCGTTTATTTTTTGCTGGGTAGTGTAGAAAACACACACAAACCAAATTTGAATGAAATTGGCTTATTTTTGTAGCCAATAGACCGATTTAACTGAATATCAAACGAAATTTTTATATAGGATCTAAGTGCAATAATATTCAGACTTGATAAGTTTACCAAAGTACACGTTTTACACCAACAGACAAAATTTTAATCAAATATTTCCTATTTTCATAGTTTTTTAAGAGATTTGGAACAGAGAACCGACTATATCTCACCACAGACGAACTTTGACAGAACCTTCGAAGTCCAAATACTGACTAGGGAAGACTGGGCGGAAAACTCTGTTATTACAAAGAATCAAAGATGGTACGGGTTCGGGAATTTACTCTGAATGCCTCGAAATCGGAGTCTCATTTAGACTTCCGGATAAGTGTAGTGTTTTCCAGGCTGAGGTGCTTGCAATTGATAAGGCCGCGCAGATGGTTATGACAAGGGACCTTCGTCCTTGCGTCATTAACATTTGCGTGGAGAGTCTCGCAGGCCTTAGAGTCAAATACTGTAAAATCGGGAATAGTTAGGAATTGTATACAATCTCTTCGTCGAATCAGTCAGCACACAATCAAGCTAATCTGAGTCCCATGCCAAAGTGGGGTCGCTGGGAACGAATTGGCTGATGAATGTGCGAGGAATGGATCTGAATCAGTGGGGGAACGTGTAGAACCTGACTTCTCGGTTCCTATAGTGGAATTGATGAACGAAATTGATAGGATATCTGAAAATATGATGAAGGATAGGTGGATATCACTGACTACTTGCAGTAAGTATATCTAGAACCCTGTGGCCACTGCCGAATCCTAAGAGGACAAAAAGTCTTCTTACTTTTGGCAAACGGACGGTTAGCCTATTAGTAGGAGTACTTACAGGACATTGTATAATTGGCCAAATGGCCGTGCGTATGGGAATTTCTGATAGGGACTATTGTAGAAGCTGTAGGGAAGTGGAGCAAGAGGAGTCAGTGAAGCACTTGCTTTGCGAATATCCGGGCCTAATGAGGGGCCGCCTTAAGCATTTGGGGCAAAGATTTTTCGATGACCTGGATTGCCTAAGCGGTGTCTCACTGACGTCTCTAGCGGAATACCTCAGGGAAACGGGGTGGTTTAAAAAGTCGAACTTTGTGTCAAAAGGGGAGTAGGGAGGGAAATATGATTAAGGGAATCACAATGGGCCTTATGGCCTCCGAGTGAATTCGACAAATGGCGAGCGCCCATCCAACCTAACCTAAGAGATTTATGTGAATATCAGAATTGTGGTTTGTATGCGGACTACAAGAAGAACTGAAGAAGAAATTTATAATGTTGATTTGTGATTGATAAACACGTTTATCTACCAAAGGAATATCTATAATAAAATGGGTAGTAGTGTCTTTGAGCCAAATTATAAGGGGATGTTTGCATAAGGGGCTAGGTCTAAAAATGAACCGATATATTCCAATTTCATACAAATCTCTTGATAATTGCGACCTGCGTCGTGCTTACAACTTTTAAATGGACAGATTAGAGTTTGGAAATAATCGAGATATTTCATAATCGCGATAACGATTTAAAAAAAACCGTTAATCTAAATTATCGATTAATCGAAAATAATTTTAAACAATTTGAATTACAATAGCTTTATTAAAAAACTCTTTTAAAATTTATATTTTGGAGCGTACGAAAATTATTATTTTTCAGTTGCCAAAAGTGCTTTTAACTGTGACATCGACCACAGAAGTCATGCCTGAATTCAAGCTGCTTTCAGTCCAGCAAAAATTATGTTTGGTCGTGTCGGAATATCTGCCGATAGCCAGTGAAAACCTGATTGTGGGAAAATTTATTAAATTTTTTGCAAGGGCATCTTTTGTCGGTAACCAGGTGTTAAAGTTTTAAAAAATTACGTTTTTCAAAAAAATTTCATATCAGATTTTTTTGACCAAATTCGGCCAAAGTCTTTTGAATATATTTTTAAAACAAAATTGAAGAGTTACTTACATCAGAATTTAAAGTTTACTTTAATTTTGAATGACTTTTACCAGAAAAAAAGGAAAAATTTAATCATGGGCCAAGATTTATACATTATTTTTATAAATTTGTAATAAAAACCGTTTATTTCATAAAAAATTATTAATCGTTATCGCACGAATTTTTTTGTCGATTAGGAATAATTGTTGCGAATAATCGTAATTACGATTTTAATCGTTTTGCAAACTCTAGGACAGATGGACGGACGGACATCGCTAAATCGTCTCAGAAATTGATTCTGAGTAGATCGGTATGCTTGAAGGTGTGCCTAGAACCAATATTTTGAATAGTTACAAGCATTGGCACAAACTCATTATACCCTGTATTACAGAGTAGTGTAGATCATAATTACGATCTAGATCGACTCAGAATGTGGTTAAAATTTGTCAGAATAGTAAAAAGTGGGTCTGGTCCTAAAATGCATTATTTAGTTTATTATAAGTATAACTGAATAATTTTTAATTTTCAGCATCACACATGAATAAAAGGTGCAAATTCCTTACAAAAAAACTAAATAGATAAACCAAAATCTTCATCTGTCCCTTCATCATCATCCCTTACCAAACAAAATGTGAAAACATGTCAAACCAACTGCCATAGTAAAATGTAAGTTTTGTGCTTCATTTAAAAAAAAACACTTTTTTATGACATATTTTGATATTTATTTATTATCTTGTCATTGAGAGCTTCCTAAATGTATATAAATAGTCAACCCATCATAATCCTCCAAACCACCCCCCTATTTGCAAAAAATAAATATTTCCAACACAAATAAAATTTAAACTCAATTCTGTCAACAAGTACTTTTTTGTTAACACTTCAAAGTTATTAAGACAGCATTATGATTTAAAAAAGGACACTGACACTGTCTGGTAAATGATTCAAAATTAAAACAAATTTGCCAAAGTACTTCAAAATAATAGAAAAAAATTGTGATACAAAAGATTTAGGACAAGTGGATTTTTCAATAAATATAATAAATTGTATTATTATGTGAGATGAAGTGGTTTATTGTTTGTCTGTTTGAATCTTTTTTTAGTATTTGAGTGCCTGTGCAAATATTTGACCAGATGTAAGGTATGAATTGTAAAAGAAAAATCCTTTGAAAGTTTTGTCAATGAGAAAGAAAAAAGCTTTGACTACCAACCACCAGCTATTAATAAGATAAAGATGACATTAATTTTTTATATGGACTTATTTGGGATTTTTATGACAAAAATTTGTACACTGTTTCCTATGATGTTTAATTATTATAGACACCAACCACAATATGGGGGTGTACTCACTTTGTCATTACGTGTGTAACGCATCCAAATATCGGTATGGGACCCTATAAAGTATATCTATTATTGATCAGTGATGGATTCTAAGATATTCTGGCGATGTATGTATGTCTCTCCGTCCGTGAAAGACACAATTCAGTAAAAAAATAGATCTAGAGTTATTTTAAAGTCGGAAATCGGACCAGGGCGAAAAAAGTTCCTCCTTAAGAATTAAATCAACCTTTGAAAAATTCAATTTTTTTCCATCTGGAGCGTACACTGGTAATGCTTCCTAACTCTGTTAAATTATTTATCTTTCTGTTGTTATAGCATTATGTTGATATCATCCAAAGAAGAACGACGCCATGAGTATTTTGGCCTGCCGCGACCTCTTGCACCTTGTGGGTTATATTTATGAGCTCTTAAGGATATAGAGTTTTCTTCTCTGCTTAGGGTGTGGCTAGTCCATTTAAATTTCGTCCTTCTGATCTCGCTAATTTTGTTAAATTCGTTCGACATCAAGATAACCATCCCCCACTGGTGTCAATCATGCTCCCAAGATATTGGAACTCACTGACATTTTCTATCATTTGGTGGCCGATATTTATTTGTTGTGTAGATTCTATATTTAACTGAGTTCTCTATTTGTTTTATTTATAGGGGAACTTTAGCACACTTGATCTCTTAAAACACTTGACTCCCTCTAAAACATTGAGTTTGAAAATATGTATAGAAACTGCTGCGCATTCTGTGTAAGAATCTGACCCTGAAATTTTTTCCTCCAAATAACAATGATTTTTTTTAACAGTCTCAAGTACCAGACATAACTAATTTAATATGAAACACCATCTAACGATTAACATGTGACATTTTTTGTAATTTCTTTTTTGTTTTCATTTTCGAACATGTTATCAAACGTACCCTTTCTTATCAAACAATTCTTTAGTAGAATTTTAAATATTTTCACTTTCTAAATGGTACTTGCCTGCAACATAATATACTATAAGTACACACAAACACATGCAGCCCTTACTATTTGAGAGGTATCACAAAAAAAAATAAATAAAAACTACCTGTCATTTTAACTCATTTCATTATTGTTGTACTTGTACTACGGCCATATGAAATATTTAAACATGCAACATAAAAATCCTTAGGCTGGTCATTTACAGACCAAACTGACAAAGAAATGACAATGATACAAAAATTTCTATAGGAAAAACTATAAAAATACTCATGCCATATTCATTTATAAACATACATTAGGGCATCACTTATTTGAAACTAGAGACTAAATGTAGTAAAACTGCTTTAACAGATTTTATCTTCGTGATCCTGTTTCCTTTTAAAAGGACTTCAAAGTTTTAGAGGATTAAATTTTATAAATATATTTTTTAATATTTGTACTTGTCTTAAGATGCCACTAGTGATAGCAAATGAAATAGGAGGATATCAGGAAAAAAGAGGAAAGTTATGTCCTTTCAAAAATATATCCCTTAATTTTCAACAAAATATTTTGATAAAGTTTTCAGATGACTTTTATCCTTATATAACAAAATAAGAAAATGGAAATATAAGGAGAGATCATATATTTAAAGTACATATATATAAAAAATATTTTATAAAATTTATCCTTTAAAACTTAGAAGTCCTTTTAAAAGGAAACAGGATGACAAATTGAAAATCTGTAAATACAGTTTTACTCTGCTTTATCTCTACTTTTAGGCGTATATCATCCGGTTCATGTTTAATATTGACTGTCGGACGGTGTTATACCCATCCACAGTATGTAGGTATACTACTTTGTTATTCCGTGTTAAACGCATAAAAAAATCGGTCTAGGATCGCATGTAGAGTATATATTACACTGTGCTTCAGTAAAAAATACTTCTGTTGTGACATAGCATTGGTTTTGTAGAGTAGATCACCAAAATGCAACTTAAACTTGCCAGACACTCTCAAATTTTAGAGTTATTGTCAAAAAAGTTTTTTTTTTACTTTTATCACTAAACCATGTGTAATTCAAAAACTTTCAACCGATTTTAAATTTTTTAACTGTTTTGGATAGAATAAGGATAGGGCTTTTCGATAAAACTTACAAGGAGGTTTCGTGATTTTACTAGATTTTTTGCTACCTCCTGTTTTGCGAGAATTCCTAGCAAAAATTACTAGCTTTTTAGTAATTTTACAATCTTTTTACCAATAAAATTGTAAATTTATAACTTTTTTGGTGAAATAAAAATTTCAAGAAATTCTTGAAATTTGACTATTTTTTTTTTCAAAAAATATTGGAAATTTGTAAAATTACAAGAAAACTGTAAAATTACAACGAAATGTAAATTTCGATCGAAAATTATTTGTTAAAAAACAAGAAAAACGGTAAAATTTTGTAAAATATTCGCAATCCCAAGACTTTTTCTAGTAATTTGACAAGGCTAGTTTTTTTTTGAGTGTAGAAAAATAAGTGCTTGAACTGAAGAAGAGGATTATATCTTAAAAATATTTTTTTTTAACATGATAATGTTTTTAGGCTGGAGTCTAATTTTAAAAAAGTTGCAGGACGCCACCTCAGTTTGACTATATAAGCTACCGAGTAACAAAAAAGAAAATTAGAATTACTCTTTTAATTTTCTTAAACCAAAAAGGTTTGTAACTTCGATTTGTAACTTGGATAATAATTCACCTGCTGGTGAATAAACCCGTTTTTCACCAGGTGGTGAGTAAAACAACATAATTATTTTACAACAATTTTTTTTCATAATTTTTTTTTTTTTTCATAGAATTTTTTTTTCACCAATTTTTTTTCATCAATTTTTTTTTTCATAAAAATTTTTTTTCATCTAATTTTTTTTCATCAATTTTTTTTATCAATTTTATTTTTTTCATAATTTATTTTTTTTTTCATCAATTTTTTTTTTTTTCATAAATTTTTTTTTTTTTTCATCAAAAACTTTTTTTTTTTATTAATTTTTTTTTTTCATCAAATTTTTTATTTCATCAACTTTTTTTTACTTCAATTTTTTTTTCACCAAATTAAGTTATTTCATAAATTTTTTTTTGTTATAATTTTTTTTTCATCAAATTTGTTATTACCAAGGAGAGGACTTTCATGCAAATGCATGTTTTTCCCCTTTGGTCATAGAACAGCATAAACAAAATATCATTGCGAATGAAAGAATTTGCTTTAAAGTGGCATCGTCGTTAGTGAATATTTTTGCATATTTTGCTTAAATTGCATATTTTTGCATATTTTGCTAGTATTTCGCTATAAATGCATATTTTTAGGTCATACTTATATAGTACAACTTTTGGTCTTTTAGGTATTTTTTTGGTTTCTTATCTATTTTTAAAATTTGTATACCCTCCAACCACAGTATGGGGGTATACTCACTTTGTCATTCCGTTTGTAACGCATCGAAATATCGGTCGGCGACCCCATAAAGTAAATATATATTGATCCATGATCGATTCTAAGACATTCTGTGAATGTCCGTCCGTCTGTCCGTCCGTCTGTCTGTAGATGGTACGATGCCGTCCAAAATAAATTAGTTAGCCTCCTGAAATTTGGCACTAATATGTCTTATGTTTCTAGGTCGGTTAAGTCCGTAAATAGGCAAAATCGGACCAGGGGGAAAAAGTGCCCCCTTAAGCAACTAAACCAACCTCTGGAAAACAAGATATTTTTTACGTGTTTTTTATATTTTTGTTAAATAAATGAAACATTTTTATGTAAAAAGAAGTTCAAAGTCCTGCCCAGGGGGACTAAAAAATTATTTTTTTTTTGGCTCGCCCCCTTTTTAGGGCGTGGATATAAAAAAATAGTTTAAATAATGATAAAATAGTATAACTTTAGTGCAAAAGTATAATAAATAAATTAGTAAAAAAAAATTTCAGAGGGGAAGGTGTCCCCCACAGCCCTCACTAAAGCCCCCTGCCAAAAAAATGCTCCCGTATTTTTTTTAAATATGCTAGAGGGTATAACAGATTCGGCACAGCCGAATTTAACACTCTCGCTTGTTTTAGATATTTTAAGATTTTTAGTGCATATTTTAAGATATTTTAGTGCATATTTTAGGCGCCTTAAACATAGTTTTTTAGTGCATGAAGGTCTTGTCCTGGTTATTACATACATCAAATTGTTTGTTTTTCATCATTTTTTTATTTTCATTAATTTTTTTTGTCAACATTTTTTTTCATCAACATTTTTTTTATCAATTTTTTTTTTCATAAATTTTTTTTTTATCAAATTTTTTATTACATTAATTTTTTTTTTCATAAAGTTTTTTTTATAAATAATTTTGTTTTAGTGAAAAAAATCATGTGTTTCCATTTTTTTGCCAAAACTACTTTTTCACCAAGTCTAAACTTTTGACATAAAAATGTTCCATTTGTTAAACAAATGTACAAAAAACAAGTGAGAGTGCCGAATCTTTCATACTATTTTACTTACAGCTCTTTTGGTTTGGACTATATCTAGCTTTTCACAGACAGATGAACTGATGTATATACTAAGAGTGTCTTAGAAATGGATCAATAATATATAAACTTAATGGAGTCCTCGACCGATATTTTAGTTCGTTTTGCATGGAATGGCAAATGAATATAAAATTATTTTTTCTAAAAAAAAACTTTGATTTGGCAAGTACACCCAAAGCTTCAGAAAACATTATCAAGATTTAATGTTTTGGGCAAGAGTACAAAATTCGCAGGCATTTTTATTTTGTATTGACAATGTCTCACATTTCGATAAATTTTTCGTATAGAAAAAGTTTCAGAATCTGAGACGTTTATCGAGAAATCTCAGATTCTAATTGTAAAACATTTTTCGTATAGAAAAAGTCTCAGATTCTAAAACTTTGCACTATAGAAAAATCTCAGATTCGCAAACATTTCTGGTATAGAAAAAAACTCAGAATTTCAAATATTTCTTGTATAGGAAAATGTTTTCGATTCTAAGATTTCTGAGAAACTTTTTTTTAAATGGTAAAGTTGCTACACGTCTCCGAATAGCGCTCAGATTCTAAAACATTTTTCGTATAGAAAAAGTTTCAGATTCTAAAATATGTTTCGTGTAGATAAGTCTTAGATTCTGAAACATTTTCCCTATAGAAATAGTCTAAGATTCGAAGACATTTTTTCATATATTTTGGGAAAATTTTTTGGCGATAAGAATTTCTTCCATGTATTAGGAAATTTTATTTGAGGAAAACTATCAGCCTTATTACAAGAAAATAAAATAAATTTAAAACGAGCTTTTAATTTTATTTCCATACAAATTGTTTTTGTTTTTAAAATCGACTTTCAAAAAATGTATTGAAAATTTGAAATTTAAAATAAAACCACACACTTGGTTCTACTCTACTTTCTTTATTAGGATATTCTCCCATTAAATACTCATAGAGTTTCTTACTTTCAAAAATTTTGGCAATTTTCAGGAATGAATTGACGATAGTTTCGGGGGTGTTCCAATTCCGTTCGTTTCGGGGGTGTTCCAATATCCTAATAAAGAAAGTAGAGTTATCATAAGTACTTGTTATGTTAATTCATAATGGGGAACATGAAAAGGCCTCGAATCAGAATAAACTCTTTTTCATTGCACAATTAAAAGGTCGAATAAATAACTAATTTTTATTATTTAATAAAGATTAAAACACACTTGGTAACCCTCTTGATACGAGAGAATTTGTTTTCTATAACAGAAGGCAAAAACAAAAACTGTATTTAACAACTACCGAAGGTAGTATATGCAGTAACCAAAAAAACTTGCTTTCAAATTATATTTGGTGTAATGCTGGTGGAACTTCGAAAATCATATTTGCTTTCTCACTAACAATAAGTTGAGATTATTTAGAATATGAATATTTTATGTTTGCATGCTAACAGTATTACCTTATTTTCTAAAGAATTCTGATGATGGGGGAATTGGAACACCCCCGAAACGATCGTCAATTCATTCCTGAAAATTGCCAAAATTTTTGAAAGCAAGAAACTCTATGAGTATTTAATGGGAGAATATCCTAATAAAGAAAGTAGAGTTATCATAAGTACTTGTTATGTTAATTCATAATGGGGAACATGAAAAGGCCTCGAATCAGATTAAACTCTTTTTCATTTAAAATAAAACTTTTGTTAAAATAGACTTTTTATTTTCTTGTGGTAAGGGCCTATGTATTAGCAGTACATGAACTGTTTTTTTCTAACAGTTTGGAAAATTCCAAACTTTTTGTGGGGAAATTTATGAACTATTTTATAGGAAAATATGTTCCAAAATTGAGTTACGATTTTATTTTTTTAGTGTGGGAAAAATCGGGCCAAGGGGAAAAAGTTTCCACTTTAAGAATTAAATTAACGCCTGAAAAACGAAATTTTTGTACATGTTTTTTTTACTTTTGCAAAGAAAATTACCCCGCCAAAACTACTTCCAAAAAAACGGCCTTGTATTGTTTTTTACATTTTGTATGGTATAAAAGATTCGGCAAAGCTGAACTTTACACTGTTACTTAAGTGATTTTATTTTTAAACAATTCTTTCAAAAATTATTAATTTTTAATCCAAAAGTGGTTCAGGTTAACAGTGCACATAATACAAAAATTTCATAAATAATTCAAATCATGGATCTTTAAGCGAAATAAAATAAATTTGGAAAAATAAGGGGTGCCCTTATATAAACGTTAGCATGCCATATTTTCTCTGTGTGTAAGAAATATGTTGTATGGTTTTACTTGAGTAACAAATCTGCAGAAGCGGTAAAAAAAGGTTTAGTAGGTTGTGATATCTTTGATAATGCAAGGATGACATCTTTTGCATCATGAGATTGTTCTGTCTCTGTGAATGTATTGCAAGTTTTTACTACACACACATACGTGCACTCTATGAATGTGTCTGATTGTCACCTTATCAATATTTTACGTCATGTAATTTATTTCTTTATGTCTCCTGACTTCAAACATATTTTGAGACAGAATATCCTGTCTGTCTATTTTATATTAAAAAAAAAAAAATAAAACTATGCATGTTTTCATTTTTTTCTTAGTTCTATGTACACAGAAAAAAATAAAAAAAAATTTTGAGTAAATTTTTAATACTATTGAGTAAAAAATTACTCAATTTTCCACCAGTAAACGATTTAATAGTATTGAGTAAACTTTTAATTAAAAATTATTAAATGCTTAATAAAAAATTTGAGTAAATTATTAATTCACACAATTAAATCTTTACTTAAAATTTTTTAATATTTTTAAGTAACTTTTTAATTGTGTCAAGTAAAAATTTACTCAAAATGTATCAAATTATTTTTTTAAAAAGTTTAAAAAGTTTCTAATTTTTTTTTTCCAAAAAAATTGCTTTTACAAACTTTACCAAATATATTTATGTCTTCAAGACAAAGTAAAATTTTATAAAGATGATTTCAAACTTTCATATACATATACAAAAAACAATAAACTAAATGAGAATTCAAAACACCAAGAGAAAAAAAAATAAATAAAAAAAAATATTAAATTTGTATTAAATTATTTACTCAAATTTTATTTTCAATTTTTGAGTAAATTTTTAATTGCGTCAATTAAAAAATTACTCAAATTTTTTTTAAAAAATTAAACAAGTGATTACTCAAATTTGTTTCCTCCATATTTTTTTCTGTGTATATGAAGCAGTGTTGATGTATAGTTTAAATTTGATGTTTGTTTGGTCATTTATTTTTATGACTTGTCACATTTTATTTTATTATTTTTCCTGGACATGTTTTACTTGCCTTTAAAGACGTTTATGCATGTCAGGTGGGATTTTGTTTATATGAGAATTATGTCAAAAAAGTGGTTTGGAACCTGGTCTAGAATCGGTTTATCTCTAAGAGCTTAAGAGCTTATTATTATGATCCTTAAAGAAAATGGTTTCTTATCCAGAATCATTTCTTGAATTGGTTCTAATAATCCTACTAGAGCTAGTACTAGGGCACAAAGTCGTCCCCCGAGACAATTGCATGGCCGATGAGCTTTCAAGAAAAATTCCAACAGAAAAATTTACGGCTTTGTTCCGCGACAGAGAATAACGTAGTGTGAGATAACATGAAAGATTTGCCTTATCTTAATCATAAGTGTACAAGTGAGAGGATATCGCTTCCAAGAGTAGGAATTATGACAGTGGTTGCTGTTATTATTGGACACAGCTTTATAAGAAAGCACACCGACCAGTTGCGCCGTCAAATGACTTTTGCCGGAGTTGCTTGGATAAGGAGGAGACTTGCTCCACTGGGATTTCTGAATTTTCCGATTTCAAAAATCGATATCTTACGAGTTTCTTAAGGATCTCAAATTCGTTTAACAGCAGGGATTAGCAGGGTAACCCGATGTAAAAAAATGCAGGAGGCCTAAAAAAAGGGCAGATCGGATAGGATCTATTGTCTGCTCAGCTCTCTAAGGGGGCTCCAATACAAAGGTTCAGTTTTTAAAAATATTTGCTCCTACCTCTCTAGCTGTCCTAGAAGTGACCGTAAAGGAATCAAATGTATGATCACTTCCAATATTGTTTCAACACCAGCATACATACGCTCTTTCTTTTCACCCTTAGGGTGGTTTCCATAGATTTTTTTTTAATTTGTTTTTTTTTCTTAATCTGTTTTATTAAATCAGCTCCTCCCGATCCAACAGTGCCTCCTAAAGGGGTCATTAGCAAGAATGACCCCCTTTAATTTTTAGTCCCCAACATTTCTTCTGAACATAGCAATTCCCCATCTTCAATTCGCAGGGTGTCTCCCACACAAAATGACATTTTTATAAAATTAGCTTCCATCGCTCTAACTGTTCGTTCAACTGTTGACGAGTGTGGACGTGTTTTATTTTAACTCCGTGCTATAAATTGAATTACTAAAATTGTTCGTAATGTGTTTGTTCGGAATAGGTATTTTTGTGATATTTTCATTACCACATCAAGGAAAATGAAAATAAGGGCACAAATGATACCGATTTAATTCGAGGCTCTGCCTCACCGACTGGTGCTGGTCCTAGCACTGGTCGGAGGTTTGCGACCTTGAAGTCCGGCCTTGATTCTGGTAGGGGTGCTCAGCCTAATATTGGTGGTACAAAGAAAAAGAAACTTAAGCCATCAAAGGTCAGGCACAACCAGAGAAGGCTTTGTTTGAAAATAATTAACAGACTAAGCCAACTCGATGGAACGAAGCTCTCCGAACGTGGGAGGGCGTCGCTATCATGGGCGAAAGGAGTCATTGAAGAACAGGACAAACTTTCCGCAATGCGCGCATCTGACAAACAGAGCGCTGTTTCGGCCTCGTCATTAAAGTCTGGTAAAAGTTTGCGCTCGCCCGACGAGAAACCTTTACCTAAGAGATCTAAGGTGACCGGCAACGTCTGGACTCAGTCTTTTAGTGAAGTGGTGAAAGGTAACTTCGTTAGGGCTGTAATAAACAGGCAAAATGGGGATTGTAGTATTCCAAGGGACAAGTGGAAAAGAAAAATTTACAGCTTTGTTCCGCGACAGAGAATAACGTAGTGTGAGATAACATGACAGATTTGCCTTCTCTTAATTATAAGTGTACAAGTGAGAGGATAACGCTTCCAAAAGTAGGGATTATGACAGTGGTTGCTGGTATTATTGGACACAGCTTTATAAGAAAGCACACCGACCAGTTGCGCCGTCAAATGACTTTTGCCGGAGTTGCTTGGATAAGGAGGAGACTTGCTCCACTGGGATTTCTGAATTTTCCGATTTCAAAAATCGATATCTTACGAGTTTCTTAAGGATCTCAAATTCGTTTAACAGCAGGGATTAGCAGGGTAACCCGATGTAAAAAAATGCAGGAGGCCTAAAAAAAGGGCAGATCGGATAGGATCTATTGTCTGCTCAGCTCTCTAAGGGGGCTCCAATACAAAGGTTCAGTTTTTAAAAATATTTGCTCCTACCTCTCTAGCTGTCCTAGAAGTGACCGTAAAGGAATCAAATGTATGATCACTTCCAATATTGTTTCAACACCAGCATACATACGCTCTTTCTTTTCACCCTTAGGGTGGTTTCCATAGATTTTTTTTTAATTTGTTTTTTTTTCTTAATCTGTTTTATTAAATCAGCTCCTCCCGATCCAACAGTGCCTCCTAAAGGGGTCATTAGCAAGAATGACCCCTTTAATTTTTAGTCCCCAACATTTCTTCTGAACATAGCAATTCCCCATCTTCAATTCGCAGGGTGTCTCCCACACAAAATGACATTTTTATAAAATTAGCTTCCATCGCTCTAACTGTTCGTTCAACTGTTGACGAGTGTGGACGTGTTTTATTTTAACTCCGTGCTATAAATTGAATTACTAAAATTGTTCGTAATAGGTTTGTTCGGAATAGGTATTTTTGTGATATTTTCATTACCACATCAAGGAAAATGAAAATAAGGACACAAATGATACCGATTTAATTCGAGGCTCTGCCTCACCGACTGGTGCTGGTCCTAGCACTGGTCGGAGGTTTGCGACCTTGAAGTCCGGCCTTGATTCTGGTAGGGGTGCTCAGCCTAATATTGGTGGTACAAAGAAAAAGAAACTTAAGCCATCAAAGGTCAGGCACAACCAGAGAAGGCTTTGTTTGAAAATAATTAACAGACTAAGCCAACTCGATGGAACGAAGCTCTCCGAACGTGGGAGGGCGTCGCTATCATGGGCGAAAGGAGTCATTGAAGAACAGGACAAACTTTCCGCAATGCGCGCATCTGACAAACAGAGCGCTGTTTCGGCCTCGTCATCAAAGTCTGGTAAAAGTTTGCGCTCGCCCGACGAGAAACCTTTACCTAAGAGATCTAAGGTGACCGGCAACGTCTGGACTCAGTCTTTTAGTGAAGTGGTGAAAGGTAACTTCGTTAGGGCTGTAATAAACAGGCAAAATGGGGATTGTAGTATTCCAAGGGACAAGTGGAGTTTAGTTGAAACTAAACTAAATGAAATCTACTATAGGCTCCTTGAGAGTATGCCTGATTTTCTCCCTACTACTGTCAACGCAGGTTGGTATCAGGGGCGAGTAAAACTCGTTGCTTTTGGGAACGAAAGATCCGCAGCCGTGTTTAAGGTTGCCATTAGCCAAGTGGGAGAGTTATGGCCTGGAGCCAGACTGGACGTTGTGGAAAAACATGATATCCCCTCGCAACCCAGAGCTCATGCATGGATCCCAATGGCTACAAATGACACTGCGGTGATTCTTAAGATGATAAAAGTCTGCAATCCTGACCTTCCAACTCAGAATTGGCAAATTGCCAGATTGGGTGAGATGGAGGGCGCTCGTCGTCAAGCAGTGGTCTTGGTTAATGAGGAATCGCTTCTGAATTAATAAAAAAAAAAAAAAAAAAAAAAAATGTCTACAAGGGCGACCAGAAGCCTATTTTGGACGCAGACAAGCCAGTGGCAGAGTCGGCTGGGGAGGAGAATCTGGAAAGGGTTGATATTCAGCTGACCGATTCTAGGCTGATGGGAGATGCATCTGGCATTTTCGAAACCGAATCTGGTATTTTACCGAATCGAATTTTACACAGATGGATCGATGCTGCACGAACAAGTGGGCTTTGGAGTCTATTCGGAAGAGCTTGGGTTGAGCCTGGCTCGTAGATTGCCAGATCATTGCAGTGTTTACCAGGCAGAGATGCTGGCAATAAAAGAAGTGGCTGACTGGTTGAGCTGCAATGTCTTGTCTACAACCGCAGTCAACATCTATACTGACAGTCAAGCCGCGGTCAAGTCCCTGGATTCAATGTTTCTGAAAACAAGATCTGCCCTTAACTGCCTCACGTCTTTAAATGAGATGGCCAAGCAGTTTAACATACGACTCATATGGGTCCCAGGGCACAGAGACATTCCAGGGAATTGCAAAGCCGATGAGCTTGCAAGACTAGGAACTACCTTACAGGTTCCAACAGAATTGGAATGTGTTGGTATGCCTCTAGAAACTTGCAAGCAAAACCTACGGCTTTGTTCTGCGACGGAGACTAATCAAAGATGGGCAAATGGATGGACGTGTGAGACAACACGACTGATTTGGCCTTCTCTTAATCAGGGGCGCACAAGTGAGCTGATATCGCTTCCAAGAGGAGAGATTTCGACGGTGGTTTCTATAATTACCGGACACTGTCTTATAGGGAAGCACGCAGAGCGGTTAAATGTGCCGTCGAATGACTTTTGCCGAAGTTGCATGGATGAAGAGGAGTTGGAAACTATCGAACACTTTATTTGCCATTGCCCGGCACTTTCTGGTCAGAGACTTGCTTCACTGGGATCTAGGGAGCTGTACGATCTTTCTGATTTGTTGGATGTCAAAATTCAACATCTAAGGAGTTTTATAAGAAGCTCAAAATGGTTTAACGACAGGGACTAGTAGGGAAACCTATTACGGTCCCGTGGTATCACAATGGACCTCAGAGTCTACGTGTGTTGACGTAAAACGTCAGCACCCACTTACAACCTAACCTAACCTATCGCTCTAACTGTCGCAGGCGAGACCCAATAAAAATATGACATTTTTGATAATTTATATTAATTTAAAGAAAATTGTAAAAATACCCAAAAATAATGGCCATATCGTCCAAAAAAATTTGCAACAACAACTAACACACAATTTTTTTGGGTGAAATGACTTTTTTAAATTGGGCGATATGAACTTGGGCGCTATGTTCGTACGCCATAGCCGGGGTACTTGAACAGCCAGGGACGCAGTGTAGTTTGGTCCACCAACAAAAAAATAAAAGACGTTTGCAGATAATTGTAAAAAAAATGTATAAAAAATGGTTTTAATATATAATTGACAAAGGCTTTAAAATGTCTATATGTTCTTCTTGTTATATTAAATCACTGTACGTTTCTTGATGTCATTTCTAACGAATTTAATTATTCCTTAAAAACAGAAAAAAATTAAAAGAAAAAACATCAAAATGTTAATGGCATAGAAAACAATAGTTTTAATATCCTCTAAATAAAATCCACCATTAATGAGTTTTATATCTGTTGTTGTTCTTGTTGCAAGTACAATGTCTCTACAAAAATAGTGAAGTGTTAATAGTTTTTCATCGTCATCATCTTAGGTTTAGTATTCATTCTAAATCCTAAAGGTTTTCCATTTATTTTTTGTTATTTTTTTTTTGTGATTTACTACAACTCGTCATTTTTTTTGTATTTTTGTTTTTAACTTCTCATTAAAATAAGACGAAAAATAATAAAAATAAAAAAAAAAATCTTTAGTTTTCAATTAAAAATACTTAATTATTTTTTGATTATTATCAAATTAATTACAAACATAAGACAAGAGAAAAAGAGAACCACCTTGTCTAAATAAAAATGAGTTCTTTAAGTTCAGAACTTTAAGGAATGAATTCTTTATTAATAGAATTTAAAAAATTTTATTTTTAATAACACTCAAAAAAAGATTGAACTTAAACTTTGCAAAAATTTGGATTTCTTTACTGTTAGGAAAAAATGTTAGTTCATGGACTGTTAAATAGTCCATAATTTTCCTAAAAACCTTTAGCGACTCTTAAAGGACCCAAGAGGGTCTCGACTTAACAGGGTCCGGACTCATGGGGTCTGAAACTAATGGGGTCTGGCTGGACCCAATCTAGTCTTCAAATGTTTATGAACTAAAGTATAACAACATTTTCCCATTTTCTAGTTAAAAGTGTTGTCCTTATTTTTAAGAAAAATATGAACTAATACAAATGAATAAAGTCTTTGGCGCTAAATCATTTCCATTTTTTAGTTAATTTCCCTTTTTAGTTCACTTTTTCTTAGTGCATTTTTATCAGCGAAATGTTAAAGAATTTCTTTTTGCAAATTATTCTTCAATTATGACTCAATAACATTTTATAGAATAAATTCCTTTCAATCTCTGCTTATATTTAGTACCTAAAAAGTATTGAAGTTTAACATGGAAAATAGTAGTTTAAAAATCCATTTAATATACGAATATTGACGTTTTAGAAATATATATAAATTTTTTTATTTTTATTATTATGAACTGTTTTTAAATGTTAGTTGGTCGGTCGTTTGTGTGGTTCGTTCGGTTTCTCTATTGTTTTCTTGTAATTTATGTTCTTCTATAAAATATAAAGTGTTGATTTGTTTGATAAAGTTTTAAAAATTTTTATTTTAGTTCAATAAACCTGTGTTAATATTCTTGGAAATCTAAATTAAATGGTTTATTGCCTCAGTTTTTTCGTTGTAATCAAAAAGTATTAAATCATTTTGCCTTACAAAGAAATGATATTAAGTGTCTATGATTTAGTGTTTAAATTTCTTTGTTAAATGATTAATATCAATCTAAATTTTAACTTTAATATTTATTCATATGCAGGTTATCCCAGTAAAAATAAGCGAGAGCGTTAAATTCCAAAATCTTTTTATTTCACAGTCCCCTTGGTCCATGTGCAAAAATACACTCAAAGAAAAATGCTTCACATTGATGAAACGGTTTCATCACTTTCTGTCATCAATTCTGATGTCAAATTTCATCATATAAATGAAGCTTTTGTTCAATATGATGAAACATGTAACCAAAATTGAAAAAAACAAATGATGACACATTTCATCATGTCATCAAAAAATGTCATCAATATGCCTCTTATTTTTATACCCTTCAACCACAGTATGGGGGTATACTCACTTTGTTATTCCGTTTGTAACGCATCGAAATATCGGTCGGGGACCCCATAATATATATTATTGATCCATGATCGATTCCAAGACATTCTGTGAATGTCCGTCTGTCCGTCCGTCTGTCTGTAGATGGCACGATGCAGTCCAAAATAAAAGAGCTATCCTCCTGAAATTTGAAAGGCATATGTCTTATGGTCTTACACAGGATAGGTTCGGAAATGGGCAAAATCGGACGAGGGCGAAAAAAGTTCCCCCTTGAAGAACTGAACCAACCTCTGAAAATATATACTTTTTTGTATTTTTTGTTAAATAAATGAAACATTTGGAATATCTATCGCGATGGGAAGGTGCTCTCAACATCCCCCACTGCCCCCATCACCCCCCCCCCCCAGTAAAGTTAAACATAAAATATTTTGAGGATGTTTATTCTTGGCTCGAGGTCATTATTTTCTTTACTAATAAAAACCATGATATTCTCATAGCATAATTTTCAAGAAAATTATTTTTCTGTTTTAAATTTATTTATGTTGGTAATTTTTGCAAGACTTAATCGACACGTGTTTCGGAATTTGTCAGATTCCATTGTCAAGATTATTTAGCAAAAATAGAAACGATTTACTACAAAGTAGCAAACGAGTCTAATGACAAATCGTTTGTGCACAAACTAAAATATTAATACATATTCTACTCTATCCACAATGGGACTTAGAAAGAAGAAGAAATTGTGATATACTAGTAAGGCAACGACTGGCAATAACCAACCAAAATATTTAAAACATTTTACATATGATAGCACTGCGGAACACTAAAAAATAAACAAGAGTTACGACCATCATTTCTATATATTTCGGACATGCTGATTCGAATGGCGTACTCCGTTTTTCGATGTATGGTACAGTTTTCTTGTAAAATGTCATTAAAGATTGTCTGATTTTCAGCTGCTTTTTTAACAAAAAAAAAATCCAAAGCTAATGATTTTTAAATTTTATGGCATGGAAAACAAAGATATAACCTGTAGCAATATTTCTAATATAAATTTGGTTTAAAGCTTTTCATCTTAAGCCCTTAAATTCGCGGATTTCTTCATTTTTTTAAGTTTTCGTGAAATTAACCACTAAATTGGTCTCTGATAAAAAACTTGCATTTTGTGGATCATTAAGGCGTCCATGACACTACGAATAGTGGACAAAAAACATCTATGTTATATGGACCATCATCATGAAAATCGCGAAAAACCGTTTTTTTGTATATGGCAGCATCACTTTAGGAGATGATTTGAGGCTTCATCTTTTAGTATATAATGTGGGAACCTTAAACAATGAACTGACCCAAAATTTGTCCAAAAAAGTTTTCATTTGCAAAAGTTATCTGAACTATTATTTCAGTGTTTGCAATACAATAATTATAGTTTTTGTATACTATTATACTATTTGTAGTGTCATGGACGCCTTAATGATCCACAAAATGCAACACAGTGTGTCCTTTGTATGGAAAAGGCGCGCATCGAAGTTTTTTCACTATAACTTTTGAACGGATTGGGCTATTTCTAAAATGTTTACAGTTTTGGAAACTAGAAACTTAGAGCTATTTTTGGATGTCGCACATTGGATCCTGGACGCGCATTTGAGAGCCAAACAAGTGTTTAGTTATTTACAGTAAATGCTCGTATTCGTTAAGAAGACACCCTAGGAGAAAGAAAACCGTTTATAGAAAGAAAATCTATCGCTTAGTTTAGTCAGGACATAAATTCAAAGTAAGGACTTTTTGCATAAATTTGAAAAAAATATATTTTTTTTAAGACTTTTTTTATTTTATTTTTTAAAACTACTTCCAATAATGCGATTTTCCTGAAATTAAGTGGAGATTGTAGCTATAACTATTACCTTTGTTACCCATTTTATGGTTTTTAATATTACTCTTTTTAAGTAGGAAATACAGGCCATCAAAAAGTGTAAATTTTTGAAAAATTAGAAAAAAACTATTTATATTTTGGATTGCAACTTTTGTGGGGAACGGAAGGGAATGGCGATTCTTTTTGTACAATAAACTAGAAGTATTTCTTAATACTCCTGGGGTAGAAACTTTTGCAGCCAGTTGCAGCTGCGCCCTGAAATGAGGTTTAAAGTGGGGTCTACTAACGAAAAAATAAGTATTTTTAAAGTGATTATTTTTTAACAAAATTTACTGTTAATCGTTTTATTACAAAATTTTACTTAAATGACCTACTTAAATTGTTAACAGACAACCGCGGTTTCCAATTATAATTGATTTTGATACCCTACCTCACTTTAATAAGGCAAAAGGAGTTTCACCTAATGCATGTAACTAAAAGGCTTTCTTGACCGCAATTACGGCCAAAATAACTGGAATAGTAGAAGATATTATAAAACGGGTTGTTATAATACTTCTGTGTATCAACGCAAATGGAAAAAATAATTCAGTTAAGTTTAGAAAACACATACAGCTGCGGTCAAAAAAATAGCACCAGGATAAAACGGAATTTTCTTCGTTGGTAACTTTTTAACAATTTCAAATTATGTCACTGATAACGTGTCATAAGATACTTACAAGAGTGTGAAACAATATTACATAAGAAAAGGCTAATTTGGTTTTTTATTTTATTAAAAATTTTCAGAGTTTTTAAAAAAACTTAAAAAAGACTCAGTCAAAAAAATAGCACCACAGTACTTTTTGTATTAAAATTAAATTCTTAAATTTGACAAACGAATGGATTATGAATTCAGCATTGTTGTAATATCTTTAAATATTAAAAAAAAAATTGTCGAGTACTCATTGTTGACAATTACCTCTGTACAACGTTTTTGTACCGAATTCGCGAGATTTTTGGATCTTTAGTTCGAAATTTAGTTCCAGAGTTGCTGAACAGCCACCCAAAGAGCTTCATTACAAGTTGGTTGTATTCGAGAGACTCCCTTCTCTATATCTGTCCATCAACTATCGATTTGGTCTAGATCTGCTGACTGACCAGGCCATTCCATCACCTTTGCTTTATTGTCCAGACCCAATTTTTTGCCAATTTCCCGTCATGCTTTGGGTAATTGACGTGCTAAAAGACCTAAATTAGTGGCATTTACTTAGAAACTTATTGCAACATTGCTTTCTGGAGGATATAAACGATAAGTGTATATCCACGGTTGTCCTAGTCCAATATGTGAGCCATGGTCCAATATATGAACACCACTCCACAGTAAGAAAATATCCCCCACACCATAAGCACCATTTAAAGTTATTTTTATTTTGAATTTTGGATTGAAATCCGCGTTTTAGGGTCTTCTGACATAGGTATGTGATCCCATGTCTCAAAATAAAACAACATTGGATTCATTTGCCCATAGATCATTGATCCACTTTTAAGCTGGTCATTCTGAGTTACTGGTAGCAAACTTCAAAGGACTTGCAGCATGCTTAAGTGAGAGTAGGCGCACTTTTCCGAATCTACAAGCGTTAATGTTGTTGTTTTGTAATCTTTGACGAACATTTTTGCCATTTGCTGTCCTTTTTTAGCTCTGGAGCTGCCGTAAATGGGTCTTTCTTCCATTGTCTTTACAAACACCTAACCACTAATGGTGACAAACGTCGCTTGTGACTAAGTTTTTCAAGCTCTTAAGTTAATTTTGTTGAATTTCCAATCATTTTATAAGCGCATCCAACCAATTTTCCTTTTTCAGAATATGGTTTATGTTCAGAAATCATATTTTTTACAAAAGAACGTTTTTGAGGAGTGTAATTCTTTCCACGTCATATTTTTATGAAAATAAATATGAAATTTTGTAATGAATTAAATTTTTTTATAAATAAAAACTATCTTCCTTTAGTATTTAACACTTCTATTTTAATAATTAAAATATTATTAATTTTTTTAAAGAAATTTTGTAAACTGGTGCTATTTTATTGACTGCACTGATTCGGAGTTTTTTTTAAATATCGATCATTAAAAAAGAACCGTCCACAATTTTTAGAAAAAGTAAAAACATTTAAGGGGTTTAGACTTAATATAAGAGTATTGCATATTTACTTTAAACGAATACGCACATAATATTTTGTTTTAATTGAATGAATAGAGATTTTGTCATTGGTGCTATTTTTTTGACCGGCACTGTACATGGAACTGCAAAATTATAAGTTGAAAAGCATGGTTGGTGAACCTTGAGTCCCACTATGCATATAATTCTAGCTCATGGCACTATTTTTACAAGAATTGTGATTGCCCGTTGGTATCAAAATTACCCTTAACTAGTTAAGTAACATTTAACAAATATTTGCCTTCTTTCATGGCAATTATCAGAGTAGGCCTTGAAAAGATCACATAGGCATTTTAAAAGCTATAAAAGAAACTTTAACAGAGAAAACTCAAAAACCAACCACCTGCAAGATGTTTTTAGTATGGTTATGATCGAGTCCGATCCAAATATATCCCTAATTAGACAGACAGACAAGTTGAAAGTACTGATTATAGAGTTATGTTTTTATAATATTTTTTTTCCCAAATAACTTAACAATTATTGTGTTGTTTCTTTGTTTTTATTTTTCCCCATTATTTTTGTTTAAAAAATCGAAAATGACAAAAGATAGAAAGCAGTTAATTTTTCAGGCTATTTTAGTGTAGGGTGTAGACTTTGCCAAAATATGAAAGAAACACTTTGTATTGAATGGTAAGCTGTTATATTGTCACTTAAAATCCGTAACAGTTTTAAATAATTGACCACCATTTTATTTTTTTATATGAATAAACTAACAAACTTTGCCTTAAATTAACAAGTAGGGTACTAATGCGAAAAATGTCAAATCCACATGTGTGAGTTCTTTAAGGTCTTCAGTTTATATAATGGTAAAGAATGTCGTGAAATTCCTATCCGTTCAAGAGTTATAACAAAACAACGTCGATGCGCGCCTTTTCCATACAAAGTTCCCAATGTGTGTCGTTTCAAAGATGTACTGTCAATACCCTACCTTAAACAGGAAGGTAAACTTGGTTAACTAACCAACAAAAAAAAAGTTTTAAAAAAATCGTTTTTTTTCGAAAATTATACTTTATACCACCGAATTTTTGTGATATGCATTACAACTATATGGTTAAACCCAAAAATCGGAATTCACGACCAGGTTTTTAAAGAATATATTAAAAATAGTCCAGAAAAAAAATCAAACTACTTACGATTTAGAAATAACGATTTTATTATTCAATGTAGATCTCTTTAAAATATTTTTAAGAGGGATTATTTATCTGCATACAAATAATACACCCTACATTTAAAGAACCGGCAATTAAAACTTGTTTGCCTTCAGGAAACTCATTTAATACAAACAAAAATAAAACAAATTAACCAATAAAAATTGAATTATGAAAAAAGAACGCCGTGAAATATCTAAAATCATATTAAATGATAAGTTATTAAGTTAAGTTTCGTATATGTTTATGTAATCCTTTGTTTACCCATATCTACGCGATTTTTTTAATTATTTAAAAGAATAACGAGTAACAACTGATATTGTAAAAATCAATTTTTTGATTGAAAAAAAAAAGTTTTGATTGATTAAAATAAATCGGTATGACTCAAGGTAGATTTATACAAGGTAAGACCCAATAACCTCACTTTTCCTCCATAGTAAGATTTTTGACAAATTTGGAAACAATAATGTTTACGAATTTTCAAAACGAAATAAAAATATTTTGTTCGGTATAAATGACTTGAGTTTACACTACATTTTTTATGATTAAAAATATTTTAATTTTTTTTTAATTTTTCTCGTCAAAAATAAAATAATTAGGTTTGAATTTCAATATTTTTTTTATAATTTAGTTGCTTTATAAAAATTTAAAGTCTTAAAAGGCGTTTAAATTGGTTAATGTGTGCACTGAACATTTAAGTCGTTTTTGCCGACTAAAATGATTTTGAAAGAAAATTGCTTTAATTTACGTCATTAAAATATTACCGTATATAAATCTACCTTGGTATGCCTATTTAATATTTTAATTTTTTTTAACAAACAAAAAACACATTGATTTTGTATCCACTTTCTCGAGTCGCAAAGTGTTTACCGCGAAATCGTGAAAAATGGATTCTGTGTACATTAGAGATTGAACCTGACATACATCTTTTTAAGTAACGCCGGAGAAACAAAAAGCATGTTATGTAAAACAATCAAATTGTACAACGTTTAAACAAATTTAACAAATAATTTGAAAATTTTTGTTTATAACCTTAACTTTAGCCTCGATTTGACAGAGTTTTGGCACTTTCTGGCAAAAGTTATAACATACGAAATGTTATGGAATACCTCTTGTATAACCCGGACTAGCGTTTTGCATTATCCATCATTATCTGCAGAAGTTGCAGTCTATTATGTAATTGGATTTTTAAAGATATTTAAAAAAAACATGGATTTTTACTCAATGTAACTTTTTGTTGGGTTATTTTTTTGTTATAAAAAAAATGAATAATAAAATAACGGATCTTGGAAACATTTTACAAAAAATTTGGATGGATTACTCCACAAGATGAATTTTTAAAATTTTTTCAAAAAATGTCCTTTACAAAAAAAATAAATTAAGAAAAATGTGAAAAACTCTATTCTTTGGAGTTGTGCCCCAGCCAAACTAAGAGTCGCATTGATGTAACGGAAACTGATTTTTAGTCTCCAGAGTGTTAAAATTAAGTATGCACCTAAAAAAAATAATCGGCAATTTTTTTTTTTTGTCCCAAATGCGCACAAATATCACACCGTGTGCAAGTTTTTTTATCAGAGACCAATTTAGCGGTTAATTTCGCTAAAACTTAAAAAAATGAAGAAATCCGCGAATTTAAGGGCTTAAGATGAAAAGCTTTAAACCAAATTTATATTAGAAATACTGCTACAAGTTATATCTTTGTTTTCCATGCCATAAAATTTAAAAATCATTAGCTTTGGAATTTTTTTTTGAAAATTAATTGATTCTTTACCGTTTTTTACGGCTCTACTGTTACATATTATTGCCTTGGCGCAACATTTAAGGACTGAATTTTTATAAAATGGAAATCTATTTTTTTTTTTTTTTTTTATTAAGAATTACCATATAATTACAAATCATATACTAATTTTACCTAACCGAGAACTGGTAACAATGACCTTCGTCTCGTTGTAGCGAAACAGACCAAGGCCTCTGGTGGGAATCGAACCCACGACCCCCAGACTCGTAGGCTAGCACGCTACCAACTAGCCTACTGGGGCGCCTAAAATGGAAATCTAGATTCCAAATATGTCATTAAATTTGTTTAAGTTGCTTTTGTTTATGAAAATTTATCTTTATTTATTTACATAAAAAATAATCAAAGTTTTTTTTTTTTTTTTGCCAGTTTAAATATTGTCCTTAGTCATTATTAATTTTTCAAAATTACGGTTTTTCAATTTAAACCTTATTTTTAAACCTTATTTAGATTTAAATTAAAAATAAATATAAAAAGTTTTATTTAGAAAAAAAATTTCAGCATCTTAGAATTTTTTATAGAAATTATATCAGAATCTGAGACTCCACCAATGTAATGATTTAAAAAACAAAAAAGTTTGTTTTATTTATACCTCAGGAAATAAAAAAGTAGCAAAAAGTGTAGTTCCGGTACTTTTAATAAAAGGTACTTTTTATAAAAGGTACTTTTTATAAAAGGTACTTTTTATAAAAGGTACTTTTTATAAAAGGTACTTTTTATAAAAGGTACTTTTTATAAAAGGTACTTTTTATAAAAGGTACTTTTTATAAAAGGTACTTTTTATAAAAGGTACTTTTTATAAAAGGTACTTTTTATAAAAGGTACTTTTTATAAAAGGTACTTTTTATAAAAGGTACTTTTTATAAAAGGTACTTTTTATAAAAGGTACTTTTTATAAAAGGTACTTTTTATAAAAGGTACTTTTTATAAAAGGTACTTTTTATAAAAGGTACTTTTTATAAAAGGTACTTTTTATAAAAGGTACTTTTTATAAAAGGTACTTTTTATAAAAGGTACTTTTTATAAAAGGTACTTTTTATAAAAGGTACTTTTTATAAAAGGTACTTTTTATAAAAGGTACTTTTTAAAAAAGGTACTTTTTATAAAAATTGCTTTTTATAAAAGGTACTTTTTATAAAAGGTACTTTTTATAAAAGGTACTTTTTATAAAAGGTACTTTTTATAAAAGGTACTTTTTATAAAAGGTACTTTTTATAAATGAACCTTTTATAAAAGGTACTTTTTATAAAAGGTATTTTTGAAAACGCTACAGAATTTTCGGAAAGAACTTGTTCTAGAATGTTTTATTTTACTAAAGGAACTTATACAGAAAAAAAATATTTAAGAAAATTTTAATAAACACGTTTATTAAAAATAAAAATATTTTGAATAAAATTTTTTATTGTATCAATAAAAAAATTTATTGAAATTAAAAAAAAACTATTTTCAATTCATTCCGTCGGCAAGTTTTGTTGTGTTTCTTTTTTTCACACATAGTTATTTCAAATAAAGAAATAACTTAAAAAAAATCCAAAAAATATTAAAAAAAAAAAAAAGTTGGATCTGATGGGGATTCGAACCAACGACCCCAAAAAAAAGTAATAAGTATACCAAAAGTACAGTTTTTTACCCTTTTTACCCCCTTAGAATCAACACTGTCTAAACTCCAGCCATAGTGGATCTATATTGCGGGAGGGTAACATGCAGTCCAAATTTCAAGTCTCTATGACCATTATATCGGGAGATCTAAAAAGTACCAAAAGTACAGTTTTTTACCCTTTTTACCCCCTTAGAATCCACATTGGCAAAAATCCAGCCTTAGTGGATCTTTATTCCGGAAGGTCAAACTACAGTCCAAATTTCAAGTCTCTAACTTCAGCGGTTTGGGCTGAGTATGAGTATGAATGAGTATGTCAGTCAGTCATATTACTCTTTTATATATATAGATTTCCGGATTTGGGCGATTTTTGCCATAAAGTTTATTTCTGTCTTTTATTATTTAACAAAATTTATTTTTTTTAAATGAAAATATTTTTTTTTTTTGAGAAATCTGAACAAATTTGAATTTTGGCGATATTTTCCATCCGATTTGGCGACACAGCCAAAAAAAAGTCTGGCAACCCCGTTAATATGACGAAGAAAAAAACGGACACACACACACTCATGCTATGTATAACTCATATAAAAATAACTCAATTTTTTTATTATTACTTAACGAACTTCTTTTTTATTAAATTTAGATTTTGTTTTACATATTTTTTAAAGTTTTTTGTAAAGATTTTTTTCTTTATCTCCGTTTATTTTTCATTTCCGTAATCTTTGTTATGTTTGTATCTACACAAAATATGAGTTAATTTAGGGTTATGTTAAAAAAAACTATGAACAAAATCAGAAAATCACTCATAACTTTTAAAATACTTAACCGATTTCAAAAAAAAATACATCAGTTTTTGCCTGGGAAAATTACGCAACTTTTGGTACCCCAAGCGTTTAAATCGGTTCCGGATTATTGCCAAAAAACGTGATTTCAACAGACAGACAGACAGACAGACGGACGGACAGACAGACAGACAGACAGACGGACATCGTTAGATCGACTTAAAATCGATCAAGGATCATGAATATATATACTTTATGGGGTCCTAAACCAATATTTCAATGTGTTACATACGGAATGACAAACTTATATATACCCTCTATCACCAGAGTGGAGGGTATAATAAAAAAAAAACCTTCAAGGAATGGTGATTTTTAGAGGTTGGTTTAGTTCTTCAAGGAAAAATGTTTTCGCCTTAGTCCGATTTGCTGATTTTTTCCGAACTTAATACGACCAATGGTCGTTGACCATAATAAAATATTCGTTCCACATTTCAGGCGTCTAGCTCTTAGTTTGAACTGCATACTGCTTTCCACAGACAGACAGACGAACATTCAAAAAATGTCTTTGAATCGATCATAAAACAATAAAATATATACTTTGTGGGGTCTCTGACTAATATTTCGATGTGTTACACTCGAAATAACAAAGTAAATATACCGCCAAACTTTGTTTGGAGGCTATAAAAACTAATTTTAAAAAGCACCAAATGAAAATTTAAAAACCACCAAGTTAGTGCTTTTTTCTAATTTGGCACTAGGCCAAAAATTTTCGCGTTTTGATACATCAAAAAGCACTAGATCTAGCGCGAAAAGCACTAAGTTGGCATCCCTGCATAGGTACACACAAAAAATTATTGGCTAAAAAATTTCAATTAAATCTATTGATCAACAAAATTTAAATGAGTCAATTATTATTTTGATCAACATTTTTGTTATTTTTCAGACTTTTTTTCTCTTCAATTTATTTGAATACATTAATTCAAAAACATACTTTATACTAGGGTTTTACTTTTTTTTTATCGTCGGCAACATATTGGAAAGCAAAAAATATGAATTTCACCATAATTTTTCCATAAGCTTGAAATTCATTTGTTAAATCAATCATTATTTTAATTGACTTTAAATAAAAAATTGATTAAATTTTTGATCAAAATTAAAAAAATGATTAATTGAAATAAAATCAATTAATCACCTACAATTTGATGATTGATATAACAATTTCTTTATCGGAGGAGTTTCAATTAAAAAATTAATTGAATCAGCGTTTTTGTTGATTGACTTTCGTTTTCAATTCTTTCTGTGTACTAGCTGATGCTTTCAGCAGTTTGGTACTGCAGTTGAGAGATGTCAATTTTGCGGTTCAAAAATTATTATAAAATTAGGACAAACATTCTTAACAATTTTGTTCTAAAATTTTTTTTCCTTTTACCCAAATGCTAAATATGTCAACAAGAAAACCTCATTTTTATGGGTCACTTTTACTTAATTATTTATTAACCTTAAATTGTTTTTCAACGACAAACTAGAATTCCAATCATATTTTCACGTTAATAAAGTATTTAAAAATTGACACGAGTACATAAATGTTATAAAAATGTTTGTAAGTACATGGCGCCTAGCAATTACAATAAAATACACAAATAAATTATTTGATTAATAACAAAATGCCGTTAAATAGTAAACACCCCATAAAAGATTGTTAAACAAAAAATTTTAAAAATACATTCTCGTATTTTACTGCATCGTAGTTATTATAGTAATTAAAATGATTTCTCAGCAGAGGCGTCATAAGTTTAAATGCATAGAAACCTTAAAATGTCAACAATTAAACGCTCAATACCGTATTTGACGCCTAATGAAAGTGTTTAATTTATATTGTTTTATTAATATTTACTTATTCGTATGAAGTATAATTATTTCTTATATTAAATTTATTCTTAAAATGCATGAAAAATTACAATCAATTATTTGTTTAGGACATTTTTATACACTCGTACAAGTATCTATTAGTGTAAGTACATTCTACGCGTTTGATATATGTAATCAGCACTATGGGACTGATATTTTTAAACAGATATTTATGTCTTTTAATTGAGTACCTATTAATTTCAGTGTTTCAGAAAACAATGGCATACAGTGTTTTGTCAAGCAAATCCTTTAAAATTGAGAGCTTTAAATAATTTCTATTCATAAAATGAATAAAACAAATTTTGCTTTAACCTTATTTATAACGCACGAATAGTGCTAGAGGATATGTGGATACTTCCCCAAAAACACTTACAAAAGAAATACAATTTTAAAAAATAGAATAAGATTTGTTTTTGTAAAATTGTCAAAAAGATTTTCTGAAATTTAATTTAATTTTTTAATTTGCCTTGGTTGTTGAGAAAAACTTAACAATTTTTTAATAAATCTTTTAAAAAGAAATTTACGCAAAATTCATTATTTAAAGACTCCATAAGTGGTGACCCCTGTGCAAGAATGCCAAAAAAATATCAGATTTAACATCAGTAGAAATTTCTATTCTGTTAAAAAAATGGAGTCTACCTTTAAGTGGACGTAAACCTGAAAAGATTTTGCGGTTGGAGGCGTATTTGCAAGCTCTTGAAATCAGCGACATAGAAAATTACGATTTTGAGGGAGATTTGGCAGATGCAGATGAATCACCATCAGGTTCTGCCAGTGATTTAAATGTTATTCTTCAACACATACAAGTTTTTACTACAGGAATGGAAAAACGATTTGAAGAGTTTGTACAACAAAACCCACAAACTTCCATCCCAACAGCAATATCAAATCCCCAAACATCTACGCCAGATGCTGTACAAAATTGTTTCAACAATGAGTTTATTAATTCAAAATCTCTAACACTTTTACCTTTTTGGACTCAGAATCCTGAACTTTGGTTCTTAATAGCCGAACAGAAATTTCAAAATTTTAATATCACTTCTGACAACATAAAATACAATTAACAAGATCTCAACAATTAACAAGATCTCGGGCCTAGTTCGGAATCCTCCGCAGCAAGATAAGTATAAAGCGCTGAAATCTGAATTAATTTCGTTGTATGAAGAGAACCAAGAAAGTAAATTCAACTGTATTTTTAATGAGTTACAGCTAGGCGATCAAAAGCCAAGTAGACTTTTCCAAGAAATGAAAAATCTTGCTTGCAATAAAATATCGGATGACATTCTATTTTCTATTTGGGTAAAAAAACTTCCTAGAGAAGTTGAAAAAAATTGGAGAGGGTTAAGCAAAATTTCATCTTTAGAGCACTTATTAGATGTTTCAGATGGTATGCTAGAGTGCCAAAAATTCAATGTTTTGGCTATATCAAGAGAGGAGTCAGGTTTCGATGCACTTAGCAAGAAACTTGATAAGTTAATAGATGTTGTTACTGAGAATTCTCGATCCTCTCGAGTTAAATTTAGGTCATCTTCTAGAATTCGTAATCGTTCTTCGTCTAATCAACCTCTTTGTTATTACCGTCGGTTTAGGGAACGAGCTAACAAGTGTATACAACCATGTACGTTTGTTCATAAGAATTCGGAAAACGCTTTTCCCCAACACTAATGGCGACGAGTGAATCTGGGCGTACTTCAAAAAGTCGTCGATTAATTGTTTATGATCCCTTTTCTAAATTAAAATTTTTAATAGACTCCGGTGCAGACGTCTCAATACTTCCAAACCGTTTCACAACATCAACAAATTCAGATTCTGTTCCCTTATTTGCTGCAAATGGTTCTAAAATCAAAACTTTCGGTTCTAAATTGCTACAACTAAATCTTAACTTACAAAAGAAATTTTTGTAGACATTCATTTTAGCCGATATTGATACTCCAATTTTAGGCAATGATTTTTTGGAACATTTCGGTTTAGTTATCGACATTAAAAACAATTTATTGATCGATCCCGAAACTAATTATAGAAGCAAAGGCATTGTGAAATATATTGATTGCAAAACAATCAAAACTTGTAACGTTCATGATCCTTTTCAGCAAATTCTCACTGAATTTCCAAATTTAACCAGAAACTTCAATGTAAAGTTTAATCACAAATTAAATATTAAACATCAAATCATTACAAATTGTCCGCCAATTAGTTGCAAAGTTCGTAGACTAGATCCTGTGAGACTTCAGCAGGCCAAGCAGGAATTTGAACAACTCTTACAACTTGGTATTGTTCAAAGATCGAAAAGTCCCTGGGCTAGTGCTTTACATATGGTAAAGAAACCAAATGGTACCTGGCGTCCATGTGGCGACTACAGGTTTTTAAACAATCATACGATTGCAGATAAATATCCAATTCCCAATATTAGGGACTTTCAGGCAATTTTATATGGAAAGAAAATATTTTCTAAAATTGATCTTGTCAAAGCTTTCCATCAAATTGCAGTTGCTCCTGAGGACGTAGAAAAAACTGCAATAATAACGCCTTTCGGTCTCTTTGAATACCTTCAAATGCCATTTGGTCTCAGAAATGCTGCTGTAGAAACTATAAATATTCACATACATATGTAAAAAACAGTTTTCATTAACAAGACAAACTGACATTTAAAATCCTACTGATGATGACACTAACTGGGGTGTTTGAAACCGGTATGGGAAATACCAGAAATGTCTATAATTTTTAGAAATTCAATTTTTCTTCTGCATTTTTTCAACTTGAACCCTTATAACAAATATAATTAGAGCCCGTGCTCGATCTGTACTTACAGAAAAAATCAAATAAAATGTCAACGTTTTGTTCATCAGATAGTTGAGGGTTTGGATTTTGTATTTCCCTATATTGATGATTTTTTGATTGCCTCATCTACCTTAGAAGAACACAAACAACACCTTCAACAGCTTTTTTCTCGTTTAAACGAATATGGAGTTGTAATAAACCCTGAAAAATGCGAATTTGGCAAAACTGAAATTTCCTTTCTCGGATACGTTGTCAATGAAAATGGTATTAAACCTTCTCCCGAAAAGGTAGATGCCATTCTCAACTTTCCAAAACCAAAGGATGTTCAAGAGTTAAGAAGATTTCTGGGGATGTTCAACTATTATCGTTCATCGATTCCTGCAGTTGCAAAACTTCAAGCTCCTTTAAATGAGTTTCAGAAGGGTAATCCTAAGAAGAAGCAAAAGTTATGCTGGTCGGATGAACAAACAAAAGCTTTTGAAGATTTAAAACTTGCTCTTTCCAATGCTACTCTTTTGTAACACTCATCTCCAGATGATGATATTTTTCTTTATGTCGATGCATCCAACAATGCAATAGGGGCAGTTTTGCAGCAAAAATATAAGGTAAATAACTCAGAAAAGCCTCTTGCATTTTTTTCAAAAAAACTTTATCCTCCCCAATGTAAATACAGTGCTTACGATAGGGAGCTTTTGGCTGTTTACGAAAGTATAAAACATTTTCGATATCTTCTTGAAGGCAGACATTTTACAATAATGACTGACCATAAGCCATTGATATATTTATTTCAAAAGAAGATTGACTCGTGTACACCTCGACAATTTCGTTATCTCGATTATATTAGTCAATTTTCAACAACGATTGGACATATACCTGGATCAAATAATGTTGTGGCCGATAGTTTATCAAGAGTTTTTCAAATAACTCTTCCATCAAATATTACTCTTAAGGTAATTGAAGAACAACAAAACTTAAACAAGGAACTGTCTGTTTTACTCACATCATCATCAACATCTCTTAAACTTATTAAAACCTGTTTTCAAGAGTCATCTGTTTATTGTGACCATTCCAATGGACGAATCAGGCCATACATTCCCTTAAGTCTTCGAAAACAAATTTTTAATAACTTTCACAATTTATCTCACCCTGGAATTCGTGCGACAACAAAAATGATGACATCTAAAGTAGTTTGGCCAAGTATAAACAAAGATGTTCGCTCATGGGCCAGAAATTGTTTGAATTGTCAAAAAGCCAAGGTTCAAAAGCATAACAAATCTCCAGTTGGTTCTTTCGTGGAGCCCGGAAACCGCTTTGAGCATATACATATTGATTTGATTGGCCCTTTACCACCCTCTAATGGTTACAATCATTGTCTAACTTGTATAGATCGGTTCTCAAGATGGCCAGAAGTAATTTATTTAAAAGACACTAAAGCGGATACAGTGGCCAAGGGTCTCTACGAAAATTGGATTTGCAGATTTGGAGTTCCTTTAAAAATAACTACTGATCAAGGAAGGCAATTCGAATGTGAACTATTTAAGGAACTCTCAAGGTTTCTTGGTTTTAAGCATATACGTACAACCCCATACCACCCATCTTCAAACGGAATGATCGAACGGTTCAACAGGAGTTTAAAAACAGCTATAAGATGTCGTGCAAACGAAAACTGGAGTGATTCTGTTCCAACGATCCTTCTTGGTTTAAGAACAACTTTAAAAGAAGATATTGGTTTATCCAGCGCAGAATTGGTGTACGGAACCACCATGAATGTACCTGGTCAATTTTTCACTAATTCTTCATTAAAATTATCGTATTCGGATTTTACGAATAGTCTCAAAGACAAGTTCCGATTATTAAAACCGGTATCTGGATCCAACCATTCTGCCAATAAGCCTTTTATATTTAAGGATCTTCAAAATACTACACACGTTTTTGTTCGTACGGATTCTATTCACCCCACTCTAGAACCACCTTATCAAGGACCTTTCAAAATACTTAAAAGAAATGACAAATATTATACTCTTCAAATCCACAACAAATCAAAAAATATTTCTATTGATAGACTCAAGCCGGCCTTTATTGAGAATGGGATGCAAACCACCAATAGAGTACGATTTTCTGTTATATAACATCACTAAAAAGGAGGGTAATGTGGATACTTCCCCAAAAACACTTACAAAAGAAATACAATTTTAAAAAATAGAATAAGTTTTGTTTTTGTAAAATTGTCAAAAAGATTTTCTGAAATTTAATTTAATTTTTTAATTTGCCTTGGTTGTTGAGAAAAACTTAACAATTTTTTAATAAATCTTTTAAAAAGAAATTTACGCAAAATTCATTATTTAAAGACTCCATAGATATGTCAAAACTTGCAGGATATTAGAGTGTAGGGTGCATACTAGTGTGGTTCATAAAAACAAAAGTTGGATTTTTGTATGGGCCACTCGGAATATATATTAAGCACCTTGAAAAAATAACAGGTGATTTTTTTCAAATTTTTCATTAAGTTTTAGGGGTTTTAAAACAAAAATTTTTCACACAATCAGAAAAAAAAAAATTTCGGTTTGTATTTTTTTTATTATTATTTACTTGATAAGCTTACTAACGACAAAAAGTTTCATTTTGGTCGGACAAGTATTTCAGTTCCAAAAGTGACCACGAAAATTTTTTTTTTGAAAATTTTTGAAAAAATTTTATTGTAATTTTCCAATCTTAAAATCATTTCTACTGCTCCAATGGTGCGTCATAGAGGGGTCCTTTATAAGACCGACCCCCATTAATTTTTACGTCTTAACATTTCTTTGGAACAAACTAATACCCTATCTCCAATTTCTAAGGGGCCTCCCACACAAAACAACATTTTTTAATTTTTGTTCCAACCGCTCTAACTGCCCTAATAGTGCAATAAAATGTATGACCGACCCACATTATTTTTTTAGTCCAAACATTTTCTCTGAACACACCTACCCTGTATCTTTAAGTGTTAAGGCGGTCCCCATACAATTTTTTTTTTTTTTTTAAATTTGTTTTATTTAATCAACTTCTACCGGTCCAGTTGTGCGCCCGAGAGTGGTCATTAGTCAGACTGACCCCCATTTATTTTTACCCTACAACATTTTTTCAAAACATACCTACGCTCTATATCCACTCCCTAAGTAGGCTCCCATACAAATAACAGTTGGAGCAAATTTTGTATGTAATTTTGTATGGGAGTAATGTAATTTTGTATGGGAGCCTACTTATAGAGTTGAGATAGGGCGTAGGTATATTTTGAAAAAATGTTGTAGGGTAAACATAAATAGGGGTCGGTCTCTTTGATGACCCCTCTCGGACGCACCATTGGACCGGTTGAAGCTGATTAAATAAAACAAATGTACAAAAAATAAAAAATATTGTGTGGGGGCCGCCTTAACAGTTAAAGATAGAGTGTAGGTGTGTTCAGAGAAAATGTTTGGACTAAAAAAATATAGTGGGTCGTTCATACATTTTGTTGCTCTAAGGGCACTATTAGGGCAGTTAGAGCGGTTGAAACAAATTTTAAAAAATGTCGTTTTGTGTGGGAGCCCTCTTAGAAATTGGAGATAGGGTACTAATTTGTTCTAAAGAAATGTTAAGACGTAAAAAATAATGGGGGTCGGTCTTATAAAATACCCCTCTATGACACACCATTGGAGCAGTAGAAATGATTTTAAGATTGGAAAATTACAATAAAATTTTTTCAAAAAATTTTTTAAAATAGTAATAATCGTTATCCCACGATCCTCCTGGGCAAAAAAATTTGTAGAATTGATAGAATTTTACACAAAAAAATTTAAAAAAAATCGAAGAGTACAAACATTTTCAAAAATGAGATTTAAATTTTAAAACTTAAAAATCGCATACTAGAGCGCTTTTAAGATTTTTTTTGGATTTTTTTTTAAAAGTACGTAAAAAAAAACAAAAACTTGGAAAAAAAAATGAAATTTGGCCCGTTAAAAAATCTGAAAATTTTGCACGAAGGGTTTTCGAAGGGTACTAAACAGTAAACAAATTGGGAAAATCTAAAAAAAAATTTTCAAAGTGTCCGATTTGATATGGAATGCCCCATATACTTTATGGGGTCCTAGGCCGATATTTCGATGCGTTACACACGGAATGACAAAGTGAGTATACCCACATACTGTGGTTGGATTGTATAAAAAGATAAAAATTAAAAGTTTTTTTTCATTGTGTGAACTTTGTTTTATTTAAACCTTAATGAAAAATTCTAAAAAAAATCACGTGTTATTTTCTCGCGGTGTTTAATATATATTCCGGGTGGCCTATACAAAAATTCAACTATTGTTTTAATGAACCAAACTAACTCTACTTACAAGGGCACACAAAAACGCGGATTCAATTTATTTTTTGATTGAAATTCCTCCAATTAGAAAAATTGTTATACCAATCATCAAATTGTAGGTGATTGATTGAAATTTTTTTCAATCAAACAATTTTTCGATTTTGATCAAAAATTTGATCGATTTTTTATTTAAAGTCATCAAAATAATGATTGAATTAACAAATGAATTGTAAGCTTATGACAAAATTATCAAAAAATTCATCTTTTTTGCTTTACAATATGTTGCCAACAATAAAAAAAAGTAAAGCCCGATTATTCTGTATATTTTTGAAATAACATATTCAAATAAATTAAAGCGGAAAAAAAATCTGGTATGTTGAAAATTTTTAACAAAAAATAGCAAAAATTTTAATCAAAACATTGATTGGCTCATTTAAATTTTGTTGATCAATACATTTAATTGAAAATTTTTAGCCAATAATTTTTTGTGTGCACCCACCGGTTGTCCTAAAATTTGCATACGGTATTTTTTTGCGTTTGTTGAGGATTTTTCATTTCTTTAAAAAAAACTATATGATCATTTTATACAGATCGAAAAGTTTTTTTTAAAGATTTATCCAAAATATCTATCCAAATTCGGCTTCGTTAAGTTATTATTTCCAAAAATTCAATAACTTTGGGGTAGTTTATATGTAGAGAAATACACATGCGACTGCCAAAATCATATATAATAATCTCTATTAAAATAAAGCTTGCCAGTATTTTTGCATTTAGCGAAATCCCCGCTAGTTAGAATTTTATTCGGATTTTCCCGAACGACCATATTTTTTCCTAAGTTTAGGTTACTGAAGGCAATAAGCTCCATTGTGATTCCCTTAATTGTTATTTCTCTACTCTCCTCTGATACAGTTTTTTTTACATCTTAAACTACCATGATTCTCTACGATATTTTTCTAGAGATGTTAATGAGACACGGTTTAGGGAATTAGGTCATCGAAAAATCTTTGCCACAAATGCTTAAGGCGGCTTAGCATCATACACGGACATTCACATAACAAGTACTTTACTGACTCCTCCTCCTCCTCCTCAACTTACACATTGTTCTGTAAGTACTCCCACTAATAGTTTAAGTTAGAAGTCTTTTTTTTCCTCTTATGATTTGGCAGCGGCCAAATGGTTCACGATATCCTGAACGTAGTCAGTGGCATCCACCTATCTTTCATTCTATTCTCAGATATCCTATTAATTACGTTCATCTATTCCACTATAGGAACACAGGTTCTACACGTTCTCCACCGATTCAGAGCAATTTGTTGCACATTCATTAACCAATTCGTTTCCAGCGACCCCGCTATATCCAGGGACGTCATCTTTTATCCGTCCGTACTCTATATGGTCGAATGTCCCCAATAGCGTGGCTTAAGCATTTGCGACCTTCTCAACCTGAGAGCCGACTGTGCTGCTATGCTCTTGACGTAAATATCCACGAGTTGAGTGTTTAGTATCACTTCCAGGCCGGCCAGGGGCGATGATATATTATCACAATGTGATAACCACACACTCGCCAGTCGTTATGTCTTCTGTAGGTTGCAGAGATATGATTTCTTATCCACTGCTCTCCACCATACAAGAGCACCATACAGGGATAGAAAAGTAAGTACTTTAGTACTTTTTCACTCACAAAGATACCGTAGTACCACCGCGACTGATTTAGTACCTTTTCTATACCAGACGATTTTATACATTTGTTCAACAAAATCTAAAAAAAATCTGGAAAATCTATGGATTTCATTGGAAAAATGCTTCAAAACCTTCAAAGAAAAAAAATTTTGATTTTTGTCAACCCTTAATGAAGTTGTTTTTGTTTTTTTAGTACCGTCGAAGGTGAAAAATTGAATTTTTTGGTTAATCTCCAGTACCATTTCAAAATTCCGATTTTCAATCCATGGCACCATAGGTATTGGTTTAATTATCGTATATTATCCAGTGGATAATATATGAGCTTACCCCTTACCTTCTTCTGAAAGTTCTTCTGCAGGTGTAAAAAGCACATACCGACTTTTCATCCGTTCCTCTGTATTCCTATTCCAAGAAAGCTTTGAGTCCAGGATAACACCCAGGTATTTACTGATGTGTAATTAGGCGTAGGCAACCACTTTGATACACATTTTATTCAGTGACTCGAGAATATTATTTACTAGCGTTGTACATAATTGAATAAACATATATGTTATGGCCCTATGCTCCTTATAGGAATGACGGGAATTTATTATTTATTATTATCAACTCCTTGGGAATCAGAATTTAAAAAAAAAAATTTTGGGAGTGTTTTTTTTTCGCCAGACTATCCTACATTCCAAATTTCAAGTTTCCAGTACCATTATTTCAGATAATATGAAAAGTACCAAAGTGCTCGTTTTTACTCCCTTAGAATCGAAATTTCGAAAAAAAGTACTTTTTACAGATTTATTTTCTGTTGTTGGATCCTACATTCCTAATTTTAAGTTTTTAAAAATAAAAATATTTTTTTTGGGGATTTTTTTCCCGTTAGAGAATGCTACATTCCAAATTTCAAGTTAATAGGATCATTATTTAAGAATATATAATAATTTTTTTTAATTATTTTTCCTTAGGAAAGTTATTCTTTTGGGAATATTTTATTTCGCTAGACAATCTTACATTTCAAATTTCCATCATAATTATTTCAGAAAATAAAAAAGGTACCATAGTACTTATTCCGAATTTCAAGTCCCCATTTCGTTCCTTGTTTTATTCCATTTGATTCCCTGTTCCATTCCGATTAGTCCTATGTGGCTTTCATTCCGTTCCGAATATGCTCTTACATGCGCTAAAAAACATAAAATTATTTGCCTTCTTTAGAAATCTTTTTTCGCTAACCAAATTTAAAGTTTCCAGGACCATTATTTCAGGAATTATAATTTCGAAAAAGGACTTTTTCAGAATTTTTTCGTTGTTGGAAACAACATTGCAAATTTAAATTTTTTTGTAGGAATTTAATTTCAAAAAATATAAGAAGTACCAAAGTACAATTTTTTTACCCCTTTTTTCCCTTAGGAATCCAAATTTCCAGAAAGTACTTTTTTTGGGAATGTTTTTCCGTTACTTTCCAATTTTCGAATTAATATGATTTTTTCAGAAAAAATAAAAAGTACCAAAGTACTCGCTTTTTTACCCCCCCCCCCCTTAGAATCGGAATTTCGAAAAAGACGCTTCCAGAATTTTTTCCGTTGGAGGAACCACCATTGGAAATTTTAATATTTTTGTAGGACCTTAATTTAAAAAAATATAAAAAGTACCAATTTACCATTTTTTACCCCTTTTTACCCTTAGCAATCCGAATTTCCAGAAAGTTCTTTTTTTGGGAATGTTTTTACGTTAGAGGATCCTACATTTCAAATTTCAAACTAATTGGATTTTTTTTTCCAGAAAAAATTAAAAGTACTCGCTTTTTCCCCTTTTTCAACTCTTCGTTTTTACCCCTTAAAATCAACATTTTCAAAAACCCAGCCTTAGCGGATATGTATTCCGGGAGGTGAAACTGCAATCCAAATTTCAAGACTTTGGCTTCAGTGGTTTGGGCTGTGGGATGATGCGTGATTAGTATGTCAGTCAGTCATCAGTTAGTCACGTAACTACTTTATATATATAGATATGTATGAATGAAACAAAAAAATTACTGAAAAATTAATTGATAAACAAATTTTAGTACAAAAAAAATTTAGTAAAAAAAAAATGAAAAAAAAAAATAAATTGAAAACATTTTCATTTGAATTCGTTCACAGTTTCATTCCATTTCGTTCCCTGTTCTATTCCATTTGGTTCCCTGTTCCATTCAGTTTCGTTCAATGTGATGTTCATTCCTTTTCGAATAGTATCCGTTAAAGAACAAAAGAGTTTCTAGGGATAAGATCATTAAATTAAAAAGAATCATTTTGCCACTTATTTTGTTTCAGACAATTTAAAAAGTACCCACTTAACTCCTTAGGAATCAGAATTAAAAAAAAAATCTTTTGGGAACGTTTTTTTTTTCGCTAGACGATCCTACATTCCAAATTTCAAGTTTCCAGTGCCATTATTTCAAATAATATGAAAAGTACCAAAGTGCTCGTTTTTACTCCCTTAGAATCGAAATTTCGAAAAAATTACTTTTTACAGAATTCTTTTCTGTTGTTGGATCCTACATTCCTAATTTTAAGTTTTTATGACCTTTATTTAAGAAAATATAAACAGTACCAAAAAGTAATTTTTGGGGGGATTTTTTTCCCGTACATTCCAAATTTCAAGTTAATATGCTCATTATTTAAGAATATATAATTCCCTTTTATAATTAATTTCCTTAGGGATCAGAATTTCCAAAAATTATTCTTTTGGGAATATTTTATTTCGCTAGACAATCTTACATTCCAAATTTCCATTATAATTATTTCAGAAAATATAAAAGGTATCATAGTACTCGTTTTTATCCCCTTAGATCGGAATCGGAATTTCCAAAAAGTAAATTTTTCATAGTTTTTTTTCTGTTGTTGGATCCTACATTCCTAATTTTAAGTTTTTATGACTTTTATTTAAGCATGGGATGCTACATTCCAAATTTCAAGCTAATAAAACCATTTTTTAAGTATATATATATAAAAAGTACCAAAATACCATTTTTACCCGTTTTACCCCCATAGAATCATTATTTCAAAAAACTCAGCCTTAGTGGATCTATATTCCGGGAGATGCAGCTACATTCCAAATTTCAAATCTCTAGCTTCATTGGTTTGTGGAACTATAAAAAGAATCAACATTTCCAAAACCAAAGCCTTAGTGGACCTATTTTCCGGGAGGCGCGTCTATATTCCAAATTTCAAGTCGCTAGCTTCAGTGGTTTGTGGAAATAAAAAAAGTACCAAAATACCTTTTTTACCCCTATTCCCTAGAATCAACCTTTCCAAAAACTCAGCCTTAAAGGATTTATACTTCGGGAGGCGCACCTCCATTCCAAATGTCAAGTCCCCATTTCGTTCCCTGTTCCATTCCGATTAGTCCCATGTGGCATTCATTCCGTTCCGAATATGCGCTTATATGCGCTAAAAACAAAAACAAAAAATTCTTTGCCTTCTTTAGAAATCTTTTTTCGCTAAATGACCCTGCATTCCAAATTTAAAGTTTCTAGGACCATTATTTCAGGAATTATAATAGGCACCAAAATACACTTTTTTACCCCCCTTAGAATCGGAATTTCAAAAAAGGACTTTTTCAAATTTTTTCCGGTTGTTAGAACTAACATTTTAAAATTTTTTTGTAGGACCTTAATTTCAAAAAATTTAGAAAGTACAAAAGTAAATTTTTTTACCACTTTTTCCCTTAGGAGTCCGAATTTCCAGAAAGTACTTTTTTGGGGAATGTTTTTCCGTTAGAGTATCCTACATTCCAATTTTCAAATTAATAGGATTTTTTTCAGAAAAAGTAAAAAGTACCAAAGTGCTCACTTTTTACCCCCCTTAGAATCGGTATTTCAAAAAAGGACTTTTTCATAACTTTTTTCATTGTTGAAAACAACAATGCAAATTTTATTTTTTTGTAGGACTTTAATTTAAAAAAATATAAAAAGTACCAAAGTACAATTTTTTACCCCTTTATACCCTTAGGAATCCGAATTTCCAGAAAGTACTTTTTTTTGGGAGTGTTTTTCCGTTGGAGGATCCTACATTCCAATTTTCGAATTAATAGGATTTTTTTTCAGAAAAAATAAAAAGTACCAAAGTACTCGTTTTTTATCCCCCTTAGAATCGGAATTTTGAAAAAGTACGTTTTCAGAATTTTTTCCGTTATTGGAACCACCATTGCAAATTTTAATATTTTTGTAGGACATTAATTTTAAAAAATATAAAAAGTACCAAAGTCCCATTTTTTTACCCCTTGTTACCCTTAGGAATCCGAATTTCCAGAAAGTACTTTTTTTAGGGAATGTTTTTCCGTTAGAGGATCCTACATTCCAATTTTCAAATTAATAGGATTTTTTTTCAGAAAAAATAAAAAGTACCAAAGTACTCGTTTTTTACCAACCTTAGAATCGGAATTTCGAAAAAGTACGTTTTCAGAATTTTTTCCGTTGTTGGAACCACCATTGCAAATTTTAATATTTTTGTAGGACCTTAATTTCAAAAAATATAAAAAGTACCAAAGTACCATTTTTTAACCCTTAGGAATCCGAATTTCCAGAAAGTTCTTTTTTTGAGAATGTTTTTCCGTTAGAGGATCCTAAATTTCAAATTTCAAATTAATTGAATTTTTTTCAGAAAAAATAAAAAGTACCAAAGTACTCGCTTTTTCCCCTTTTTCAACCCTTAATTTTTACCCCTTAAAATCAACATTTCCAAAAACCCACCCTTAGTGGATATGTATTCCAGGAGGTGAAACTACAATCCAAATTTCAAGACTCTAGCTTCAGTGGTTTGGGCTGTGGGATGATGCGTGATTAGTATGTCAGTCAGTCATCAGTCAGTCACGCAACTACTTTATATATATAGATTACAAGATTCTACAGAAGGGTAAAGATCACTCCCCCTTGTGGAGTTCCCCTTGTAACGACTTTCCTCGCTTCACCAACACCATTAACATGTTGCCCGTCCATAGAGTAATCTGTGTGCCCGTGCCTGTATTTCATATGTAGGGAATCAAGGATTGATGATATTTTGATGTGCACCTTCTACATTGAAGGAAGGTTCCGTCAGTGACTAAATGTCATCGGTTGTCACCTACACTCAAAATAATTACTCTGTTAAAAACTCTGTAAAATGACTGTAATCTCAATTCGACAGACATTTGACAAAGTTATCTGTCGAAATACAGATTTTAAGAATATACTTTGTATTTTCTTGTAACCGAAAAACAAAATTTTATCTGTAATTTTACTTTTTGCTTTGTAATCTCTATTTTATAGATAATAAACAGAGTTTTTTGTTAAAATACAGATTTTATACATTTTCTCGTAACCAAAATACTAAATTGCAACTGTAATTTTACTTATTGCTCTGTAATACAGTTTTTAAATAAAAAACTCCCAAATATTTCAACCGCTCTTTAAAAAGCGTCTTAAATTACAATAAAACCTGGTAAATTTTACGAGGATGTCGGGTAAAATTGGGGGTACTCGTAAAATACATCGTAATTTTCACAAAAATAAAAAGAAGTAAATTTACAATTTGGAAGCATTAAAGCTGGCAAATTTACTCGGTGGCATTTTTCAATTGTCAACACTACTTGAACAATAAGGAAATAGAAATTGATCAGAAATCAAATAGTAAATAAAATAGTAAAATTCTGGTCGCTTTTATCAATATTCTACAGATAATTCTGTAAATTTACAGGTTTTTTTTATCGAAATCATTTTACTGAGTTTTCTTCGTAAAATAACAGAAAATCTTGCTGGTTGGAAATCTATGGTATTTTCTGCTGGCTCAGCAGAGTATCTCTGTAATTTAACAGAGTGATTATTTTGAGTGTACTTTAAAGAGACTCGTTGGCATAATCATGTACTCAGGATTCACTTTAGCGGCCATAAGACGGGTGCCTATATGACATTTCCAGGGAACACTTGGTATAAGACCAGAGGTTGTGAAATATTTGGAAGTTGCGGGCAATAATTTCTTGGATCCTCATCCATTGTGTTGTATTAGGTTTAACTTTACGTGTGGTGACATGTATTTGTTAAATTTATGTTTTATTGACTGTATGTGGAATGGATATTTAGTAGTAGTTACGTTGTTGTCGTTGCTCTTAGTTTTGGCGGCTCATAAGTCACACACAATTATGCATCATGTACTAAACATGTATTGTAAGTTTATGTACGTTGTACATAAGTACATCATAGTACATGCAAATGTATTTCTATATTGAAATTGTTGTTAATCAACTCTTCTGAATGGCTGAGTGCATGAGTGAATGAATGACTGACTAGCAACAACTTTATCATGACAATTATTATTGTTTAATATGTCAAAAGCCGTAAGACCCTAAATAACAAATAAGTCATTTTGTATTTGAATGCGTAACTTTGTAAGTGTGTGTGTGTGTGATATAGTGTGTAAAATTATCTTTGAAATATTTATTTGATGTATGAAGTATGTATGATTGTATATTAGATATGGGCACATGAGCAGAATAGTGTCTGCCGCGTGAGTGTGACTGAAACTTAATGTTACCCACGTGATTGTGAGTGAGTAACTGTGTGTGGAATAAAATTGAGTGAATGAGTGTGCGTGAGTGATTGTGCGTGAGTCTGGTTCTGTTCTTTCTCCTTCCCTTTTTCCTATTTTTCTTAGCGACCTTCTAAGTCAAACTTCAAATCTTATCTACTCTTTTGCAAATGACAGCAACATTTGTCATACATTTTTCTTTGAACGAAGTCTTGTTGACGTTAAGGGCAAAATGCAGGTAATAACTGACATAATTAAACAGGAACTGTTGATAATCTCTGAGCGAACAGGGTCAGGATCTTGGTTTTTAAACTAGTGTAAGAAGTGCTTCACCTAATCCGATCTTCTTACTATTTATAGGACCTACATCAGGCCGAAGATAGACTACAACTCCCATATATCCGCACAGGCTTCAAAGTCGATTTTGGAGCTCTTGGACCGTGTTCAAATGAGGGAGACGATGCTTATCTATGACAATAGAGAATTTAACTCTAATGTTTCATTGGAGCATCGTCGGAATGTCTGTTGTGTGATTCAGTTTTATCAATATTACCATGCAATGTCTTCTGCAGAAATAATTGAACTTATCTCTAGAGCCCTAGTTTTTGATCGGAGCACTAGGTTTTATATAGATCACATCCGTTTGTTGTCGATTGTCTTGTTGATCGAACAGCGCATTACGGAGATGGTTCGTTTATCAGTCGAACTAGCCGTATGGGGAGTAATGTCCCGCAAAGTTCTTCCCAGTGTCTTGTAATGTAGATAAATTCAAGACACAAACACTACTCCCACTTTTCGCATCCTTATAACCTATTTTTCAGATATCAACACAATGCACTGGATTTGAGAGGTATTCCCTGAGTGTTAGTTCAATATAAAAATAAAACATTTTTTTATATAGGATAGTTTCGTGAGTGCCCGTGTGTGTGAGTTGTCTTAAATTTACTCACATGATTGTAAATGAGTGTAAGTTAATAAACTATGAGTGAGTGCACGTGCATGGTTGACAAATTCCTCTTGTGAGTGTGAGTGATCCGAAAGTCACTCACGCGCCCCTCTCTTCTTTGTATATATGTTAAGATTCACTGATTGTATATACAAATGTTTGTTAAAAAAGCCGCAAGGCTTTTGTAATCATACAAACTTTATGCAACAAGAAGTGTGTGAGAATCTTTTTGTTAATTTAGTTAGACAAATAATAGTAACAAATATGTTTACGAATTTGAGTGCTGTACATAGTAGTTGTTACTTTTGACATGTATGATCAGATATAACAAGATATTATTACAATGGTTGCCAAATAGATCAAATGTCAGACAAAATATTTAAAATCGCTGTCTTTCCCTTACGTCCAACTTCTGTTTTCTACACACAAAATAAAACCTCTATCCATTCAGCAGAAAAATCTGCTGAAAATATACCCATTTTGGGCCATTTGAGAAATCTGTTGATTGTTTTGCGCTAAGCACGTGGTTTGCTAATTTTCTGTCGGGATAAACTAGGTCGAATCAGCTGAAAAATCTACTGAATTCATCTAAAAGATGTGCTGATTTTAGTAGAAATAATAAGATAAGATAAGCTTGAAAAAGCCATATATTCTGAGATATTTTTTCGATAGTAAATTTTCAGATGCGGAGAAAATTTATCGCTTGTTTTTAAGAAATTGTACTTGTTTTTAAGGGAATTTTTTCTAAAAATAGTCTCAAATTTCCGTATTATTCTTTAGAAAGGGTTAAGATGCTGAGAACATTTTTCCTATAGTACAATTCTCAGATTCTAAAGTTTTTTTTATGGACAAACATTTTTTCTGGAAAAAAGTCTAAGATCCTGACACATTTTTCTATAGAAAAAGTTTCAGACTCTGCGGCATATTTTCCACACAAAAAGTCTCAGGCTCTGAGACATTTTTTCTTTAGAAAATGTGAGCAATGTATTTAACAGTAAAAGTTTTAGAATCTGAAATATTTTTGGAATATAAAAGTTTCAGTTTCTAAGGCATTTTTTCATTGTTTATTTGTAAAAACCTTTTCCCTACAAATCTAATGTACATAAATATTGAAATTTAACTGTAACCGCAGGATTTTTTATGCGGTTACGGTTAAATAGTGCGGTTAATCGCGGTTACGGTTAAGATTAAAACTGCATTGCTAATGCTAGATATAAACAGAAAATAATATGGTATATTTTATTTTAATTAAAATTTTAATTGTTTTTTGATTTAATATTAATTAAATTTTTAATTAATATTTGATGGTTATGTAAAGTATCATGATGACTGTGTTGCGGTGTGCTCCCGTCTATTATATTACTTTTGTATTTTGTTGATCTTTTTGTTGAAATTATTTTTTTATACCCTCCACTCTAGTGATAGAGGGTATATATAAGTTTGTCATTCCGTTTGTAACACCTCGAAATATTGGTCTAGGACCCCATAAAGTATATATATTTATGATCCTCGATCGATGTTAAGTCGATCTAGCGATGTCCGTCCGTCTGTCTGTCTGTCTGTCCGTCCGTAGAAAACACGCTAACTTTTGAAAGACTTTACAGAGGCTACTGACGTTTGGCATATATGTTTGTCACTTACCTGGTCAGGTTGGTATTGCAATCTAGCCAAATCGGTCTAGTGGTTCAAAAGTTATGAGCAAAAGAGTAAATTTCGGCAAGGGTGTTTCGCGAATTTACGAGATAAAAAACACGATAACTTTCGAAAGACAATATTGAAACTACTGAAGCTTGGCATGTATCTTTGCCGTTCCCCGGGTCTATTTGGTATTAAATTTCAGCTCAATCGGTCCAGTGGTTCAAAAGTTATAAGCAAACCCCTGAATTTCAGATTAGTTTCATCTAAAATGCCACGTGTTTTAACAAGTTTTAAAAGCATTGGTGGTAACTAAACAATGCTTTTCAAACTTGTTTAATTTTAAAGCAATGCTTTTTAAACTTGTTTAGTTTTAAAAGCATTGGTAACTTAAAAATTACACTCGAAAAAAATTTTACACTCAAAAAAAATTTTACACTCAAAAAAAATTTTACACTCAAAAAAAAAATTTACACAAAAATTTTTTTTTTTTTTACAAAAATGACAATATTTTGTGTACATACGTGTACTTCACTCAGAAATATTTTTACAGTAAAAAAACATTACACTCGAAAAAAATTTTACACTCAAAAAAAAATTAGTAATTTTTCTTTTTAAAAAAAAAAAAAATTACAAAAAAAGAGTTTTTTACTCAAAATAAAATATTTCTAATCAAAATTGTTAATTTTTTCACGTTAAAAAATGTACTACACTTTAAAAAAAATGCATTGTGGAGGGTATTCATAGATTCGGCAAAGTCGAATTTAACTTTTCTACTTGTTTTTATTTCGGCTTTAGGTCAGAAAAAACAATAAACAACTAAAAAGTTATTTTTTTAATTTAATTTAATTAATATTTTATTTTTAATTTTCCAATATTTCATCTTGGTTCTATTTTGAATTAATTTTTAATTAATATAATTAATTATTTAATTAATTTTTTAACTTTATTTTAATTAATATTTTAATTGTTTTTAAATTTAATATTAATTAAGTGTGCTTATCTCGTTGCATTGTATTACATACAAAAAATACATTAGTATAAACAGTTTGTTGAAAGTTTTTTTATTTCTCATATAGTTTTTTGAATTCTCATTTTGTTTATAGTTTTATATATATAAAATTTTTATAATCAACTCAATAAAATTATCTCACTGACTATATCTTTACGACATGAATGTATTTGGTAAAGTTTGAAGAAATATTATTTTTTTATTTAAAAAAAAATTATTTAAATTATTTATTTTTTAAAAGAATATAATATTTTAAATTAATTTTTTAATTTATACAATTAAAATTTAAATTGATTTTAATTTTTTTAGCTAACTTTTTAATTTATATAATTCAGATTTTAATTATTTTTTTTTAATTTTAATTAAATTTTTTAATTTATAGTATTAAGTTTTTAATTAACTAATATCCATTCATTTTTAATTAACGACATACAAATATTTTTAATTTATATGCGCATTTTAGTGATTGGTCCGGATTTAATAATTTTTTTTATTTTTAGTACCAAAAGGTACATAAAAATAAAATGTATTTATTCGGCCTTTATATATGTACCCAGGCAGAAAAATACGAACGGGAGAGCGCTGGCAAAGTACCTATTATGGTCTGGTTGACTGTCTGGTTGACCATATAACAAATGTTTGTAATAGGTGCCTGGATGCGTCTTGCCGTTCTGCAAAGCCTAGAGGGAAAAAAAAGCCACCTTGGTGGTCAAATGAGTTGCAGACGAGCAGAGATTCCTGCAGAAAGCTCTTTAATAAGGCTAAATTTTCAAGAGCGGACGAGGACTGGTCTGCATACAGGCTGCAACTTAAGAGTTATAAAAAGATGATCAGAAATGCAAAATGTGATTCTTGGAAAAACTTCTGTGGAAACATAGAAGACGTTTCTGAGGCATCCAGGCTGCGCAAGGTTCTGGCTTCTTCTCCTTGCACCCTGGGATACCTGAAAGATCCTAATGGGGTGTGGTCTTCCTCCAGTGGAGAGTCGCTGGATCTCCTTTTAAACACGCATTTTCCGGGCAATTCCATGACGCCGTTTCAAGCTTTGGAACGTTCTGACGCCCAAGCATCTGAAATTGCTTCGGAAATAATAAATATGCCAACATTAATCTGGGCGATAAAAAGCTTCAGGCCCTATAAATCCCCGGGACCTGATGGTATAATCCCGGCTGAGTTGCAGCAAGTGTCGGACTATATAGCCCCGTTGCTGTATAATCTATACACAGCATGCATCAACTGGTCGTATATTCCTTTAAAATGGAGGGATACCAGAGTCGTATTTATCCCGAAGGCTGGGAAAAGTTCCCACACAGCTCCGAAGGATTTCAGACCAATTAGTCTGTCTTCTTTTTTTGTTAAAGACAATGGAACGAATGAATGATAGACTCATATTTGCGTAGAGTGATTGACCCGAGGTTGCTTTCGACAAAGCAACATGCATACAGCAAGGGACGATCAACGGAAATAGCTCTTCATGAGCTCGTTGGTACCATCGAGAGATCGCTTTCGGTAAAGGAGTACACTATGGTGCCTTTCTTGATATTGAGGGGGCTTTTAATAATGTCATCCCAGAATCGATAATATTGGCATTGTCTGGTCTGGGAGTAAAGCGTGAAATCGTTTTAATGGTGGAAAGCCTACTTGCCAGTAGACGTATAACGTCTGAATTGGGAGCGTCCGTCATATCTCGATTTGTCAATAGGGGCACACCACAAGGAGGTGTTCTTTCGCCGCTTCTTTGGAACCTGGCACTGAATTCAATGCTACTATCTCTAGAAGCACGTGGTTGTCATGTTGTCGCATATGCTGACGATGTCGCGATAGCGGTAAAGGGGAAGCATCTGCCAACATTGCGGGACATTTTTCAGGGTTCCCTGAAAGATCTGTCTAAATGGGCAAGAGACTGTGGTCTAGGAGTTAATCCTAGTAAAACAGAGCTTGTTTTATTTACAAGGAAAATTAAGATTCCTGCTTTCGATCCTATTTCTCTGGACGGTACTGAAATCAACTTCTCAGATGGAACCAAGTATCTTGGAGTTTTTCTAGATAGGAAGCTGAATTTCAGGCGTAATATTGAGGAACGGGTGAGAAAAGCAACGATTGCTTTGTATTCCTGTAAAAGGGCCATTGGAAAACGATGGGGTTTTAGCCCTCAAGTCGTTCATTGGATCTATACAGCAGTGGTGCGTCCAATTTTGCTGTATGGAATCATTGTCTGGTGGCCTGCTTTAGAAACAAAAGCGAACTGTGTCTTTATCACGAAATTACAGAGAATGGCGTCAATGTGCATCACTGGTGCTCTTCGTACTATACCTACGGCTGCATTAGAAATCCTCCTTCACCTGATACCCTTGGACATATTGGGTAGGCAGTATGCAGCTGCGTCGGCAATTCGACTTAATAGCACGCTGCAATGGAGGAACAGCGATTGTGGCCATAGCGCGATCTTGAAAAAGATAACAATACCACAAAATGTGGATTGTGCTCCCTCTTTGAGCCTTTTTGAGCGCCACTTTACCACTATGATACCATCCAGGGAGTCTTGGATGGGGGATACTCCGGGAAGAGGAGCTACCATAAATTTTTACACAGATGGATCGAGGCTGCACGAGCAAGTGGGCTTTGGGGTCTATTCGGAAGAGCTTGGATTGAGCCTGGCTCGTAGATTGCCAGATCATTGCAGTGTTTACCAGGCAGAGATGCTGGCAATAAAGGAAGTGGCTGACTGCAATGTCTTGTCTACAACCGCAGTCAACATCTATACTGACAGTCAAGCCGCGGTCAAGTCCCTGGATTCAATGTTTCTGAAAACAAGATCTGCCCTTAACTGCCGCACGTCTTTAAATGAGATGGCCAAGCAGTTTAACATACGACTCATATGGGTCCCAGGGCACAGAGACATTCCAGGGAATTGCAAAGCCGATGAGCTTGCAAGACTAGGAACTACCTTACAGGTTCCAACAGAATTGGAATGTGTTGGTATGCCTCTAGAAACTTGCAAGCAAAACCTACGGCTTTGTTCTGCGACGGAGACTAATCAAAGATGGGCAAATGGATGGACGTGTGAGACAACACGACTGATTTGGCCTTCTCTTAATCAGGGGCGCACAAGTGAGCTGATATCGCTTCCAAGAGGAGAGATTTCGACGGTGGTTTCTATAATTACCGGACACTGTCTTATAGGGAAGCACGCAGAGCGGTTAAATGTGCCGTCGAATGACTTTTGCCGAAGTTGCATGGATGAAGAGGAGTTGGAAACTATCGAACACTTTATTTGCCATTGCCCGGCACTTTCTGGTCAGCGACTTGCTTCACTGGGATCTAGGGAGCTGTACGATCTTTCTGATTTGTCGGATGTCAAAATTCAACATCTAAGGAGTTTCATAAGAAGCTCAAACTGGTTTAACGACAGCGACTAGTAGGGAAACCTATTACGATCCCGTGGTATCACAATGGACCTCAGAGTCTAAGTGTGTTGACGTAAAACGTCAGCAGCCACTTACAACCTAACCTAACCTTTTATGGTCGCTTGTGTGCTGGGAAAGCATCACAAGTTAGTACTCTCCCAGCGTCCAAAATGATAACCACGGTAAACGGTATGCCGTTGCTATTTTAAAGCGCTTGGAAAGCGCTTTAAAAACAAAAAATATAGTACTATTACAGCACTTTTAGAACAAAAAAATGGGACGTATCTAAATTGTATACACTCAAAAAAAAAGTGAACTAAAATCTGGGAAAATTAACTAAATTTTGAGAAAAAGAGGGAATGATTTGGCTCCAAAGATTTTTTTTCTTGGTTTTAGTTCATACTTTTCCTAAAAATAAGGAAAACAAAGTTATTTAATTTTAAGCCAATTTTAACTAGAAAATGGGAAAAATTATACTTAACATTTTAGAAATAGATTGGGTCTAGACCCTGGACCCATGGGTTCGGACCCCATTTAACTCGAGGCCCCGTTGGGTCCTTTAAGGGTCCCCACAGATTTTGAACCAAAACTTGTGTCCGTTTCGCTCTAACTTGCTTAGTTTTTGAGATACGGTAATATGGGGCCTGATAGGGTCTTGAAAACCTTAAAAACCGGATAACTCAAAAACTATTAATCGGAGGGCTTTCGGGTATTTTGCGGAAGTGTTCTACGAGTCAAGAGCTACAAAAATGCCGTTGGACCTTTTCTCGTGTTGGCAGTATTTACCGAGATATGTGTATATATAAAATCTCGGGAATTTCAAATTTTAGATCTAAAATTAGGGTCTTGAGACCCCGACAGATATGCAGAGCTAGGCTGTTCCATATTTTTATTTGCAGTCTTTCTTTTGAAAATTTCATCCGTTTCGCTCTATCTAGCTTAGTTTTCGAGATATCGCCATTTTGAATTTTTAACTAAATTCTAAGAAGTTATTTACTAAATTCTCAGAAGTCATTAACTAAATTCTAAGAAGTACACTTACTCAATTCAAAGAAGAGATATACGATGATGTTTTTTTTAGTAAATTTTAACTAAACTTGAACTAAATTGTTTTTTAAGAAATATGTCTTAAAAATAAAGATACGATTCTTAGATTTGTGGAAAATTTCTTTGGCAGTAAGAATTTTTTTCCTAATATTTAAAAAATCCATTTAAAGAAAACTTTGAACTAATTATAAGTAAATGAACTAAAATTTTTTCCTTATAGTTAAGAAAATTTCTCATTTTTAAGTTAAATTTAACTAAATTTTAGGAAAATTCATGATAAATTTTCAAAGACATTTTTTCCTTAAATTTAGTTATGTCTTTTTTTTCAGTGTACATAAGTCCATAAGACACAACTTTTTTCGGTGTTTATTTGAAAGAAATTTATTAAATTAGGATAAAAAATTTATTGACTCATTTATTAGGATAAAAAAATTTTGAACAATTTTCTAAGTCCCGGAAAAAATTGGTTTAAGTTTTCTTTGCGTTTTGGAATAAAAAATTTATTAAAAATTTGGAAAAGTCCCGAAAAAAAGTTGTGTATTGAACCGAAACGGGTATGCATCCGGAGCTTAAGGGTGATGTATCCGGAATTTAAGACACTTCCTCACGAAAGAAACAGGTGTTTTTATATACACTGAAAAAAAAGACATAACTAAATTTAAGGAAAAAATGTCTTTGAAAATTTATCATGAATTTTCCTAAAATTTAGTTAAATTTAACTTAAAAATGAGAAATTTTCTTAACTATAAGGAAAAAATTTTAGTTCATTTACTTATAATTAGTTCAAAGTTTTCTTTAAATGGATTTTTTAAATATTAGGAAAAAAATTCTTACTGCCAAAGAAATTTTCCACAAATCTAAGAATCGTATCTTTATTTTTAAGACATATTTCTTAAAAAACAATTTAGTTCAAGTTTAGTTAAAATTTACTAAAAAAAAACATCATCGTATATCTCTTCTTTGAATTGAGTAAGTGTACTTCTTAGAATTTAGTTAATGACTTCTGAGAATTTAGTAAATAACTTCTTAGAATTTAGTTAAAAATTCAAAATGGCGATATCTCGAAAACTAAGCTAGATAGAGCGAAACGGATGAAATTTTCAAAAGAAAGACTACAAAGAAAAATATGGAACAGCCTAGCTCTGCATATCTGTCGGGGTCTCAAGACCCTAATTTTAGATCTAAAATTTGAAATTCCCGAGATTTTATATATACACATATCTCGGTAAATACTGCCAACACGAGAAAAGGTCCAACGGCATTTTTGTAGCTCTTGACTCGTAGAACACTTCCGCAAAATACCCGAAAGCCCTCCGATTAATAGTTTTTGAGTTATCCGGTTTTTAAGGTTTTCAAGACCCTATCAGGCCCCATATTACCGTATCTCAAAAACTAAGCAAGTTAGAGCGAAACGGACACAAGTTTTGGTTCAAAATCTGTGGGGACCCTTAAAGGACCCAACGGGGCCTCGAGTTAAATGGGGTCCGAACCCATGGGTCCAGGGTCTAGACCCAATCTATTTCTAAAATGTGAAGTATAATTTTTCCCATTTTCTAGTTAAAATTGGCTTAAAATTAAATAACTTTGTTTTCCTTATTTTTAGGAAAAGTATGAACTAAAACCAAGAAAAAAAATCTTTGGAGCCAAATCATTCCCTCTTTTTCTCAAAATTTAGTTAATTTTCCCAGATTTTAGTTCACTTTTTTTTTGAGTGTAAAAGGTGTCAAGTTTGTAATACGTAGGTCATTGTGTATAAGTGACATATCATGAGAACTATCAAGAACCAGTCACTTATCCTGCAGGAAAATAAAAAATATTCCAATTGTTATGAAAATTAATAAATTTTAATAAAAAATGTATACTTTGAACGGATTTAAATAGAAAAACATTGGCAAAGCGCTTGGAAAGCACTTTTTCGAATTCATACTACCTTCTACACAAAAAATAAAGTGCTTTGCCGAGACTTTTTCTTTGGAACGGTTGGCAGTTTCTGCCTGGGTATATATATTCGACATATATGACACTATCATAAATAGAAATATTTTTGGGCCTCGAACTAGAATAAAACTCTAATCGAATATATATTAATTTTTTAATCTAAGAATTTTTTAATTAGTTTTTTTTCTGTGTAGGTTAGGGTTTCTATTCGGGAAAAAATTCCCAGGAATTCCCGGGAAAAAATTTTCTCAAAATCCCGGGATTTTTTCATCGGGAAATTCCGGGAATTTGTCAATAATTTTTTTAAAAAAAGCTAATCAAATTACCCATTTTTAAAACAATTTTATATGATTTATTGAAATAAAATTAAAAATTGGACAAAATTCTAATTATTGCAGAAAAAATAGTAAGGATACGCTTCAGGTTGCATAAAAGTATTTTAAACAAACCAGCTTTTTAGACTAAAATTTCACAAAAGTTTCATTTTTTATACCCTCCACTCTAGTGATAGAGGGTATATATAAGTTTGTCATTCCGTTTGTAACACCTCGAAATATTGGTCAAGGACCCATAAAGTATATATATTCATGATCCTCGATCCATTTTAAGACGATCTAGCGATGTCCGTCCGTCCGTCCGTCTGTCCGTCTGTCTGTCTGTCTGTCTGTCTGTTGAAAACACGCTAACTTTTGAAAGACTTTACGGAGGCTCCTGAAGTTTGGCATATATGTTGGCTATTTACCTGGTCAGGTTGGTATTGCAATCCAGCAAAATCGGTCCAGTGGTTCAAAAGTTATGAGCAAAAGACTGAATTTCGGCAAGGGTTTTTCGTGAATTTACGAGATAAAAAACACTATAACTTTCGAAAGGCGATTCTGAGGATGCTGAGGCTGGGCATTAATATTTGTCGTTCCTCTAGCCTAGTTTGTATTGAATTTCAGCCAAATCGGTCCAGTGGTCCAAAAGTTATTAGCAAAACCGTAAATTTCAGATTAGATTCACCTTAAATTCACGTGTTGAAAACCCGTTAAACCTGTTTTAAAAACATTGGTAAGTCACAAAAATATTTTGCAACCTTTTTTTGTCACTCAAAAATATTTTTATACCAAAACAAATAAAAAGTAAATTCGGAAAAAATTTTACACTCAAAAAAAAAAATAGTAAATTATTATTTTTTTTTTTTTTTAATTGCTAAAAAAAAGTTTTTTTAAACAAAATAAAATATTTCTAATCAAAAATGTTATTATTTTCACGTTTGAAAATTTACTTTCACTTAAAAAGGGCATTGTGGAGGGTACCCAGTCAGAAAAATACAATCGCAAAAGCGCTGTGAAAGCGTTGTGGACGGTTCTACAAGCGTTCCATTTACCATCTTCAAAGCGCTTTCAGATGATCCGAATGATCACATCGATCTACGCTAGGTTTAAAGCGTTTTAAAAACGTTTTAAAAAAGTGCTTTCAGAACGTTTTGTTTAAAGTCATGAAAGCGCTTTAAAAACCAAAAGTAAAGCACTTATAAAGAGCTTAAATACAAAAATAAAAGATATTTTCCAGCGATTGAAATAAGAAAAAACAGTACTTTAAAGGACTTCATATAAAGCAGATATTTTTTTTATTCGTTAATTGTAGATATTTTTTTATAAAAGTATTTTAGAAAATAAAAATTAAATTCAATGTAATAAAAAAAGTAAACTTAGTAAAGGTAAACTTCATAAAAAAAGTAAACTAATTTATTTATAGGGACTTTCTTCCTCCCATTCTGTCCTTTACTGCAGCCAGCCAGCGGCTAATTTTTGTAAAAATGGTTTGTTCTGTTTCGCTTTCAAATTGCAAAACCAGATGGTCTGTAAACAAAGTAGAAAAAAGTACAAATCGATCTAAACAAACATGCACACAGAAAACAGATTCAGTTGCAACAACCGAATTGTTTGCCAACTGAATTTTTGCGGTTCCAACAACTATCACTATATTCAGTTGCCTCTACTCATAATTCAGTTGCCTCTACCGGTAAATTCTATCATAAGAACGGATTATTTTTATGTTAAAATTGACATTGGTTGCAGTGATCGAATTTTAAAAAGCGTTATATGGTGACCCCAATCAATTTTTTTTATACACTGTTTCCATTGAAATAAAATTTTTATTTTATTTTTTTAAACAATTTTATTAATTAAATACAATTAAATAAAATTTTACAAATTATAAAGTGAAATAAATACATATAATACCTACAATAAATAAATTAATTAGTAATTTGACAATAATTATTACAATTGAAAAATATAAGAGACTTTTTCTATAAAAAAAATCTCTCTTTAAAAAAAAAAAATCTGAGAGTTTTTTTAACAAAAATCTGAGAGTTTTTTTTAAGAAAAAGTCTGAGTTTTTTTTTTAAGAAAAAAATCTGAGAATTTTTCCATAAAAAGTATCACAGAATATAAGAATTTTTTAACTGAAAAAGTTTAAAAAAGTCTCTGATTCTGAGACATTTTGTTCTAAAGAAAATGTCTCAGAACCTATGAAATTCTTTTCTATAAAAAGGTCTAATTTTTTCTTTAGAAAAAGTCTCAGATTCTGAAACTTTTTTTGTATAGAAAAAGTCTCAGATTATAGGACATTATTCCTGTAGAAAAAGTCTCAGAATCTGAGACATTTTTAATATTAAAAAGTCCCAGATTCATTTTTTCTATAGAAAATGTCTCAGATTCTGAGACATTTTTTCTATAGAAAAAGTCTCAGATTCTGAGACATTTTTTCTATAGAAAAAGTCTCAGATTCTGAGACATTTTTTCTATAGAAAAAGTCTCAGATTCTGAGACATTTTTTCTATAGAAAAAGTCTCAGATTCTGAGACATTTTTTCTATAGAAAAAGTCTCAGATTCTGAGACATTTTTTCTATAGAAAAAGTCTCAGATTCTGAGACATTTTTTCTATAGAAAAAGTCTCAGATTCTGAGACATTTTTTCTATAGAAAAAGTCTCAGATTCTGAGACATTTTTTCTATAGAAAAAGTCTCAGATTCTGAGACATTTTTTCTATAGAAAAAGTCTCAGATTCTGAGACATTTTTTCTATAGAAAAAGTCTCAGATTCTGAGACATTTTTTCTATAGAAAAAGTCTTAGATTCTGAGACATTTTTTCTATAGAAAAAGTCTCAGATTCTGAAACATTTTTTCTATAGAAAAAGTCTCAGATTCTGAGACATTTTTTCTATAGAAAAAGTCTTAGATTCTGAGACATTTTTTCTATAGAAAAAGTCTCAGATTCTGAGACATTTTTTCTATAGAAAAAGTCTCAGATTCTGAGACATTTTTTCTATAGAAAAAGTCTCAGATTCTGAGACATTTTTTCTATAGAAAAAGTCTCAGATTCTGAGACATTTTTTCTATAGAAAAAGTCTCAGATTCTGAGACATTTTTTCTATAGAAAAAGTCTCAGATTCTGAGACATTTTTTCTATAGAAAAAGTCTCAGATTCTGAGACATTTTTTCTATAGAAAAAGTCTCAGATTCTGAGACATTTTTTCTATAGAAAAAGTCTCAGATTCTGAGACATTTTTTCTATAGAAAAAGTCTCAGATTCTGAGACATTTTTTCTATAGAAAAAGTCTCAGATTCTGAGACATTTTTTCTATAGAAAAAGTCTCAGATTCTGAGACATTTTTTCTATAGAAAAAGTCTCAGATTCTGAGACATTTTTTCTATAGAAAAAGTCTCAGATTCTGAGACATTTTTTCTATAGAAAAAGTCTCAGATTCTGAGACATTTTTTCTATAGAAAAAGTCTCAGATTCTGAGACATTTTTTCTATAGAAAAAGTCTCAGATTCTGAGACATTTTTTCTATAGAAAAAGTCTCAGATTCTGAGACATTTTTTCTATAGAAAAAGTCTCAGATTCTGAGACATTTTTCTATAGAAAAAGTCTCAGATTCTGAGACATTTTTTCTATAGAAAAAGTCTCAGATTCTGAGACATTTTTTCTATAGAAAAAGTCTCAGATTCTGAGACATTTTTTCTATAGAAAAAGTCTTAGATTCTGAGACATTTTTTCTATAGAAAAAGTCTTAGATTCTGAGACATTTTTTCTATAGAAAAAGTCTCAGATTCTGAGACATTTTTTCTATAGAAAAAGTCTCAGATTCTGAGACAATTTTTCTATAGAAAAAGTCTCAGATTCTGAGACATTTTTTCTATAGAAAAAGTCTCAGATTCTGAGACATTTTTTCTATAGAAAAAGTCTCAGATTCTGAGACATTTTTTCTATAGAAAAAGTCTCAGATTCTGAGACATTTTTTCTATAGAAAAAGTCTCAGATTCTGAGACATTTTTTCTATAGAAAAAGTCTCAGATTCTGAGACATTTTTTCTATAGAAAAAGTCTCAGATTCTGAGACATTTTTTCTATAGAAAAAGTCTCAGATTCTGAGACATTTTTTCTATAGAAAAAGTCTCAGATTCTGAGACATTTTTTCTATAGAAAAAGTCTCAGATTCTGAGACATTTTTTCTATAGAAAAAGTCTCAGATTCTAAGACATTTTTTTCTATAGAAAAACTCTCAGATTCTGAGACAAAAAGTCTCAGATTCTGAGACATTTTTTCTATAGAAAAATTCTCAGATTCTGAAACATTTTTTCTATAGAAAAAATCTCAGATTCTAAGACATTTTTTCTATAAAAAAAAGTCTCAGATTCTGAGACATTTTTTCTATAAAAAAAGTCTCAGATTCTGAGACATTTTTTCTATAAAAAAAGTCTCAGATTCTGAGACATTTTTTCTATAAAAAAAGTCTCAGATTCTGAGACATTTTTTCTATAAAAAAAGTCTCAGATTCTGAGACATTTTTTCTATAAAAAAAGTCTCAGATTCTGAGACATTTTTTCTATAAAAAAAGTCTCAGATTCTGAGACATTTTTTCTATAAAAAAAGTCTCAGATTCTGAGACATTTTTTCTATAAAAAAAGTCTCAGATTCTGAGACATTTTTTCTATAAAAAAAGTCTCAGATTCTGAGACATTTTTTCTATAAAAAAAGTCTCAGATTCTGAGACATTTTTTCTATAAAAAAAGTCTCAGATTCTGAGACATTTTTTCTATAAAAAAAGTCTCAGATTCTGAGACATTTTTTCTATAAAAAAAGTCTCAGATTCTGAGACATTTTTTCTATAAAAAAAGTCTCAGATTCTGAGACATTTTTTCTATAAAAAAAGTCTCAGATTCTGAGACATTTTTTCCATAAAAAAATCTCAGATTCTGAGACATTTTTTCTATAAAAAAAGTCTCAGATTCTGAGACATTTTTTATATAGAAAAAGTCTTAGATTCTGAGATATTTTTTCTTTAGAAAAAGTCTTAGATTCTGAGATATTTTTTCTTTAGAAAAAGTCTTAGATTCTGAGACATTTTTTCTTCAGAAAAAGTCTCAGATTCTGAGACATTTTTTCTAAAGAAAAAGTCTCAGATTCTGAGACATTTTTTTATAGAAAAAGTCTCTGATTCTGAAACATTTTTTCTATAGAAAAAGTTTCAGATTCTAAGACATTTTTTCTATATAAAAAGTCTCAGATTCTCAGACATTTTTTCTATTGAAAAAGTCTCAGATTCTCAGACATTTGTTCTATAGAAAAAGTCTCAGATTCTCAGACATTTTTTCTATAAAAACAGTCTAAGATTCTGAGACATTTTTTTGTCTCAGAATCTGAGACTTTTTCTATAAAGAAATCTCTCAGAATCTGAGACTTTTTCTATAGAAAAAATGTCTCACAACCTGAGACTTTTTCTATAGAAAAAATGTCTCAGAATCTGAGACTTTTTCTATAGAAAAAATGTCTCAGAATCTGAGACTTTTTCTATAGAAAAAATGTCTCAGAATCTGAGACTTTTTCTATAGAAAAAATGTCTCAGAATCTGAGACTTTTTCTATAGAAAAAATGTCTCAGAATCTGAGACTTTTTCTATAGAAAAAATGTCTCAGAATCTGAGACTTTTTCTATAGAAAAAATGTCTCAGAATCTGAGACTTTTTCTATAGAAAAAATGTCTCAGAATCTGAGACTTTTTCTATAGAAAAAATGTCTCAGAATCTGAGACTTTTTCTATAGAAAAAATGTCTCAGAATCTGAGACTTTTTCTATAGAAAAAATGTCTCAGAATCTGAGACTTTTTCTATAGAAAAAATGTCTCAGAATCTGAGACTTTTTCTATAGAAAAAATGTCTCAGAATCTGAGACTTTTTCTATAGAAAAAATGTCTCAGAATCTGAGACTTTTTCTATAGAAAAAATGTCTCAGATTCTGAGCCATTTTTTCTATAGAAAAAGTCTCAGATTCTAAGACATTTTTTCTATAGAAAAAGTCTCAGATTCTGAGACATTTTTTCCATAGATTCTCAGCATTTTCCTAAAGAAAAAATGTCTCAGATTCTCAGCATTTTCCATTTTCTCAGATTCTGAGACATTTTTTCTATAAAAAAAGTCTCAGATTCTGAGACATTTATTCTATTGAAAAAGTCTCAGATTCTGAGGAGATTTTGCGTTTCGTATATTTCGAAAACATTACCCGACTTACTGTCTATATGAACATGATGATTTTAGTGACCCATCCCTTGAGTTTTTCGGAGTAAAAGCAGTTCCAGTTCTATTGCGATTTAAATGGCCCATTAATAAGTATTTATAATGACAGCCAGATTAAGATCTCTATTACAAGTCGTCATGTTATTCACATAAACATCCATGCACAATGTTAGATAACGTTTTGTTCTAAAGCTGTCCCCAAATAAGGCTATTGATGGAAATTTCATAAAAATTGCTGACCAAGAAACTGCAAGATTATAACATTTACATGTTAAAGAAATTAATTTTTTGATATTTATTATAATACTTACATGAGTATGGTATAATTTTCGTAGTTTCATTCGATGGACGTCTGCTTTGAATTATTTAATTTTTTTTTTCAAGTTTTTATGAAAATTAACTTGTAATTTTTTTAATTGAATATATTTTTATTTTATTTGACATTTCAAATGCAGGGAACTAAAGATATTTTGTAATAACAAATTATTGATTTCTGTGACCAATAATATATTTTTTACTATTGTGCCGACTAATAATTTTAATAACGTTTTTTTAAATTTGTTGTTAGTTTAGCCAACCGATAATAGTATTGTAAGAATATTCATTTAGTTACAATGCAGTTCCTTCGGTTATTACAATAGGTTAACACTTCTTATCAAACAAATTATATAATTACAAATAAATTTAAATTTTAGTAATCGACTTTCTAAAATCTTAATCGTTTTCCAACTACCTTGTTTTCTGTGTGTGTGATAATATATATTTAAAAGGCAACATCTTTAATCCATCAAAAGAAATAGGACTTTATAACGTTAAAAATTTACGTGAAGATGTTATTGAAGTCAGTGTGCATATTGTAGAAGTTAAATGGATTATTTGTAAATTTTATAACGAAACTATTGCTTTAACTCTTTTACATAAATGATAATAATAAAACTTAAAATAGATTTACAAATTAAAAAATGTTTCATGTTTTCAAAATTTTGCGTTTTCAATGTGGTGGTAGGGAAAAATTATTTAATTTGATTTAACAAAATGTTTTTATAACAATTTGTTTAAAATTGAGTATAATCTAAAAAATACTATACTTGTATGTACTACGAAAAAAAATTAAAAACGTTTGCAAAAACTGCTTTAAAACCATTTAATTTTGAAACGAACATGTATTTTGTTAATAAAGTGCTTTCAAAACGCTTTTCGAAAACGCTCTCAAGGCGTTCGAATAAAGCGTTTTGAGAATGCTTTTTTTTTTGTTACAGTGCTTTCAGAACGCTTTTCGAGAACGCTTGCAAAGCGTTCGAAAATAACGTTTTGAGAACGTTCTTTTTTTGTTACAGTGCTTTCAGAACGCTTTTTTTTTATAACCGTCGTCAATTTCTGCTTGGGTATTTATAGATTCGGCCAAGTCGAATTTAACTTTTCTACTTGTTTAAAGATAAATATTTAAAGACTGATTTAAGTAATTCGAAAGTTTTTTTAAATGTATCTTTAAAATTAAATCCTGATTATGATTGGTCAGCATTATTCGAATTTACCAAAAAGCTTTTACAAACACAAAAATTTTAAAAATCATAAATTCATGAATAAAAAACATTCTGTATGGAGTGAAAATACGCCAAGGCAAATACGACAATCCTGATAAAGTACAATACTTTTACAAAAATTGGATGTTTTGTGAATTTTATACTTTTAATAAAAGTAAAGTAAACTATTTTACAAAAAAAGACATCTGTGAGTGTTTGAACTTAAAAAATGCGGCCATATTTTGAAAAAAAAAAAAATATTTTTTTATATGATAAGATTCAGAATTTGTGTTATCAAAAAATTCCCGGGAATTCCCGGGAATACAATTTTTTAAAAACGCTTTCCCGGGAATTGAAAAAGTCAGGGTTTAAAAACCCTGGTGTTCCTAAGTATTCAGAATTTTTCTAATTTTAGGTTCCAAATTTGGATCCCTTATTTAGATCGTTTAAAAAAATGCCTATTGCAAATTTTAAGGGGCCCTATCTAAAATTCCATGGATAAACCCATATTGTTTGTAAAATTTTAATCACGTTTTCATGATTGTCTCCAAGACTGAAAATAAACGTGTTGATTTAATTATATTTTTTGTCCAATTCAGTTACTTCTTTCTGCCTTAAAAAAAAATCAATTGATGTATTTATTGGTAAAAATTCGGGTATTATTATAAAAAAGAATTCTTTAATTACCATGATGTGATTTGTTTCTGCCATTTTTTAATGTGATTAAGTATTTTATCATTTATTTTCATTACAATTTCCATACGATGTTACATGCTTTAGAAGGGTGTGAGGTTTATTTATTTTTTTTTTTTAATTCAAAAATTACGTGCTGGGAAAAATATTGTAATTTGTAAATTTGTTTATGTATTTTGATTACAATATGTTGCTTCTTATATACAAATTTCATTTGATAAAGTACTTATAAGAAATTTCCATTATATTTATTTAAATTTGTATGTTTAATTTTTTTTGTTCATTATTTGTTTGTTAGTTAAGCCTGGGAATTAATTTCGCAGTTTTACGTTTAATGAATTTTTTATTACACGATTTTTTTTTGTCACTTTTAAGATTTATTTGTTTAAAATTTTTGTGACATTATTAGATTTTTTCGACGGTAATTTTTAATTGCGCCGATAGTGTCATCTAAGATTGTCAAAATACACGTGCAAAATGTTGTATCATATAAATTTAATTAAGTTTTATTACGTAATTTTTTTTTTGTTGGTTTAATAGTGTCAATAATTAGTAATAAGCAGGCAACCGAAACGAATAATGGTATTGGTATTACATATTTTTTATATTGGTAACGGTAACGATATTTATGATTATTTCGGTAACGATAAACCGTTACCGAAACATCGATACCGGTACGTTCCGTTATTATGAATAAAATTTACCCAACATATTAAAAAGCCAGAAATTTGTTTAAAACACATAAAACACAAAAAAAAAAATAATGAAATTAAAAAAACTGTTGAATATAATTATATAGTAAGTAGTATTTAATACTATTAATTAACTCAGAATTTAATTAAAATATTCACGCTATATTGTAAATCAGCAACAAAATTTTTCTGTTATTTTTCAAAACTTAATGACAGAAAATTTAGTTAAAGTATCCATTTTAGCAGAAAAATCTATTAAAAGTTTTCTAGTTCATACTGAAAGTTGTTTTACAGATTTTTTGACAGAATTTTTCTTCAGAGTGTACGATAGCCTGTCACGAAAAATAAAATTTAAGGTAATAGCAAAAAAAAAAAAACGATGCTCTTTCGAGAGCTTTTAAAGGGAAAAATAATCAAAAAAAAATAAAAATGGAGTCTGTCTTTGCGTCCCTACAACCGGTTGAAGTTCGCAATCGTAATGTATTTTGTCAAAAAAAATATTTTTTGTTTTGGTCGCGATGGTGTGTGTCAAAACTTGCAGAATGTGGAGTACATTAATTAAAAAATATTTTCATGATAAAATTAAATCCACTTATTAAATTTTTGTTGCAAAAACTAGTTAAAAAATATTTTTTTTTCGACTTTTTTGACTTTTTTTACGTGTCATAAAATGGTACTAAAAGAACATGGACGATTTAAAGTAACCTTTTGAACTCAATTGAGTAACGTCCGCGTCAATATGAAAATTTAAAATTCCATATGCTCGATTCTGGAATACAATTTCACCATTCACCTTATTTTTAATATTGGTCCTAGACCCACTTTTAAGTATACCGATCGACTAACTTTTTAAGTCATTCTAGCGATGTCCGTCCGTCCGTCTCTCTGTCCGTCCATGTAAACGTTGTAAACAAGTTAACTTATAGGGCAACTGCTAGGCTGCACAAAAGATCATATTGGTCGCAGTGCATAGGGCCTTTTCTAATCTAATCTAAACACGATACAGGTCGCAATTATCAATCGATTTGTCTAAAATTTGAAACTTAAGCTTCGTATGGCCTTAGGACGAAGCCTATTGAAATTGGAGAATGTTTACACCTAGCCCCCATACAAAGGGGGCTCAAATTTTGGCTTAAATGACTCTAATAACCGTATTATAATAGATATCCTTTCGAAATTTGGCAGGTAAAACTATTTCGTATTGTGTAACAACCGTCCCGAATTTCAAAGAAATCGAACCAGTTCTTTTGTAGCCCCCATACAAACCACCTTCCCGATATTCACACAAATCTATCAAATTTCATGAATATAAAAAATATTTTATTGAAATTTTGTTTGTGTGTGTTTAACGCGTACTTTAATAACCTAATCAAATGGGATTTTAGTCGGATCACTTTTGGACCAAGGCCCCATATGAAAATTTCGCCCGATATTCAGTTTAAGCGGTTTATTGGCAAGAAATAGAAGCTTATTTCTCTCAAATTTGGTTTGTGAGTATTGTTTACTTTTTATTAAAGATTTGACAAAAGATATATCCAATCGGTCCATGTTTGCTCTTGGGATCCATTTTCCGGGAAACACTGGTGTAGGGTATTATATGGTCGGTCTTGACCGACTATAATTTTCTTACTTGTTTTTTTTTTCAATTTGTATGCCCTACACCACACTGTGGTGGTACAGGGTATAATGAGTTAGTGCTGATGTTTGTAACTACCCTAAATATTGGTCCTAGACCCACTTTTAAGTATACCGATCGACTTAGAATCACTTTTTAAGTCGATTTAGTTACATGTAAACACGATACATGTCGCAATTTTTTATTAATTGACTTGAAATTTGAAACTTAAGCCTCTTTTGGCCCAAGAACGAAGCCTATTGAAATTGGAAAACAACGAAGCCTATTGAAATTGGAAAACAGCGCAGATTGGGTTGAAATGGATCAAAAGTGGCGCTTTATTCAAAACTGAAAATTTTTTTTACAAAAATTATTAATTTAGGATTAAAGTATATAAAATTACACTAAAAAATCTGTCACAACTATTATTCTGAGTTGTTTACTTTTCTTGCAATCCGCCGTCAAAATCAAATAAATTTTTGTGTTTTTGAATATGGTGCTAAAAATTGAAAATCAACTTATTTCAATAAATTTTTTTTGGTATTTATTCATTCAAAGGTAATTTTTTTATTATGGAACCATCAACTACACTACTATGGAAGCGAGACATGGAATATCACGGAAAGAGATTCGAATTCTCTTCAAGTCTTTGTCAACCGATGTTTACGTAGAATATTACATGTCTTCTGGCCAGACACTATATCAAACAACGATCTATGGCAAAAAACGCAACAAAACCCTGTCACAGTTGACATACAAATGCGAAAGATGAATTGGCTGGGTCATACATTCAGAAAGCCACATGATGACGTCACCAGAAAAGCAATTGAATACAACCCTCAAGGCAGCAGGCGAAGAGGCAGACCAGCAAATACATGGCGACGCACTGTGGTCAATATTTTGAGATAGCGGCCAAAACTCCTTTTGGCTTTTGTTTTCCGATTTTAAAGTTATTAGACTCATATGAAAGTAGACAATAGTAAACCTCGGGAGCCAAAAAATTAGAACTCTATTTCAATTATTTCACTGAGAACAGGGTGGTCCAAAATGGGATTTTTCAGAATTTAGTAAATTTATGATATTTTTAGTTAATTTTGAAAGTTTAAATGATCATAACTTTTTTGTTTTTCAAGATTTTTGGACGAAATAAATTTTGTGTTGTAACTTAACTTATTTCCTATTACTGGTAAAAAAATTGGAGCTCTACTGTTTTCAGAACAATTTAAATATTTTTTTTAAAAAAGGTAAAATTTCTCGGAAATTTCCTACTTCATAGAGCACAACTCCTGTGAGTCAAGCTGAGTCAAAACACAAATTTACTATTTTGTAGTCCTAAATCTCCCCTACATTCCTATATATACATGTCCATGCATCGGGACTGCACTTTTTGAGCTACAGCAATTTTTCTGACCCAAGGTAAGATATTCGGTACAAATGCACGTCATATTTTTTGAGAAGTTATTTGTATGTGAAAGTGGCTATTATGCATATATTTTGATGAAATTTTGTACAAGAGTTCTTATTGACCCAAAAAATAATTCTGTTGAAATTAGGAGAAGTTGGCCCATATTTGGACCTAGTCCACATAGAAGGGTGTATCAAAATTTTGACAAAAATGACAATAGAACTCTCAAATTATGTGGTATCTGGCAATTCATTTGGAAAAGGTAAAAAATGATTTTATTGCCATCTAATATTACATAACTTAAATACCTGATAATTGCAAATAAATTTAAAACCAATGGAAATAACCTGTGGATCCTTGGACCTATCAAAAAGACCTATACTTGGACCTATCAAAAGGACCTATCCTTTTACATATCAAAAGGACCTATCCTTGAACCTATCAAAAGGATCTTTCCTTGGTCCTATCAAAAGGACCTATCCTTGAACTTATAAAAAGGACCTATCCTTGGACCAATCAAAAGGACCTATCAAAAGGACCTATCCTTTGATCTATCAAAAGGACCTATCCTTGGACCTATCAAAAGGACCTATCCTAGGACCTTGATCTATTAAAAGGAGCTATCCTTTTACATATCAAATGGACCTATCCTTTTACCTATCAAAAGGACCTATCCTAGGACCTATCAAAAGGGCATATCCTTGGACCTACCAAAAGGACCTATCCTTTTACATATCAAAAGGACCTATCCTTGGACCTATAAAAAGGACCTATCCTTGGACCTATCAAAAGGACCTATCCTTTTGCATATCAAAAGGACCTATCAAAAAGGACCTATCCTTCGACCAATAAAGAGGACCTATCCTTGGACCTATCAAAAGGACCTATCCTTGGACCTATCAAAAGGACCTATCCTTTGATCTATCAAAAGGACCTATCCTTTGATCTATTAAAAGGACCTACCAAAAGGACCTATCCTTGGACCTATCAAAAGGTCCTATCCTTGGACCTATCAAATGGACCTATCCTTGGAACTATCAAAAGGACATATCCTTGGACCTATCAAAAGGACCTATCCTATGACCTATCAAAAGGACGTATCCTTGGATCTATCAAAAGGACCTATGCTTGGACTTATCAAAAGGACCTATCCTATGACCTATCAAAAGGACCTATCCTTGGACCTATCAAAATGACCTATCCTAGTACCAGTCAAAAGGACCTATCCTTGTACCTATCAAAAGGACCTATCCTTTGATCTATCAAAAGGACCTATCCTTTTACATATTAAAAGGACCTATCCTTTTACATATCAAACGGACCTATCCTAGGACCTATCAAAAGGACCTATCCTTTTACATATCAAAAGGACCTATCCTTGAACCTATCAAATGGACCTATCCTTTGTTCTATCAAAAGAACCTATCAGAAGGACATATCAAAAGGACCTATCCTAGGACCTATCAAAAGGACCTATCCTTGGACTTATGAAAAGGACCTATCCATGGACCAATCAAAAGGACCTATCAAAATTACCTATCCTTGGACCTATCAAAAGGACCTATCCTAGGACCTATCAAAAGGACCTATCAAAAGGACCAATCCTAGGACCTATCAAAAGGACATATCCCTGGACCTATCAAAAGCACCTATCCTAGGACCTATCAGAAGGACAAAGGACCTGTGAATATTGAGACTAAATAAATGTCAGTGGCCAAATGTTGGCATTTTCTGACCAAAATTAAGTTTAGGAATAATAAATAAGTATTGGTTGTAAAATACGATTGAAGAAAATAAGAAATTATAAAAAAAATACCTATTTAAAATGTCAAAATATTCAACTTTTACATGGAAACTCAACAAAAAATTAAAATGCATTTTTAACTCCACATTACTTACGTTCCTATCAGTCGATTTTTACGTTTGAACACGCAAATTGAAGCTTAAAGTCCCTCCTATTGAACAAAACAAATTGCGTAAAAAAATACCGATCCGGTCAAAAGTTATAGAGTTTTGACCGCTATCTCGCGAAATTGACCACTGTGCGACGGCAAGTAGAAGCTGAACTACGCACAGCTGGAAAGAGTTGGAGCGAAGCTAAAAGATTGGCAACAGACGGAATTCAATGGAAATCATTTGTAATGGCCCTATGTTCCAACTAGGAATTTTAAAGGACTAAATATATATATATCAACTACAGGCATTTTCAAATACATTTCTGTTTTTTGTTTTTTGACAATTGTTGTAAAAATATTTTTTAAATTTTTTTTGTAAAATGTTCCAAAATTGGAGTATTTTCAATACTTGATGGAATATAAAAAAAAATGTAAGAGGTTGTTATTGCTTATACATTGTGATAATAAAGCATATAGTATAAGCTTTAATTTAAATGAAAAAAAAGGTCCGCATTTAATGCCGTTATTTTTTTTATTTAAGATTTTATGAAAAAAATATGGTGGCTTCAATAACACTTCATCACAAAAAAACAAAAAATTTTCTGACCCAGAAACTAGACCCACTTATCCTTATGTATTTTGACCTTCTGAAATCGATTCTGCCATCAGAATTGAATTATATAGTTGGGGTTTCCTGTGATTTACAAGGAAAGTCCGCAAAGTGAAACCCCCCTAATTTCCTTGTGAATCACGGTGCCCTGGATAGGATTTAAATAAAATGTTGGTGTTACTCCAATTTTTAAGTGGATTATGTTCTTAGAAGATTAAAGAAAGAAAATGAGCCAAAAAAGAAAAAAAAGTACTAGGCGCTTTTTTTGTGGCGGGCAAAGAGATGAATTTCAAAAAAACAAAAAAGAATTTATTCTTTCAAATGCATTAAAATTTGTATATACGGATGTAAATTCATCACATATTTACTTATCAGTGAGATTTAGATATATATGTAACATATTTTTCCAGATATGAGACTTAAAAGAATAATTTCACTATTAATTGAAACTAAATGAAATATGTCCTTGTAAATTTTTTATAAATGTAAGTTCTTAAAAGTTTTCAGTGTACTACTCAGACGGACAGCAGAACACAAAGTTGCCTCAGTTAAGACCTTAGTGAGTCATATAATTTTAAAAGAATTAATACTTTTTTGTTAAAAATGTTTTTTTAAAACTAAGAAAAATCAGAAAACTATAGTAAAAATCATTAAAAATGTGTTTGCAATGCCTAAGGAAGAGTAAAATAAAGTAAATAGTTTAAAAAGAGATACAGAAAGTGGTTTGGACTATTTATTTATTGCGAAACTTATGGATGGACTTAATATCCATTTTTAATTTTGTTTATTTCGCCAAAAATCCATTGTAAATTTTGTTTGTATTGTTGGGGTAACTTCCCCCCTTCAAAATCTAGAAACAGGATCAATATTAAATGTGAAGTAACTGCTAGAGTTAAAATTTTCATTAAATTAAACAAGAAATTTTATTTAGTCTCACTAAATAGTGAAGTTATTCTTTTAAGTCTCATATCTGAAAAAATATGTCACATATATATTTAAATCTCACTGACAAGTGAATATGTGATGAATTTACATCTATATAAAAAAAATTTAATGCATTTGAAAGAATAAATTCTTTTTTGTTTTTTTGAAATTCATCTTTTTGCCTGCCAAAAAAAAAGCGCCTAGTACTTTTTTTTCTTTTTTGGCTCATTTTCTTTCTTTTATAGTCCAAAAACATAATCCGCTTAAAACTTGGAGTAACACCAAAATTTTATTTAAATCCTCTCCAAGGCACCGTGGAATTTGACAAAGTTACAAAATTTTTTAATTTTATTTCTGTATGTAAGGTTCAAGTCTGATTTATTACGTAGAAAATAAGAGTATTTTAAATAAAATCCGTAAAAAATTGCAGAAGTTACATGCATTTGAACAAAAACGCGTTATTTCAGTTTTATACAAAAACAGTTGTATTTATGTTGTGAATTAATGCGTTTTTGTTCAAATGCAAGTAACTTCTGCAATTTTTGATGGATTTTATAAAAAACCTCTTATTTTCTTCGTAATAAATCAGAATTGAACATTACATACAGAAATAAAATTTTCAAAAATGTTAACTTACTGTTGGTCAAATTTACAAGGAAATCAGGTCGGTTCACTTTTGCGGACTTTCCTTGTAAATTGCAGAAAAACCCAACGGTAGAATTTAATTTTGATCGTGGAATTGAATTTAGAAGGTAAAAATATATAAGTATTAGTGGGTCTAGACCTTTTTTTGTGGGTCTTTGTAATCTATACATATATAAACAAGTAAGAGTTTAAAATTCGGCTGTGCCAAATCTTTGATACCCTCCAACAAGCAAAAAAATAAAAATGACAGGGACGGTTTTTGTGGGGAGTGGGAAGGGGGGGGGCGGGGTAAGCAAATGTCTCTGGGTGGTGTAATATAATATCTGACAAAAAACATGCATGATGTTAACTTTATTTATTATGAATAACGCAGCTGATATAATTTTTTTTCAATTTCCAAGGCTTGAGTTAAAAAAGGTAAATTTAAACATTCAAGAATTTTTATGAAAAAATTAGGTTTCTTAATAAATTTAGTACTTATATGAGAGCATATAATTTTTGTTAAACGTTTATAATAGCACTTTACATAAAATTTAATTTGCTCTTTGTTTTAAAATATTGTGTTTTGTAATTTCACAGATACAGTAAAAATTGTGAATTTAGTTTTTTCCTGAAATAAAGCATAACCACGCGCCTAATATGTTAGTTTTTTTCAAAAATGGTTGTATTTTACTTATTAATGATTAGATGCCAATAAAAAAAATTAATAGTTCCAAATTACAACTTTCCTGACTTTTTTATGGAAAATTTAAAATTTGGTGAAACACAAAAATCCGACTTTAAAAAATTTTTATGCAAGTATTAACACACATTTATTTTTAATTGTTTTAAATTTTTATTATCGCATTAAAAACACTTTAATTTGCCACTGTATTCATTAAATTATCGCTTTTGGTTTAAAAGTTACAGCTTAAATTGTTAATCAAGTTCAATTTTCAAGAAACACTAAAAAAATTCTGATAGGTTAAAAAAAAATAAAAAACACATGTTTTCTCTTTAAAAGGGTGCTTTCTAATGTATTATTCATCATTCATCAATCAAAAAATATTATATGTTAAAATTACTGCTTCCCTGAATAAAGCGCCACTTTGCCTCTCATTCAACCCAATGTGCAGCGGTCCATATTTAGACGAAGTCCCCATACAAAGGTCCTCTTTAGTTTTGGCTCAAAGGACTCTAATAGCCGCATTTTATTAGGTATCTTTTCGAAATTTGGCAGGTAAGCATGTTTAATCCACACAAATTTTAATCCACATTCCGAATTTTAAAGAAATCGGACCAGTTCTTCTTGTAGCCCCCATACAAACCACCTTCCCGATTTTCACAAAAATCTCTCAAATTTCATGAAAATAGAAAATATTTAATTAAAATTCTGTTTGTGTATGTTAAACGCGTACTTTAATAACCTTATCAAATCTGACTATCATCGGACCATTTTTGGACTTAGGTCCCATGTGACAATTTGCTCGATAGTCAGTTGAAGCGGTTTATTGTCAACAAAAAGAAGCCTATTCCACTCAAATTTGATTTGTGAGTGCTTGTTACACATATTAAAGATTTGACAAAATATACCTCTAATCAGTCCATGTTTGAACTTGGGACCCAGTTTCCGGGAAACTTTGGTGTAGGGTATTATATGGTCGGTCTTGACCGACTATAATTTTTTTACTTGTTTTATTTTGGTATTGGTCAGTAATGGTAATAATCAGGGACAGGACCTTCATGCACTAAAAAACTATGTTTAAGGCGCCTGAAATATGCACTAAAAAGTCTTGAAATATGCACTAAAAATCATAAATATCCACTTGTTTTTTTTATACATAAAAACTATTACATTTGAATTCAGTCTCGTATTTTAAGATTAGATATACATTAGAGTTAGTTTTGAAAATTTGATCTGTGGGTATCATAATTTTCTTGAAGGATTTAGGGGAGCTAAAAAGAATGGCGGTATTTTTTTGGAAAAAAATTCGCTCCTTGGGATGGTTCAACGCATCTAAAAACGCGAATTTTGAGCTGATTTTTCCGCAGAGCAAAAACGGCTGAATATATCGCAACAGTCGATTCTACAGCAAAAAATATTAAAATGGCAGTTTTTCAAACTCTTAAAAAAAGTTCCAAAAACCCACCACAAAGGGCGGAAATATAAGTTTTTTCGATTTTCTTTTTAAATAAATTTTTTAAATATGCACAATTCAAGGGCATTTTCAGCTTAACGAAATGGTACCAAATTTACCGTTCTATCACAGCCCGATAAAAAGTTATAAGCTCTCAAAAATGGACAAAAAAACGTTTTTTGAGAACTTTGACCTCAATTTTCTGGAAAGCATGACGTGGTAGAAAAATTTGAAAACTAGATCCAGAATCAGTATCGCAATGTTAATCGAAAAGAAGTTTTATGATCCCAGAATACAATCCAAAAACATCACAAAAAAATGCTCTCAATAATGCACAAAAATGTGTTTTTTGTGAACTTTGACCTCAATTATCTCAAAAACCTGATATTGCAGAACATTTTGGAAACCAGATTTGGAATCAGCATTAAGAGGAAAATCGAAAACGAGTGTCAAGACCTCTGACTCATCCAAAAATTTTTCATATTTCGATCAGTGTTTTATAATTTTGCCATTAGAAAAAAAACTTTGAAGCCTTATAACTTTTAAATGGATTGTGATAGAATGGTGCTTTTTGTACCAATTTTCTTAGCAAAACTGCCTGTTCATCCCTGCTGTGGATTATTGGAACTTTTTTAAGAGTTCAAAAAACTAACTTCATGAAATTTGGTTATGTTGTTCAGAACGAAATTTAATATGACTCTAACTTTTTAAGCGGCCCAAACTCATTTTAGGGGAGGATTTGTACGGGGGAAGTTTGCATAATATAGGAGATTATAATATAGGAGATAAACCAAAAAATCTGAAAAATTACCGTTTCTTACGAATTTGGGCCGATAAAAAAATACGTGTCCCTGCATTTTTTCTACTCTACAAAATAAAACCAATTCCATAAAGATCGGAGGGTGACACTAGAAAGACTTCCCTTTTAAGTGGAGGATATAAAAACTATAGGTCTTTCCGTTGTCTATGGAGTCCATCAAACCCGAATTTTTGTATAAGAAATCCTTTACATTTTTTCTGTTCACTTTTGTGGCACTGTGTAATTATCCTTATCCTAATTCAATTCCTTATAAATAATTCTCACATATTTCATTTATTTAATTGAAATATACAAAAACTTTTATTACCCATATTGTGAGTATAAAATACATTTCATAGCATATATTAGCTAATAATTCATTGCTAAATACAAATTATAAACGAATTACAAATTACTTAATTTTAAAATCATTTTTAGCATGCAACAAACATTAATCTTAACACAAGCATGAAAATTCAAATTAAATTACAATTTTCAATGACAAAAGAAAAATCCACATAAATATTTTAATATTTATTTTCGAGCAACGCAAAAAACAAATATACAAAATTTTACAACAATAATAAATATTGCAGAACTAATTTTATTAAACTGTTACTATTAAAATAGATACGGAGAAATCCCCAAGAAAAATTCACACCCTGACTTGGTGCCATCAATTTTTTTTTTTTTTTTTATAAAATTGAAAAATAAAAATACCAATATTTGCATAAATTAGTTACGCCAACAATATGGCAGACGAATTTACCAAAAATAAAAAATTGAAATAAAAGGAGATGAATGAAAGCGAATAAGGAGGAAGGAAATATTAGGGTGGAACTTTTTTCTTTTTTTTTAAGTACTTAATGACTTGCACTTAATGACTGGTTTTTGGAATCAGATCAACGTGATTAGATTGATCTGGGGACCCATGAATGCTCAACAACAATCCTTCAATATACATCGTTTTAGAAGAAAAAGTAAGAAATTGGAAAAGAAACCTAATAAATTTCCCTTTTTGTAAATTAATTAAATTAAAAAAATTTAATAATATTATTTAAATCACTCGTTTGTGACTCTTTGTTCACTTGCAACAACTAAAATTTTTAGTTGTGCTATCCGAATTTTTGTTGATGCATCGAAATTGAGTTGTAACAGATAAATTTGAATTGCAACAAATTTTGGTGACAAAAGCATTTCTTTTATGCTATGTAGCCAACCAAGGGGTGAGGGATGGAAAAGTGTGATTTTTTTTTTAATATTTATAAAAATATAAATAATAAGTGCCATCCTAATAAACATCATAGTATAATCATCACGTGCAATTGGTAAAAAATAAACGTAAATTAATAAACCCTAAATGCAATACTGGGATTATTTCTCGGTTATTTTTTTTTTGGAGTTTTTAAGCACAGTGAATCCCTCTTAAATGTTCTCGATTAAAAGCATTCCTAATTAAACGCCGAAATTTAAAATGCTGAAAGGATATTAACTCGTTAGAACTCTTTTAAAATAGCAATATTTAAACGGAAATTTTCCGCCAAACCAATTTCGACCTATTTCGTCCGTGGTAACAAGGGCTGCAGTACGTTGCACTCCGCAAGGAGGAGTCCTATCACCGCTATTGTGGAACCTTACCATAAATACTCTCCTCGTCAAACTGGACGATATGGGGGTCAAGACTGTCGCCTACGCGGACGACGTGGCCGTCGCAGTATCCGGAAAATATCCGGGAATATTGTCTGAACGCCTGGAGCTATCTCTTGAAATTCTTTCTGAATGGTGTTCAGATAGCGGTCTGGGGGTAAATGCAGGCAAAACTGACCTTGTTCTATTTTCGAATATAAAAAAAAAAATTTGGCGGAATCGAACTCACGGTGTCCGATAGTGCTAAGTATCTAGGAATCATTCTAGACAGAAAGCTGCTATGGAACTTGAACACTAAAGCGAGAGTGGCAAAGGCAAACGCTGCCATCTATTGCTGTAAGAAGGCCATTGGAAGCAACTGGGGTCTTACACCCCGCAATGTCAATTGGCTATTCAATACGGTTGTCAGGCCCATACTTATGTATGGAGTATCCGTTTGGTGGGTGGCGACGGAGGAGGCCACTCACCAAAAGGCATTCAATAGGATCCTTAGGACAAGTGCGCTGCTGATAACAGGCGCACTTCGCTCCACTCCGACGAAAGGACTACTTGCTATGCTTCATTGGCTACCAGTAGACCATCTCGCAACACAACTAGCCGAGAACACAGCCACTAGGCTAGCGGCAATTAACGCATGGTCGTATAAACCATACGGTCATGCAAGAATCCTGAGGCAGAATGGTGCCGCAGAGAACATCGACTACTGCACCCCCATACCCTCGTTCGAAACCGGGTTAGTAACAAGGATTCCGGACATGTCCGATTGGACGGAGGGCCTCGATATTCCTGAGGAGACACTTAAGGTTTTTACTGATGGCTACAAAATGGACGGCCGAGTGGGGGTGGCGTTTTTGTGAGTCGACTGGATTACAGGCTCTCATTTCGACTACGGGACCAGTGTAGCGTATTTCAAGCCGAGATAATGGCTATAAAACGGGCTGCAGATTGGTTAGGGTGCCAAAGGATATCACTCAGGGATATCTGTATTTTCACCGACAACCAAGCGGCTATCAAATCCCTAGCAGGTGTGACCACTACATCTAGAATTGTCCGAGAATGTCGGGCGTCTCTTAATGAGATGGCGAGACATTCGAATTTGGCACTCATCTGGGTGCCTAGACATGTGGGTATAAATGGCAACAGTGTTGCCGATGAATTAGCCAGGCATGGTACGACTCTACTCTCTAACGAGATAGATTATACGCCTGGCATCCCGCTCAGTGCGAGTAAGAGGCTGAACGAAAATTCACTTTTTCAGATAGCCAACACTAGGATGGTGTGGTCAACACTAGGATGGTGTGGTCAACACTAGGATGGTGTGGCCCTCATTTTATCGCCGGAGCACGGGTAGGATCATCCAACTGTCCCGGAACCAGCTACGCAACCTAGTTGCAGTCGTTACGGGGCACAGTGCGCGATTCGGCGCACACGCCAGTACAATGGGAATTCCCCACAATGATTACTGCGTGGGATGTCAGGATGTGGAAGAGGAAGATACGGTTACGCACTTCCTATGCCAATTTACGGCATACGCCCATCGGAGAGCCAAATATTTTGGTAACCCGATACTGGCAGATTTGACTTGTCTATCCGGCATGTGTATGAATAGGATAATCTCGTTCATCAGGGATTCTGAGCGTTTCAGCTTGGATCCCAGTGAGGCCACTTGAGCACAACTATTTTCTTCACCTTTCTCTCTTCTATCCCTATATTTTCTTTTTCCTATCTCTTCTATAGGTAACACCACGGGTCCACGTTTATTGAAGAACCCAAGTGAGCTGTCCAACAGGCGGCTGCCTAACTACCTAACCTAATTTCGAACTAAAACTGGCAAACAAATTTTGGAATCCAAAAAAAAATCTGATATTTGTCTGAGAACCTGAAAAATTTTCTTAGGGAATAATGTTTCGACTTATCTAAACCAAAAATAACCATCATTCTTTATGAGAGCTTTTCATTTAAATCGTATATTTTTTCAAGACTTATATAACAGAATCTAAATTTATCCAAAGCTATTTTATTGAAAAAACTGAACTATAAATTAATACTTTTTCTTTTAAAAACGAGAAAACTTAAAACTTTTAAAATAAACTACAAACAGTTAATGAAATAATTTTTTGAGTGTATGGAATAAGAAAACATTTTTAGTACACTCAAAATATTTTGTAGGCAAAAACAAATGAAAAACAAGCGAAAAAACATTTGAAAACCATCCCAGTAATTATTCATTTGTTTTATCAAACATCAACATTTTTTTTTTACTGTTAATAAAGTTTTCTAAAATAAAAACATGAAACAAGAAAAAATTACGTCATTTTAATTTTTTTTATCAACAAATTCGAAAAAATAACCTACGAAAACATTAATGATTGTTGAGTTATTTTTACCAACAAATTCAAAAAAATACCTACGAAAACTGTAAAAGTAAATGATTTGGTAGGTTATTTTTACAATTTTTCTATTGAATTTTATTTTAAAAAAAAATTTTAATAAAATTTTTGGGGAATCGATTGCGCAAAAAACTACATTCTGGTCAGACACCCTAACCCTCCTGCCAAAGTCACTTGATACAAACATGTTTTTATATTTATATAAAATTTTTTTTGAATTTTTTGTCTACACAAAAATAACTAACACAAGTAGGTAAAAACTAATTACTTCTCGTTAAAAAATTCCAACAACACTGCGGAACACTAAAAAATAAACAAGAGTTACGACCATCATTTCTATATATTTCGGACATGCAGATTCGAATGGCGTACTCCGTTTTACGATGTATGGTACAGTTTTCTTGCAAAATGTCGTTAAAGATTTGCTGATTTCGAGGCAGTTTTTTAACAAAAAAAATTGTAAAGTAAATGATTTATAAATTTTGTGCCATGGAAAACAAATATATGACTTGTAGCAATACTTCTTATGCAAATTTGGCTTAAATCTTTTCATCTTAAGCCCTTAAATTCGCGAATTTCTTCATTTTTTAAGGTTTTCGCAAAATTGACAGCCAAATTGGTCTTTGATAAAAAACTTGATGACTTAAGGCTTCATCTTGATGACTTAAGGCTTCATCTTTTAGTATATAATGTGGGAACCTTAAACAACTAACAGACCAAAAATTTGGCCAAAAAAGTTTTCATTTGCAAAAGTTATCTTAACAAAAACTATTATTTCAGTGTTTGACATACGATAATTATAGTTTTTGGTAAGATAACTTTTGCAAATGAAAACTTTTTTGGACAAATTTTGGGTCAGTTCATTGTTTAAGGTTCCCGCATTATATACTAAAAGATGAAGCCTTAAATCATCTCGTAAAGTGATGCTGCCATATACAAAAATAAAACGGTTTTTCGCGATTTTCGCCATGATGGTCCATATAATATAGCTGTTTTTTGTCCACTATTCGTATTGTTAGGGATGCCTTTTTGATTCACTTAAGACAAGTTTTTTATCAAAGACCAATTTAGGGGTTAATTTCGCGAAAACTTAAAAAAATTAAGAAATCCGCGAATTTAAGGGCTAAAGATAAAAAGCTTTAAACCAAATTTATATTAGAAATATTGCTACAAGTTATATCTTTGCTTTCCATGCCATAAAATTTAAAAATCATTAGCATTGGAAATTTTTTTGTTAAAAAAGCAGCTGAAAATCAGCCAATCTTTAATGACATTTTGCAAGAAATCTGTACCATACATCGAAAAACGGAGTACGCCATTCGATTCAGCATGTCCGAAATATACAGAAATGATGGTCGTACCTCTTGTTTTCTAAAATAGTGGTTAGTTTTGTCACGCAGTGCAATTAAAAAAAAAATTTCGTACACAAATCATTAAAAATTAAAGAAGAATCACTTATTTTTACTAACAAAACAAAAATAAATGACTTTAAAAATTGAAAGCTAATGAAAGTCTTTACTTTTTATGTTGTTTTTTTTTGAAACAGAAAACAGAAATAGTCATTTCAAAAAACTGAACATTGATTAAATGTTTTTTCTTTTATAAACGACAAAACGTAAAGCTTTTTAAATAGACAACAACCAGTTAATGACATAATTTTTTGAGTGTATCAAAAGTCTCGTAATCCCATTTTACCAATATTTGACAGTTTTCCCTGTTTTTTAACAAATAATTTTTGATCGAAATTTACATTTTTTTTTTTGTTATTTGACAGTTTTTCTTGTAGTTTTACAAATTTCCAAGGTTTTTTACAAAAAAAATCTAGTAAATTCACGAGAATTTCTTGTAAGTTTTATGGCAGCAAAAAAGTTGTAATTTACAATTTTATTGGTAAAAAGCTTGTAAAATTACAAAAAAAGCTTGTAATTTTTACTAGAAATTCTCGTAAAATAGGAGGTAGCAAAAAATCTACAAATTACCAAGGTTTTTTAAAAAAAAATCTAGTAAATTCACGAGAATTCCTTGTAAGTTTTATTGCGTCAAAAAAATTGTAAATTTGCAATTTTATTGGTAAAAAGCTTGTAAAATTACAAGAAATTCTTCACAAATAGGAGGTAGCAAAAAAAAGTTACAAAATTTTCGTGTCATTTTACAAGGTTTTTTTTGAGTGTTTATAATCGTTACCATATTGCTGGGTAGTATTACATTTATGCGTAGACTACTGTATATCCAAATATAAAACAAAAATATTTTATTAGCTAAATTGTAAATTATAACCCCAAGAAAATACGGCTGGTATTAGAGATTGTCCTTTCTCCCTTATACTTTTTTTTTTTTTTCTGTTTTTTGAAAAAAGTCATCATCACTTTTCATGTCGTCCTATAATCTTTCGTGCTGTTTTAGCGTGACCAATTAATTTGATTGTAAAAATTGTTATTAAATTCAAATTGTACAAGTGAAAAGACAAAAAAAAAATATTGTCGAAAAACAAACACAGGATATAAACTGCTCCTGGAGAGAACAAAAAAAAATATAAAAAAACAAACATTGACAATAACATGTAAAAATGCCAAATGAATATGATAAGAATATTAATCAGTTCCCTGCGCTCCTTTCCATATTCATTCAAAATTGTTGTTTACATTACGGAAGATCCTGTCTGTGCCTGTGAATGAATGAAGTTTCAAATAGTCCTTTATGAAGGGTGGTTGACAGGATTTATGCAAAATTAAATTGTTTTAAAAGATTTTCTTACTTCGCGCATGACATACAAAATTGTATGCAGTGTCACTGCTAATAGAAGTACGTACACAAGTATTTATATTAAAAAATTATGCGCCACCCCTTAATTTGCATTATGGGTTAAGAAATTGTAAGTTTTGTAATAAAATGGAATGCATAAAAAATAGGAAATTATAATAGCGTGTAATTTTGCATATAAAAACGTCTTAACAATTCATCTTTTTTTATGAGTTTGCGCATTAGAAAGGATGGGTCTGTTAAATAAAGTAAATATTTAATAACCGAAAGAAGTCTAGGAAAATAAAATTTAAGTTTCAGAAAGATCACCTAAAAATATGCACAGGCCTTTTTTTGCGATATACAGTGGTTGTCAACTAATTAGAAACGTTTTAATAGTATAATACTCCACGTTATTATTAGGGATGGGATTTTCATGCAAATGCATGTTTTTTGTCGATAGTCTAAAAACGATATCGACCAATTATCTTTCCAAATCAAGAAATTTGCGTTAAAATGGCATCGATTTGTTTTTGCATATTATTGCATATTTTGGTGAAAATGCATATTTTTTGCATATTTTGGTTTTAAATGCATATTTTGTGCATATTTCCAACTTTTAAGTGCCTTAAGTAACCCAAATTGAAATTTATTTGTTTTAAAAACTTTTTTAAATTTTAAAAATTTATTTGGGAAATAAAAAAAAATTGTTTTTTTTCTTTAAATATTTAATTTATAGATTGTGTTAATTTCTAAAAAATCTTGCTTGTATAAAGTTTTAAATGTTACTATTTAAACCCAGCGTTACTTTTTGCATTTTAAGAAGTTTTTCCAATGAAAACAAGATTTTTATTGCACACATTTTATTTTTTAGTGCATATTTTTAGGGTTTTTAGTGCATATTTTGAATTTTTTAGCGCATATTTTAAGCGCATATTTTCGATTTTTTAGTGCATGAAAATCTCATCCCTAGTTATTATTATCAAACGGGTATAATTAAAAAAATAGTAGTATTATGTAGCAAATTTATAAAGCTTTAATTTAAGCTTGATAGAGTCCTAAATGAGTAAATAATAAATGTGCCACGAGGGTCGATCTGGAAAATTAAATTATTTACAGACATTTTTCAGAAAATATTTTAAAAAGTCAATTTTTTCTAAGTTCAAACAAAAAACAAATTATAAAATCTTAATTAGAAATAAACAAATTTGTGTACAACTAATTAAAACACAAAGAAGCAATTAAAAAGTAACAAGCTCCAAGCTCCAAACAGCTCATTCACTAAAATACACGTAAGTTTACGTATCAAAACTTTTATCAATTTCACTTGATTCTTCTTAAGTAATTCTAAAAACGAAAAACGTGAGAGCGTAAGAGATTCTGCTGAAATATATGCGTGTATTATTAAATTTTGGAAAATTAATTAATTTATCAAAGCAAATGAAGAAGTTTGGCCTGTAAAGCACTTGGATTTTAGAAAAAAAATTTTTTTGACAAATTTTGTAAAATTTTTTAAGTCCTCAACATTTTTTGAAAAATTAAAAATAAAATTGGAAAAATTTCCAAGTACCGAAGATTGTTTTACAAAATTTTTTTGTTGCACTTTGGAGCAAAACAATTCATTGAAATCTTCTAGTAGTCCCAAAAAAGTTTTTAAAAATTTTCTAAATCTCAGACACAATATTTTTTTTGCGTTTTGGAGTAAAGAATTTCATAAAAAATTATTTATAAAAAAATGTTTACGACTTTTTTTGATTTTAAAAATTATTGAATTATAGTAACCATTATTTTCCACCAAGTCCTTATATCACGAACTAGATCCCAAACTCTTTCTCAAACTCTTTTTTGCATATTTTTCTGAAGATCCTGGTTTGAGTGGACTTTTTTAAACAATTTGAAATTTTTTCTGGTAAAATATATTTAAAAATAAATTAAAATAAGAGTTTTTATGTAAAAATGTTAATTTTATAAAATTGCCGGATTTCCCGGGAAAAATAAAAAAAAATTCCCTGGAATTCAGAGTTTTCCCGGGAATTTACGGAAAATCATACCCGAGAATTCCCGGACTCCAAACACCAGACCCAACCTTAGAATTGTCTCTTGTATATATATTTAAAGTTTCATGAAAATCGGTTCATAAGGGTTCAAATACTTCCCATGTTAGTACACAGAAAAAAATATGGAGGAAACAAATTTGAGTAATCACTTGTTTAAATTTAAAAAGAAAAATTGAGTAATTTTTTAATTGACGCAATTAAAAATTTACTCAAACATTTTAAAAACAATTTAAGTAAATAATTTAATAAAAATTTAATATTTTTTTTTTTAATTTTTTTTAACTCATAGTTTTTTGAATTCTCGTTTAGTTCATAGTTTTTTGTATATGTATATGAAAGTTTGTAATCGTCTTTATAAAATTTTCCTATGTCTTTCAGACATAAATATGTTTGGTAAAGTTTGAAAAAACAAGTTTTTTGTTTTTTTGCAAAAAAAATTTAAAACTTTTTTAAACTTTTTAAAAAAATAAATTGATAAATTTTGAGTAAATTTTTAATTGTGTCAATTAAAAATTTACTCAATTTTTTGGCAAACATTTAATAAATTTTTATTAAAAATTTACTCAATACTATTAAATCGTTTACTGGTGCAAAATTGAGTAATTTTTTACTCAATAGTATTAAAAATTTGCTCAAATATTTTTTTTATTTTTTTCTGTGTACAGTGGGACTTGAGGAATAAAAAAGTGTTGTTACAGTAGATAATTTCAATACATTTCAAAAATGTGGCTTGAATTTCTTCACTCAAAAAAAATTCTCTGTTCAATCAGCAGAAAAATCTGCTGAAAATACACCCATTTTAAGAGAAATCTGCTGATTTTAGCAGACACGGTTTGCTGAAAATCTGTCATGATTATCTAAGTGAAATCAGAGGAATCTTCCAAAACAGCAGAGAAGCATAAACATTTTCTAGCAATTTTTTTTTTTTTTAAACTTGAACGTTAAAATATGATTCTGTAAAATTAGCAATTAATCCACTGATTTTTTTAGTTTTGTCAATTATTTGTCTCAATCGTTTTAATTGTATAAAAAAAATAAACACCTTGAAAAATAAAATTTGACTGGAAAACCTTGTGTTATCAAATGAATTTAAAATTTTTTTTTGGGAATCGGTCAAGTGGATCAAAAGTTACAAAAACAAAAATAATAAAAAATATTATTTATCGAGAAATTTTTGTGATGGGACTTGTTTCCTTCTTGCGATTATTGATTTGTTATGATATTTGCATTTTAGTAATTCAATCTTTTATGATTTAAATTATTTTTTTTATATTAAAAATACATTATCTTATCCTCTGGATCCAAGTGCAGAACTCTAACCTTCTTTTAAAATAAAAATTTTATATTTGTTTCAAAAAGGTAAATAAATATCGGTCAAAACACCGTATTTTAAGAGTTGGTTTAGGTCATTATGGGGAAACTTTTTCCTCTGGTCCTATTTTTCCATTTATGAACTTAACCAGCCTAAGACCATAACAATTATTCGTACCATATTTTTTTTTAAGTTCTAAATTAGTATTTTACAATATAAAAATTTTGTTTATTAAAAGATATGTATTGATGATAAATTTAATATATTAACATAAATTAATGACTATTCATTGTTGTTTATAATAAATTTATATTCATATAATGAACAAAATACAATTTGTGTACGAACGAGTATCATTTTGTTGTATCAAATATTGTAGCATCTCATATATTTTTATGTTATTGCCACATGTAAACAAATCACTTAAAAACAATTTAAAATTTTCAAATGGCTGACATGAAGACACTATGTTGTGAATGTATAAAGAATGAGTTTTATAAGAAGCATACAAATTTTAGTTTGAAAATAACATAGGTGAACAACTTATTGATAAATTTAGATTATAATACAAATCAAGATAACAAAAAAATAAATATATTTTAAGTAGGTTTAATTAGGCTCGAGGTCATTATTACCTCTACTAATTAAAACTTTGATATTCTCCTAGAATAATTTTTAAGATTATTTTTCTGTTTTCAATTTATTTATGTTGGTCATTTTTGCAAGACTTAGTCGACACGTGTTTCGATATTTGTCAGATTCCATTGTCAAGGCTATTTAGAAAATATAAAAACCCTTTATTACAAGTAGCAAAGGGAATTTAAATGACAATTCGCTAATGTTCAAACAAAAATTTTAATACATATTTAACTCTACCCTCATTGAGAATTAGAAGAAGAATCTCTTAGTAAGATAAGAATCGTTAAATAAATAAACAAAAAAAAAAAAACATTACATTTTTCAGAACATTAGCGATTTGTCATTTAAATTCATTTTGCTACTTGTAGTATAGGGTTTTTATATTTGTTAAATAGTCTTGACAATGGAATCTGACAAATTCCGAATAAAATTAATTTTGGATCAAAATTTTAATATTGGTTTAAATGTCATGTAAACCAAATTAGATCTATACCCGCCTTAAAGAATCAGAATAATTTTGCAGTCGATTTGACGATGTCCGTCTTTCCATTTAAACGTAAAATACATATAAATACGATCCATATTTCACTGTGTTACGTACACACAAAAAATGTTTGGCTTAAAATTGTCAACTAAATCTATTGATCAACAAAATTCAAATGAGTTTTGATTAAAATTTTTGTTATTTTCTTTAACTGTCGCATTACAAATTTTTAACAGAAATTCAAAAATATACAAAATAATCGGGTTTTACTTTTTTTATTGTAGGCAACATATTGGATTAAGTTTTTCATAATTTTGTCATAAGCTTACAATTCATTCGTTAAATCAATCACTATTTTGATTGATTATAAATAAAAAATTTATCAAATTTGTGATCAAAATCGAAAAAAAATTTTCATTTGTGTCTGCAATTCCAGATCATGTTGGTAACCCTTGCGAAATAATGCAAGAGACAAAAAAGTTGAAAGAAAGTATGAAGTGAGGTTGAGATTGCTAGAAATAGAATTGTAGTGTTGGAAACTGTCAAAATTTATTCTGTAGAAACTATAAATATTCACATATGTAAAAAACAGTTTTCATTTACAAGACAAACCGACATTTAAAATCCTACTGATGATAACACTAACTGGGGTGTTTGAAACTGGTATGGGAAATACCAGAAATATCTATAATTTTTAGAAATTCAATTTTTCTTCTGCATTTTTTCAACTTTAACCTTTTAACAAATATAATTAGAGCCCGTGCCCGATCTGTACTTACAGAAAAAATTAAATAGAATTTCCGACAAAATATGTCGCTTAGGCATGGCTCCGGAACAGAAAATGCAAATTCCTTCATTTGTGTCTGCAATTCCAGATCATGTTGGTTACCCTTGCGAAATAATGTAAGAGACAAAAATGTTGAAAGAAAGTATGAAGTGAGGTTGAGATTGCTAGAAATAGAATTGCAGTGTTGGAAACTGTCAAAATTTATTCTGTAGAAACTATAAATATTCACATATATAAAAAACAGTTTTCATTTACAAGACAAACCGACATTTAAAATCCTACTGATGATAACACTAACTGGGGTGTTTAAAACCGGTATGGGAAATACCAGAAATGTCTGTAATTTTTAGAAATTAAATTTTTCTTCTGCATTTTTATATCCTCCAACCACAGTATGGGGTAAACTCACTTTGTCATTCCGTTTGTAACGCATCGAAATATCGGTCGGGGACCCCATAAAGTATATATATTATTGATCTGTGATCGATTCTAAAACATTCTGTGAATGTCCGTCTGTCCGTCCGTCTGGGTGAAGACCCCATTGGGTTCGGAGCCGATAGGTTCAGACCCCGGTGGGCCCAGACTCAGTTGGGTTTTTGATCCAAAATTTTTGTCGGTTCTGCTCTACCTTGCTTAGTTTTTGAGATATGTGAATTTAGGGGACCACTAGGGTCGCACAGTGGACCAAATGCTTAATCTAGCGTGCAAGAGAGTATAATTCGACTTTGAGAGCACCTAGAAACATGAAATTTGTAATGCACAAGGAAAATGAGATGAGCTTCTACATAGTCCAAATGTGGGCGGTATTTGAAGGGGCGTGGCACTTATTGAAACATTGTCATAATAAAATATAAGTAAAGTAAAGCCAATAATAAGCAGAGAAAGTAATTTTTTTAACGTAAAAAAGATTTTTAAACAGTTTAAAAAAGAAATATTTAATTTTGAGCAAAAAAAATTTTTTTTTACTCATTTCGGTAAAAAAAAAAAAAAATTTTTAGTGAAAATTTTTTTTTGAGATAAAATTTTTTTTTGCTTTTAAAATTTTTACATTGGGTTAAAAAATGTTTGAGAATGTCAAAAATACTCAGCAATATATTTTTGTGGCTCATCAATGTCATTTAAAGCGTTAAGGTGTTTTCTTTTTTTTAACGTAAATTCAAGATACACCAATCTGAAATTCGCGGTTTTTGCTTACAACTTCTGAACCACTAGACCGATTTAGCTGATATTCAATACCAACCCGACTAGGAATATTGAAAATATATATGCCAAGCGTCAGCAGCAACAGAGTTTCCGTTTGAAAGTTATCGTGTTTTAAACAGACAGACGGACGGACATCGCTAGATCGACTGAAAAACAAAAACCAGCAAAAACCAGCAGCCAATTTTTTTATTATTTTGGAGCTCAATATCTATTCTTTTGAAATCATGTAAAAACCCTATAGAAGTTAGCGGGATTAGTATCTAAATTCATTACCAAAATTCGAGTTTGCTTGAAAATTAATTCCATTGTGGACTCTCTTTTTAATTTACGTTTTTTTAAAACAACAACACAAATCAGCTTCAAATATACATTCCTTGAGGTTAAAATATAACAAATAATTTGATAAATTGCCTTAATACGGTCGTAAAATAGCAGTTTTAACAATCAACACATCTAGACAGAACTTGAAGATTTTTTTTTATAAAAACTAATTACTCATGTTTGGCTGCCTACTACGATTGTGTTTTTGCAATAAACAAAGAAATTTTATTAGCGTTAAGTAAGGTAGGAATAGTGCAATCATATTTGCGATACTAATTCAATATTGTAAAAACTTCATTTTTCGACCAACTGCGCACCAGATTCAACATTTGGTCCACTGTGGGTCGTGAGAATTTTAAAAACCAATAACTTAAAAACGTTTGGGTATTTGGCGGACTTGTTCTGCATGCATGTTAAGAGCTATAAAAATGCTTTTAAACTCGTTGTTGTGTTGGCAATATTTACCGAGATATGAGCATTTAAAATTGGGGTCCACACATGTGAAGAGAACCGGCGATACTATAGAGATAAAAAAAAATGGGCTTCATTTTGCTGTATCTGGTTTAGTTTTCGAGATATTGCCATTTTAAGTTTTTGAAAAAAACAAAAATTTCCCCGAGCTATAAAAATTTTACTAAAATAGTGGAAAAAACTTCCTCAAATCTAATAAGATGAACTAAAGAAGAGGAATATGTCTAAAAAATATGTCAGAATTTCTTCCCTGTATTATGGAATTCCATTTAAGGAAAATAATGGTCTATTTAACGGTACATGAACTAAAATTTTTTCTATAAATTTCCCAACTTTTAGTTGGGAAATATACTATTATAAAATATTTTTAAGAACATTTTTCCAAAGTTTAAGTTAATTCTTTTTTTGAGTGTGTATAAAAAAGAGCAATTGTGAAAATCTGAATACTTTTAAAGAATACTGTATTTATTTTCTCGATTCCTTCATTTACTTTGTTTCTATTCTATTACAATCAATTCATTCATAGTTAAATAAATTTTTATTTTGTTAAACAACTTGTAACATACATTTAAAACATATCGAAACAACAACAACAAAAAACTTAAAATCGAAAAAATCCAAGCTAAAGTGGTGGAAAGGAGGAGGTCAAGGGGAAAAATATATGCATGTCGTCACAATCTTTCAACGTGTTGCAGTTTTGATAGACACAACATATCACACATTTAATATAAACATTTAATTTTAACAAAATGAAATGCCTTTACACTCAAAAAAATAAGTTTGTTATAAGACATATTTGAAAAAAGATAACCCTTATTTGACTGAAATGCTTTGGAAAAACGTGTATAGGAATTATTTAAAATTTTTAGCTTTTTGGGTACAAATTAATTTGATTTGATGGGTTCATATTTAGGTGAACTCTATCTTTAACGTATTTAAAATTTGGTCACCAAATTCGTAATCTTATCCCATCTGAACAATATTATGTCAAGACCTTATTATTCATGAAATTGAGGACCAAATTTGAGATCTAATTAAATACAAAACCAAAAAACTTCTCGGAATTAAAAAAAAAATATTCGACTAATTTTTTATAATTTTTTTTTTTTTGCGGAAAGTCCTTGCAAAATCTGTCAAATGGAAAAAACAATCAATTTATGGAGTTTTTATTTTGAGTGTATACTTGTAGATGTGGTACAAAGTGTTTATGTTTTTTTCTGTTATTTATTTTATTTTTTTTTATTTCGTTAGGAACTCGAATCATTATTCTGGGATTCGAGTCTAAACTTAATGGCAGAGGTATTAATTTTTTATGAAATGTAATTAATTTTATTTTATTTCTCAAGTTGTACGAATATATATTTTTTGTATGTTGGTTGTGTTCGTACATACATACAATTATTTTATAAACGAATTTTATTTTATTGCTTATGTTTAACAAACAAATAGTCTAAATTTTTATTAAAAACTACAGATTAAAATTGTAAAAAAATTTTAATTTTTTTTTTCAAGAAATTCAAAATATGCATGTTTGTGTTATATTCCAACAATAAATTCATTGACACCTGAAATCGATGCATTAAAAATTTAAATGTAACAAAAACAAATTGTAAATAAGAAAACACAAATTGTCGAATAACAATTTTTAACCCTTTGGCGACCATGCATTTTTGGCTAAAGCGTTTTTAATTTTCTGTTCAATTTTGTAATTTGTGATCTCATAATAATAACCCCACAACAAATTGGACCCCTCAACACAATCCTGTCATCTCATTTTTATTGGTAAAAAAATTTGCATATTGACTATTATGGAGTTTTGGTCAAAGTTATTTAAAAAGTTTTTATTTATTCCTACACAGAAAAAAACGAATTGTTATATTAACCCCCATATTTGTGAATACAATTATTTTTTTCACTGAAATTTGTCACATCAAAAAACGTTTGTAAGTTTTGATTGATAAAAAAATAATTTTATTTTTTTCAACAAAGAAATTCAACAAACACAAACACAATTTGTTGATCTGACAAAAGTAAAAAATCTTAATTTTTTTTCAACAAAGAAATTCAACAAACACAATTAGTTGATCTGACAAATGAAATTTTTTTTCAACAAAGAAATTTAACAAACACAAACACTATTTTTTGACATGATAAAATAATTTTGAAATAAAATTACTTGACTGAGTAGAGAAGGGCGCGTGAGTGAATTTTGACTACGAAATAATCACGCTCACGAAGACTCACGAAATTAAAATTAACAAATTTTTATTTTACTTTTTTTTAGCCCTAAAAAAAATTTCATAAAATCAAATTGGTTTTATATTTTTTTATACCCTCCAACTACAGTATGGGGGTATACTCACTTTGTCATTCCGTGTGTAACGCACCAAAATATCGGTCTAGGACCCCATAAAGTATATATGGGGCATTCCATGTCAAATCGGACACTTTGAAATTTTTTTTTAGATTTTCCCAATTTGTTAACAGTTTTTAGTACCCTTCGAAAACTCCTTCGTGGTAAATTTCAGATTTTTTTGATGACTCGTTCAAAAGATATCGAATTTTTAAAAATTGTTAGTTTGTTCCTTTACTCAAACTTCTTTTACTCATAACTTCTTCAATAATGGTCCAAATTTAATTTTTTTTTCAAATTTTTTGTTTTTTTACGTGCTTTAAAAAAAAAAATCAAAAAAAATTTTAAGTTTTAAAATTTAAATCTCATTTTTGAAAATGTTTGTATTCTTCGATTTTTTTAAAATTTTTCCAATCTTAAAATCACTTCTACTGCTCCAATGGTGCGTCATAGAGGGGTCATTGAAAAGACCAACCCCCATTAATTTTTCTTAACAATTAACAATTCTTTGGAACAAACTATACCCTATCTCCAATTTTTAAGGGGGCTCCCACTCAAAATGACTTTTTTTTAAATTTGCTCCACCGCACTATGGTTCCAAATCATTTTTTTTTGGCATAAATTCCAAATATGAAGCAAAGTCGCTAGTTTTCAATCTTTCAAAGACTCATGCAAGTTCGTGCCCAAACACAACTTTTTGTCCTCGAAAGATATAGGCTATTTTGGCTTCAAAATCCTTTAAACCGCAACCCCCATGAATAACGCCAAAGATGCATGGAATTAAAAATTAGAGTTTTTAATAAGAACTACTTTACTTGGGCTTCAATTTTCCTTTTTAGTCTTTTTATAATTTTATTTTTTCCCATTTGCTGTTAGTATAATTGTAATATGGTTTTGATCCCGATTTAATAATACGCCTAAAAACTATCAACTTTAAAACCCTGCCAGACTGACAGTATTGCCATCAAATTTTTTGCATTATACTTTCTTAATAGCTTGGTGTGTTGCCATTAAGCATAGATGGGAATTTTTCATTACCATTGAATTTTAATTACCATTGGTTGATATCAATGGTAATGAAAAAATTTTCATTACCATTTAATGGTAATTAAATTTTTTTAATTGAAAAAATAATTACTAATGGTAATGAAATGCACCAATTGTAGAAAAACACCAATTATAATTGGTTTCAAAACCATTGGTTTGCACATTTTTGTTTTTTTTTTTTAAGTTAAAAATTTAAACATCAAACTATGTTTTTAAAAAAAAAAATATGAAAATGTTAAAGACAAAAAACAAAACGCAAATAAAAAGTTCAAATATTGTGTTATATAAAGGCAATCAACGTGTTTTTAGCTTATAAAATGTGAATAAAACACCATATAACAAAAAACAACAGATATTTCCAAATATTAACGATTTTGACAATATTGTGACGACTTTTACTAATGGTAATTATTTTTTTTAAGTGATGCCATACCAATGGTAATTATTTTTTTTTTAATTTTCATTAGTAATTAAATTGATAAGTAATTTAATTGGTACAATTGATACAACCAATGGTAATGAAAAAAATTTCATTACCATAGACATCAATTAAATGGTAATTAAACCATCAATTAATTGGTCCCTTTAATTAATTAGTCCCATCTATGCCATTAAGAAACTGTATTAGCTTTTGGAAATTTGTTAAATTCTTTCAAAAAATAAAAAAAAAATTTATGGGGATCGCCTTAAGAGTTAAGGTAGAGGGTAGCTGTGTTCAAGAAAATGTTTGGACTAAAAAAATATTGTGGGTCGGTCCCTCTTTGACGCACCATTGAAGCAGTAGAAATGATTTTAAATTACAATAACATTTTTTTTTTTAAATTTTAAAAAATAGTAAAATTCGTTATCCCACGATCTTCCTGGGCAAAAAAATTGTAGAATCGATAGAGGTTTTACACAAAAAAATTTCCAAAAAAGAAAAAGTTCCCCCTTGAAGAACTAAACCAGCCTCTGAAAAACACAATTTTTTTACATGATTTTTTTGTGTTTTTGTTTAACAAATGCAACATTTTTATGCACAAGAAGTTCAAAGTCGTTCATTTGGAACCAAAGAATTATATAGGCGTGGAATGTTTTTTTTTTTTTAAATATTGATAAACTTGTATTTGTTTAGCGCAAAAAGCATAAGAATGAATTTTTAAACACATATTCGAGAGAAAAATTTGCCCCCCCCTAATTACCACTAAAGACCCAGCCCGAGGAAAACACCCCTGGGATTTTTGTTTATTTTTTTGCATGTTGGAGGGTATAAAAAAACAGGGGTAACTCATGAATAGTAGTGTCAGTAATAACGAAGTCGTTATTAATAGATGGCAATCTTTTTTTGGAAAGTATTTGGGAACGATTTGGGAATAACGAAAAATAAACATTAAAAAATTTTAAAATTATGAGTGAAAATTATTGTTGTGTCACTTGAAAATAAAAAAATACATAATTAAAAAAAGAAATGAATATAATTAAATCAAAACAACCAGCAAAATTAAACGAAAAATAAAAGGTAAACAAAATTTCCAGCTTTCCCAGATACCATTTGAAAACTAACACCACCTTTAAACGTCAAAAAGAATTGACTCTTGCATAGTCTTTATATATTTAAGTTTTTGATAAAAAATTCGGCACATCCGAATTTAACACTCTTACTTGTTTTATATTATTTTATTTGATTAGCGTATTAACAACAAAAATTTAATTTTGGTGGGATAATGCTTTTAATTTTAAAATTAATTTAAAAAAAAAATTAGGTCCGCTTGGGTCTTACTCTAAATTAAAAAAAAAAAAAAAATGTTTTGTCAAGAGCATTATTTTTTTTTTTTGTATTTTTTAGAGCCAAAATTTAACCACAAACTTGAACCTTCCAGTGGCACGGGGTTAAAATTGTCCGACATGGTTAATAATTTAAATATAAAGTTTTTAGACCGAAAGTAATAATAATTTTCCCGGCAATCGACGTTATTAGAAAAAAGTTGTTTTTCGTGATGATAAATAAAATTCTAAAATGTTACAGATTTTTTGCTGTTTCTGGACACATTTTTGAAGACGATAAAAATGCCACAGATCGAAATAATATTTTTTTATGAATATGTATCATAAAGAGCAATATCGTTGCTAGTTAAAATAAAACCTTTTGTCTTTAATGATCTGATCAAGTAATATAATAAAAAAAATCTAATGTTTTTTTTTTTGGTTTGTATAAAAAAAATTTTGGGTCTGAGCCAAACTTTAACCATCTAGCTGCACGGGTTGAAATTGTCCGATTGAGTTAAACATTTAAACATGGCGTTTTTAGACCAAAAGAAACCATAATTTACCCGGCAAACGAAGAAATTTTTCTTGCCACCCTTATACACACTTTTTGCGTTATAGTAATATCGTGTAAAACAGTGAAAAACAGAATTTTTGATGTGCACATATTTATAAAATTACTTTTAATTATTTGTTTGAAATTTTCATTTCCTGTAAAATTATCATTAAATATTTTTTAAACACTGCAATAAATTAGCCAACTAAAACTAATAAATTAATAGATTTACCAATAAATTAAACAAATTATTTCTGGTGTAAATAAATTTATGATATTCTCATAAAATTTATGATTTTAAAATGTATTTATTATTTTATTTTTTTTTGGTACATTATAAAACAATATGTATTCAAGTATTATATTATTCAATTGAATTTTGTTTATTTATATGAAATGAGCAAAAATGTTCAATATGTATGTTTACATAGAATAAAATAGCACTTTATTGTAGATATTTTAACATTTTGTTTCTTACTTGTATCACATAGACAACTTTATAAAATTCTCAAATAAAGTTCAATTAATTTAAGTGTTCATACTGGTATTAAATCAAATTTTAAGAAACAATACAAGAATACAAAAGAGTTCAAAATAGATCAATATCGACTGAATAATAATCTACAATTTTCCAGTGGCTTCACTCCATGTACAGGCGGTCATTTTTATTTTAAAAATTTATAACTTTTTTTAACGAATGTCGACAGAAAAAAATTTAAGATTCCGAGATATATTTCCAACTGAAAAAATTGCAGAGTCCTATAGATAAAAATCTCAGATTCTGAGATATTTCCCTATAGAAAGTCTCAAATTCTTTGACATTTCCAATCCCATTGATCCAAGTGCAATACTATAAACTTCTTCTGGCACCTGTAGAAAAAGATACGTTTGGCTTAACCGAGTCAATATGCTAAATCATTACCCGGATAGACCGTAATCCGGATATTGAGAGCCTCTATTTTTAGTACATATTTCGGGTTTAAAAATATTTTAATTTATAGCGGAAAAAATTGCAGCAGAAAATGCGGTAGATATTAATATTAAAACAAAACTAAATTAAAACTAAATTTTTACGAAATACAATCTAAATGAATTCCAAATGGAAAGTCATATTATGGCACAAAAAAGTTTTAAAAATTTTTTCTTTTTGTTTTCAAATACTATTAGAGATAATTTCTCCTGAAACATAAAAGAACAGGTAATACAAACACAAACAAAAAAAATTAATAGGATTTTCTTATGTACACATATAAAGAATATAGTTGAGGTTTTCTAAAACGACCGACGTTTTTATACAATTTTTTACCCATCATTTAGCCCCTAAATCCCCGATATGAGGCATTCCGCACCAAATGTCCAGCAAAATGAAACATGTATACCGTGAATTTCGGAATAGGTTGTATGGATAGCCCTATATGGAACAACGAAAAAATTCCGTTTTGGTTTTTCCATTTTTCAAAAACTGGGCTTAGGAGGCGTGTATCTACACAAAAATATTCAGACATGTGTTTTTCGTTTTTTTTTTTCGAGAAAATCGCATTTGAATATTAAATTTTATATCAATTTTGTAATTTGCTTGAATTTTCTTGTTTCAACGTAGCGAATGAGTATTACATATTTGCATAAATATTACTCATACTCTACGTTGAAACAAGAAAATACAAGCAAATTACTAAATTGTTATGAAATTCAAAATTCAAATGCGATTTTCTCGAAAACCCCATGTCTGATTTTTTTGTGTGGATAGACAAACATCTAAACTAAAAAAAAAAGTGACCGGATTTTTGAAAAATTGACGTTTTTAAAAAATGTAAAATTTCAGATTGAGTTCTGAAAATGTCCATGCAAAACTATACAAGTATGTAAATTTTTGAGATTGTGGCGTATTCCGTTTTAATTTGATAAGCATATAAACAAGGTAACTCGACACAAAATTTACCATTTTTCCAATATGTGACCACGCCACCTAAGACCAGTTTTTGAAAAATAGAAAAACCAAAAACGCAATTTTCTTTGTTACATATAGGACTATTCATACAGCCTATTCAGAAATTAACGGGACACATGTTTTTCTGTAGCGGGACATTTGGTGTGGAATGCCTCATATGGCCGATAAGTCGTGGCACCCCACCCTCAGAATTGTCTCTTTATAAATATTTTAAGCTTCTAGCAAATCGGTTCATAAAGATTGGAGAACTTCCCTTGTTAGACCATTGCTTTGTTGTAATTTTGTACACAAGCATAAATTGCATAGTATGTGTGTTGCCCTTCAATGATTTAGATCCAGGGAATTAAAAAAAAATATTTGCCCAACATTTTAGGAGTACCCATGTAAAAATTATTATATCTGCCTGATCTTTTAAGATCTAATTATATAAATTGTATCTGCCCAGATCTATTATATCCAAAATTTGCACCCAATTTCGAGTTCAATGTAGATCTGATCAGTAATTGTATCTGAAAATGGGAAATCTTATAAGATACACTTGATATAAGCAGATCTTAACAGATCAGATCACATCATATCGAATCGATTTTTACACGGAAATGAAAAAAAAAAAAAATAAACTTAAATAAAGTTAATAAATGCAAAGGAAAGTAGGTATGCCTCAATGCCCCGCACACCTTTCCAATTTTATTTTTAACATTCTGGGGAAAACTAAAGATTCGGCACAGTCTAATTTAACACTTTCACTTGTTTTTGTTTTGATGGAATGGAAATTTAACAATTTTTTTCGCAACTGTTCATCAACTGCAATGCATTGCATATCTGATTTCTCGGAATAAGAGATGTATTAGATACAATTTTAAGAATCAGATCAAGGAATTGTTCTTGACTATAAAATGCTATTTTGGCGTGATAAAATCCATTTGGTTTAAAAATCGTAAAATGTGTCAATGCCTGAAAGTGGTTTGGTCTTAAGGGGGGTTTTAACGAAAAAAACAGTCTTGATGTCAGCAATTTTTAAAAAATGGCCTCGGTAAATACTACAGAATTTAATAATCTACAAATCCAAAAAATTTCATCAAAATCGGTTGAGTAGCTCTTGCTGTACAACTGCAGCCGATTTTGCTCTTTAAAAAAGCATTTCACAATTAAGTTAAACTAGTTGAACAAATTTTGTGTCAAATAAAAAAAAAAAACAGAATTAAAAAATATTGCGTATTAAAAATTTTATATGATCTTGGGCGTTATGTCCACACAAAAAATTATTGGCTAAAAAATTTCAAGTAAATCGATTGATCAACAAAATTTAAATAATTCAATTATTGTTGTGATCAACATATTTTTTATTTTCTTTAACTATCAAATTACAAATTTTCAACATACTATAGTTTTTTCGCCACTTTTTTAAAACGATGATAACTTGAAAAGTTGTCGATATCACGAAAACTGTTCTAATTTTGAAACTTTGGAATTGGTATTCGGATTCAGCGTATGGAAAATGAATCATGTAATGGATCAAAATCTCTGTCGCTTTATTTATTTTTTTTGAAAACATTAATTCAAAAATATACAACATAATCTAGGCTTACCTTTTTTTATTGTTGGCAACATATTGGAAAGCAAAATATATGAATTTCTCCATAATATTGCCATAAGCTTGTAATTCATTCGTTAAATCAATTATTATTTTGATTGACTTTAAATAAAAAATTGATTAAATTTTTAATAAAAATCGAAAAAGAGTTTAATTGAAAATAAAATCAATTTATCACCAACAATTTGATGATTGATAGGGACACCTATTTTTTTAGCTACTCAAATTCATATTTAGGAGGTGCAAATGAGTTGGGAAGAAACGGCTATTTTTCAGTTTTTTCGTTTATCTCCTATATTATGCAAAGAAACCTAGTCTTGTTACATACCAAATGAAATATTTTTGGAAAACCTATCTACGTGTGAAAAGAACATGACCAAACATGCACAACTTCTCGTCATATTAAGTACAATACTAAAATTTTAGGATATTTCTGTTATAAGTAGAAAAATATTAAGTTTTTTGGCACGTTGTTAGCACCACAAGATAGGTATTTTATGCCTATATTAATTGTGTTTATATGCGTAAATATTAAAAAATTACACTCAAAAACTTATGTCATTAACTGTTTGTAGTTTATTTAAAAATTTTGCGTTTTGTTTTTTTTTTTAAGAAAAAACATTTGTTTAATTTAATGTTCAGTTTTTTTAATAACTACTTTTGTGCTTTGTTTCAAAAATAACTACATTAAATATAAAGACTTTTATTAGCATTCAATTTTTAAAGTCATTTATTTTTGTCCTGTAAGTAAAAATAAGTGATTCTTCTTTAATTTTTAATGATTTGCATTTTTTAAAGAGAAGTCATTAGTTTTTACCCACTTGTGTGGGTTATTTTATTTGAAAAAAAAAAAAAAATTATTAATTGAAATTTAAAAACATGTTTGTATCAAGTGATTTTAGCATGATGGTTAGAGGGTCTCGCCAGAATATAATTGGTTGCAGTATCGATTCCACAAAATTTTATAAAAAAAAATTTAAAAATTAATTCAATAGAAAAATTTTAAAAAATAACCTACGAAATCATTAATTTTTAATGTTTTCGTAGGTTATTTTTTTTTTTTTAATTTGTTGGTAAAAATAACAAAACAAACATTAATTTTTAATTTGTTGGTGAAAAAATGAGAGTGCCGTTATTTTTTAATGTTCAATGTTACACTCATAATAATAACTCTGTAAAATACTCTGTAAAATGACTGTAATCTCAATTCAACAGATATTTGACAGAGTTTTCTGCTAAAATACAGATTTAAAGAAAAACCTTTGTATTTTGTTGTGACAAAAAAACAAAGTTTCCTCTGTTATATTACTTTTTACTTTGTAATCTTAATTTTACAGATAATTAACAGAGTTTTCTGCTAAAATACAGATCTAAGCAAAATACTTCGTATTTTTTTATAGCCAAAAAAGTTTTCTGTTTTGAGTAGTTTTTGTTTTTGTTACCAAGCATCAAAATTTTATCTGTATATTTTTTTTTTTGAGAAAAAGTTGAAAAAGTAGCAAAAAAAAGTTAACAAAATTTATTTTTCAGAAATCTTATAAAAATTTTACAAAATAACATGCATTTACCTAAACTCTGTAAATTTACAGAGTTTTTTCTGTAAATTTTTTTTTGCATCAAATATATGTAAATTTCATAGTTTTCCTTTCTAAATGGTGGTTTATTTAACCAATATTTTACTAGAAACTCTGTAAATTAACAGTTTTTTTTTGTCCAAATCATTTTACAGAGTTTTATGGTAAAATTACAGAGTTTTCTCTGTAAAAAAGCTTTCATATATAACCAATTTTTTACTATAAACTCTGTAAATTAACAGTTTTTTTCTGTCAAAATCATTTTACAGAGATTTTTAGTAAAATTACCAAGAAATGTTGTTAGCTGGAAAAGTATGGTGTACTCTGTTAAATTAGCAGAGTTTTTCTGTAATTTAACAGAGTTATTATTTTGAGTGTATTAATTTTAGAACATTTTAGAAACAGTAAAAAATAAATGTTGATGTTTGTTTAAACAAATAAATGATTACGGCAATGGTTTTCAAAAGTAATTATCACTTGTTTTAAATGTGTTTTTCATTTGTACGTATCAGATTAATTTTCGTTCTGAACAACATATCCAAATTTCCTGAAGATCTGGGGGTGCCACCAGTGAGACTTCCCTTGTTAGTTCATAATATTTACCTTCCTAAAACAGAGGAAGTTACTTCCTAAAATTTTGTTGAAAACTCAAAATGGCCACATCTCCAAAACTAAACGAGAACGAAAAAATGGATAACATTTTCAGAAGAAAATTAATGAATATCCTAACTCTACTAATCTGCTGACCACATTGGACCCTAATTCTGAATCAGATTTCGCATTTCCAAAATTAGAAAAATTGTACACAAGTAAATACTGCTGACAGAACAAAAAGATTAACAGCATTTTTGTAGCTCTTGACTCATAGAATATGACCGATCTTAAAGCTCACCAAGCAATAGCTTTTGGGTGATTCAGTTTTTAAGATTCTCAAAACCCTATTGGGGCCCAAAATCACTGTATTTCAAAAACTTAAGAAAGTAGATCGAAACGGACAAAAAGTATTAATCAAGGTATATGTCCCAGTGGGATATGGTCCCATGGGGTCCGACGTAAAGATGCGAATTTTCAGCAAAACTCAGCATCAGTGGATCAAAATCGTGGATTTGGAATGTTTTAAATATTTTTCCCTTTAAAGGCCAATTGTCACGAAAAGATTTACAATGCCAATTTGTTTAAGAAAGGGGGGCATAACTTTACATTAAATTTATATTACGTATGATTTTTGACATTTTTAGAAATGTTTCTGAAAAAATCGAAAATCGTTTGATTCATTGTCAGTGGTATAAGAAAACACTTTTCTTTGGATTGCAACAAATACATGATTTTTAAGCCCTGGATAATTATAATTACAAATTATTTCAAACATTATATATAAAATTTTCGGGATGCCCCTAATATATAATAATCAGTTCAATTTCTACAATATTACACAGAAAAAATACAAAGAAAATCAATTTGAGCAATCAGTTGTTTAAATATATAAAAAATTTGAGTAATTTTTTAATTGATGCAATTAAAAATTTACTCAAAATGTAAAAAAAAAAAATTAGTAAATAATTTAATAAAGATTTAATAGTTTTTTATTGTTTTTTTTTATTCTCTTAGTTTTTTGAATTCTCATTTAGTTTACAGTTTTTTGTGTATGAAAGTTTTAAATCATCTTTATGAAATTTTTCTATGTCTTTCAGATATAAATATGTTTGGTAAAGTTTTAAAAAAAGTTTTTTTTATTTTTTAAACAAAAAATTTTGAATTTTTTTTAAATTTTTTAACAAAATAAATTGATAAATTTTGAGTACAATTTTACTTGACACAATAAAAAAAATACTTAAAAAATTAAAAAAAGAATTAAGTAAAGTTTTAATTGTGTCAATTAAAAATTTACTAAAATTCAATACTATTAAATCGTTTACTGGTGCAAAATTAAGTAATGTTATACTCAATAGTATTAAAAATTTACTCAAACTTTTTTTTTTATTTTTTTTTTGTGTTATGGATGGCCTTTCATCTTGCAATTTTTAGACATTTGTAATAGCCAGCCCCAACTGTATTATATTCATTTTACTGTGATTGTATTAGTAATTTGAATAGTAATGTTAGTGTGCTGATGTTGATTTGAAATGAATTAAAATAGACAAAATGCAAACAAAAACAAAAAAAAAACTTAAATAGTTTTCCAATTAAACTTTATCCTTTATGTTTCAAAAGTTATATAGAAAGCAAAAAAAAAAAAACTTACCGGTTTCATGCCCTGTCGCCTCTTTTAACCGCAAAGAAATTATTTACAATTTTTTTTTACTATTTTTTCATACTTTTTGAAAACTTTTGGTGATGAATATTTAGTAGAAATGTCTTCCTAGAGCATGAGAATGTTGAATGTTCTTAAAATTAAGATTTATATAAAGGTGCATTAATTGTAAAATACAACTATATAGTGGAAATTGTAATGGTAGCTGTTGTTTGGATAATAAAAAATTTCGATTTTAGTATGATATTTAAAAATTGCAATGGTCGGTGCCTGGAAAAGCTACACTTGTGTGGAAGTTTAAAAAAGCTTCGATATCAGGACGCTTGGTGTTCACTCCCGAGTTACCCATCTCAGATCTGCCAAATTTGATACCCAAACAAATTTTAATACTCAAACAAATTTTACACTTAAAATAATAAATTCTGTAAACGTACACTCATAAAAATTTGTTAGTATTCCTTACAAAAAAGTCTGTTACCATTACTAATAAAGTTTTCAATTTGTGCCCGATAACTTTTTCAGTTACCATTACAAACTTTGGTTTTCAAAAATTAGTAATCTTAAAAAAAACTAAAAAAATTAGTATTACAAAATTTTTTTGTAAAAAAATTGTAAATTGTGTATTTAAAATTTTTGGTCTTTTTTTACTATATGTAAACTGCGTATTGCGCTTGTTGTCGCCATTACTATTTCAATGCAAGTCAGATTTTGTTTGAATTTTTGATCTGAAATATGTAAGAGAAAATATTGAATACACTTTTTTTAATACAAAATATAAATTACATACCACATAAAATTAATGCTTTGAAAATTATGTTGAATAAATTGACATGTTGAATAAATTGGTGGTCTAGAATAAAAAATACATTATATTGATATTATTTAAATGGAACACATAAATATACAGTTGTTACCTGCTTTCATCATTTTCTATTTTGTTTTATTTATTATCATAAAAAAAGAGTTAATTTTAAACAAAAAATACTTTTAAATTTGGTTACCTGTATTTTGTGTTGTAATATTTTGTTGTTTGTACATTTTTTAATTTCTTCCGCTCCGCGACGTTGTCAATTCAAATGCTATTTTTTAACTGAATAATAGAAAGAAAGGCATGAAGAAAAGTACACAGAATTACCAATACTATTCTGAGTATTAAGAAATCAACCCTTTGTGTACACTAGGATGGCTCGTTTTTGGGCTTTTCTCTCTGATCAAATTCTAATACCCGCCAAAAGTGTCGGTCCCCTAAGGGTAACTCACATGCAAAATATCACCCCGATCGGAGTTTTTCTTCTGTCTCCACTTTGAGCCTCAAAATTGGGTTTTTTGGAAAAAAGGACTTTAAAAAAAAAAAAAAAATAAGTTTTTTTTATTAAAATAATGAAAAAAAAATTGTTGTATAGTATTTGATCATAAATACTTAAATATGAAATTTAAAGATTTTACGGTTTCATTTACCCGTTTAAACTTGATACCAAAAAAATGGCATGATTTTGGGGGCGTTCTCAAAACACCTTTTTTCAAAATTTGAAAATTTTATTAAAAAAAAATTTTAAATATACCATTTTTTCTTTCTGCATTCATTAAAAACACCTTGGAGAAGAAAAAAGTGAAATATGGCGGATATCCGTCGAGCCACTTTTTGGGAATCGCGGGGGGAAGTTAGCGGATTTCAAGGAAATGTTGGTTTTATCAATAATTTGGATTAATAATATCTTATAAATTTCATTTTTGGACAAATTAACTGTTTTTTGGTGTCGTGGCATTCTACTAGATAACTTTAAATCTGTCATAAAATTTTACCGATCTAGGACGTCTTTAACCCACATTGGCTGGGGGTCAAAAATGACCCCCGCAAGAAATTTGAAGTTTAGAGCTTAAATTTTGTGCTATAAACAAGTATAAAACGACTTTTGTGTGTTTTACCTCAACTATTATTTCGTATTAATATACTATCTTTAAAAAAATCGTTAACCCTTCTTGGTAGGGGGTCAAAAATGACCCATTCAATAAAAAATATAAATTTTGTTGATTTAAAAAAATTCAAGCACTATGCCGAAAAGTTTTTTCCGGGGTCATTTTTGACCACTGACCAATGTGGGTTAAAGATATCTTAAACAGGTGAAATTTTAGGGCTGATTTAAAGTTATCTAATAGACTGCCACAAATTAATTTTCTATAAAAAATATATACTTTTTATTGAATGGGTCATTTTTGACCCCCTACCATGAAGGGTTAACGATTTTTTTAAAGATAATATATTAATACGAAATAATAGTTGAGGTAAAACACACAAAAGTCGTTTTATACTTGTTTATAGCACAAAATTTAAGCTCTAAACTTCAAATTTCTTGCGGGGGTCATTTTTGACCCCCAGCCAATGTGGGTTAACGACGTCCTAGATCGGTATAATTTCATGACAGACTTAAAGTTATCTAATAGAATGCCACGACAACAAAAAACAGTTAATTTGCCCAAAAATAAAATTTATAAGATATTATTAATCCAAATTATTGATAAAACCAACATTTCCTTGAAATCCGCTAACTTCCTCCCGCGATTCCCAAAAAGTGGCTCGACGGATATCCGCCATATTTCACATTTTTCTTCTCCAAGGTGTTCTTAATGAATTCAGAAAGAAAAAATGGTATATTTAAAATTTTTTTAAATAAAATTTTCAAATTTTGAAAAAAGGTGTTTTGAGAACGCCCCCAAAATCATGCCATTTTTTTGGTATCAAGTTTGAACGAGTTAATGAAACCGTAAAATCTTTAAATTTCATATTTAAGTATTTATGATCAAATACTATACAACAAATTTTTTTTCATTATTTTAATAAAAAAACTTATTTTTTTTTTTTTTTTTTAAAGTCATTTTTTCCAAAAACCCCAATTTTGAGGCTTAAAGTGGAGACAGAAGATAAACTCCGATCGGGGTGATATTTTGCATGTGAGTTACCCTTAGGGGACCGACACTTTTGGCGGGTATTAGAATTTGATCAGAGAGAAAAGCCCAAAAACGAGCCACCCTAGTGTACACTGTACACTGTACACCACTGTTGCCAACTATTTTTAACCAAAAACCTCTAAATTTCACGAAAAAAGCGCTAGAAACCGCCAAAAATTAATTTAGCGGGGAAAATTTAAAATTTTCCCGCTAAATTACAAAAAAAGCGCTGAAAACCGAAAAACTTGGCATTTTTGATTGACAAAAAAGAAAAAATTAAAAAAAAAACCTCCAAATTATTTTTTCTTCGAAAATTTACTTTTCATTAAAAACGCGCAAGAAACGGACGAAAAAATTTTAGCGGGAAAATACAAAATTCTCCCGCTAAATTTCAAAAAAAGAGCTAAAATTCGACAAACTTGGCGTTTTCGATTGAAAAAAAAAGAAAAATTGGAAAAACCTCTAAATTTGTCCTACTAAATCCAAATAAAAAGCGCTAGATTTTCCCGCTAAAGCACCGTTCCCGCTAAAACCAATTTTCCCCCGCTAAATGCAAACAAAAACCGCTAGATTTAGCGGGAAAACCTCCAACTTGGCAACAGTGCTGTACACAAGAAAAAAAAAAATCACAGATTGCGTAAAACAAAAAAGGACCGCAAGTGGAGAAGAAAGAAAAAAGAATTGACAAAGGTCGGTGTTTTTTTTGAATTTTGCATATCTCCTCTTTACTGCATTTTGTTCCCTTTTTTATATATTTTTTTATTTGAAAGAAAACAAAGTAGTTACAATGAAGCAGACAAATAAGTGTAATTCAATATTGAAAATAATAAACATATTCATACTCATCAAAGCGCAGTTTTACCATTTAAATAAAAAAATAACTAACTGTATATTTTTTTTTTAAATGTTCTTTTTAATTTCCAAATATTTTAATAACATTTTCTTTTTGTATTTCATTAGTGCATTACTTTTCTAGAAAAGAAAACCGAAAAGTTAATACGAAATTTTTAAAAAATCAACTGAAAAAATTATTAAAATATCAGTAAAAAATTAATAGTTTGTAACGCGAGTTTACTAAAACGAATTACAAAAAAATATTTTTTTAGTACAATTTAGTAAAAAAGTTGTAAAGTTGGGATACAAACAATTTTACAAACTTTTTTACTAACGTATTTTTTTGAGTGTACATAAAAATTCAGTATTTTCCTTACATTTAACGACAGAAATTTTAGTAAAAATAATTTTTGCGTAGAAAAAACTTCTACAAAAAAATCTCCTACAAAAAATATTATTTCAAATTGAAGGTTGTTTTAAAGATTTTAGACAGAATTTTTCTTAAATGTAATAAACCTGATTTGTCAATATATTCATTTCAATTGCGGAAAAAGCATAATTTATCTACTTGTAATAGATTTTTTTTAGCTACTGTACATAAATCTTTGATTCTTATGTATTTCTGAAAACATTTCGAATATCTTAAATTTATGTTTTGTTTTCTTCATTAAATCTGACTTCCTTTTAACCTATAAAAATTTCCTCTTTTAAAACATTAATCAAACACTTGAAATATTTGTTGTATTGTAGTGAGTAAAAATGAATAGAAAACAAAAAATATTGCTATCATTAACTAAATAATAACTCAACTCATTTAGAATACAACTTCAATATCGTGGATATTGAAATCGTTTAATGTTCTACAAATCTGTTCAATTAGAATTTGTTGTTTAATATTTGTTGATTTTAACACTTTGTTTATGAGCTTATTATCAAACACCTGCTGTGCTTTTGTAGATTCCTCAATATAGAAAATTGCATTTTTTCGATAAAAAATTTTACACCATTTCTATTTTTCTTTTATTTTGTAATTTTTTGAATGCAGTTCAAATTATAGATATGGAGATAAAATTGTAGTTGAGCGTTTGATTTTGAGGTCATATTTACGTTTCGCTGAAAACAAATAAAAGCCGATCATATAATACCCTACACCAGTGTTTTCCGGCAAATGCTTCCCAAGTCCAAAAATGGACCGAATGCATCTATCTTTCGTTAGATCCATAATTAGTGTTGTTGGTTTAGTTTGGCTTAAGGTCATAAATTTAAGAAAATTATTGTTAAATAAAAACACTGTTTTTAATTTTTCCAATAGTTAACTAAAAGTTTGTTTTATTTCCGATATTTCGGTCAAACATCGTTGACCATCATCAGGGATTTTATAAAAAACTAAAAGTTTTTTTGTGAGTTAAAAGCTCTTAGCTTGGTGTGCAGATTTTTGTTAGTGTAGAAAACAAACCAAAGTTGAGCTTGGTTTATTTTTGTTAAAAATAAAATGATTTAAATGAATTTCAAGCGAAATTTTTATATGGGATCTAAATCTAATAATGGTTTATTATTCAGATTTGATTAGGCAACCAAAGTACACGTTCAAAACCAACAAACGAAATCTTAACAGAAATCGTCTCAGAAAGTGATTCTGAGTCGATCGGTATACTGAAGGGGTAGGACCAATATTTCGGAAGATTACAAACATCAGCACAAGCTTCATGTCCTCGATAAATCTACAATAAAATATTCTTTAGAAATACAATGATTTATTATTTATTCCCAAACCATTAATAGCAGAAAGGAAAGACATACGTCGATAAAAACACTTAAATATAAAAACTTTATTATCGTTAAAAAAAATTTTAAATTAATTTTTATACAAAAAAAATGTGGATATTATTTTGAGTTACATTTGTTTCTTGAGGTAAAAAAAGTATTTGACCTCGAAAAATAAATCCTGAGGCCTGCTCAACAGACAAATTAATAATGTGTACAAAAAAATTCATAAAAATTGGAAAAATAATCTAGAACTAAAATTTTATACAAAATATGACCCAAAAATATGCATTTATAGAAGAATACTAACAAAATATGCAAAAATATGCATTTTTGCATATTCAGAAAAATATGCAAACATTTTTCAAAGCAAATTCTTTGATTTGCAAAGATATTTGGATTGTGCTGTTCTAAGACAAATTGTAAGAGGAAAAAAGCTTCATTTGCATGAAAGTCCTCTTCTTGGTAACACTAGTTTAGAAGCTATTAATCGATATATCGCCATTTTACTTAAATTTTAGCGAAATTTGGGGAAAAAAGTAAATTCTATTGTAAATTTTAGAAACAAAAAAAGTTAAAAACGTATTTCTCTCTTTACAGTTCATGTATGATCTATTACGAAGGAAATAAGCCTGTTTTTTAGAAATCCGTTAAAAATTGTATAAGTTACATGCATTTGAGTAAAAGTGCGAAATTCAATTTTTATACATTTTTAGTTTATTGAGTGTAAAGGCCTATTCACACCTGAGGTGAAATCTCGTTCGAAGGAGATTTCGATCATTGGTCTGTATCATTTTATTTACATACGATCGAAATCTCGTTCGAACGAGATATCACCTCAGATGTGAATTGTTAGAATGCAAAAAAAAAACGCTTCATTAAGTCGGAAAAACGACAAATTCCAACATTTTTTTTTTCATTTTTATTTTTGTTTGTTCATTCGTCCTCTGTAATGGCATAGTTAGCCAGAGAGGGTTTAACAGAAGTTGAGTGACTTCAGATATCTTTATAATTGATAGTCTTTGGCTGCAAAACAGGCAGACAGCGTTGCCATACAAAGAAATTTACTGTGATATTATATTTTAAGCCGTGTTTATTATAAACATTTTTTGTTAAATGTTTAATGTTTTTTGTTTTATGTTTAATGTAAAATATAATTAATTTGAATGTGATTTAAAAGTATTTATGTTACTACGTCTCTTGAAAAAGCACAGTACAGACTAGTATGCAAACACTGGTGCTAATTGCGTACTTTCCAATATGGTGGTATGGTTTTTAGTACAGAATAATCATCGCTGCCTAGTATACGTGTGCCTGTACGTGTGAGCTTTTGTGCATGTATTTATGATGTTTGTTTACGTTTTGTATGAAACGTCAAAAGTTACACCGTGTGCTGTCACTAATACTTACACCCATCAGATGCAACTCTGTGATACTACTACTCATGTACTGTGTGAAAAAGTCAACAAATAATTGACGAAACGTCAAGAAAAACTTGTAAAATAAATTCATTTTTATTTACAATAAAGAAATCATAGGTCTGACTAGCTTATAAAACACAACAAATAACTTTTTAAAATTAAAATTTTTTCCTTGTCTGGAGTTTATATTTTCTTAAGAGGGGAGGTATTTTTTATTATAGTTTTTAATTTTTTTTTTTGAACGCAATTAATTTTTTTTAGCAAAAAAATACTTTTTTATTTAAAACTAAAAAAATCAATAATCTTTAAAATGGTTGTTAATTTATAAAATACATTGCTGCCGCAGCACTACAGGAGTGGTACTGACGCGACACTGGTGATACAAAAAAACATTGTTGGGGCAACTCTATATTTTTATAACCGTCGGCAATTTCTGACTGGGTAGTTATTTCGCATATTATTGTAAGAAAAAACAATGTAAGATGGTTTAGATATTCTAAATAATTTTTACCTATGTAAAAAATTTTATATTTTGCACTTGTTTGCGTATTTTTCAGAGATGGCATTTATTACTATGACAAAAAAACAAATATTTTTTTAGAGTTGGCATATTTTGTCAGAAAATAAAAAAAAAATTTTTTGTGAAAAGTTTTTATTATTATTTTTTTTGGTTTTTGTTATCCTTAGTACGGTAATTGCAAAAACTGAAAAAAAAAAATTAAAAATCTTTGCATATTTTTAAAAGTTACTAGCTAACTTTGGCACTCTGTAACTCACTCTGTATTTTAATAGGGTCACTCCAAACTAGCTATTTTGAAAGCTTATATCATTGACTTTATTTGCCCCACTCATAATGTTTCAATCTGATAAATAGTTTGAAAGTTACATATATATAAGCAATTTTTTTTTTTTGCAAACACTATTTACCGATATTTTCAAAATGGCAATATCTCGAGAACCGGTCATTAGATATCAAAATCTTTACAAGATTCGTGTTCAGCATGGCAAATGCAATGAGATATGTGGCCTAATTTTAAAAAAAAAAAATTTTAAAATTTTTTTGAAATTTACAATGGGAGTTGGCATTTATTTTCAACAAAAAAATATGTACTTTGAGTTAGCAGAATAACAAAAATGGATGTAGAACGACAACAAATTATTTTTTGCTCTGAAATTTTTATGACAGATAGGTATTACATAGGGGAGCTATTTTCCATCGGAAACTCATTTCGGTCAAATTTGAGTTGGCATATTTTAAATATAGGTTCACGATATATAAAATAGTAATGTGACTGACTGACTCATCATCGCCCAGTCCAAACCGCTGAAGCTAGAGACTTGAAATTTGGAGAGTAGGTTCACCACCCAGAATATAGATCCACTAAGGCTGGATTTTTGCCAATGTTGATTCTAAGGGTGAAAAGGGTAAAAAAAACTGAACTTTTGGTACTTTTTAATTTCCTTCAAAAATGGTCACAGAGATTTGAAATTTGGACTGCATGTTCACCTCCCGGAAAATAGATCCACCAAGGCTGGATTTTTGCAGAAGATGATTCTAAGGGGGTAAAAAGGGTAAAAAACTGTACTTTTGGTACCTTTTGTATTTCCTTAAATAATGGTACTAGAAACTTGAAATTTGCTATGTAGTTCATCTCCCGAAAAAAAGATTCACTAAGGCTGGGGTTTTGCCAACGTAGATTCTAACGGGGTAAAAAGGGTTAAAAAGCTGTACTTTTGGTACCTTTAATGTTTCCTTCAAAAATGTTCACAGAGAATTGAAATTTGGACTGTATGTTCACCTCCAGGAATATAGATTCAACAAGGCTGGATTTTTGCCAATGATGATTCTAAGGGGTAAAAAGGTAAAAAACAGTACTTTTAGTACATTTTATGTTTACTTAAATAATGGTACTAGGAACTTGAAATTTGCAATGTAGGTTCGCCTCCAGGAAAAAAGATTCGGTAAGACTGGGTTTTTGCCAATGTTGATTCAACGGGGATAAAATGGGTAAAAAAGTGTACTTTGGTACATATTTTATTTACTGAAATAATGGTCATACAAACTTGAAATTGGGAATGTAGGATCCTCTGCTGAAAAAAAAAATTTTTGAAAATTTGGATTCTAAGGGGGATAAAAGGTGTAAAAAGTGTAAAAAGTGTACATATAGTATAGAAGAATTCCAAAATTTTTGACTACAAAAAAACACTTTTTCGGCCTTACCTATTTTAATTGTCTTAAAAATTGGTATATATTTTCTTCTGATTTTTGTTGAATTTCGGTTTTTGTTATTTAGTAAAAATTGTGAATGGTTCGCGTTTTATCGCTGTTCAAAGTTGGTATTTTGCAACAATTGTATGATAAATACACAATGTTTAAATGATCATATCTTTGGAACGCATCATCCGATTGCCACAAAATAAAGCGCAAAATAATGGTTATGTCCTCTACTGAAAAAAGAATTTTGAAAAAGGATAGGATGCTTTGCAAAAAGGATATTGAATTTAAAAAAATGTCCTTAATTTGCAAATATCTCAAAATGCGTATCTTTAATTTTCCTATATTTTTTTGCACATATAGCCCAAAACGTACTTAACAACATATGCAAATCCGAAATTGGGGTGATAAGCGGTTTGTTTATAAACGTGGTTACATGAAACGACTTATTGATTTTTGTTAATAATTCTTGTTTACAAATGAAAAACAATTTCTGCGCACTAATCGCGAATAATTTTTTTGTATGTATTTTGGATCGCTAAACTCAAAAATTTCATTAAAACGACATTTCGCTAATACATTTTTGTTTAATTAATTTTTTAGCGTTTTTTTAGGCATTTTTACTATTTTGCTTATATCTTAAGTTCTGTTTATCTGATCTTCTCGCAATAAAAACCAAACTAAAGACAATCAAATTTCCAACAAATCCTACATTCATCATTTTTTCATCAGTTCATAGCTTGACGCGCAAACAAATTTTTTAGCGTTATTTGGTGGTATTTGACTATTTTTTTTATATCTTGAGTTCGGTTTATCTGATCCTTCCGAAATAAGAACCAAATTAAAGACAATCAAATTTCCAACAAATTCTACATTCATCATTTATCAGTTCAAAGCTTTCCGTTCAATAGGCAAACATATGACTAAAATAAATTTTTTGATTAACAAATCATTTAAAAAAAAGTTTAAGAAATAGAAATATTTGCAATTAATTACATCTTTTTATTTATCGGCAAAGCCTGAACATTTTGAAATATAATAAAGTTGATTTGATGAAAATCAATAGGTTTAGTCCGAAGTTATCACAAATTATATGAATATACATGATAAACTACAAAAAAAAAAGATAATTTTTTACAATTTCTGCTTTTAAAATTTTTAAAAAATGAGCTTTGTTAATTAAAAATAGTTTTTCCTTGTCTGCCTATTGCGCGTAAAGTTATGAACTGATATAGAAATAATGAATGAAGGATTTGTTGGAAATTTGATTGTCTTTAATTTAGTTCTTATTTCGGAAGGATCAGATAAACGGAACTCAAGATATAAGAAAAATAGTCAAAATACCTCCAAATAAAGCTAAAAAATTTGTTTGCGCGTAAAGCTATGAACTGATGAAAAAATGATGAATGTAGGATTTGTTGGAAATTTGATTATCTTTAGTTTGGTTTTTATTGCGAGAAGATCAGATAAACAGAACTTATGATATAAGCAAAATAGTTAAAATACCTCCAAAAAACGCTAAAAAATTCATTTACCAATAATGTATTCGCGAAATGTTGTTTTAATGAAATTTTTGAGTTTAGCGATCAAAAATACATATAAAAAAATTATTCGCGGTTAGTGCGCAGAAATTGTTTTTCATTTGTAAACGAGAGTTATTAACAAAAATTAATAAGGCGTTTTATGAAACCGCGTTTACAATTAAACCGCTTATCACCCCAATTTGGAATTTGCATATGTTGTTAAGTACATTTTGGGCTATATGTGCAAAAAAATAAAGGAAAATTAAAGATACGCATTTTGAGATATTTGCAAATCAAGAACATTTTTTTAATTTCAATATCCTTTTTGCTAAGCATCCTATCCTTTTTCAAAATTCTGTTTTAAGTACAGGACATAGCCATTATTTTGCGCTTTATTTCGTGATAATCGGATGATGCGTTCCAAAGATACGATCATTTAAACATTATGTATTTCTCATAAAATTGTGGCAAAATACCAACTTTGAACAGCGATAAAACGCAAACCATTCACAATTTCGACTAAATAACAAAAACCGAAATTCAATAAAAATCAGAAGAATGGATATGTTAATTTTTGGATAAATTGAACCACCATCGGCTGATTGCCTATGCTATTTTAAATGGAACCAGTCTATAGTAGGCATAGAAACTTGAAATTTAAAATATAGAATCCTACGGAGAAAAAGCATTCCGGAAAAGTACCTTTTATAAAAAGTGCCTTTTATAAAAAGTACCTTTTATAAAAAGTACCTTTTATAGAAAGGTCCTTTTATAAAAAGTACCTTTTATAAAAACTACCTTTTTATAAAAAGTACCTTTTATAAAAAGTACCTTTTATAAAAAGTACCTTTTATAAAAAGTATCTTTTATAAAAAGTACCTTTTATAAAAAGCACCTTTGATAAAAGGTACCTTTTATAGAAAGTACCTTTTATAAAAAGTACCTTTGATAAAAAGTACCTTTTATAAAAAGTACCTTTTATAAAAAGTACCTTTTATAAAAAGCACCGAAAGTTCACTTTTGGTACTTCTTATTTCCTGAAATAATAATCATAGAAACGTTTTATACATATTTACATTTATTATTGGCTGAAGCAATGATCCTAGATCATTGAAATATGGAACGTAGGATCCTTCGATGACGAAAAAAACATTCCAGTACTTTTTGGAAATTCCGTTTCTAACGTGGGTAGGAATATGTACTTTTGATACTTTTTTTTTTCTTGTAATGATGACCTTAGAAGCGTGATTTTTGGAATGTAGGGTCCTTCGGTAAAAAAACATTCCGCTAAAGTATTTTTAAAAAATTCCGTTCCTAGAGGTGTAAAGACGTGTTTTTTGATACTTTTTATATTTCATGAAGAAATGATCCTAGGCACTGAAATTTTGAATACTGGATCGTTAAATAAACAAATATTTTGGAAAAAGTTATTTTTGAAAATTCTCGACCGGTTGTAAAGGAGATAAAAAAGGATAAATTTGGTTATTCATATATTTTTTTAAATAATGGTTCAGAAACTTAATATTTTTCATATATGAGTACCTCACGGTGCCCTGGAGAGGATTTAAATAAAATTTTGGTGTTACTCCAATTTTTAGGCGGATTATGTTTTTAGACTATAAAAGAAGGAAAATGAGCCAAAAAAGAAAAAAAGTATTAGGTGCTTTTTTTTTGGCGGGCAAAAAAAAGAATTACAAAAAGAGAAAAAAGAATTTATTCTTTCAAATGCATTAACATTTTTTTATACAGATGTAAATTTATCTCATATTCACTTATCAGTGAGATTTGAATATATATGTGACATATTTTTTCAGATATGAGACTTAAAAGAATAATTTCACTATTTAGTGATACTAAATGAAATTTCTACTTTAATTTAATGAAAATTTTAACTCTTGGAGTTATTTCACATTTAAGACTCACCCTGTTTCTAGATTTTGAAGGAGGGAAGTTACACTAACAATACGAACAAAATTTTCAAAGCATTTTTGGCGAAATAAAAAAAAATAAAAAAGGATATTTAGCGCATCCATAAGATTGACAATAAAGAAGTATTTTTAACAGAAAAGAATAAATTCTTTTAAAATGCTATGAATCACTAATGTCTATATTGAGGGAACTTTGAGTTTTGCTGTCCGTCTGAGAAGTACACTGAAAACTTTTAAGAACTTACATTTTTAAATAATTTACAAGGACATATTTCATTTCGTTTCAATTAATAGTGAAATTATTCTTTTAAGTCTCATATCTGGAAAAATATGTTACATATATATTTAAATATCACTGATAAGTAAATATGTGGTGCATTTACAACTGTATAAATAAATTTTAATGCATTTAAAAGAATAAATTATTTTTTGTTTTTTAGAAATTCTTCTTTTTGCCCAAAAAAAAGCGCCTAGTACTTTTTCTCTTTTTTTGGCTCATTTTTTTTTTGTCTTTTATCGTCTAAAAAAATAATCCACTTAAAAATCGGAGTAACACCAAAACTTTATCCATGGCACTGTGACCTAGCACAAAAAAAAAGTTCTTAGAAAATTTCATTTTAAGGTTAAAAGGTGCCAAATTGTTATTTTTACCTATCAAATTATTAAACTAAAAGCCCCAGAAATAACAGTCTATAGAATGACATACTATTTTAAAATTTAAAATTTTAGGGTAAACAATTTTAGGGTACCTGGTAAAAGTGTTTTAAAATTGTACTTTTCATGTGTATAAGATAAAGACAATATATATTTTTATTTCTTTAACTCATATTATACGGAGAGGAATGAAACTTACATGGAACGAATGGAGATGGAACTGGAAATGAAATGGAGTAGAACGGGAGACGAAATGGAATAGAGCAAGGAACAATATGGAATGATACTTTTTACTTAAATTTTTCGTATTTAACTTTTTTTACTCCATATTTTTTCTCTCTATATGTTTTTTCACTCAAACTTCACTCTTTATCCCATTTTCATTTTCATCTGAAATATTAATTCACTCAAAATCCAAAAACACGATATAAGGGCTAAAAAATTGTCAATGTCTTTATTCACCGGAGCGAACATGATAACGTACCATCGAAGTTATTCAAATTTTATTGTTTAAATTATTCATTGAAATATTATTTTATGAAAGACTTAAGCGTCCACAAGTAGACAAGACAAAGACTACGTAGGGGAATTTTTTGGAAATCGATAGAGTTATCCTGATCCTTTTATTATCCGGTATTCAATACCACCTTGAGGCCCTATGCTCCTAAATGGAACAACGGGAATATATATATATATATATTCAATACCACCAGTAACGAAGTACCGGGATGGTAAGCTAGTTCATCGATATATCGACAATTTTACTTCAATTTAAACGAATGTTAGAAAAAAAAAATAAATAAATTCTATTGAAAATTAGTTACAAATTTTTTAAATTTAATTTTTGTTTGTCAATTTCAATACTGATTTATTGCAAAGAAAATAAGAGGAAATCCATCAAAAATTGTAAAAGTTACATGCATTTGAACAAAAAAAGTATTTGTTTATTTCGTGTGTGACAAATATAAAAACACACAAATATAACAGTATTTGTAAAATAACTAAACTTTTGCATTTTTACTCAAATGCATATAACTTTTAAAATTTTCAACGGATTTTTTTTTAAATATCGTCTTGAGTTCTTCGTATTAGACCTAACTTGAACGTCAAATAGAAAAACGTATTTTTAAAATTGTTTTTCTTTGTGAAATTTACAATGCAATTTTAATTTTTTTGCCAAATTTAGGTAAAATTGAAGCAAAATTGTCGATATGTCGACTAATAGCTTCTAATGTGATAATCTGATTGAAAAATGTTTTATGTAGGGTTGATGATCAATTTATTACCTTTAATTTAAAACTAAGAACAATAAAATCGATCAAATTTATCCCGAAGAGATATTTTAGTTTAAGTAATAGGCAATTCACACCTGAGCAAAATCTCGTTTAAACGAGATTTTGATTAAAATCTCTGTTATTTTATGAGATTTTAATGAGATTCCCCATATAAAGTAAAATCTCGTTCGTAATGAGATTTTACTAAAATCTCATAAATTTTCGATAACTTTTAGGAGATTTAACAACATTTCGATAGCTCACAGAAAACCCAGACACGTCACAGTGTTGATGTATTGGCAGCACGGCCATATTTTTTTTTATTTTTTACCAAAATTTGTGGACAACTAAGAAAATAAAATTAAAAACGTTAACATCTATATACAAACGAATATTTAACAGCGTTTTAAGTTTAGAAACATTCCAATATCACCAATTTACTAAAAAATAATAATGTCTGTGTCAAGTCTATTTAACTATGGGATATGAAAAGCAGGGTAGTTATATTACAAATATTAGTAAAAAATTTATTTTTAATATATCAAAAAACTTAAGATGGAGTACAACTCCCATATATGGGCAGGGGCTTCAGAGTCTATTTTGAAGTTTCTGGACCGTGTTCAAAGGAGGGCGTCGAAGTTAATCAATGACAGTAGGGTATCCAACTCTATTGACTCTTTGGAGCATCGTCGGAATGTGGGTTGTGTAACATTGTTCTATCGATATTACCACGGTAAGTGTTCTGCTGAGATAAGCGAATTGATTCCGCGAGCACGAGTTTTTGTTCGGAGTACTCGCTTGTCTAGTAGGGCTCATCCATTTGTTGTCGATTGCCCAGTGTACCGCACAACGCATTACAGAGAAAATTCATTTATAAGTCGAACAATCCGTATGTGGAATATACTTCCTGCAGACGTCTTCCCTGTTAACTACAATCTAGAAAAATTCAAATCTAATATCCACAAACACTACTCCCTCTTTCCTCCTTCCCATAACCTATTTTCCTAATTACCAACACAATGCACTGCATTTATAGGGGACATCCCCTGAGTGTTGGTTAAGTCAAAAAAAAAAAAAATTCCGATTGAGCTTTTTTTTTGTTTACAAAAATAAACAGGGTTGCTAAAACAAAATCTCGCTTAACGTCAAAAAATGTATATGTAAACGGCATAGATTTTTAAGTCAGATTTCAGCTAAAATCTACAATATTTTAGCTAGATGTGAATAGGCTATAAAACCACTTTTTTAAAAAGGATGAAAATTTGGGAATATTTTGAAAACTGTGGATTTTCGGATTCAGCGGACAATAAACGCATGCAGAAGAATCCTATTGATATCTAATATTTCAATTAATAAAGAGATATAAACTTCAATTGATTTTTTTTTAAATAACTGTTATAAAATTTATTTACTCCAATAAATATAAAATAAAAGTTATTTTAAATTGTTTGAAAAAAAGTTTTTAATAACTGTTATTTTATACTTTTATAATAAAAATCCAAAAAATAAAAGTTATTGCAAATTTAAACACGGGACATCTCTAGAGTTCCTTTCATATATAAAATACTTAGTCTGGACAACATTGGTTTAATGATTTTTTTAAAACAAAAAGTTACATATAACTGTTATATTTGGTCTCTCTCTCAAAGAGTAAGATTTTCTAAAGAAATAAAAAAAATAATTTCTCTTTTTTTCAAAATATTTTTTTAAAATTTAAATAATTTTGTTAACAAACTAATTTTAATTTGTACTTTTTGCTAATTTATGCAAAAATATGCACTTAAAAATTGGAAATATGCACAAAATATACATTTAAACCCAAAATATGCAAAAATATGTATTTTCACTAAGATATGCAAAAAAGCTATGCCATTTTAATGCAAATTTCAAAAAGATAATTGGTCGACATCGTTTTTAGACTATCGACAAAAAACATGCATTTGCTTGGAAATCACATCCTAGTAATCAGTAATAAAATACTGATGCTTATGTTATGGAAAAATCTATTTTCA